>CM062293.1:502085869-503285869 GCA_031216915.1 Pictodentalium vernedei
TTCAAGAGTGAGTGGGGTCATGAAAAAAAGATTTTCGTTGGGCCCAGAATGTTTGGCATGCATTGTTTTCAGTGTCTTGTTTGCTGGCCCCTTCTCACAAAAGCAGGCCCTCATAATATCAAGCCAGGAACTCCATTATTCGATTTTTACAGATATAACAGATTAAAATCGAATCGAATCAAATCTTTGATACACTTTCAAACCAAATAGCAGTTATTCTCTGAACCCTAACAGAAATCTGAAAAGTAGGCAGGTGAACTTATTTTCAATTATGGGCTTACTTCCGGTTTTGTGCGGCAAGCTACATTATAAATGCAGGTAGACAAGATGCAACAGAGAAGCAGATTTCACAGAAACCATCATTCCATTTCTGTGCACAACAAAATTATGGAAACCAAAAATAGGTTCTCACTTATTTTTTTCTTTTGCATTGCGATTTTTCTGTTAATTGAAAATCAGAGACATGTTTTCACAATTTTTGCTATCACTTGTGCAACTGCGAGTGATCAACAGTTCGTCGTTGATATAACAAAATAATTATGGCTGTCACGACTATCAATTTTCGTAGTCTACTAATTGCCAGCATTAATTAACGGTTAGTCAATTAATAGTCGTTTGCCAACAATCTCAAATATACATAAAAACAAATTTGAAACTGATGAAGTTTGAATGTGTGCACTTCGTTGAGATAAAATGGAAACACCAAAATATCTCCAACTGATCTTAAGAGTTTAAATGAAAAGAACACTTGTGCAATGTTTCATTTTCATAAGTAATTTCCAGCGATTTTGAATACAAAACACCTTACATTCCTACATAAGTTACAACTTAGTATGGCAAATGAACTTATCGTTAAGAGTCTTCACAATTTTCTCACTTTGCAGTTCGGATTGCTCCAATGTGATCTTTTGAGAGAACAAGGTCAAAAATTCTATTTACTCTAGTAATTAACCGATGTTCGGCAATCACATCTGACATCGGCCTATTTTAAGCCATCGGTTGACAATCGGTAGAGGTGTTTGAATATCGGTCCATGCCCATGGTTACATGGAACACAAATGGATCAAAATTGTTTGTATTTATGTTTGACCAGCGGGTGATACCCGGCGTTGCACGGAAGAAGATGGTTATATCAGCCGTTTTCGAAATAAAAGGTCAAGGTCACCAATTTCAAGGTTACCCCATGCGGGCACCTCGATGAAGTCAAAATGATCGATGGGTCAATATACCCGCACATATGAAATTTTAGACCAACCGGCGCAGCTGTTTTTGAAATAAAAGGTCAAGGTCACCCCGCACAGGACCCCGATAAAGTCAAAATGATCGATGGGTCATTATACCCGCACATATGAAATTTTAGCCCGATCGGCCCAGCCGTTATCGAAATAAAAGGTCAATGTCATCAATTTCAAGATCACCCCACACGGGCACGCCACCCATCCCATGTTACTCGCAGGGACAAATTACCCCCCATGTAGAAAATTTGAGATCAATCGGTCGAGAAACGGAGGAGTTCAACCGGAACAAAGACAGAGAGAGAGAGAGAAAGATATAGATACAGACATTCGTATTTATATATTAGATTAACAATCTCATACAAGCAGTAACAAACTTAATTAATAATTTGCCACAATGATTGGCAGGAATCAAGATTGGCCTAATCTAATTGATTGGTCTGATCTTCCTCTTGATTGCTGCTCATGACATGCATCCCACGAGTTGTGCGATGACTCAATGAAATGCGAAATCAGCAGAAACAAGTTAACAGCACAGCGTCTTTGATCGTTGATCAAAGACGCTGCGCTGTTAACTTGTTTCCACTGATGTCGTATTTTTATTTTAGTACACACACTGACATACACTTCGGGTCAACAAACCAATCAACCTAACTACACAATAAAAGTAACCCTGTTCTATGCATTCTTAAACAAACTATTGCTTTTGGTTGTTACTGTCCGACATCAGCACTCACAATAGGCAGATTGTGTGCTGAACTAATTGGCAAGCAGTTGACGGTCGCAAATCCGTATCGGTTAATCACTAATTTAATCTGCAGTCTGCAATAACTTCCCAAACTGTAAATTATTCATAGGTACACCGTTTGAATTACAGTGAAACCTGTCTTGAGAGACCACATCTGCCAGGCACAGATTGGTTTTACTCTATAATGGACCTGCTATGGGAGACCACCTGTCTTGAGAGACCACCTGTCTTGAGAGACCACTGTGACCTGGTACCAACTTGTATTTCTGTGGGTGACCGGACGTTTCGGCCACGGACGTTTCGGCCTGGACGTTTCGGCCTAGGACGTTTCGGCCTAGGACGTTTCGGCCACAGACGTTTCGGCCAATTGGAGATATTTCTCACAATATATGAGATTTTTCTATTATTATTTTTTATTTTTTTTACTTAAAAAAAAGGTGGGAAAAAACTATGCGTTGAGGGACATATGTACACTGTGATGTTAAGAACAGACAAGTATAAATCTGTAACATGGCGCTGTGTGAAATGTGACCCCCCTATCAACTGTACAGCTATCTTGAAAACAAATGACAAGCTCTTTATCGACCCAAAGATCCACAAACTCTACAGGAACTTGAAATAACTGGTGAGTGGAGCATGACTACAGGTGACCAGCCTGTTCCATTTTTGTTCAGTGACAATGGTCCTACTGCTGATGACAGGGTTATTATTTTTGCCACTGAAAAACATTTACAGCAGCTAGCAAGATGTGATACTTGGTGCATGGATGGAACATTTTCAGTTGCCCCAAATATTTTATATCAGTTGTATGTCATACATGGTTGTGTAGATAATGTGTTTTTGCCTTTAGTTTATGCTTTGCTCCAAAGAAAGACCCAAACAAGTTATGAGAGTCTGTTCAACAAATTAGCAGAGGCTGACTGTGATCCTACAACTGTCATTATAGATTTTGAAAGAAGTGTTAAGCTTTCTGTTCATTCTCTCTTTGGTGCTCATGTTAATATTCAGTATTGTTTTTATCATCTCTCCCAGTCAGTTTGGAGAAAAATTCAGTCACTTGGGCTTGCAAATTTATATGAGACTGAAAATGATTTTCGTCTTTATTGTGGACAGATAGATGCTTTAGCATTCCTGCCTGTTTCCGAAGTTCAGGAAGGTATGGATTATTTGAAAGAGACAATGCCAGAGGAAGCAGAACCTCTTGTTGAGTACTTTGACAGCACCTATGTTAGTGGCCAACTCCGCTAGAGGCCAGCAAGAGAGGTTAATGGCATACAAACTGTAAGGTTAAGACGAGTGCCGCCATTATTTTCACCATGTGACTGGAATATGCATGAGGCTACTATTAGTAATCTACCCAGAACAAACAATATTTCAGAGGGCTGGAATAATAAATTCCAAGGGCTCGTTGGTCATAGCCACCCTAGCATCTGGAAATTAATTGAGTGTTTACAAGCTGAGTGTGCACGTGTTACAGGTATTCTGTTGCAATTGGAGCGAGGTATCAGACCCAAAAAGAGAACAAAAAAGATATATGCTGAATTACAATCACGACTCCAAAACTTGTGTGATGATAGAGTGTGTGGTCATAAAACAATTGCTGAATTTCTACGTGGTGTAAGTTACAATCTGCGTGGTGGTCAACCGAATATGTAATCTTGAATACAATGAAATGTGACATAATGAACTAAGAAAAATATATTTTTCTCTTATTATAAATGTAGCATAACAAACTGAGAGAACCTGATTTTTGATTGGTCAAATTCAACTAATTTTTTCCTGATTATCAAAAGCTATGAATTCTGTCGGTAAATAGAGTGTCAAGTAGTAACGAAGAAGACGGATCTTCTTTCCAGATTATACCTTATGCCCCTCACTTGAATGAGCTCCTTGAGCTTGTTTAAGTGTTGGTTAAAAGGTATCATTTGGATAGAAGACTCCCCAGGCATCAACAACCATGAATTCTGTCTGTAAATAGAGTGTCAAGTAGTAACGAAGAAGACGGATCTTCTTTCCAGATTATACCTCACTTGAATGAGCTCCTTGAGCTTGTTTAAGTGTTGGTTAAAAGGTATCATTTGGATAGAAGACACCCCAGGCATCAACAGCCATGAACTCTGTCTGTAAATGTCAAATAACGAAGAAATGGATAGAAGATTCACCCGTCAGTAAAAAATATAACTTGTTTTCTTCAAATACAATAAAAAATAATACATGCGGTGGACATAAGTGAATATTCTCCAAAATTGTGCTTACTTGTGCTATGTATTATAATTGTTTCATTACTTGTTTTTGTTATATTTTTATGATAACATTCAATAAATATAAATGAAATAGTCAATGACTCTGTAGCTCAACTTGGATATGACAGGAATTAGTACTTGCTGTGACCAAGACAACTGAATAATGAATATGACAGGAATTAGTATTTGTTTTGACCCAGTCAACAATAATAAAAGAATTACAAGGTGACTGCAATGGACTACAGATTAAGACCAATCATTGTAGATTATTATTTTTGTGTGGTAATTTTCAGTCCCAAACAAAATATTTTCAGACTAAAATTTTTTCTTCTTCTTCTTAAAATTGACCAAAATGCATCAAAACACAAAAAACTAATTTCCGGATTTTGGTCCAAAATTTTCTAAGTCCCACCCGGACCCCAAATTTTCAGTGTAAAAAAAATTTATTTTTTTTTTGTCTTAAAATTGACCAAAACGCATAAAAAACCAAAAAACTAATTTCCGGATTTTGGTCCAAAATTTTCTAAGTCCCACCCGGACCCCTAATTTGCATAATTTATTCACAAGAAAAACTCTGTATTATATGTAATGTATCCCATGGTACTAAACATTCATACAAAAATTTATTCAAATCAGATCTTTCATTTGGAAGTTCTGCGCAAAAATCTGATTGCACTTAATTTTGAACAAAATGGCTGCTAGCGGCCATCTTGAATTTCAGACTGGACCCAAAAACACTCCTTCTCGTCCCACAGTGATAACAAAGGTACCCAAGAAGTTTCGTGAAGATCGGTTCATAAATACGGCCTCTAGCCCGAGCCGTATTGGGATTTGCACTCACAGTGCTGAAAGTAACACTAAATAAATCAAAGTTAGCCTAATTTGCATAATTTACGCAAAAGAAAAAAACCTGTAATATATGTAATGTATCCCATGGTACTAAACATTCATATAAAAAATTATTCAAATCAAAGCTTTCATATGGAAGTTCTGTACAAAAAACAGATTTCGGCATCGTCGGTACAAAATGGCTGCTGGCAGCCATCTGGAATTTGGGACTGCACCCAAAGACACTCATTCTCGTCCCACGGTCATAACAAAGGTACCCAAGAAGTTTCGTAAAGATTGGTTCATAAATACGGCCTCTAGCCCGAGCCATAGCAGCTTGGCACTTACAGCTCTGAAAGTAACACTAAATAAATCAAAGTTAGTCTAATTTGCATAATTTACGCACGAGAAAAAAACCCGTATTATATGTGATGTATCCCATTGTACTATATATTTATACAAAACTTTATTCAAATCAGAACTTTCATACAGAAGTTCTGTACAAAAAACTGATTTTTGCATCATCGGTACAAAATGGCCACTGGCAGCCATCTTGAATTTTGGACCACACCCAAAAACACTCGTTCCCGTCCCAGGGTCATAACAAAGGTACCCAAGAAGTTTCGTAAAGATTGGTTCATAAATACGGCCTCTAGCCCGAGCCATAGCAGCTTGGCACTTACAGCTCTGAAAATAACACTAAATAAATCAAAGTCAGTCTAATTTGCATAATTTACGCACGAGAAAAAAACCCGTATTATATGTGATGTATCCCATGGTACTAAACATTTACACAAAACTTTATTCAAATCAGAACTTTCATACAGAAGTTCTGTACAAAAAACTGATTTTTGCATCATCGGTACAAAATGGCCACTGGCAGCCATCTTGAATTTCGGACCACACCTAAAAACACTCGTTCCCGTCCCAGGGACATAACAAAGGTACACAAGAAGTTTCGTAAAGATTGGTTCATAAATACGACCTCTAGCCCGAGCCATAGCCAATTGTTGACGTACGGACAGACGGCCAGACGGACAGACGGACGACGGGCCATGACAATAGCTCAAATTTGACTTCGTCAAAGTTGAGCTAAAAATGGAAATGGTTTTTCTTCATTCCTAAATCACTTCCCCCTCTCCAACTCTTCCAGAGAAAACAAGAAAAAAAAATGTCAAAAAGTACCCTCAAATATATTTTGGCCGAAACGTCCACCCTGTCCAATATTTCTGGCCGAAACGTCCATGGCCGAAACGTCCGGGCCAAAACGTCCGTGGCCGAAACGTCCTACATTCATTTTTGTGCCATAATAGACCTGTCTTGAGAGACCGCCCCTTTGAAGACTGAAACCATGACAAAAAGTTTTTACCTGTTCTGGAATTGGAAAATCCATTGTGGTTATACCAACACAATTAAAAGTATTAAAAGCTCTTAATTGGGTTTCAATTGCTAACTCATTAAAGATTGAGATGTTTTTATAAGACCCCTGTGAAAAGATTAGGATTATTGCTGAATAAACAATTTCATAGTTCATACTAACCTGAAATGTGACAGATAGGAATAAAAATAAATTTGTGTTGAAAGTCTTTTTGTAACAAATTGAAATGGACTGTTATAAAAATTATAAAAATAAATTAGTGTTGAAAATCTTCAATGAAGATTTTCAACACTAATTTATTTTTATAATTTTTATAACAGTCCATTTCAATTTGTTACAAAAACTTCATAAAAAAGAACTACAAAGTAATTACAAAAATCCATTCTTCTCCATTTCTGAATTTTGTGGTTGGTTATTCACTGACTTGAGAAAACCTGAAACCTGTTATGAGAGACCACCTCTCTTGGGAGACCACTTTTGTGTGGTCCAAAGGGCAGTCTCTCAAGACAGGTTCCAATGTATGCTCTTCAGTAATGATTTACAGAATGCCTGTTAATACTACAGAGAACAGATATTGATCAAATAGCTGGGCTCAGTGTTTTTAAAATTACGTTGTTACATGATCAAGTGAAAAACGAGGGACATGGGATACAAGTAAACTTTGGTAAAACATTTCAAATGTTAATAAACTACATGTACATGTAACTGTTCATTCATCTCATTACAAAGTACATTTCAAACCCGACTTGTTGCCACATTAACATGAGATGCGCATCACCGATTTCAGGAATCAAGTTGTGATGACAATCAGACAGTGTTGCATGTAAATAATAGGGCTGCACGATATACCAATAAACCGATATATACCGGTATTCAAACCAATATCGGTTGAATACCGGTGTAATTACAAAAATATTAGTTTATCGTCATTATTTATTTACCAACAATTTCATTTTCAAGATGTCTTGAGGTTTTCAACTGTAGCCCCGAATGAATAATATTTTCTCCCCCATTATATGTGAAACATACGCTGGTCCCAGGTGAGACAGCAGGGTGGGATATCTCTATCCCATCCACCCCACATGACATACACATTTGCATATTTTATTAGGTCGCCGGAACAATTTCATCATCGTCTGCACAATTGTAAATAAACAAAATGGCTTCACGCTTCTTAAATTGTGTTCGTTTATTACCTATTTATCTGTTCCTTGTTGATATAGACTCAATATTTAATTATTATTCAAATATTAAACTTGATTTGTGTCAAACCCATGTTTCTCTGCAGATTTAATAATATCACTGCGCGAATTTATTGATCGATCAATAATCTCACAACGCCCTTTACATTAGAGTTTGACACTTGCAAATTCATTAACCCCTGAATGGACAGTGTTACAAATCAATTTTTTTAGTATATACCTATGGTATATACCTAACTTTTGTACGGTCTTTCCGATGAAATTGTTCATTTTTCGAAAGGACTATGACTTGATAAATTTGGTATGTCAGCAAGTGACCGCCAATTATCTATAATGACATAATCCTCGTGTGTGGGGAAAAAAATCATCCTCGATGAGTCTGAAGGTGGGAATGGGGAAATCTCACCCTCTGGGCAAGATATTTGAACCAGACTCTTGTTCAAATATCTTGCCCCTCGGGTGAGATTTCCCCATCCCACCTCCAGACTCATCAAGGATCATAATAATCCCTTTACCCAAGGAATCGTCTGCTTGTGCCCTCGTAATATACAAATTCAGCAACTGAAAAAATAATTTTCAAACATTTCAATAACAAAAAAATGTCATGTGACCCCTCATTGGAATGAGCTCATTCTAATGAGGGGTCACATGATTTTGTTTTGCAGAAATTTGGGGGGAAAGTCTGATAAACTAATTTTTAAAATAATAAATTTTGATATCGCCTGCGTTGGGTAAAGGTTTTTTGAACCGCATCATCAAGGCATGCTAATTCATTCCGACTGTGATGTCTCAACTGTGGTACTTATGTTCATATATCTGAACTGTTTTCGATATACCGGTATACCGCATTTTTTTAATACCGATAACGGTATTCAATTTTGTATATCGTGCAGCCATAGTAAATAACCTGGTTATCAATCATATGCCGGTTGTTAAATCAGGAGCCTTTGTACAACCTATAATGCTAATAATAGGGCTGTAATGATTAATCGATTGTCAATCAATTGAAATTGATTAGTATTTTCCGCTGTCGATGAATCGGTAAACTTTACCCCGTTTCAAACATTTAATAATTCAAAAAAATTTGATGAAAAAATTATTGTTTCTAAAGGTAAAAGGTGAAGAACGTCGACATTAAATCCCAAGAAGCCGTTAGAAGCATTTGTCTTTCAGGTACATTCAAACCTTTGATGTTCTGAACTTTTGAACAGTCAGTATAATAATCAAGACCGGTCAGCATTTTGCAGCTGATGACCGGTCTTAATCATTACACCGACGGTTCAAAAGTTCAGAACATCAAAGCTTTGAATGTACCTAAAAGAGGATCATCTTTGTTGTTTACTTGAGGTAGTTCAACTGACTTGAACTTCAATTTTAACTACTTCAAAGAGAGGGAGGGGGAGGAGGGTCATCGTGGTAGGATTAATAGATTATTTGCGATTATTTGCGATGGTTAATCGGTTCCCAAATTAAAAAAATTGACAGCCCTACAGTTAAAACTAGAAGTCCTGTCATGAAATGCGCACAAATAGCACGTTAATTTGCGCGTTAATCCGCGCGTTATGACCATAATAATGCTATCAAATTCTGTACATATGGCCTGTGTACAAGCAATGTTTCAGCCAATGGACCTCCGGGTAACCCGGAGGTCCATTGGCAGAAACATTGCTTGTGCTTGTTATGAGTAACCAGGAGAACCAGTCGGGCTTTGGATGCCATTCGATATGGCAACAGCGCGCAATTCCAACGCGCTATTAAGCCTAGATAAGTGCACATTTCGTGACAGGACTTCTAGTTTTAACTGTCGCTAAGAACCTCAGAATTACATATTCCTCAGTTATTCGGATCAAAATAAAATAATGCAATTGGCAGCCATGCGCAAAGAAACAGAATGATGATTGCTTTCATATATTATTTGTGCCAAGTTTGGTTCACACTGGCCAAATAGTTTCAGATAAGAAGATAAAAATTTGATTTCCAATAGGTTTTCCCCGGAACCTATGAGCCGAATTGCAGTCATGTTTGCAACCCGATCAACAACAGGAGGATCATTGGTAGAGGGGGTCCCAGGCATCAATCATGTGAAGTTTCAAAACATTTGGACTTGCAGTTAAAGATTTTTCACAATCGAGCAAACAGAGTCAAAGAATGCCCCTGGTGGCCATGTTTTTCATCCAATGAGAACAAAATGAGAAAGAACCTCCCATAGACCATTCCTGCCATGTTTGATTCACATCGGCTGTATAGCTCCCAAGGTTGGGCGGTTAAAACCGCCCCCGGTTTTAACCGGCGGTTTTAACCGCCCCGGTCAATACTCCCTCAAGTGGTCAATACTGGTCAATACTGGTCAATTGAAATTTTGTAAAAGACAATCAAGTAGTTTTAGTAAAAGAATGTCATATAATATTTGAAAAAACATTTTTTTTATTTATCTCAGTGGTATTTTTATATTAAAGTTGCTATTTATATGAAATATGAAAGAAATTGTATTGTATGTAAATCCTAATAAGGCTGAAAACTTAGTGGTCAATACTTGATACTGGTCTATTTAAATATTTTAAAATATTAAAAAGGTGGATAAAATTTTTAAAGTTTATGGAATAGTATTTGTGCATGTATCACAAATGTCATTTTTACAGGTAAATTACAGGTATCACACAGGTACATGTAAGTACATGACAATTAATTAAACACCTGGATGACAGATGGTCAATTAGAGATTTGATTGTTAAAACAACACCCCTTCAGTACAAGGAAAAGGGGTAATAAAAAAGTGGCTTTAATCCATTGTAATGTGATAATTTATAATTAAGGTAATAAAAACTTTTATAAGTTCTTTCATGTACTAGGTTTAGATTTATGATTTATAAAGTTCAATTGGTCAATAATCCAATCGACCAGTATTGACCAGTATTGACCGGTTAAAACCAGTATTGACCACTGGTCTGGTCAATACTAGTATTGACCGGTTTTTTGCCAACCTTGATAGCTCCACAGAAGATGAAAATGTGATTTCCCACATCTGCATTTGTGGTTTCTATGGTAACTATAAGCCACAATTGCAGCCATGTTTGCAAGCCAGGCCAGCCATCTGCATTAAGTGAGGATCATTGATAGAGGGTGTCCCAGTCATCAATCATGAGCAATTTCAAAACATTTGGCCTTGTTTCAGGAAAGAATTTTGAAAATCTACCAATCAGAATCAAAGAATGACTCTGGCAGCCATGTTTGTTCATCCAGGGGGAACAAAATGAGGACCGTTTGTAGAGGACCCCCTATAGACCATTCCTGCCATGTTTGATTCACATCAGCTCAGTAGTTCCAGAGAAGATGAAAATGTGATTACCTGTATGGTTTCTATGGTAACTATAAGCTGCAATGTTTTGTGGCCATGTTTACAGCCCGATCAACATTAAATGAGGATCGTTGGTAGAAGGGGTACCAGTCATCAATCATGTGAAGTTTCAAAACATTTGATCATGTAGTTTCAGAGAAGATTTTTGAAAATCCACCAATGAGAATCAAAGAATTCCTTTGGCAGCCATGTCTTTCATCAGAGGGGAACAAAATGATAATCGTTTGTTGAGGACTGCCAATAGCTCATTTCGGACAATTTTGCTTCACAACGGCTCAGCAGTTCCAGAGATGTTAAAAATGTGAAAAAGTTACGGACAAGGCCAGGCGAACTAAAAATTAATTAAAGTCCATAACTCTAACGAAAAATTGGTCTGAGCCAGTTTTCGAACCTGCTTGAGCATGAATCGATGGAAAATATTAAATTGGCAAATATTAGTCAAATCGGAGATTGTTTGTTCAAGTTATTGTGCTAACAAGCTCAAAATTAGTAAGAAAAAAAATTGACCAATTAAGGCCCAAAACACTGTACCAAATAATCAGGCCAGGCCAGTTTTCAAACTTGCTTGAGATATTACTGCAAAAGATCTGTATAGCAAATATTAGTTAAATTGGAAAACATTTGATCAAGTTATTGCACTGATGAGTTCAAAATTCTTAAAAATTGACTGATTAAGACCCATACAGTTAAAACTAGAAGTCCTGTCATGAAATGCGCGCAAATAACATGTCAATCTGCGCGTTAATCTACGCGTTATGACCATAGTAAGGCTATCAAATTCTGTACAAGTGGCCTGTGCACAAGCAATGTTTCTGTCAATGGACCTCCGGGTAACCCGGAGGTCCACTGGCAGAAACATTGCCTGTGTTTGTGATGAGTAACCAGGAGAACCTGCTGTGCTTTGGATGCCATTCGATATGGCATTTGCTCGCAATTCACACACGCAATTAAGCCTAGAAAAGCGAACAGTTCGGGACAGGACTTCTAGTTTTAACTGTAACTGTAATAATGAAAGTGTCAATGACACTGTAGTTTAACTTGTCTGTGTGTTGTGTTTGATGAAAAGGATAATATACAATGTTTATGAAAGGATTATGAAATAAGACAAGAATTGTGATAATTGGGAATATGTTAATTTCTGTTCCCTGTATGCAATGTTTTTAATAAAAATAATATGAAGTGTGGACTGTATTAAAGAACTGAGGGGTGGGTTAATGTGGCCCTCACAGTTAAAGTATGTCAACAAAAGTTATCAAGTTACAAGAAATTATTCCAACACGAGTCATCCTATCAAGTTACAATGAAATCCCTTCATAAATATGGCCTGTAGACTGTGCTTAAGGTTTTCGGGCTTCAGGCCTGTGTTGCCATCATGGTTGACTGATTGCAATTAAAAGGGGATGTCATCATCTCAACACTATACCGAGTCATCCTACCAAGTAACAATGAAATCCCTTTACAAATATGACCTGTAGTCTGTACTTTCGGATTTTGGGCCCGGGCAGCCATCATGTTTGAATGATCGCGACCAAAAGGAGACGTTCTCATCTGGGCATTATCTGAAGTGATCCTACAAAGTTAAAATGAAATCCCTTCATAAATATGACCTGTAGACTGTGCTAAAGGTTTTCGGGCTTTGGGCCCCTATAGCCGTCGCAGTTGACCAATCATGACCAAAAGGGGATGTCATCATCTAGGCATTATATGGAGTCTATCTAACAAGTTACAATGAAATCCTTCCATAAATACGACCTATAGACTATGCTAAATGTTTTGGGGTTTTTGGCTCAGGCAGCCATCACAGTTGAATGATCGCGACCGAAAGGGGACGTTCTCATCTAGACATTATATGGAGTCATCCTACCAAGTTACAATGAAATCCCTTCATAAATATGACCCGTAGACTGTGCTAAAGGTTTTCAGGCTTCGGGCCCCTGCAGCCGTCACAGTTGACCAATCGTGTCCAAAAGGGGACGTTCTCATCTAGACATTATATGAAGTCAACCTACCAAGTTACAATGAAATCCCTCCATAAATATGATCTGTAGACTGTGATAAGGATTTTGGGTTAAGGCAGTCGTCACAGTTGACAGATCGCGACCAAATGGGGAAGTTCTCATCTCGACATCATACAGAGTCATCCTACCAAGTTACAATGAAATCCCTCCATATTAAATATGACCTGAAGACTGTGCTAAATGTTTTTGGGTTTCGGGCTTGGGCAGCCATCACGGTTGACAGATCATGACCAAAAGGGGAAGTTAACATCTAGAGATTATACAGAGGCATCCTACCAAATAACAATGAAATCCCTTCATAAATATGACCTGTAGCCTGTGCTAATGGTTTTGGGCAGCCATGCCGGTTGAACGATTGCGACCAAAAGGGAGTGCTCTCATCTAGACAAGACCTCAAACCTGCATATGAAATTTTGTGATGATCAGACGAGAACTATGGGGTGTAGCCTGTGCTAAAGGAAAATGTGAACAGACTCACAAACTCACAGACTTCCACACGCGTGATGGCAATAGCTTATCTTGACTCAGGGCTCAAAATAAATTTTTTTCTATGCGTAGCAAAATGCTACACATTTCCGAAAAATGAATAGCATTTTGTTTAAATTGCATAGCAGCTCTTGTATACCGGAGTTATGCCATACTGTTTTGTTTTGAACTCTTTTGAGCAGATAGAATGATGTCCATCCATTCCAGCTATGTTTTTCATCTGAACTGCGTTTAACAACTGCATCGACTTCGATATTTCCAAATGCGTGACATTTCTTAATTTGATGGGCTTAAAGTTACTTTGATTGGGTATTTTATGCAAACTCCAGAAACAATACAGGATGAATTTAAACCAATAAAATTCACGTTACATATGAAGTTGCTCATGCGAGACAGAGAGTTAATCTTATATCATGGATGAAGCATCAGTGAACTAGCTTGCAAAGTTTGTTGCAAATTTTCATTTTTACATTTTGCAATACAAGATATTCAACTGCAGCCTATTAGGCTGCAGTTGAATATATTGTATCGCAAAATGCTATACATAATTGAAAATTGTGTAGCTTTTAGCATGTTTTGCATAGCAAATAGCGATGCGAAACCACTTATTTTGAGCCCTGTGACTTTGTCAAGTTAAGCTAAAAATTGGGTCCAACCAGTTTTCAAATTCACTTGAGATATTATTGCAATAGACCTGTACGGCAAAAAAAAATGGAGAATGTTTGTTCGAGTTATTGTGCCAACGAGCTTAAAATTCGTAAATTTGGTTTCTCATGCCAGAGGACCTGGGATTGATCCCCGGCCGGGGAAAGCTCTCAAGGTGTCTGTACCAATTGTGGGGTTGATGCTGTCACAGCATACCGTCCTAGCGGGTGGGGACGTAAAATGACTGTCCACTGTGCGGAGAGAGTGACACTCTGTGCAGGCTAAAGATTCCTTTGTAGTATTCTGGAAGAGCTAGGCCACGAAGTTGCCACTACGAAGGTCACCCCCACACACCTAAGGAATTTGGCGAAGGAGAGGCATTAATATACTACCCAAAGTTTGCTAAGCACCAAATATTTGACACATCACTGGGAAATTTGCTTGTGAAATATTTGCGATATTTTTGGTGGATATGATTGAGGAGTGTATTGGTAAATGATCCCCAGTGTTTACATTAGCTCTCTTGACAGGCAGACTTTTCGTGACAGTCATGAAAAGCATGTACCCCTTGATTTTCATGATGTTTTCGAGTACTGTTTACATGTACATGACATGTGTAGGGTATTCAATCTTCATTTCAACACAAACCCTTTTGGTTTAATGATTGAATATGGCAAATGCAAATGTAAGAAGACATTTGTCTGAAGCAGAAATGTGGCGGGCTGTAGGGATGGTGGAGCAAGGGGCTACCCATCGTCAGGCTGGTGAAGCCCTTGGTGTGCACCATATGGTGATCACCAGAGCCAAGGCAAGATTTCAGGAGTATGGCACACCAGTAAGACGGCATGGTGGTGGTAGAGACAGGGCAACATCTGCAGCTGAAGACCGGTTTTTGATCAGTCAGACCCGTAGGAACCGCTTTGCCACAGCAACCCAGCTTCGCAGTGACCTTCATAATGCATCCAGGGTAAATGTTTCGATGCAGATTATCCGAGCAAGGTTGTGCGAAGGTGGTCTCCGATCAAGAAAAGCATGAATTTGCATTCCGCAGTCCCAGAACCACCGCCAGGCACGATATGAATGGGCCATGGACCACGTTGGATAGACCAGAGAAGATTGGTGACATGTCCTTTTTACAGATGAGTTAAGGTACGGCCTATACCACTCAGATAGGCGTTCTAGGGTATGGAGAAGACCAGGAGAGCGACTCCATGCAGCCAACATTGCTGAGCAGGACTGCTATGGTGGAGGGTCAATCATGGTCTGGAACGGCATCAGCTGGGATGGACATACAGAGCTCTGTGACCTTGAACATGGTACATTGACTGTACAGCAGTATATTGATGAGATCCTGGATGCCCACGTCAGATTGTATGCAGGTACAGTGGGTGATAGATTCATTCTGATGGATGATAATACCTGTCCTCATGTTGCCCATGCTGTCGGGGAGTACTGACAGAGGGAGAGGATTGAGCGTATGGACTGGCCAACAAGATTCCCGGACCACAATCCAATCGAACATGTCTGGAATGAGTTGCAGCTTGCAATTTCAGCCCATCTCCAGCCAAGAAGTGTCCAGGAGCTTATTGCCATGCTGGTCCAAGAATAGAACAACAACCCATAAAGGACCAGCAGGAGCCTGATTGAGAGCATGAGAAGGCACTGTAATTAACAGTAATGGGTCTCATACTCGATATTGAAGCCATTCCAGTTCGCTCCGTCAACTTTTTAGCATATTGAAAAATTTCCTCTTTAACCAGTAATATCCATTTTCCATGGTTATCGTATTCGAAAGCTAAAAAATAATGTCAAACACAAATAAAATCTTAATTTCTGTACTTAAATCATTAAAGATATAAAAATATATACACTTTTCATCACAATATTTCAACCAAAACGTAAAACAGGTAGTTGCTAACCAAACTTTGAGTAGTACATGTATATGAGACAGAATAAAGCATGCAAGTTACTTGGTGACATACTTGTTTACTTGCATGATCACCATACTGTATCAGCGGTAGGGCTGTCACGATTATTTGATTAATCGACTATTGATCGGTCACGCCGAAATCGATTAGTATTTTTCGTTGTCGAATAAACGGTAAATCTGTAAATTGTATCCCGTTTTAGACGTTTAATAATTAAAAGAAAATTTGATGAAAAAACTATTCTTTCTAAAGGTAAAGAGTTAAGAACATCGATGTTAAATCCCCAAGAAGCTGTTGGAAGCAATTGTCTTTCAGGTACATTCATCAAAGCTTTGATGTTCTGAACTTTTGAACCGTTAGTGTAATAATCAAGACCGGTCGGCAGTTGCGAACTTCGCAACTGCCGACCGGTCTTGATTGTTACATGTACACTGACGGTTCAAAAGTTCAGAACATCAAAGCTTTGAATGTACCTAAAAAGGATCGTCTTCGTTGTTTCCTTGAGGTAAGTCAGCTGACTTGAACTTCATTTTTATCGACTTCAAAGAGAGGGAGGGGGGGGGGGGGGGCATTTAGGTACGATTAATCGATTATTTGCGACGATTAATCGATTCCTAAATTTAAAAATCGTGACTGCCCTAATCAGTGGATGGAAATTATCATTCTTAACACTTTACCCATTGCAGGTAGTGGACGATACTTGCAAAATAAATTCATGAATTACTGAAAGTTTTCAATTTTTGTCTCAAAAACATAGCTTATGACAGCTATGTTTTTGAGACAAAAATTGAAAACATAATAAATTTGAATGGAGATTTTTGTATATAGGCCTAGTCGGTTTTGTTTGTTATGTTAGGTAAAGGGTTCATGCTGCAAATCATCAATGGCATGGCAAATATTCAGATTATTATTCTATTTGGACAAGTGATTACTCAGTAAACCAGGGTTAATCCATGCGATTAATCGATCAAGAAAACCCCTTAAACATTTCAGCTCTACTAATCACATTGTTTCAAGAAATCACACTTCAAATTCAGCACTCCCCAACTGAAAATCTTATAGGTTATAATGGGTGGGGAGTGAAAAGAATGAAGCTGACCTCAGTGTTCAACCGATGATTAGAGCCAGCCACCACAATCGGCCGATTGTGGGAAATCGGATGACAAGGGCTCCTAGAACATCGGTTCAACCAATTGTTGCCAAGCATTTTGTGATGATTCATTAACCGCATTTTATTATCTTCTGAAATTGTTCAATTTTTTGTTAATGTAAAATGATGTCAATGATACCCTTCAATAAAGTTGAGAAACAACCACAATGTGTATTCTTAACCTCTCAGGTTCTCTAGACGTGCCTTTACAGGATATACAAGTTAAATGACATGTAAAGCTTACAATTGAGCGTACTTGCGGCAATCGCCAGTTCTTACTGGGAAAGTGTTGAAATGATTTTTCAACTTGTCAATGCCGACGCGATTAGTACTAAACAAATATATTATATTAACCGATTACTGAACCACTCATGACTCGTCGATTAGTCACCTGAGTATATTCTCTAAAGCCTTGAAGTTTCCACTTTGTTTAACTTCTAAGAAATTTAATTCAATTTTATTAAAATTAATTCAGTGCTTTTGATTTGAGGTGCGCTATGGCACTCGCACTTCTACATTGGAAAAAGAGCTCTCTACAGATGTTCATGCTTTTTCAATATGTTCTTGTTTTGAGTAAATGTTGCTGTAATAATATTTGTCAGAAAACAAAACGTCACATAACAATATTTACTATTGAATGAAATTTTACAACTTGCATTACATGGTGCACATACTGACCAAACAAATCGCACTGTTTGGTCACGTGATGTATTTAATATTAAATGAGGCTACATGTATTGTTTATAGTCTGTCTAGCTTTTGATTAGGGGTTGATTAAGTTATGCAGGTCATGGAACAATCACGTCATCAGTGTACACTTCTTCAGTGACCTGTTTTCTGCTTTCAAAGTCTTTTAGCACAATAACAAAGTGCAGAAATTTCTTATAAGACTACAATATACAAGGGAATTTTGGGGGAAAAGTTCAATTTCGCTTAAAAATATTTGACTGCACCGAATATTGGGACACCAAAGATTTATTATTAGACCAATTTATTTTTTGCGGAACTGGTTGTTTGGTCGTAAGGACATGCAGACATCGGCTTCCGTAATGTTGCACAGTTACCCAGTTAGACCCAATAATTGCATCGTAATTTGGAGGTCAGCCAATGAATTTAGTTAAAAACCACAGTTTTGTAGAATTTATTGCTCAGTTTAGCATTTGATATTGCATAACCGACTAGTCGATTAATCGTCAACTACTACAGTGGAGCCCACTTAATTGGATATCTCTTAATCGTATATCCTTGTTAATTGAATATAATTTCCAAACACAAAACATTTACCATACCTCCAGTACAAATTTGACCTGTTAATTGAAAACAGATTACAGAGTAAACTCCTCTTAATTGAATAAAAAAAATCTTGTAACCTGTCGAGAAATTACCCTGACTCTCCCCAGTTTTCCTTTGTTTTATACATGTAGACCTACATGTATTTGACATCAGTACATCCAATTCAAGCATTTAATCTATCATACCTTGTGCTCTGTCAAACAAGATATAATTGAATAAATGTTAAGTGTGGCTCTTGAATACAGGAAAGTGACATTATCCCTGTTGATTGAATACTCCTGTTAACTGGGTAATTTTCATTGGCAAAGTGGCTATTCAATTAACAGGGTTCCTCTGTACCCGGCTATTAGTCGATTAGTAAAAGTCCAAATGGTATCAATCATTTCAACACTATTTATATGATTCCTATACGTAGTTAAGGAGATATCGACTCCACATAATTGTAGACATCGTAAGTGATAGCATGCTGCCTGCATCTCACCTTTCTATTACAGTTCACATGAGTACTTGACAACGTTCGTTTGTATACACACTACCGAATAGTTTCTGCGATTATTCATTTCTCACGGAAACTGCTGACCATTAACCAAGTCTTGAACACCAAAGTCGATTATTTCTCAATATATACAATGCGGCTTCAACGTGTAGTCAATCACAAAGGAGAAGCGGCAGATTAAACCCAATCATTTTTAAATTCCACCATAAGTTAAATGGTTTTACCTTACGAATAAAATAAATACGGAATTAAACAATATACACTGATTTATTTATTTCAAATATTGACAGAGTTTCAAAGTCAGATCTCCAACCAATGTGTCACCCACTGTGGCTAAGCAAAAGAAAAATTGGTTCAAATTTGGAGACATTAACTCAGAATGCCTCTGTGAGAAGCTTACCGGTAGTCCAGTACAACTGAAAATCAATTCACAATGGTCAGATTTTCAAACAGTTGCTTATACTGCTTTTTATTCTGTTGTGCTAACTGATAATTGGTTCATATATTCCTGAAAAGTTCCAAATTGAACTAAAATGGCTAAAAGAAATTATGCTTCAACAAAAAGTTCAAATCGGATCCCAAAGCCACATCATTCCCCAGGGGTGGCAGAAACGGAGGGCTTTCAGCCCCTCAACTTTTTTGGCTGGGCCCTGTTTTTTTTGTATGTATATATTTTAACATAACCAGTGACTGGTGAAACAAGCAGGGACTGATAATTATAAGCTTCATACACTGTAACCTTAAAATAGGTTACGGTGTGCATAGCATACCGTAACATGAAGGTTTCCGTAGTGCAGATGTAAGGTAAATTATTAAGGTAATCAGTTTCCTCTCATAACCTAATAATAGGTTTCGAGTTTATAGAAACACGTAACCTCCCCCATAACCTAACCTATAGGTTACGGCTTATGTCGGACCCTGAACAAGGGGTGGATCCAGAGCCTCCCCATATTTTCGCAGCTATGTTTCTCTGGTACTGGTTCAGTTTCAATGGATTTCGGATCATCTTTTGCAGTAAGTGGCAGCAAACGCTAAAATGTGTACCGTCTCTCAAAAAATCGGTCAACTGAAGTAGATCGTAATCTTATAGACATACAAGTACTAAATCCATCCCCAGACAGTATAATTGCTGTTAACGTTTGATAAAGCATAGAGGTGAGGTCTATTTATCAGTTTTGGTCGTTACGACCAAAGCTGATAAATAGACCTCACCTCTATGCTTTACAGACGTTTTTAACGGATCTCAAAGTGTGAAATCTTTCAAATGCAGTACATCTCTTGAAAAATCTCAAAATATCCGCTCAGATGCATGGAAATTTTGGGACCCTGGAATATAAAATTTTCGTACGACGTGCCGAACCATGGTGGTCCTGTCATACCTACCACAATCCATCGTCCCATCCAGCCCCCCCCCCCCCAATTTTGAAAATCATTCCGCCACCCCCTGTTCCCTAAATGATGTCATTGCATGTAAAGAAACATCACCATCTAAAAGATAAAACTTGGTCAAACTTTGTGCGTCAAGGCAAAGGGAATTACACTATACTGCCCAATCGAGGGAAGAGAGTATTAGTTTGTGTGAAGTATTTCCACACAGGGGTTGGAACGGCACATTTCTCCACCTTCATTAAAGGTACTAACTCTCTCTTTTCAATAACATACAGTTAAAACTAGATGTCCTGTCATGCCACTATCTAGTGCAGAACAGTCGAGTAAACCTACTTAAACATGCAATAACTTCTGCACTATGTAACTCAGAATGTAGGGTGCTATTCACGAGGTTGTTAACTTTGATCTCTGACACATATCACTGCAAAAAGTAATGTAAATGCAACAGGACTCAAACATTTGTTGATATCATTTCGGATCAGGTTCGCCTTGTAAATTAGTGGCGACACTGCAAAAAAAGATCCAAAAATTGTCAAAATGACGAGTTTAATTTTCACAAGAAGCCTGGACTGTGAAATCAAAGTCGCTGCCAAATTGGATAATCGTCTTTTAAATGATTTCGTTGGTGCTATTGTTGAACGCGGGGACAAGACTTGCGTGAGATGTATGTATACATGTATGTACGGACAGCCCAGCACATGATCGTTTTGAAATAGCCCAACAAAAAATGTTTTGACACCAACATTTTATCAATCAGGCCTACTACCTGTGACTTTGTTTGACTTTGAAAAGATGGAAAAATTTGTAACATCACCGTAAAAAATCCAAATACTACTAATACTGCTCAGTCTCCAACTGAATATTTAAGGAGCAATTCATAGCCAATTTTCAATCTCATTTAAAAACCTCTTATTCTTTTACAAGGCCTTGTCGATATCACTCATTACACCCAATAAAACCAAACACAGTGAGGCTGTGACTCGCTCTTCAGTATGATGGCAAGGGCCCAGAGCACCCGCTGGCCGAATCATCCCCCACTGTTTTGACCCGAATTGTCCCCGCTATTTGACCAAAACACAAAGCTGGCAGTGGGTAGGGCTGCAACAATTCACTGTGTTTCAGTGCGCCACGATATATTTTGCTACGACACAATTCACGGTTCACTTCATCTTGCGGTTCGATTCGAAGGTGCACATTAGCATTGGCCCACATTCCGTGACTTTTACTTGTGGCATATTGCTTTATTCCCCAATGTTGACCCCTCAACAATTGTCATTGAAATGATAACTCGGTACAAGACTTCCCCAGTCTTCATCAAAATTGTTATTGCATGCAAATGACAATTGTAAGCTCAGCGAAGCAATCCCCTTTTAAGGAGATATCTGATGCAGTGCTGGCTTTATGAAAAATACAGGGTGGCTAAAAATCGCTCTCCTGGAATGCAGCCAGGCGAGCAAATCGCTCTCCTCAACATTGTCATAGTAAACCCATGGTGATTTTGTAACTTCAATTTTAACAGTATACTTCAGTGAATGCAACAAACAGCCAAAGAGTAATGGTTGTGTAGTGTAAATATCACTTGTGGGAATACTCATCTACACGTATTTGACATCATCCTCTGCTACTGAATGTAAAACAAGTCTCAGTCTATTTTCTTTTATGTACTGGAACTGTGTTTGGGTATGTACAGTTAAAACTAGAAGTCCTGTCACGAAATGCGCGCTTATCTAGGCTTAATTGCACGTAGGAATTGCGCGCAATTGCCATATCAAATGGCATCCAAAGCATGGCAGGTTCTCCTGGTTACTCATAGCAAACACAGGCAATGTTTCGGGCAATGGACCTCCGGGTTACCCGGAGGTCCATTGGCTGAAACATTGGTTGCGCACAGGCGATATGTACATAATCTGATAGTCTTACTATGGTAATAACGCGCGGATCAACGTGCTATTTGTGCGCATTTCAGGACAGGACTTCTAGTTTTAACTGTACTCTATACATGTACATACCCAAACACAGCTCCAGTACATAAAAGAAAATAAACTTTTTTATGCAGCCATAACTCTGTATTGCTCAGCAACAAAAATTGGATGAGAGCATAACAGATGATTTTAACCACCTTGTGCCAAGAAATGTAGGAGGGCAATTTTTCGCTCTCCTTAATTTTTTGAGGTGAGCATTTTAGGCGAGCTAAAAATCGCTCTCATCAAAATGCCAGCCCTGCTGATGTCCAATCAACAACTTGCCGGTTGACCTTCACCCCTGTCATTAATTTTTTATGAATGAATTTTACTATATTGTTTACTATCAAGTTAAAATTAACTTGTACATGTTGCCATGTCACACTGGCTCGCACAGTGAGTGGCTGCATGTAATGCCAAATTCAACCTCCATGCATGAACATCATGAAGCTGTCTGGCAATTGGCTTTAGGTGATGTCATTTGCTGAAATGCACAAAAATATCCCAGTTGGGTAATTCTGTTGTTTTAATCATCTTTGTTTTGGGAAATCTTGATTTTGATTTTATGTCTTGTGATTTACGCAAAACTTATTATTGTTATCAGTTTATGGGGTGGGGGCGTCTTCTCATTCTATTGAACAACCAAGCTCACCTGGAGCCTCGTGTTTGTTTTGCCAGTCAGTCGAGCCAATCAACTACGGTGCTATTCTCAATACACGTGTTGGTTCATAATGGCATTTGAAAGTTTGCAATACCTCATCTTGGGATTTGTTGTGTACACAAAATACACATGGGAAAACACGTGCTGATTATAGCAACTGCATATTGGGAATGCAGCGTTAACTTGACACTTTATACCTGACAGACATGTAGTGCTGCACGATTCCTTAAAGTAAGTTCAAATAGTATACATGTACAAACAATTCGCAATAAGTTTAAAAAACTTTCAATAGTTACCTGCCATTCATTTAACAGGATATGTTCTATTTTAATTTAACCATTTTACTGTTGAAAAAACAGAACTGCGAATGTGCAGCATTTTCTCTGAGCATGTGACAGTTTCACAGCTTTCAGATAACGTGCTAGAAGTTGTCTAATTACATGTAATATAATTTACGAGTCATTTTCCTATGTGAAGTTTGAGGTTTCAAAACACAATAAATTTTATGTTTACCTCCAATCTAATTTACTACGCACCATACAAAGATGATTTTGGATCAAAGATAATTTATATTACTTCTACACCACATATTGCAGACATGTTAACCTCCAGAATAACTTTTCAGGGAACCTGAGGGTGATTTTCAGGGAAATGGGATGGATTTCAGGGAAAAGTTCACGCGGGGGCAAAATAAAAGAAAAAACTTGTGAATTTTCAGCTCACGGACCACTATTAACACCAGGTTATATCCAGAACTAGTTGTCAACTATGCTGAAGCATTTATGCAATGTTGAAAAATCATAAAATAACTGTTGATTTGACCCCCCCCCCCCAGATCCTCTTCTTCGTGAGCCCCCCTCCCCCTCTCCAAAACCACCCACCCACCCACACTGTCCCACAGAGCACCTCCACCTGTGATTTCCTCTTATCAAAGTCTACTTAGCTAGCTAATAATTTCCCTAGTCTGGAAATGTTAACAGGAAAAGATGTCCTGATGTTCAGTGACTTGAAGAACATCAGTACTCAGAACGTTTCTCTATCAAACTTCATGCATGTGGGACGCTTGTGCCCTACACAAAACTTTTCTTTTCATCATTGAAGCATTTTTTTTTAATTTTTAATTCCATTCGAAATTTTCTGGGAACAGCTGGCCAACAGTTAACAGTTCTGTAGTCAGCACAACAGAATAAACATAGTGTTAGAAAATAAGTCCATTGTGCTTAAATATGCTGTCATAATTTTTCGGCATCCTAAGCGACTTTAACCTACTTTTAAGCTGTGCTAAATAGTTCTTGTTTACGTTTTGATTTTGGAAAAGGGATGAGAATTAAAGCTATGCTATGAAGGAATAAATAAATATATATTATTTACTTCCTTTTCATATATTTTAATTTCCAAAAACTGCTTTTAAATGAAGGTGGAGTTTTCAATTTTTTGAAAGTAAGTCACCTATTTTCACTTCGACACTCGCACATTGATCACGGATCTCTGAAGAAAACCCCCAGAAATAAACATGAACACAGTTGAAATATATATTATAAAATAGTCTTTTCTTAAATAAATTTAACTTAAATCCATATTTTACGGCTTCGTGAGTTTTTACCAGAGTTTGAAATGCATGTGATTTGACTCCGAGCGTTTTTCATAAGTTACAATGGGAACGAAATATTTGACTGTTGTTTTCCGGGATTTTTGGTCCAAAACTGATTCCCGTCTGGGAGGCCGGGAACTGCACTGAAATTCTGGGATTTTCCCGGGCATTCCGGGAGAGTTAACATGTCTGACATATTGTCAGGTAACTTTCAATGCCTATTTGATCGAATATGAGTGAGTCTCAGGCTTGCCCAGTTCATAAAATTTACTTAATGATTCTTGAATTGCACATGTGGATTCTTACGTAAGACTTTTCAATTTTTCATATTCATTCTGGTGGTGGTTCTGTAGATATTGTTTAAGATATAAAGAAATTTGCTACTACTATTTGGGGGGATTTGCTGTCAATCCTCTCGAAGTAAGCATAAACGGCACCATATTTACCTTTGCCTGACATTTTAGCTTTTGGCGTGCGAAACGCATGTGATTGAGAGGTCATAGACTTACCAACTGTGAGAAATTTGTTGAAACCGAAAGTCTTGTATTTTTGCCACAGTGGTGGTTCGGCTTCGGTTTTGAAAAAAAAAACGAACCAAAAAAACGATAAACCGTACACCCCTAAAGTTCATTCAACGAATTTAGGTTGATTTTGCAAACTTCTTTACCTAGTGCAGTGTGTGAAAGTCGAAACATCGTCAGTCCTTGACAAAGATAAATTAACAGAAGAGAAAAGATTGTTCGGCTTATTCAGGCCTGGCCTTTTGAAAAATCTAGTGGAGCTACTATGGTCCCCCTAAACCTGTGCCAGGAGAGCTATTCTATACTTTAGTCTGTTATTAATGAGGGAATTACAGGTTTAAGGAGAGCTATTACAGCTCTCATTAAATTGATTTTGCAGGAGCCATGGAGGACAGGCACTATAGTTCCCTCAAAAGACCAGACCTGGCTTACTGATATATACTGTAAAGTTTAAATTACGCACAAATTTGTAGAGTTCAGGTTGGGTTTTAACTTTCCGTTCAGCAAAAATGTGGACTTTCCTTTGAGTGTCTTTTTGCTCTGGGAAAATGGAACAAGTTATAAAACACTGGCAAATTTAATATTCTTCAAAGTGAATTTGGAAAGTGTCAGCTATGGAAAAAAGTATTCTGCTGTGTATGGAATGAATTTCCTTAACAATTTGGGTTTTTTCTCTCGAGTAAATATATTTTTAAATTTAGACTGAAAATACCCACAATGCATTGTCCTATTAAAAAAAATGGGACAGAAGAAGGTAAAAACAATTCCCAATAATGTTTTCAGCCGACGTTACGGCCTCTCTTTAAACCTAAACATCTCAGAGTCGGAAATCCGTTGAAATTGTTTTCATGGAGTTATTGGAAACAATGCCAAACAGTAACCCAGGGACTTTTACCTTGTTCCGCCATTGTTAAATATCGAAACTATAAAAATGTGGAATGGAGAACAGATTTTACCTGCCACCGAAAATGTTGGGTGTTTTCAAATTAATGCGATGCACTTTTTTGGTGGTCCAAAACCGAAACTGCACAGAAAATACCGATACCGACCCAGCTCTATTCTCAAAGTTTAGCAATCTAGAAGCAACCCACATGATTTTTTTATCAATCTTCGAAAACAAAGATCACGCAATATGCATTTTTAAATACTTCTTGTATTGTCGCGAAGTGATTTGATAAAAGGGGAGGGGGGGGGGACAGATGAATGAACATCTCGTCCATCTACTGCTGCCCCTTCCAAGTACTGGATATATCAATCAGCTGTCGCGCGTTACAATTCTGCAGAAATTGCGATACACTACCGTGCATCAGATGTGATTCTCTGCTGATGATTTGCTGTGCTAACCTAACGCGCTATTATTTGAAATTACAGTTAAAACTAGAAGTCCTGTCACGAACTGTGCGATTATCTAGACTTAATTGCGCGCATTTGCCATATCGAATGACATCAAAAGCATGACAGGTTCTCCTGGTTACTCAGAGCAAACACAGGCAACTTTTTTGCCAGTGGACCTCCAGGTTACCCTGAGGTCCATTGGCTGAAACATTGCTTGTGCACAGGCCATATGTACAGAATTTGATAGCCTTACTAAGGTCATAATGCATAGATTAGCGCGCAGGTCGACGTGCTATTTGTGCGCATTTCATGACAGGACTTCTAGTTTTAAATGTAGTGCAGAATACGAGACAGGACTTCTAGTTTTAACTGTAATGAGATGATTTTTCAGGAACTGCTCAGTTTTAATTTTCAGTTGTTTTCAATACCATAACCAAAAATACAACACTGTTTTGCCTAATCTCCCTGTCCTAATTTGGGGTTAAATTAAGGATCTGATAATTGATTTGACTAACTTTATCTTAACCTTATTCTTTTAGTTTAAACTTTATTTATTTTAAGAGTTCAAAGTCAAATAAAACAAAAATTGTTACACACAATGATATGGATTCGGCAGGAAGCTATGAGCTTATACAAGGCCGTTTCTTTTACCATGACATGAGATAACCACATTTTCTATAAAAGTGTATGAACTTGTGGTACATGTACCTTATCTTTAAAATGGAAAACAATAAACATCTTGAACTCAAAATCATCAGCTAAAGATTCCTTCTTCTTTTTCAACTGCTGGCGTAATCGACCTATTGCCGCATTTCTTCTAGCTTGTGGATCACACATAATGACCGTTTAGAAAACTAAAATATCTAGGCCTATTTGAGGAATTTCTCAGTGGATTGGCACTAAGGGTTCTTCTTTATTTAATACTTTTAAATGTGGTTGAAGCTAAAAAGTCATTTTGGTGAACAAATTACACATGTATAATAATAGATGATGAACATTGCTGTAAGAAACTGGAAAATGGTGAGACATTTCGTCAAATGTTCATTTTCAAAGTCATTTTGCTCCGTTCGCCCAATGCCACCTCTACACTCTCCTTCACCCCTAATAGATTGCTGGTAACGCAGGTTTCACTGCTATCATCTTGTTGGTAAGCGAGACATTTCCCTCTGGTCGGTCGGTATTTACAACCATAAGAAGATTGCTCTAAACGAAAATTTGTTTGGAAAAGCAAACCTACAGACGACCTTGACCCTCTCTTTTATCAATCCGGTAGATACACCCTAAAGGAAAATTTGTCCCAAATATTAAGTGAAAACTGGGGGTTTCCCGTTGTTCGGCTGACTGAAACATGGTTTGGAGTGTAGTGTGGTTCGTTTGATAATCATCTCTGTGGAAAAGCCTCCGATGTGAGCTTTTGAAGCTACAATCTTTTCTGCCTTTTCACGATAGAAATGAAACGACGTTCGCCTCCTCGACTGAAATGGCGAATGACCTTGCATCAAACAAAATGCCAAATGCGGGATAAAGAAATAGCTCCAGCGCGACAAAAATACCGCCCAATATCATCACATTGGTAACTGGTCGTTTTGTTCCCAGGACGTTTTGTACCGGGACGTTTTGTACCCAGTTGGACGTTTTGTACCCAAATCGCTGTACGTTTTGTACCCAAACTGTTGGTCGTTTTGTACCCATCATTGGATGTTTGTACCCGACCAAGTATGTTTTGTATCCAAACTGTCTTGTACCCAACCGGGTATACTGGTATGGGTTTTGGAGAGATAAATAAGAGTATTGGTGTATAAATATGGTAAATTTATTAAAAGAAATCGCATGTAAAAAAAAATACAACTACATCATTTTTTTATGTGATCATTCTCTGATTGGTAAGCCCCCCCCCCCCCGGGGGGGGGGGGCGCTTTTCTTTTTTGTTTAATTATTTGAAGTGTTGTTTGGGTTATTCTGTTTATCCGGGCTTTACTGTTTGCTTGGGACAGATTTCATCTAATGTACTGTTAACCTCGTTAAGGTGGGTGCAGGGTTGTTTATAGTTCATAAACATTTAAGGGGTCATTTTCATTTATTTTTACTTTGATGATGTTTCCTCGTGTTCATGGAAGGATACCTTGTGTGGCCTGTATTAC
Source organism: Pictodentalium vernedei (assembly GCA_031216915.1). Lineage (NCBI taxonomy): Eukaryota > Metazoa > Mollusca > Scaphopoda > Dentaliida > Dentaliidae > Pictodentalium > Pictodentalium vernedei. Next base: position 502,114,474 of record CM062293.1, read on the forward strand.
ATTTCAAAGTGGCATTGACTGGCACTGCCTAGATCATCGCCCCCTTGATTACGAAAAAATCCACCAATATGTGTTTTTGAAAGCCGGGAGTCATCCATAAGCCCATAAGTAATAGTGGATGCTGATCCTTGGCCATCTGGTCTGTCATCAGGGGAAACAGATGGTAATATCGAAGGCAAGAAGAATGACCTTATTTCAGTGCCGTATTAATCCATGGCCGGGCTCCTAGGCTTTTGGGTACTTTGGGACGGCCCTCTCCGGCACTTCAATCTTTCACCCCCACTGGGACAGTCTGGCCCTGGTACGGTATGCACTATGCCGCAGTACATAGCCCTATATCCATTTTGCTGGTCTTCTGAAGAATTCTACTCACAAATTGACATATTATTTAAATAAGCATTAAAACAATGAACTTGTATAAATATAAATATAGTATACTTAGGAGAGTATATATATTGATAAATACATATGTGCATGTATTGCTATGGCGCAGAATAAAAAGTGCCTTTAACCAATGGAGCCCGGCCGAGGTGCTGATAACAGTGCCTCATCAAAAAAAAATTGGCGTGCCCCCTGTCCCTGCGGGCACCTAGGCTTCAGCCTAGTCAGCCTGATGATGACCCATCTGAAGGAAATAAAACGTTTCTGCGCGCCGAAGGCGCACAGGGACGATGTGGGATTGGAATCCCTTGCGACCCGAATAACTTTATTTGCTTTATAGCTTTATTTGCTTATAAATCCACGAGAGTCGGAAGCGAGAATGATGACCCGAATGAATGAAAAGTTTCTGCGCGCCGAAGGCGCACGCGGACGATATGGGATTGATGGGGATGATGTCACAAGATGGTCGCTCACGCGATGTACCATGACAGCACAACATGGCGCCACTGGGTAACGTAACTATGACGTCACATGAGATCCGGCAAATGATGCCCCAAAACCACATTACATGGCCTCATTCGACAAAAAGGAGGTGCCGAAGGCCATATGTTTTCCAAAACGGGGTGCCGAAATTGGGATGCCTGGGGATATGGCTGTTAAATACTGAAATGAGGCTAAGTGGGATAGTAAATTAGACCTCATTGAGGGATTTTTCATAGCCCTCATGGCCTCAAAAGAAATGAGGCTATGAGGGATAGTAAATGAGGCCTCATTGAGGGCTTTTCACATAGCCCTCATGGACTCATACGACTAAAAAGGGATTCACCAAAAGGTATCCTCGATAGGTATCCTCAAAAAATACAATACCAGGCCATAGGTATCCTCAAATACCGAAATGAGGCTAAGAGTCGTATGTGCGAGTCACTCGTTTCGAGTAAATACTCTATGGCTTATTTGCTCGATGGGATTCGACTCGTTCGAGCAATGATTTATCAGTAACCACTCTATAGATTCTTGGCATTAGGAATAACATAGGCTCTCACGGAGGTTGTCTATTAGCTGGCTATAACCCAAAGGGACCCCTCTGCTACTATTATAAGCCAAAGTATGGCGGTCCTAAAAAGGATTCTGGGGGAAATCCGTAGTAAATAAAGTCAATTTTAGTGATTTGGAGGGATTATCGGGTTGTTTGTGGTTATTAGATTTACTTCTATTCAATCGAACACATACCCCGAACATACCCCTGTCCTATAAAAAGCCTTTGAGTCACATAGCAACCACGTGCTACCATAGAAACCAAGATGGCGGCATCCAGTATACAAAATGGACGACGGAAACACGCATCACCCTAACAACACGCGCTGCGTATGCGCACTAACACCACGTATCGCTATGGGGATGACATCACGAGATGGCCGCTTACGCGGGTTACCATGTTGTACACAAACATACAATTTTTTACACTCTTGTAATCATATTAACATGCAATTTCAAAGTTGTCAAATTATCAGATTTGGGTGCAAAACGTCCAATCATGGGTACAAAACGACCACCAGTTTGGGTACAAAACCTCCAATCATGGGTACAAAACGACCATCAGTTTGGGTACAAAACGTTCAACTGGGTGCAAAACGTCCTGGTACAAACGTCCTGGGTTAAACGTCCTGGGTACAAAACGCTCAGAAACCATCACATTTCCGATACAAAGTGTGTTGAAAGTTTGCTATGTCAATTTCGACCCGAGTGGTAGCAGGACGATATGTCGGAAATGTTTTATGTCGTATACGACATACCGTCCAAAAGTCCATCACCGACATTACGTCCCAAACCGACCTCCAACCAAACCGGCCTCCACAATTTTACTAAAACCGACCTCCGCGCATTTTTAACGACATTTTTCATGAGATTTTAGAAAAATTTAAATAATAAAATTGAGAGAGCAAAATGTTGGGCTACCTCCTTTTCCGAAAATCTTATCCACATACCGGTATAGGCTGATGGATGACTCCCAGCTTCAAAAACACATATTGGTGGATTTTTTTTTCCTTTTTGTAACCCAAAACCCGAAAACCTTTAGCACAGTCTACAGGTCATATTTATTGAGGAATTTCATTGTAACTTGGTGGGTTGACTTCATATAATGTCTAGATGAGAATGTCCCCTTTTGGACGTGATTGTCAACTATGACGGCTACAGGGGCCCGAAAACCTTTAGCACAGTCTACAGGTCATATTTATGAAGAGATTTCATTGTAACTTGGTAGGGTGACTCCAAATAATGTCTAGATGAGAACGTCCCATTTTGATCGCGATCGTTCAGCCCTGATGGGTGCCCGAACCCAAAAACCTTTAGCATAGACAAAAGGTCATATTTATGGAAGGATTTCATTGTAACCTGTTAGGTTGACTCCATATAATGCCTAGACGATGACATCCCCTTTTGGTCGTGATTGGTCAGCTGTGATGGCTACAGGTGTCCGAAGCCCGAACACCTTGAGCACAGTCTACAGGTCATATTTATGAAGGGATTTCATTCGTACGATCACTCCAGATGAGATTGTCCCCTTTGGTTGCGATCATTTAACCATAATGGCTGCCCAAGCCCGAAGCCCGAAAACCTTTAGCACAGTCTATTTCATTGTAACTTGGTAGGTTGACTTCATATAATGTCTAGATGAGAACGTCCCCTTTTGGACACGATTGGGCAACTGAGACGTCTACATGGGCCCAAAAGCCAAAAACCTTTAGAACAGTCTACAGGTCATAATTATGAAGGGATTTCATTGTAGCTTGGTAGGATGACTCCAAATAATGTCTAGATGAGAACATCCCCTTTTGGTCGCGATCATTCAGCCTTTATGGCTGCCCGAGCCCAAAGACCTTTAGCATAGTCTATAGATCGTATTTATGGAAGGATTTCAGTGCAACTTGTTAGGTTGACTCCATATAATGCCTAGATGATGACATCCCCTTTTGGTTGTGATTGGTCAACTGTGATGGTTGCAGGTGCCCAAAGCCCCGAAAATCTTGAGCACAGTCTACAGGTCATATTTATGAAGGGATTTCATTGTAACATCGTAGGATCACTCCAGATGATGCTCAGATGAGAATGTCCACTGTTGGTTGCGATCATTCAACCATTATGGCTGCCCGAGCCCGAAGCCCGAATACGTTTAGCACAGTCTACGGGTCATATTTATGAAGGGATTTCATTGTAACTTGATAGGTTTGACTTCATATTATGTCTAGATGAGAACGTCCCCTTTTGGACACGATTGGGCAACTGTGACCGCTACAGGGACCCAAAGCCCGAAAACCTTTAGAACAGTCAACAGGTCATAATTATGAAGGGATTTCATTGTAGCTTGGTAGGATGACTCCAAATAATGTCTAGATGAGAACATCCCCCTTTGGTCGCGATCATTCAGCCTTGATGGCTGCCCGAGCCCAAAAACCTTTAGCATGGTCTATAGGTCGTATTTATGGAAGGATTTCATTGTAACTTGTTAGGTTGACTCCATATAATGCCTAGATGATGACATCCCCTTTTGGTCGTGATTGGTCAACTGTGACGGCTTCAGGGGCCCGAAGCCTGAAAACCTTGACCACAGTCTACAGGTCATATATATGAAGGGATTTCATTGTACCTTGCTAGGATGACTCCAAATAATGTCTAGATGAAAACGTCCCCTTTTGGTCGCGATCATTCAGCCTTGATGGCTGCCCGAGCCCAAAACCCCAAAACCTTTAGGATAGTCTATAGGTCATATTTATGGAAGGATTTCATTGTAACCTGTACGTTTGACTCCATATAATGCCTAGATGATGACATCCCCTTTTGGTCGTGATTGGTCAACTGTTACGGAGTCAGGGGCCCGAAGCCCGAAAACCTTGAGCACAGTCTACAGGTCATGTTTATGAAGGGATTTCATTGTAACTTCGTAGGATCACTCCATATGATGCCCAGATAGGAATGTCCCCTTTTGGTTGCGGTCATTCAACCATGATGGCTGCCGGAGCCCAAAGCCCAAAAACCTTTAGCACAGTCTACAGGTTATATTTATGAAGGGATTTTATTGTAACTTGGTAGGCTGACTTCATATAATGTCTAGATGAGAACGTCCCCTTTGGACGCAATTGGGAAACTGACGGCTGAAGGGGTTCGAAACCCGAAAACCTTTAGAACAGTCTACAGGTCATAATTATGAAGGGATTTCAATGTGACATGATAGGATGACACGTTTTGGAATAATTTCACTGTAACGTGATAACTTTTGTTGATATACGTTAACTGTGAGGGTCACATACATTAACTGTGAGGTCATATTAACCCACCCCTCAGATGTTTGGTACAGTGTACACCTCATATTATTTTTATCAAACCATAGCATACAGGGAACAGAAATGAACATATTCCCAATTATCACAATTCTTGTCTTATTTCATAATCCTTTCATAAACATTGAACATTATCCTTTTCATCAAACACAACACACAAGTTAAGCTATAGTGTCACTGACACTTTCATTATTTTCATGTCTCCCCGATGCAAAAGTGACTACAAAGTGGTATTTAGTGCTGTTTTGGGGTGAAGTTATTTATGTAAAAGTGAGACGTTGTATGGCAGACATCGAAAGTGGTGTCTGGCTCGCCGTTCGTGACATTTTGCCAGATGTTAAAATCAGAGGCTGTAGTTATCATTGGCAAAATGCTGTTTATCGTAACGTGCAGTGCTTTGGTTTGGAAGTGGAGTTTAGTTGCCGCACAGAAATGTATAATTGTGCATCCAACTCTTTGTAATGAGAAGCGGTAATTTCGACAGATAACTATAAGTATAAATTGCAATCAAGTAGTAACTTACCAGCATCAATGAGACATGCGTTACTTATTCCCAGTTCCATATTCAATAGTCCTGATCAACCGATGTTATGGGTTGACAATGAATGTCTAGTAAGTAGCTGGGAATGAGTAACAATTGTTATTCCCAGTTCCTTATCAACAGAAGCGGTAACTTCAACAGATAAATATAAGTACAAATTACAACCAGATAACTCATCAACATCAGTTAATAATGTTCCTGTGATGCTGTGGCTATGTTTTTTCAAACATTGCCAAAACAATACTTCAGCGTTAAGGGAAGTTAGAAGCAAATGAGAACCCGCTATATCTGAATGAATGAAATTAAAAGTTTCAGCGCGCCGAAGGCGCGCACAGGGACGATGTGGGATTGAAATCCCTTGCGACCCGAATAACTTTATTTGCTTTATAGACTTATTTGCTGATGAATCCACGAGAGTCGGAAGCGAGAGCCAATAATCTTATTTAGTTGGAGTGTGCGCATTGGCAGTGGGGTAGTGGGTTGAGATCCCCCGACACCCTCGAACTGGAAGATGACAAGGAATTTTGCACAATTACAAGAATTCTGCGCCGTGTTTGCTTAGAGAAGTGGGCATATATTTTTCGTAATACTGAGATCATAGTTTGATGGTTATTTTAGAAAAAAGAAACCCAAACAGTCGCTGGTTTCGGAACAGCCCCAGCGTATTATCCTTAACGGTTACAAAAAGGAAAAAATCCACCTATATGTGTTTTTGTAAGCTGGGAGTCATCCATCAGCCTATGAGGAAGAGTGGATGCTGAGCCTTGGCCATCTGGTCTGCCTTCAGGGGTAACAAATGGCGGAGTGATTGGAGGAAAAATCAAAAAGACAAAAAAAAAAACAAAAACAAAAAAACAACAAAAAACAAAAACAACCACACAACACATAAACACTCACAGACACACACCCAAAACCCTTAAAAGGGCTGTTATATCTTTATTCAAATGTTTATTTATGTAAAATCTACACTGGTCCCAGACAGGCAAGCTTGTTTCAATCCTTGCTTGCTGTTTGGTGGTTTTGTGTGTATGTTAGCAGAAAGAAGGTAGGTTGTTTCAATTCCTCATACTCTTCATCTGCTATTTCCATGCGTTTTCTAGATAGGAGTGTTGCAAGAAAATTAGCGAGTGTTCAATTAGAAAAGTTATAGGTAGAGAGAGATAGGAATCTGCTATTGTATATCATGACTGTTGTGTGATCGTTGCTATGGATGAGGCGAGGAGTGGGTTTCTTAGGAGCCCACTCCCCACGCGCAGAGTTGCGAAGCAGTCCCCGCAGAGTCGATCCTAGATTTCTTAATGAGTAGCTCGGCAATCCTCACTGACTCCACGCAGTTTAATTCTAATGAATAATTCTAATGTTCTGTAGCTTATTTTGTTTTTCTGTTAGGGTTCTGTTTGCGTTCAGCTCTGCCATTAATTCACTATCTTGGAGTCTGTTGAGGGTTTTGTTATGTAGGTCTTCTAATCGCGTTTAAATCGTGATTCTGTAGAGAGTTGCGAGGCAGTCCTCACAGACTCGATCCTAACGTTCTCAATGAGTAGCGAGGCAATCCTCATTGACGCCACGCAATTTAATTATATTGTAAATTTTTAATTTTCTGAAACTTATTTTGTTTTTCTGTTAAGAGTTCGGTGCTCGTTCAGCTCAACCATTAGTTCACTATCTTGGAGTCTGTTGAGGTGTTTTGTTTTGTAGGTCTTTTAATGGTATTTCGATAGTTTCTGTTTTTGCTAGCTCATGAAGTTCCTTTATTGGTGTCCACATGGGATTGCATAGTGCCACGCGCAAGGCATGATTTTGAACCCTCTGTAGCTTATTAATGTTGGTTTTGCTCAGGTCACTTGTTATTATGGCACCATATTCTAGTACCAGACGTATAAATGATTTGTAAAGCTTGAGAAGCACGTCTTTGTTTGCACCTCAATTTTTACCTCTGATCATCTTCAGAAAATTGATACTTTTAGTAGCGCTAACTGTAATGACGTTTACGTAACTGTTTAGATTGAGATTGCTATCCAGTATAAATCCCCAAAAGTTGGCCTCGTTGCTAGCTTCTAATTTGTGATCGTATAACTGGAGGTCCATCCTGGGGACTGATTTTTTTCTTTGCTTTTTAAAGAACGTAACTCTTTGAGTTTTGGCGGCATTGAACTTTCAAGATCACGAATGATATCCTGCAGGTGATTTTTAATTATGTTTAGGGACTTACTGGCCGTCCACATGCCTTTATCGATTGAAAACTACGATAGTTCAACACAGTTTTTCCCTACTTAGGCTATGTCATTCACATATATAATGAAGAGAAGTTGTCTTAGGACTGATCCCTGTGGTGTTCCCGCTTCGAGTATTCCTTCCTCTGACACCTCGCGGTTAACTCTCTCTTAACTCTCACCTTCTTGTTTCGGTCAGTTAGAAATGATGATATGATCCTCAGAATTTTAGTGGGTAATCCCATTTTCGCTAGTTTATATCTCATGCCACTGTGCCATACCGAATCGAACGCTTTTTCTACATCCAAGAAAAGCGTTGTTCCTATTTCGTTTTCACTAAACGCTGTTTTCATATAATCGACCAGTCTATATACGTGTTCGTTTTCCTCTTTCTGACTACGGTACGCTCTTTGCCATTTGTTAAAAAAATTGATTGATTCGAGATAGCTGCGAAATCTCATGGTGAGAATCCGCTCAAATATTTTTTCCAACACAGCTAAGAAGCTAACTGGGCGGTAGTTAGAAGGACTGGTAAGATCTTTGTCGGGTTTAGGTATCATGGCTCCTGTGGCCACTTTCCGGCATTTTAGGAAGTACCGACAGGAAAAACAGCAATTTAGGTGTTGGGTAAGTCTATAGTAGAAGATGTTGGGACATTGTTTGGGAAATGGTGGGGCTGCCAAGTATAACATACGGTACGGAAGTGGTACCCCTAAACCAGACGGCCGTAAAGAGCTTGGAAATCCTGCAGAACGATGCAGGCCGATGGATAACGGGGTCGAGTAATGCCGCAGCGCTAGAAGCAATCAGGGGTGAGCTTGGGTGGATGAGGATCAAGGACAGGATAGACCTGTTGAAGATCGGTTATCTTAATTATTTGGTAAATCTCCCCGACAGCCGATGGTGTAAAGTAATGTTCCTGAGAATTTTCAACTCAAATATCAAAACGGGGTGGATGGTCCAAATGAGGGAGCTAGTAGAGAACTACTCATTGGAGATCTCGGACCTGGACGTTGGGGCAAACCAGGGTAAAAAAATCGTCAGAGAAAGGGTCATGGAGGATTGTAACCGTAATTGGCGAGAGGGGGTCAAATCAAAGAGGTCTTTGGGTGGCCTGCGTGATAAAGAGAAGCCAGGTTTTGAAGAGTACCTTGATGGCACCTTTGGGGGGTCACTGTTGTTCAAGCTGAGGTCGCGATCCCTGGAGCTGAGGGGAAAAATTGGGAAAGACGGTGAAAGGGAGTGCCAGATGTGTAACTTGGACATGGTGGAGACCCTGGAACACTTTCTTCTAGAATGCCCAAAGTATCAGCCTAAAAGAATGAGATTCACTGGGAGTATAATGGGGAAGTGGGATGGGAGAATGAAGGACATGTGGTCAGGGGGGGACTCAAAGGAGAGGGTTAATATGCTAATCGGAGAGATTGGGAAGAATGGGACAAGGGATATCATCAAGCAGTTCGTCTCCGAGTGTTGGGAGGAGAGGAGAAGCGTGGGAACAGGGAGGCAGTTGGGAGTACAGGGGTAACCATGGCCTTCTCGTCCGAGAACCGCGACAAATCAGCGGCTGGCCAAAGTGTTATTATTATGTTTCAGTATTTTGTTAGAGACTTCGTCTTCTCCGCTATATCTGACTTGGTTCGATTCAGTATATACAACCATTTCAGTTGCTATCCTATGTATTATGTGTTAGAGATTATGTTTGTATTTGTATTGCTTTTTGTAAGTATTGCCATTTGATTTGATTAAGTGTCACAGATGATTTTTGTTTGTATAGCTTTTTGTTAGTATGGTCAGTTGATTTGATTTTGTGTCACAGATCATGTTTGTGTTTGAATAGTTTTGAGTTCTGTTTATAAATTTATGTATACATATGCACACTTTAAAAACTCTGGGTTTTTTTCAATCCCACATTGTCCCTTTCATTTTCCCAGCTCGTAAAATTCTTGGAGGCTAGTTTGGGTAAAATTGTGGCGGACGTTCTTGCAGGCCAGTTTTGGGTAAAATTGTGGCGGACGTGCGTATAAAATTTTGGAGGCCGATTTGGGTAAAATGTAGAGGCCGTTTTGGGTTCACTGGAGGCCGGTTTGGGTAAAAATGTTGCAGGCCGGTTTGGTTGGAGGCCGGTTTGGGTGTAATCGATTACGTCCAACATATGAGTTTATAATACGGTGGTTGTCGGTTGTGCTCAATCCCTATAATGAAGTGTTTTTAACAAAATTTATCTCGAGAGCATTGTTGGCTTGTTTGCTTTTTCTTAAAGTATAATAATCATGCAGATGTGGTTGATGTGGATGTGGTGGTTGATGTGGATGTGGTGGTTGATGTGAATGTGGTGGTTGATGCAGATGTGGTGGTTGATGCAGATATGGTGGTTGATGCAAATGTGGTGGTTGATGCAGATGTGGTGGTTGGTGTGGGTAATGTTGGAGGTGTGTCTTTTTTATGGTGGTTTCTCTTTTTATTTTTCCATGTTGTTCTTTGAATTCTTTGGATAAGTGCTTGGTAGTTGCTCTCCATGGTTCAAACGGGGCGGCGAGTGATGATCGTGAAAAGGTGAAAACAACTTCCATCCCATCTCCAATCCTGTCTTCCAGGACGGTCCACATCCGCCGATTTCGTGGTGGGGGGGGGGGGGGGGGGTAATTGGATGGGCTGAACTGTGAGAGGAGAAGTGGTGGCTGTTTCTGCCTCTCTCCTTTCCTCACCTTCAGCTCTTTTCTTTTCCTGGAAGGTCTCCAGCACTGGGTGTCCCTGCGCTTGGTGGATGGGCTCTTCCTTTTCTTTCTGTTTCACTCTTTCCACCAGGAAGCAGTTGTCCTGACTAATCGGACAAGGACCATGCAGTGCGAGAGACGTTCCTCCACAAAAGCTGCTACCTTTCCCCGAAGAAGGTGGACGATTGTTTTCTGTCACAAAGTCGACACTGGACTGAGATTTGTTAAGTTCTCTCAATGAATGCACAACGCAGTGATTGGCTGATAGGTAATTAGCTATAAATGTGAGCGAAGAGTGGATTCATGTTTGCGCACTAGTCTACCTTAAAAACTGGTGCGACAAACGGAGAATCAAACTAAACATAAACAAGACCCAAAGAATAACCTTCTTCCGAAGGAGGAAAAACCGCGACTTCGACCTCTAACTAAAAAGCAAAACCCTTCCAAGATGCACCGAAGCAAAATTCCCGGGAATCACCCACGACTCGAGACTCAGCCTCACAAAACATTCCAATAACGTAGCCACCAGAGCAACCAAAGGAATAAACCTACTAAAGACTCTAAGGGCTACCTCATGGGGTGGGTGGGGGGGGGGGGGCAAACGAAACCGTACAAGGCCTTCGTACGACATTTCAATTGAATACGGGGTCCTACAAGAGCAACATTGAGTCACGTGGTCTAATGGCGGTGGAAGCTAATTTTGATCGTACCGCTTCAAGGAACTTCAAGGGGTGTTCTCATGAATTTTACATTGGTTTATGAGCGATGGATTCTTCTAGAACTTGGACTAGCTTCTCGTGGTAGTTTTTCCTATTCATAATAATAACAACACTTTGGCCAGCCGCTGATTTGTCGCGGTTCTCGGACGAGAAAGCCATGGTTACCCCTGAACTCCCAACTGCCTCCCTATTCCCACGCTTCTCCTCTCCTCCCAACACTCGGAGACGAACTGCTTGATGACATCCCTTACCCCATTCTTCCCAAGCTCACCGATTAGCATATTAACCCTCTCCTTTGAGTCTCCCCCTAACCACATGTCCTTCATTCTCCCATCCCACTTCCCCATTATACTCCCAGTGAATTATGCTTTTTTTGGAAGTAACTGATATCTAATTTTGCCTGAAATCAGCTTACCGGATAGCGAAGAAAAGTGAAGTGATGGGACTCCAGTGGTAATAACTTTGTCAAACTGCAGGTATTTTTACATATGGCTTTGAATGCTCTGAACGCTCTGGATACATCGATTACTCATGCTCCTGCTTACGATATACATGATTTGAAAATTAGAGTCAAAAGCGTTAAATATATAAAGTTACAAAGACATTTGTGCCAGAAGCCATTTGTTCGTACACTATTTTTGGCGTAACTGTACCTATTTTTCATGTTGACACTGTTATTGTCATTGGAATTCGTGAGTCGGGTGTGATTGTCAGATGTCACTTTGAGCTGTACTCACATTTTTCATCGTAAGCTGACACAGTTCCAACATCAATGGTGTGACTCAGTGATGTTATGACACACGAGACTGTTTGGGTCATTGGATCATCAAAATAATTATAAATAAGTAAATAACAACAAAATAATAAACTAATAATGAAACTGAAACTAAACATTTAAACTAAATGGAAAATAGTGAGAAGCCCTGTGTGAAAGAAAACGAAAGTAAAAAGCGTCTGAGAGTCATTGGCGAGGCTCCTTCTCCTGCAGAGAAAAAGAAAAACAAGTATGACGTTTCTCCTGGTCTCCCGGTTCTCCTGACTCACTGCTTTCGGAATTGTCTGATCAAGGCATTATCAGTGGGCCATTGGATTTGGATATGGGCGATACACACTTCACATCTAACATCATGGAGGCACACTCTGACTGTCTCACACCCCATGTCATTCACCGATAATAAGGCCTGGTTCTTAAACGCGCTTAAAGATCCAGAGGTGTGGAAACTCATGAAATCAATTTTCGTCGAGGCCGAATCTGAACGCATTCAACGTCTGGAATCTACGGTCGAGCTTCTTCAGGCTGAAGTAGAGAAGAAGAATAAGGCCATCTCACAACTTACTGACCGATTAGATGACCTGGAGCACAACGGGAGGCGCACCAACCTTAGACTGACTGGGATCCATGAAACCCCGGGAGAAAATACTGATGCAATCATTATTTATTGACACTGCAAATAAAATAGGTATACCTCTCACAAACAGTGATATTTCAAGGAGCCATCGTGTGGGGCCAAAGGTGAGCCAAGGTGATTCAGCACGCCCTAGACCGATTATATTCAGACTCAACAGCTACCAGATAAACTATACAGAGCCAGACCCAAACCGAAATAACTGAGTTCGTTTCAATTCACAGCCACATAGCAACGCTGGCAATTCTCGTGTGTATATCAACGAAGACCTGACAAAAACACTCGCATCTATCGCATGGCGGGCACGACAATTGGTGAGTGAACGGAAACTGGAGGACACTTGGACGTTTGATGGCGTCATTTTTGTCAAACATTCCAATGATAAGGTTGAAAGAATAATTTCCCCTTCTCAGATTTCTGCGTTGGAAACATCATTTCGAATTACCATGAACAAAGACCTTAATTCGTCACAAGTCAGGCTGAACTAATTGAATTCACTGATTATTCATGAACAATACTCGTTTGTCTAGCGCAATTCCGATCGCAGTTACGCATAAATTCATACAGCCTTTTGTTTAGTGCGGTCGGCGTGGATGGGCGTATCTTTCGCGCATGAGTAGCTTGTCCACGCAGTCATCTTTGATCAAATGTAGAATGACACCTAGCGTACTGTAGTTCTTGTCTGTGAGGCACTGGCTTAAACCGGCGCTTTGTTGGCAAGAGGTCTACTGGGTGCCTCATTGGGCCTTCTCCCAAAAGTGAGTACCCCAAAACACATGAATCGTATTTGATATTATTTAAATTCATGGAAATGTGATGTTCTGGAGCCCCTTATTCCTGACATGACTCGATATCATTGCCCAATTTCAATTGAGGTTGAATTTTAAAAAAAACAACGTCCAAACACTTTAGGAGACGCATTTGGCTGTATCCGGAAGGGGATTATAATGCATTGAACAACGCCTTCAACAGTGAAGACTGGAAGAGCTTGTTCGATAATTCATGTCTAGACACTGTAATCTCTAACTTCACCGAGAACCTACTTAACACGGCATCTAACTAAATTCATCACCAACAAAGATATAACTTCCAGGCCCAATCAACCCAAATGGATGCATAACCAGATTCGCTTACTGATTAGGCAAAGGACCCGATTATATCGGAGAGCAAAGCGCTCAGGTTTACCATACGACTGGGATAAATATAAACGTAAACGTAATGAGGTCGTATCAGCAGTTAGGAAGGCCAAAGCTACGTATATTTCAAAAGTTCAATCAACATTGAGTTGCCCAAATACATCATCGTCGGAGTGGTGGAAAACATTAAAAACATTTATCAGTAGAAATACCTCAGAAATCCCAACTTTAAATCACTTGAACAAACTCTACTCAACCAATCTTGAGAAGGCGGAAGTGTTCAACGAATACTTCTGTTCCATTTCAACATTGGATGTCACAAATGCAACTTTACCCGACTCATCCCATCCAGTCCTGCATTCATTTGATAAAATAATGTTAGTAAGCACTGAAGTGTATGAAGCAATCAAGAGTATTAAGATATCGAAGGCGTCCGGCCCTGACCTCATAAGTCCACGGCTCCCGAAGGAATGCAGAAGTTCATTATGTGTACCACTTACGACATTATTTAATATCCTTTTTAAAAACTGTTATTTTCCACAATTATGAAAAAAGCCAATATGGCGCCGGTATTAAAAAAGAATCCTTCTAAGGCTGTAACCAATTATCACCCGATATCATTAATTAGCTGTACTGGCAAGTTACTTGAAAAGTGTGTGTTTAAAAGATTATGGCATTTTCTGTGTGATAACAATATACTGAGCCAGTTCCAGTCAGGGTTTACCCCAGGTGACTCAACGGTATTACACCTGACAGATCTTAATGGTGAATTTTGTTATGCCCTTGACGACGGTAAAGAAGTTAGAGTTGTTTTTTGTGATGTCAGTAAAGCGTTTGATAAGGTATGGCATATTGGTCTTATTCACAAACTAGAGAAAATAGGAATATCTGGCGATCTACTTTGTTTTTTAAAATCTTACCTCTCCGATCGGTATCAGCGGGTTGTGGTGGCCTCTGCGGTGTCCTCCTGGAGACAAGCAACTTCTGGTGTTCCACAAGGTTCCATTCTGGGCCCGCTCTTATTCCTGATGTACATTAACGACATTACTGAAAATTTACTGAGCAGCATTCGTCTATTTGCAGATGATACATCTTTATATCTCATAATAGAGAATCCTGATCAAGCTGCAGTCTTAATCAATCGTGATTTGGCAACAATCGAAGATTGGGCCAAAACATGGCTGGTTGGGTTCAATGCTCAAAAAACAGAAACTATGCTAATATCCCGTAAAATTAATGTTTCTGTACATCCACCCTTATATCTAAGTGGAACAGGAATTACTGAGGTTTCCAGTCATAAGCATTTAGGTGTAATATTGAACAAAAATTGTACGTGGAATGACCATATCGACCACGTTTGCTCTAAAGCTTGGTCACGTATCGATATGCTTAGAGCTCACAAGTTTACTCTTGAACGAAAAGTCCTCGAACGAATATATTTTGCTTTCATTAGACCTCTATTAGAATATGCTGACTGTGTCTGGGACAACTGCTCAGCAATGCAAGCAGCTGACTTGGAGAAAATACAGATAGCTGCAGCAAGAATAGTCACTGGTGCCACTGTGAGCGCCAGTAGAAGCCTCCTCTATACTGAAGTTCAATGGGATACACTACAAGAAAGACGCCGAAAGCACAAGCTTCCTCAGTTCTTCAAGATGTATCATGAGCTAACACCTCCATATATCTCTATCAAAGTTCCCCCCGTCAGTGCATCCATCAATCAAAGTCATAATCACCGATCTGCAATTAACCACCGTATTCCCTTCTGCCGGACAAACTTATACCAATCCTCATTTATCCCGGATGTTACCAATCAGTGGAACAGATTACCCACCTCGGTAAAGGAAAATTCCTCCCTCATAAATTTTAGAAGGTTCTTAAATAGTGCAAATCAACGACCACCGATATTTTACACTGGTGCTAAATCCCGTGCTGCACAAATCTATCATTGTAGGCTACGTTTGCATTGTAGCGGTATCAATGCCCACCTCTATGACAACCATCTATCGTCATCCCCACTGTGCCAGTGTGGTGATCCAGAGACAACTGAACATTTCCTCCTGTATTGTCCAATACATGACGCTGCACGCGACTCAACTATCAATACATTGTCTTTCACATTTGACCTCTCTACGCTTCTGTTTGGGTCTGAGTGGTTGGACAACTCTAATAATGCTCTTGTATTCGGAATTGTACAGGATTATATCACACTGAGTGGGCGCTACCAGTGAGTCATTTGCATTTGTAGTTCTTTGGGGAATGACTTATCACCTTCATTTCACATATTCGTTATTCAAACATTTGAGACTGATGTGATTACTTTCCAGCAAGGAATAGATGTCTTTGGTGTCGGCGGTTTGGGAGTCGTGTGTGACCGCGGCCATTGTCGGGGCTGGTGGGCTGCTCTCTTCCCGGCGGTGGGTGCGGGGGAGTGGCACTTGTGATGTGACAGGTGTTGCTCCCCCGCGCCCGCTGTTGGGGGGGGGGGGGGGCTTGTCGGTCCCGGCGGTGGGCGCGGCTATGCACGTTTCTCAAATTGTAGATATTACATGCACCTGAAGTGTGAATAATGCAGCCTTATTTTGCATTCTGGGCGTTAGTGCCACAGGACGCCAGGCTACGACGGAGCCATCGTGGGCAGTTAGGGCTCCGCGCTTGTGCTGTGTTTCCTCGCGTGCATCGATCTAGGAAGTCTAGGATAAACAAGATGTAGATTTTTTGTGGCTTTTAATAGATTAAATTTGGTTGATAGTTTGTAAATGTTAGGTGCACGCGCATTAATGGCGGCTCAGGTGTGAATCCCGGGTGAGTCCGCTTTAATGACACCGCTTGCAGCACATTCTCTGAGGTTGCGTTTAATGACTCTCATTTGTCGGGTGTGCGTTGAGCTCAGTTTTGTTGAAACTCTCTACCCCCCCCCCTTCTCTCTCTCCCTTTCTCTCTCTCCTCCCTCTCTCTCTCTCTCTCGCTTCTCTCTTTTTGTATACCTCCATTTCATATTTAAACAATATTTTACATTGTGAAAGCAACTACCTGCATTTTTTCAGATTTTCTTGGGAGACAGCTTAACATAAGCTTATAGCTTACTGCCTTAAGCCACCCATACAACTTGTACATCAACTATGTTGAACTACCTTTATGCATACACCTGTATTACAAGTCTCCATGAACATTATGTAATTATCATTTACCTGTATCTATTATATTATAATTCATGAATAAATATTGTTTAAACGAAATTTATGGAAATATGCCTGTTAATGGACCAAGCTCTGAATCAGGCATACCCTTTACCTAGCAAAACGGAAAGTTTACCAATTAAATCATACGACACAATGGATCATGTCAAGCACAGACCTAAAGCATATGTTTTTAAAGCCTTGAGAAGACAAAGAATTCTAAAACCTGAATTTTGTTTTACCAACCACAGCTCAGATAAAGTATACCAACTAAAGGGATTAAAAATTCAACACAAACTAGCAATAAGACCAAAGCCTATTAACTCTGGTGTGAATACCAACAACATTCATGTAATCAGCACAGATACTACTATTCATTCCCCGATTACCTCAAGTGTAAACTTTTCTACTGTAAATGCCAGAGCTGTGAGGAATAAGGTTCCTGATTTTGTAGAACACATCATCAATAACAAAATGGATTTCTGTTTGGTTACTGAGACTTGACTTACTGATCAGGACAGTGTAATTGTTTCAGGACTTTCCTGTGAAGGATATATTTTCAAGAGTGCCCCTAGGATTAATGCTAGGACTGGAGGTGGAATTGGTCTCATGTGCCGAGAGAATATACAAATTAAAACCTCAACCCAAGGAGATAAATCCTCTTTTGAATATGCCGAATGGACTATATGCTGGGCTGACACGAACATCCAAACTGTGGGTGTATATCGATCACCTTACTCCAAAAATCATCCTATCTCGACCTGTGTGTTCTTTGAAGAATTTTCTGTGTATCTAGAATCCATTGTTATGTGTTCTGAAAAACTCCTTATCATCGGTGATTTTAATATACACATGGATGACAACAATGACACTGATGCTAACAAGTTTATGGACCTCTCAGAAACATTTGGTTTACAACATGTTACTGGGCCTACTCATACCTCTGGACACTCTCTTGTCCTTATCATCACAAGATGTAATAATGATTTTCAGCTTTCTGAGCCATTAATCCCATTCAGATTATCTGACCATTCATTTGTTGAGTGCACAATAGGTGTTCGTAAACCATCACTGACACGTAAGGAAGTAACACTCCGAAAATTCAATCAAATTGACATTAACAAGCTTTAATGTGACATAGAAAAATCAGATTTGTGTAATTGTCAGGGTGCTAACCTGGATGATCTGGCAAACTCATACAACAACACATTGTCTTGTCTTCATATTATGTCTAGATGAGAACGTTTGACTTCATATTATGTCTAGATGAGAACGTCCCCTTTTGGACACGATTGGGCAACTGTGACCGCTACAGGGACCCAAAGCCCGAAAACCTTTAGAACAGTCAACAGGTCATAATTATGAAGGGATTTCATTGTAGCTTGGTAGGATGACTCCAAATAATGTCTAGATGAGAACATCCCCCTTTGGTCGCGATCATTCAGCCTTGATGGCTGCCCGAGCCCAAAAACCTTTAGCATGGTCTATAGGTCGTATTTATGGAAGGATTTCATTGTAACTTGTTAGGTTGACTCCATATAATGCCTAGATGATGACATCCCCTTTTGGTCGTGATTGGTCAACTGTGACGGCTTCAGGGGCCCGAAGCCTGAAAACCTTGACCACAGTCTACAGGTCATATATATGAAGGGATTTCATTGTACCTTGCTAGGATGACTCCAAATAATGTCTAGATGAAAACGTCCCCTTTTGGTCGCGATCATTCAGCCTTGATGGCTGCCCGAGCCCAAAACCCCAAAACCTTTAGGATAGTCTTTAGGTCATATTTATGGAAGGATTTCATTGTAACCTGTACGTTTGACTCCATATAATGCCTAGATGATGACATCCCCTTTTGGTCGTGATTGGTCAACTGTTACGGAGTCAGGGGCCCGAAGCCCGAAAACCTTGAGCACAGTCTACAGGTCATGTTTATGAAGGGATTTCATTGTAACTTCGTAGGATCACTCCATATGATGCCCAGATAGGAATGTCCCCTTTTGGTTGCGGTCATTCAACCATGATGGCTGCCGGAGCCCAAAGCCCAAAAACCTTTAGCACAGTCTACAGGTTATATTTATGAAGGGATTTTATTGTAACTTGGTAGGCTGACTTCATATAATGTCTAGATGAGAACGTCCCCTTTGGACGCAATTGGGAAACTGACGGCTGAAGGGGTTCGAAACCCGAAAACCTTTAGAACAGTCTACAGGTCATAATTATGAAGGGATTTCAATGTAACATGATAGGATGACACGTTTTGGAATAATTTCACTGTAACGTGATAACTTTTGTTGATATACGTTAACTGTGAGGGTCACATACATTAACTGTGAGGTCATATTAACCCACCCCTCAGATGTTTGGTACAGTGTACACCTCATATTATTTTTATCAAAACATAGCATACAGGGAACAGAAATGAACATATTCCCAATTATCACAATTCTTGTCTTATTTCATAATCCTTTCATAAACATTGAACATTATCCTTTTCATCAAACACAACACACAAGTTAAGCTATAGTGTCACTGACACTTTCATTATTTTCATGTCTCCCCGATGCAAAAGTGACTACAAAGTGGTATTTAGTGCTGTTTTGGGGTGAAGTTATTTATGTAAAAGTGAGACGTTGTATGGCAGACATCGAAAGTGGTGTCTGGCTCGCCGTTCGTGACATTTTGCCAGATGTTAAAATCAGAGGCTGTAGTTATCATTGGCAAAATGCTGTTTATCGTAACGTGCAGTGCTTTGGTTTGGAAGTGGAGTTTAGTTGCCGCACAGAAATGTATAAT
The DNA here is from genome assembly GCA_031216915.1 of Pictodentalium vernedei. Classification (NCBI taxonomy): domain Eukaryota; kingdom Metazoa; phylum Mollusca; class Scaphopoda; order Dentaliida; family Dentaliidae; genus Pictodentalium; species Pictodentalium vernedei. Next base: position 502,133,899 of record CM062293.1, read on the forward strand.
TGTGCATCCAACTCTTTGTAATGAGAAGCGGTAATTTCGACAGATAACTATAAGTATAAATTGCAATCAAGTAGTAACTTACCAGCATCAATGAGACATGCGTTACTTATTCCCAGTTCCATATTCAATAGTCCTGATCAACCGATGTTATGGGTTGACAATGAATGTCTAGTAAGTAGCTGGGAATGAGTAACAATTGTTATTACCAGTTCCTTATCAACAGAAGCGGTAACTTCAACAGATAAATATAAGTACAAATTACAACCAGATAACTCATCAACATCAGTTAATAATGTTCCTGTGATGCTGTGGCTATGTTTTTTCAAACATTGCCAAAACAATACTTCAGCGTTAAGGGAAGTTAGAAGCAAATGAGAACCCGCTATATCTGAATGAATGAAATTAAAAGTTTCAGCGCGCCGAAGGCGCGCACAGGGACGATGTGGGATTGAAATCCCTTGCGACCCGAATAACTTTATTTGCTTTATAGACTTATTTGCTGATGAATCCACGAGAGTCGGAAGCGAGAGCCAATAATCTTATTTAGTTGGAGTGTGCGCATTGGCAGTGGGGTAGTGGGTTGAGATCCCCCGACACCCTCGAACTGGAAGATGACAAGGAATTTTGCACAATTACAAGAATTCTGCGCCGTGTTTGCTTAGAGAAGTGGGCATATATTTTTCGTAATACTGAGATCATAGTTTGATGGTTATTTTAGAAAAAAGAAACCCAAACAGTCGCTGGTTTCGGAACAGCCCCAGCGTATTATCCTTAACGGTTACAAAAAGGAAAAAATCCACCTATATGTGTTTTTGTAAGCTGGGAGTCATCCATCAGCCTATGAGGAAGAGTGGATGCTGAGCCTTGGCCATCTGGTCTGCCTTCAGGGGTAACAAATGGCGGGGTGATGGGAGGAAAAATCAAAAAGACAAAAAAAAAACAAAAACAAAAAACAACAAAAAACAAAAACAACCACACAACACATAAACACTCACAGACACACACCCAAAACCCTTAAAAGGGCTGTTATATCTTTATTCAAATGTTTATTTATGTAAAATCTACACTGGTCCCAGACAGGCAAGCTTGTTTCAATCCTTGCTTGCTGTTTGGTGGTTTTGTGTGTATGTTAGCAGAAAGAAGGTAGGTTGTTTCAATTCCTCATACTCTTCATCTGCTATTTCCATGCGTTTTCTAGATAGGAGTGTTGCAAGAAAATTAGCGAGTGTTCAATTAGAAAAGTTATAGGTAGAGAGAGATAGGAATCTGCTATTGTATATCATGACTGTTGTGTGATCGTTGCTATGGATGAGGCGAGGAGTGGGTTTCTTAGGAGCCCACTCCCCACGCGCAGAGTTGCGAAGCAGTCCCCGCAGAGTCGATCCTAGATTTCTTAATGAGTAGCTCGGCAATCCTCACTGACTCCACGCAGTTTAATTCTAATGAATAATTCTAATGTTCTGTAGCTTATTTTGTTTTTCTGTTAGGGTTCTGTTTGCGTTCAGCTCTGCCATTAATTCACTATCTTGGAGTCTGTTGAGGGTTTTGTTATGTAGGTCTTCTAATCGCGTTTAAATCGTGATTCTGTAGAGAGTTGCGAGGCAGTCCTCACAGACTCGATCCTAACGTTCTCAATGAGTAGCGAGGCAATCCTCATTGACGCCACGCAATTTAATTATATTGTAAATTTTTAATTTTCTGAAACTTATTTTGTTTTTCTGTTAAGAGTTCGGTGCTCGTTCAGCTCAACCATTAGTTCACTATCTTGGAGTCTGTTGAAGTGTTTTGTTTTGTAGGTCTTTTAATGGTATTTCGATAGTTTCTGTTTTTGCTAGCTCATGAAGTTCCTTTATTGGTGTCCACATGGGATTGCATAGTGCCACGCGCAAGGCATGATTTTGAACCCTCTGTAGCTTATTAATGTTGGTTTTGCTCAGGTCACTTGTTATTATGGCACCATATTCTAGTACCAGACGTATAAATGATTTGTAAAGCTTGAGAAGCACGTCTTTGTTTGCACCTCAATTTTTACCTCTGATCATCTTCAGAAAATTGATACTTTTAGTAGCGCTAACTGTAATGACGTTTACGTAACTGTTTAGATTGAGATTGCTATCCAGTATAAATCCCCAAAAGTTGGCCTCGTTGCTAGCTTCTAATTTGTGATCGTATAACTGGAGGTCCATCCTGGGGACTGATTTTTTTCTTTGCTTTTTAAAGAACGTAACTCTTTGAGTTTTGGCGGCATTGAACTTTCAAGATCACGAATGATATCCTGCAGGTGATTTTTAATTATGTTTAGGGACTTACTGGCCGTCCACATGCCTTTATCGATTGAAAACTACGATAGTTCAACACAGTTTTTCCCTACTTAGGCTATGTCATTCACATATATAATGAAGAGAAGTTGTCTTAGGACTGATCCCTGTGGTGTTCCCGCTTCGAGTATTCCTTCCTCTGACACCTCGCGGTTAACTCTCTCTTAACTCTCACCTTCTTGTTTCGGTCAGTTAGAAATGATGATATGATCCTCAGAATTTTAGTGGGTAATCCCATTTTCGCTAGTTTATATCTCATGCCACTGTGCCATACCGAATCGAACGCTTTTTCTACATCCAAGAAAAGCGTTGTTCCTATTTCGTTTTCACTAAACGCTGTTTTCATATAATCGACCAGTCTATATACGTGTTCGTTTTCCTCTTTCTGACTACGGTACGCTCTTTGCCATTTGTTAAAAAAATTGATTGATTCGAGATAGCTGCGAAATCTCATGGTGAGAATCCGCTCAAATATTTTTTCCAACACAGCTAAGAAGCTAACTGGGCGGTAGTTAGAAGGACTGGTAAGATCTTTGTCGGGTTTAGGTATCATGGCTCCTGTGGCCACTTTCCGGCATTTTAGGAAGTACCGACAGGAAAAACAGCAATTTAGGTGTTGGGTAAGTCTATAGTAGAAGATGTTGGGACATTGTTTGGGAAATGGTGGGGCTGCCAAGTATAACATACGGTACGGAAGTGGTATCCCTAAACCAGACGGCCGTAAAGAGCTTGGAAATCCTGCAGAACGATGCAGGCCGATGGATAACGGGGTCGAGTAATGCCGCAGCGCTAGAAGCAATCAGGGGTGAGCTTGGGTGGATGAGGATCAAGGACAGGATAGACCTGTTGAAGCTCGGTTATCTTAATTATTTGGTAAATCTCCCCGACAGCCGATGGTGTAAAGTAATGTTCCTGAGAATTTTCAACTCAAATATCAAAACGGGGTGGATGGTCCAAATGAGGGAGCTAGTAGAGAACTACTCATTGGAGATCTCGGACCTGGACGTTGGGGCAAACCAGGGTAAAAAAATCGTCAGAGAAAGGGTCATGGAGGATTGTAACCGTAATTGGCGAGAGGGGGTCAAATCAAAGAGGTCTTTGGGTGGCCTGCGTGATAAAGAGAAGCCAGGTTTTGAAGAGTACCTTGATGGCACCTTTGGGGGGTCACTGTTGTTCAAGCTGAGGTCGCGATCCCTGGAGCTGAGGGGAAAAATTGGGAAAGACGGTGAAAGGGAGTGCCAGATGTGTAACTTGGACATGGTGGAGACCCTGGAACACTTTCTTCTAGAATGCCCAAAGTATCAGCCTAAAAGAATGAGATTCACTGGGAGTATAATGGGGAAGTGGGATGGGAGAATGAAGGACATGTGGTCAGGGGGGGACTCAAAGGAGAGGGTTAATATGCTAATCGGAGAGATTGGGAAGAATGGGACAAGGGATATCATCAAGCAGTTCGTCTCCGAGTGTTGGGAGGAGAGGAGAAGCGTGGGAACAGGGAGGCAGTTGGGAGTACAGGGGTAACCATGGCCTTCTCGTCCGAGAACCGCGACAAATCAGCGGCTGGCCAAAGTGTTATTATTATGTTTCAGTATTTTGTTAGAGACTTCGTCTTCTCCGCTATATCTGACTTGGTTCGATTCAGTATATACAACCATTTCAGTTGCTATCCTATGTATTATGTGTTAGAGATTATGTTTGTATTTGTATTGCTTTTTGTAAGTATTGCCATTTGATTTGATTAAGTGTCACAGATGATTTTTGTTTGTATAGCTTTTTGTTAGTATGGTCAGTTGATTTGATTTTGTGTCACAGATCATGTTTGTGTTTGAATAGTTTTGAGTTCTGTTTATAAATTTATGTATACATATGCACACTTTAAAAACTCTGGGTTTTTTTCAATCCCACATTGTCCCTTTCATTTTCCCAGCTCGTAAAATTCTTGGAGGCTAGTTTGGGTAAAATTGTGGCGGACGTTCTTGCAGGCCAGTTTTGGGTAAAATTGTGGCGGACGTGCGTATAAAATTTTGGAGGCCGATTTGGGTAAAATGTAGAGGCCGTTTTGGGTTCACTGGAGGCCGGTTTGGGTAAAAATGTTGCAGGCCGGTTTGGTTGGAGGCCGGTTTGGGTGTAATCGATTACGTCCAACATATGAGTTTATAATACGGTGGTTGTCGGTTGTGCTCAATCCCTATAATGAAGTGTTTTTAACAAAATTTATCTCGAGAGCATTGTTGGCTTGTTTGCTTTTTCTTAAAGTATAATAATCATGCAGATGTGGTTGATGTGGATGTGGTGGTTGATGTGGATGTGGTGGTTGATGCAGATGTGGTGGTTGATGCAGATATGGTGGTTGATGCAAATGTGGTGGTTGATGCAGATGTGGTGGTTGGTGTGGGTAATGTTGGAGGTGTGTCTTTTTTATGGTGGTTTCTCTTTTTATTTTTCCATGTTGTTCTTTGAATTCTTTGGATAAGTGCTTGGTAGTGGCTCTCCATGGTTCAAACGGGGCGGCGAGTGATGATCGTGAAAAGGTGAAAACAACTTCCATCCCATCTCCAATCCTGTCTTCCAGGACGGTCCACATCCGCCGATTTCGTGGTGGGGGGGGGGGGGGGGGGGGTAATTGGATGGGCTGAACTGTGAGAGGAGAAGTGGTGGCTGTTTCTGCCTCTCTCCTTTCCTCACCTTCAGCTCTTTTCTTTTCCTGGAAGGTCTCCAGCACTGGGTGTCCCTGCGCTTGGTGGATGGGCTCTTCCTTTTCTTTCTGTTTCACTCTTTCCACCAGGAAGCAGTTGTCCTGACTAATCGGACAAGGACCATGCAGTGCGAGAGACGTTCCTCCACAAAAGCTGCTACCTTTCCCCGAAGAAGGTGGACGATTGTTTTCTGTCACAAAGTCGACACTGGACTGAGATTTGTTAAGTTCTCTCAATGAATGCACAACGCAGTGATTGGCTGATAGGTAATTAGCTATAAATGTGAGCGAAGAGTGGATTCATGTTTGCGCACTAGTCTACCTTAAAAACTGGTGCGACAAACGGAGAATCAAACTAAACATAAACAAGACCCAAAGAATAACCTTCTTCCGAAGCAGGAAAAACCGCGACTTCGACCTCTAACTAAAAAGCAAAACCCTTCCAAGATGCACCGAAGCAAAATTCCCGGGAATCACCCACGACTCGAGACTCAGCCTCACAAAACATCCCAATAACGTAGCCACCAGAGCAACCAAAGGAATAAACCTACTAAAGACTCTAAGGGCTACCTCATGGGGTGGGTGGGGGGGGGGGGGGGCAAACGAAACCGTACAAGGCCTTCGTACGACATTTCAATTGAATACGGGGTCCTACAAGAGCAACATTGAGTCACGTGGTCTAATGGCGGTGGAAGCTAATTTTGATCGTACCGCTTCAAGGAACTTCAAGGGGTGTTCTCATGAATTTTACATTGGTTTATGAGCGATGGATTCTTCTAGAACTTGGACTAGCTTCTCGTGGTAGTTTTTCCTATTCATAATAATAACAACACTTTGGCCAGCCGCTGATTTGTCGCGGTTCTCGGACGAGAAAGCCATGGTTACCCCTGAACTCCCAACTGCCTCCCTATTCCCACGCTTCTCCTCTCCTCCCAACACTCGGAGACGAACTGCTTGATGACATCCCTTACCCCATTCTTCCCAAGCTCACCGATTAGCATATTAACCCTCTCCTTTGAGTCTCCCCCTAACCACATGTCCTTCATTCTCCCATCCCACTTCCCCATTATACTCCCAGTGAATTATGCTTTTTTTGGAAGTAACTGATATCTAATTTTGCCTGAAATCAGCTTACCGGATAGCGAAGAAAAGTGAAGTGATGGGACTCCAGTGGTAATAACTTTGTCAAACTGCAGGTATTTTTACATATGGCTTTGAATGCTCTGAACGCTCTGGATACATCGATTACTCATGCTCCTGCTTACGATATACATGATTTGAAAATTAGAGTCAAAAGCGTTAAATATATAAAGTTACAAAGACATTTGTGCCAGAAGCCATTTGTTCGTACACTATTTTTGGCGTAACTGTACCTATTTCTCATGTTGACACTGTTATTGTCATTGGAATTCGTGAGTCGGGTGTGATTGTCAGATGTCACTTTGAGCTGTACTCACATTTTTCATCGTAAGCTGACACAGTTCCAACATCAATGGTGTGACTCAGTGATGTTATGACACACGAGACTGTTTGGGTCATTGGATCATCAAAATAATTATAAATAAGTAAATAACAACAAAATAATAAACTAATAATGAAACTGAAACTAAACATTTAAACTAAATGGAAAATAGTGAGAAGCCCTGTGTGAAAGAAAACGAAAGTAAAAAGCGTCTGAGAGTCATTGGCGAGGCTCCTTCTCCTGCAGAGAAAAAGAAAAACAAGTATGACGTTTCTCCTGGTCTCCCGGTTCTCCTGACCCACTGCTTTCGGAATTGTCTGATCAAGGCATTATCAGTGGGCCATTGGATTTGGATATGGGCGATACACACGTCACATCTAACATCATGGAGGCACACTCTGACTGTCTCACACCCCATGTCATTCACCGATAATAAAGCCTGGTTCTTAAACGCGCTTAAAGATCCAGAGGTGTGGAAACTCATGAAATCAATTTTCGTCGAGGCCGAATCTGAACGCATTCAACGTCTGGAATCTACGGTCGAGCTTCTTCAGGCTGAAGTAGAGAAGAAGAATAAGGCCATCTCACAACTTACTGACCGATTAGATGACCTGGAGCACAACGGGAGGCGCACCAACCTTAGACTGACTGGGATCCATGAAACCCCGGGAGAAAATACTGATGCAATCATTATTTATTGACACTGCAAATAAAATAGGTATACCTCTCACAAACAGTGATATTTCAAGGAGCCATCGTGTGGGGCCAAAGGTGAGCCAAGGTGATTCAGCACGCCCTAGACCGATTATATTCAGACTCAACAGCTACCAGATAAACTATACAGAGCCAGACCCAAACCGAAATAACTGAGTTCGTTTCAATTCACAGCCACATAGCAACGCTGGCAATTCTCGTGTGTATATCAACGAAGACCTGACAAAAACACTCGCATCTATCGCATGGCGGGCACGACAATTGGTGAGTGAACGGAAACTGGAGGACACTTGGACGTTTGATGGCGTCATTTTTGTCAAACATTCCAATGATAAGGTTGAAAGAATAATTTCCCCTTCTCAGATTTCTGCGTTGGAAAGATCATTTCGAATTACCATGAACAAAGACCTTAATTCGTCACAAGTCAGGCTGAACTAATTGAATTCACTGATTATTCATGAACAATACTCGTTTGTCTAGCGCAATTCCGATCGCAGTTACGCATAAATTCATACAGCCTTTTGTTTAGTGCGGTCGGCGTGGATGGGCGTATCTTTCGCGCATGAGTAGCTTGTCCACGCAGTCATCTTTGATCAAATGTAGAATGACACCTAGCGTACTGTAGTTCTTGTCTGTGAGGCACTGGCTTAAACCGGCGCTTTGTTGGCAAGAGGTCTACTGGGTGCCTCATTGGGCCTTCTCCCAAAAGTGAGTACCCCAAAACACATGAATCGTATTTGATATTATTTAAATTCATGGAAATGTGATGTTCTGGAGCCCCTTATTCCTGACATGACTCGATATCATTGCCCAATTTCAATTGAGGTTGAATTTTAAAAAAAACAACGTCCAAACACTTTAGGAGACGCATTTGGCTGTATCCGGAAGGGGATTATAATGCATTGAACAACGCCTTCAACAGTGTAGACTGGAAGAGCTTGTTCGATAATTCATGTCTAGACACTGTAATCTCTAACTTCACCGAGAACCTACTTAACACGGCATCTAACTAAATTCATCACCAACAAAGATATAACTTCCAGGCCCAATCAACCCAAATGGATGCATAACCAGATTCGCTTACTGATTAGGCAAAGGACCCGATTATATCGGAGAGCAAAGCGCTCAGGTTTACCATACGACTGGGATAAATATAAACGTAAACGTAATGAGGTCGTATCAGCAGTTAGGAAGGCCAAAGCTACGTATATTTCAAAAGTTCAATCAACATTGAGTTGCCCAAATACATCATCGTCGGAGTGGTGGAAAACATTAAAAACATTTATCAGTAGAAATACCTCAGAAATCCCAACTTTAAATCACTTGAACAAACTCTACTCAACCAATCTTGAGAAGGCGGAAGTGTTCAACGAATACTTCTGTTCCATTTCAACATTGGATGTCACAAATGCAACTTTACCCGACTCATCCCATCCAGTCCTGCATTCATTTGATAAAATAATGTTAGTAAGCACTGAAGTGTATGAAGCAATCAAGAGTATTAAGATATCGAAGGCGTCCGGCCCTGACCTCATAAGTCCACGGCTCCCGAAGGAATGCAGAAGTTCATTATGTGTACCACTTACGACATTATTTAATATCCTTTTTAAAAACTGTTATTTTCCACAATTATGAAAAAAGCCAATATGGCGCCGGTATTAAAAAAGAATCCTTCTAAGGCTGTAACCAATTATCACCCGATATCATTAATTAGCTGTACTGGCAAGTTACTTGAAAAGTGTGTGTTTAAAAGATTATGGCATTTTCTGTGTGATAACAATATACTGAGCCAGTTCCAGTCAGGGTTTACCCCAGGTGACTCAACGGTATTACACCTGACAGATCTTAATGGTGAATTTTGTTATGCCCTTGACGACGGTAAAGAAGTTAGAGTTGTTTTTTGTGATGTCAGTAAAGCGTTTGATAAGGTATGGCATATTGGTCTTATTCACAAACTAGAGAAAATAGGAATATCTGGCGATCTACTTTGTTTTTTAAAATCTTACCTCTCCGATCGGTATCAGCGGGTTGTGGTGGCCTCTGCGGTGTCCTCCTGGAGACAAGCAACTTCTGGTGTTCCACAAGGTTCCATTCTGGGCCCACTCTTATTCCTGATGTACATTAACGACATTACTGAAAATTTACTGAGCAGCATTCGTCTATTTGCAGATGATACATCTTTATATCTCATAATAGAGAATCCTGATCAAGCTGCAGTCTTAATCAATCGTGATTTGGCAACAATCGAAGATTGGGCCAAAACATGGCTGGTTGGGTTCAATGCTCAAAAAACAGAAACTATGCTAATATCCCGTAAAATTAATGTTTCTGTACATCCACCCTTATATCTAAGTGGAACAGGAATTACTGAGGTTTCTGAAAAATTATCATATACAACCCCCTAGTTTCATATACAAACACAAATAATTGTAAACATGTTTTCAATATAAAGTTATGAATGAAACTATGATGTCACATTACTACGAGAAAATAAACAAACAAATTTCACTTTTTCAAAAGTGAGTGTAAATTTCACTAAGAAATTTCAGTCAGTATAAACTGTAAGTCTAATTATACCCAAATAAATGTCAATCACATCATTCCGGTAGAAGGTAGCTGGTATAATGCAGAAGTGGATCCATGTAGAAGTTGCTGAGCCATCAAATGTCGACGATGTCCGAAGAAATTCTGTTGGGCGCCATTTGTAACCGCAGTACTTATGATGAATAACTCAGAAGCGATATAAAGTTCAACGTGGATTCTTTATTTCTTACGACATCAAATAAAGCAGAATATATCTATCGAACCCCTGTAAAATTACAATAAACACTGTAAGTCCCACATATAAACATCTTGTGTACATCTATATTCTTGTGTGAACAAACTTTGATGACCGATATGGCTTCCCATTGGGAACCCCAGTCTGGTGCAATCAACTGGCAACAACTTTCTGAGCTCTTTCCAGCAGAGTGCACCATCCTGGATTTCACCAGGGAATATCCTGTAACCATACACGGACTGGTGTACCTCAATGGAACAGGCCTAAGAAGCTCATTCCATTGATGTACAACAGTCAATGTAAGACAATACAATGGATGCCAAATCACCAAAACACCAAAACATTCACAACCCAACTTGCAAAAACATGCAAGTTCCATCACTGTGAGTTCACACAAGAAAGCTAAGTTCCAAAACACTGTTCAAGAAGTAACAAACTAATTTAGCTTGCTATTAATTTACAATTCAACTTACAAATAATTTTATACAAATTCTCATCTAAAATCAGTTCTCATGTTTACATGAAATAATACACTAAGTATGAAACCTTTCACTGAGAACAAAATATTTGGACTAGCTTCCAATACATGTTTGTGGTTTAATGTCACTTTAAGCCGACAAGGCTATAAAGTGCAGTATGAGAATGAAGTCAAGTTTAGCCAATCGTTTATACCCATACTGATTATATATTGCGGTTTAATGTCACTTTTAAGCACACGGGGCTATAAAGTGCAACATAGGAATGAAGTCATGCATAACCAATCGTTTATGCCTATGTTGGTTACTATGAACCTGCACCTGATTGGGTTAACAGATTCTAATTACCACAAACAGTTTTCACTTTCAGCAAACAAAGCTAGAAAGTGCAACATAGGAATGAAGTCATGTCTAACCAATCGTTCATGCCTATGTTGACAATGAATCTGCATCCAGTTGGATTACCAGATTCTAATTACCACAAACAGCACTAGTCTACCAAGGTAGACCAGCACTGTTCGACTTCACAAGACTTACACATGTGAAGTACCTAACTGTTAACTCTCAGTGAAATGCACAGTCATTATAATTATTATCCCATAGTATTAACTACAGGTGATATCACAGAATGCTCTTACTTATTAAAAACGCCTTAATTGAATAAATATCTAGTGTGTAAAATAATTGATGCCTACCCTCAGTGTGATGAGTCCAACGCTGCACAACCCTTCAGTGGCCTATACAGGGCAACATCCTGAACCTGGATAAAACAAGAAAAAGGCCTTAGAGTTCGGTGTCAACATTCCGAATACTGCTGCTTGCAAGCGATGGGATTTACTCACAGTGGTGATTGATCGGATGACTTTGGCTTGCGCCAAACTCATCAGATCAATCACATATTTCACTGGGAATAAATATTAATGCAGCAGAAAAATACTTTGGAAATAAATATCCAGACAATAAAATAATATACAAGTAGGTGTTAGCATTAGCCTTAAATAAAATTATCTTGGAAATACACTTAATCAGTCTACTCCAGTGTGGAGTTCCATGGTGGGCATGGTGGTCGGGACAAGGCAGCAACAAAATACCACCTTGTCCAGGCCACCAGGCCACACACAATTAACACAGGAAGGCCTTGAATTAACAGGTGTACAGCCAGAACCAAATAATAATATTTGGTACTTAACAAATATTTTGTTAGAATTTATTGGGGAGGGCCCTGGGCACTCACCAACAAATTCCAACAAAACAACAATTACTTTACAATTACACATTAATTCTAAAGTACATCTGAGCAGAAAGAGTAATTATTTTACCTTGGTTCAAAGCTGTTGTGCAGCAGATCCTGTCCTACAGAAAAGAAATTTCCTGAGAATTCCTCCAGGAATCAAGTCTGAATTCCTCAAGAATATCACATTGGCCACTATCTACATTATACTTTTATTTTTTTTTAAAATAGATTAAATATTATATACACTGTAGGAAATAACAAGATCTTATTTTTCTCAAGAAAACAACACAACTCCCAATAATTTTAAATCAGACTGAAATGTGCTGTTTCTTTGTTCCAGGGCAGAGGGTAGAGTTTTCTGTTTGAAATTGACCAATAAGAAATCAGTTCACTGGTGTTCACTTCATGCTTTTTACAGTTTCTATGCACTGCAGTGGAGTTACTGAAGCGAACACCTCTCTGACCTCTTATTAAGATAAACTGTTAACCCCTTATATACAAATGCTAAAATCTGATACTGTCACACTAGCAAGTGATTTCAGCGCACCGTTGAACTCTGAGTACCTTCCAAATAGTTTTACTGCATTTTTATATTTGATCCCATATTGGTCAATCACATACATGATGGACAACAGAGCGTGCATGTTGCCGTCATCGACAGAAAATTGAGCAAATGAGTTCCTTATATTAAATGGACTGAAATGGTTGGAAACCTCCAGGATGGTACCAAGTTAACAGCCTTTTTTTATTAACTTAGTGGGCGAACGGCATGTTGGCTGACTCGTGGCCCGTCACTACGGTGAATGTATCACCTTTGACACCACAATGTATCCAGGCATATATGATGAATTCAAGCTGACCATCTCCTTTTTTCCTTATCTTTTCCTTATTTTCACCATAGTTTAAGCAGCTTCTCACACCGTCGTTCCGCGATCGCCGCCATAAGGCCATAATTGGGCCCCTTCTGACGTAGAAAACGTGGTGCGGTTGTCACTCAGCGGCGGTGTGTGTGGCAAAAAATGCATACGAATCCCCCTCCCCCCCCCCCCCTCATTGTGCTACCAACTTATGTCAGTAGTATGTAATGTGGTTTTCACCCCTAGTTTGGATGACCCCGGTGGATGACCCCGGAAGTGATGTCATGTCACATGACCCAGTGGCGCCATGTTGTGTTGTCATGTAACTCGCGTGAGCGGCCATCTTGTGACGTCATCCCCATAGTGATACGTGGTGTTAGTGCGCATGTTAGGGTGATACATGTATCCGTTGTCCATTTTGTATACTTGAGGCCGCCATCTTGGTTTCTATGGCAGCACGTGATTGCTATGTTACCCAAAGTCCTACAAGTGGACAGGGGTATGTTTGGAGGGTATGTTCGATTGAATCAGAGTAAATCTAATTACCACAAACAACCTGACAACTTTCACTATTACGAATTCTTTCTGAATTCTCTGCTTCTATCTATATATGCAATAGTTTTCATCTATCTACCATGATCCTTCGTTCTGGAGTATACTCCAGTAGCGCAGAAGAGCCTATCAACTGGAGCAGCTTATTATTACTATATTTAGCTATTTCTGGTCTATTCTTGTTAGTTCTGACCCTAATCTAAATGCACTTGTTGTTTCATTTATCTAGATCATTTATAACCAATCAGATTGCTTGATTTCCCATAATCTGTATGCAGAGTTATCTTCCTTCTGTATAACAAAAGCCAATACCATTCGCAAAGCCAATAAGCTATCGAGTAGTTCCTGATAAGTCATTGCTTGAATGACTCGAAGCTCATCGAGCAAATGAGCCTTAGAGCAATTGCTCAATCGAGTGACAACTCGAACGACTCTTTGACTCATTTCAGTATTTTAGGATACTTATGACCTGGTATTGTATTATTTGAGGATACCTGTTGAGGATACTTTTTATAGGATACTTATATGGGGATACTATTACCAGTACCACAAGACATAACTATCCCTTATAAGCTAAAGAGCCAAGAGAGTAATTGCTCCATGAGCAATTGCTCGAACAACTTGAAGCTCATCCAGCAAATGAGCCTTAGAGCAATTGCTTGATCGAGTGACCCAACATACTACTCGAACGCTCGAACGACTTGAAGTCCATTGAGCAAATGAGCTTTAGAGTAATTGCTTGTTCGAGTGACTCCTCGAATGACTCTTCGACTCATTTCAGAAAAAGGGATTCTAGGGCCTAAAACGGATTCCGTAAGTAGAGCTTTTTCCCAAATAAGCCAAAGAGCCAAGAGAGTAATTGCTCCATGAGCAATTGCTCGAACGACTCAAAGCTCATCGAGCAAATGAGCCTTAGAGCAATTGCTCGATCGAGTGACTCAACATACTGCTCTCGATAGGTATCCTCAAATAATACAATACCAGGTCATAAGTATCCTCAAATACTGAAATGAGTCGAAGAGTCGTTCGAGGAGTCACTCGATCAAGCAATTGCTCTAAGGCTTATTTGCTCGATGAGCTTCAAGTCGTTCGAGCAATGACTTATCAGTAACTGCTCGATAGCTTATTGGCTTTGGGAATGATATTGGCTTGTGTTATACAGAAGGGAGATAATATGCATACAAATTATGGGAAATCAAGCAATGTGATTGGTTATAAATGATCTAGATAAATGAAACAACATGAGTACTTAGAATAGGGTTAGAACTAACAAGAATAAACCAGAAATAGCTAAATATAGTAATAATAAGCAAAAGCTGTTCCAGTTGATAGGCACTTCTACGCTACTGGAGTATTCTCCAGAACAAAGGAGCATGTTCAGATAGATGAAAACTATTGCATATATAGATAGAAGCAGAGAATTCAGAAAGAATTTGAAATAGTGAAAGTTGTCAATTTGTTTGTGGTAATTAGATTTACTTCGATTCAAAATCGAACATACCCTCCGAACCCTGGCCGAAATCTCCCTGTTGTTCTTCAGATTCGTGAGGATCTGGGTCAACTAGCAAACCATGGATAAAATATAACTCAACTCTAGAGGTCGAATAAGCATTAAGTTATGTGTTGTGGTCTGGATGAATTCACAATAAAATAGAAAAACAGTTTATACGTGGTTTATTAAGAAGCCAAAAAATAGTGTGATATGAAATGGACATGAATATGAATGAGGAATCAAAAACCACGGGCCCACTACACTTTCAACCAAAAGGGGTTTAACTTCCACCCAACATGTGTTCAGCAAATGTGGATGGTTCCCATGGAACTCGGGCCTGGAGAGAATCACTCTCAGAAACAGTGATTCTTACCAGGGCCTAGCTGAACGGGTCCCAAAATGACGGTACCTATTACGGCTAACCTTTTTTACAGGTTACAAAGTGTCCCCATAACTAACCTCAACAGGCAGTTGTGCTGGCGCAGCTGAATTAGAGCTTTAATGCCAGGACGTGGGCGGCGAATTATGAACGAGACTGCTCTTATATAGGATAATTTCGCGGGGAAAGATTTCAAATACTGGAATCTGATTGATCCCTCGCGTTCACCTCGACAAATGAAACAGCAGCGAAATGCACTACGGCGTGAACCTGTAGCGGTCGAGGTATAAAGGCCATTTACCAACCAGCCTGGTTGGTCCGGATCTCTTAGTCTTGTGGTAAATCAGTCGCTTTGTGTGCTAGAGGTCGACGGTTCGAACTCCGGCTCCCGCACTTATCTCTCCTCCTGTTACATTTGGGGGCTCGTCCGATCCTCAGCAGTTGGTGGCGTTGTGGACGCTGTGGTGAAGCATGGTGGATGTTTCGACCGCTCTGAGGTGGAATCTGGGTGAGATTCACGGTGGGTGAATCTCAAAAGAAGGGGAGAGTAGTGTAGCGGTCGAGGTATAAAGACCATTTACCAACCAGCCTGGTTGGTCCGGATCTCTTAGTCTCGTTGTAAATCGGTCGCTTTGTGTGCTAGAGGTCGACGGTTCGAACCCCGGCTCCCGCACTTATCTCTCCTCCTGTTACAAACCAATAAGGCACATAGATTCATTTTAAACATGGAAATGATTTGAAGCCAACAAAAATAGAATTAAACTTCTGTTATGAGCAGACGAATTACAACAGAGTGATCTAGAACTTTTACTGTATATTATATTTTTCAACTGCTGTTACCAAATCCGTTACACACAAATAACAAACTTTTTTGAATAAATATTGTTTAAACTAAGAGCAACATTGCCAAACTCCAAATAGTCCAGAACCAAGCACTGAGAATAGCCCTCCGAGCCCCATACGACGCTCCCATATCAAACTTATCCACAAAAAGGCTAAAATCCCAATCATCAGAGATCGCCAAGTCACGCCAGCTGCCAAAAACCTAGAATGGTTCGAAGGCAGCACACTAATACCGAAACTAAGGGAGATATGCGCCAGTAGACAAAAACCCCAAAATATGCCCAATAACAACTAAAAAGGCCAAACATAAAATGGAGGCAAAAACAGGAAAGTAACACTCTCGGTGTGGTATTGTGTGGAAGCCTGTTCTCCGCTCTCTTAAAATAACCCAAAAGAACCCCAAAAAAGGTCAACAAGAGTAAGACTAATAATGGAGGGCAAAACAGGAAAGTAACAGCCTCGGATGTGATATTGTGTGTAAGCCTGTCCCTCGATCTCTCAATAAAACCCGATAATAACTAAGAAAGGCCAAATACTAAGCGGAGGCCAAAACGGGAAAGTAACACCCTCGGGTGTGGTTTTGTGTGTAAGCCTGTTGTCCGCTCTCCCAAAATAACAAAATTAACCATATAATGTTGATCCAAGTAAGGACTAATAACGGAGGGCAAAACAGGAAAGTAACACCCCGGGTGTGGTATTGTGTGTAAGCCTGTTCGCTCCCTCAAAATAACCCAAAAGATCACAAAGAAGACCACCCCAAGCAGAAATAGTAGCGGAGGGATAAACAGGAAAGTAACACCCTCGGGTGTGATTTTGTGTGTAAACATGTTAACCTCCCGCTACAGCGATCCCGCTCAAAAACCTAAGGCAACTTCACCTCCAGCCTCGGAAGCACAACCCGTGGTGCCGCACTGAAAATAGCTCTAGAACGGATACGAGAGAAACAAACAGGGAGGGGAGGGGGGCACACTAATCATTTCTTAACATATCTACTTTCAGCAAAACCCTGACACACAGCACAGACAACCACATGAGAACCAAGCAGACCAACAGAATCCGACAACCGACCACCCTACATCACTTTTGACCACCAACAACGCTAAAACCAACCATTGCCCACCAACAAACTTGCCTGAAGGAATGCACAAGACAAAGAGAGATAACCAGTCCAAGAAAACAGCTGACAGTACAGCCACACAGCCTGAGACATGCAAGACAAGAACAAACACTGGGCAAACAAGGGGAGGGGGGAGCATTAATCATTCTATACCACTCTGCTTTCAGCCATAGCAGACACAAGGAACAGAACACCACAACGAACCAGACCACACACAACAGAAGAAAGACTCCTCGACCACTCCACACACAGACCACACACAAAGCAACATCGAAACAGCCAAACAACCGAAAACAGAAGAAGCTAGGAAAATTATACTTGCCAGTGACAGCTCCAACACTTTTCAAGCGGCAGACTTTACTTGCCTGCAAAACACACATGACAAAGACATCCCCAGAAAGACAGCCAACTTTCCACCCGCACATTCCTCTTCCTGTCCTCCATCTTTTGCTGCTTTAACTCTAAGTTTTTTTTAGCTATCTTTCCGTCTCTACCTTTCTCCCCAATAACCAATATGGATTACAGTAACCGCTATGGCAACTCAATAACCGTTATGGCTTCAGCACATCCTCCACTACATCCCCAGAGGTGCCCCCCCCCCCCAAACTGACCCAAAAATTAATAAATAAAAGACATCTCAGGGCGGAAGCAGCAATTACACCATCCGGTGTGGCATGCGACGTTTGCAGGCTGCCTCTTGATCTAATCAAGCCTAAGCTAAGACCTCAAACTTGCACCGTGTCACAAACCACACATGGGAGGGTCATTGGGTGGTGTGGGAGGGGGCACTACTCATGCATACATCTCCTTTACTTACAGCTAACACCAAAGATATACCACAGACCGCCACGAACAAGACAGGGAGAGCTGACCACATCCGACCAACCAACCACCGGACCGTCTAAGAGCCCAATCCACAGAAACACAGCACCACCGTGAACAGACAGTAACCACCAACAGAAGTTAGAGCTTGAGGCAGACTACACTTGACACAGATGACTCCAACATAAAATGACAAATCAAGCGGCAGACTATACTTGCCTGAAGATAGACTAGATTTAGAAAACAGTCACATAACAGAAACACATTTCTTTTTCTTTTTTTTTCTTTTTTTTGTCACTTTCTCCTATTTGTTTCAACTTTTCTTTTTGCTTCTCTCTTCCCCCCAATAACCGTTATGGAAATACAATAATCGCTGTGGAAATTCGATAACCGTTGTGGAGTCTGATCATCCTTCACTCCATCCCCCGAGGTAGTGAACCACCTCCGGGGAGGCGAGCGTTGGTCCTGTGTCCCTCTTCTTGCGCTTTTTGTAAGGGGTCGTTGGTTGTGAAAGTTACTTGACTGCCGAAGCCGAAAACTTCTCTTCCTCTCCAAGAATTGCCAAAGAGACTATACAAATCGTCCCCTGAGTTCCAATGTGTTCTATGTGCCTACTGGCACATAGAACACATTGGAACTCAGAGGACGAAATTGCCAATGAAGGCCTCAGAATCAGAAACAAAAACAAGTGGCAGATTATGCTTAACTGAAGACCTCCACCCCACCACTCTCGGGGAGAGGTATCACTTTCGTCGAGAGGGTCTCTCTCAATCTGGTCTTCACACTAGGGAGGAGAACACCTCCAATAGAACATCAGGAAGAGCGCCAAAGCCCTTTCCCTCAGCCTTTCCTTCTCTGTCGTCTCCTGGCATGGTCGTGACCCGAAGAAAAATTTGAATCCA
The DNA here is from genome assembly GCA_031216915.1 of Pictodentalium vernedei. Classification (NCBI taxonomy): domain Eukaryota; kingdom Metazoa; phylum Mollusca; class Scaphopoda; order Dentaliida; family Dentaliidae; genus Pictodentalium; species Pictodentalium vernedei. Next base: position 502,152,541 of record CM062293.1, read on the forward strand.
AACCGTCAAAGAAGGATCGAAAGGGGTTTGTCAAAAACTGTCCCTGCGCGTCTGCGGTGCACGAAACCATTCATTCATTTCACGAGTGAATTGTTCCTTGGAAAAGATGCAAGGAGACAATAATCAGGGTATTGCCACTAAACCGCCACTCCAAAACATCAATTGGTCCCTATGCATTTCCCGGTTGAACACTAACCTGGTGAACTCCAGAATAGCGAGCCGTGGGGACAAAATCATGACCACACTCAAAAACTACTTCCTCCCTACCCACACGTAGACACCGACACGCACTCTACCCTCGAGAATAATGTATTGCCCTCTCAAACAGCAGTTGACACCCCAGACATCCTATTCTAATCATGCAAGCGAACTGGCGTTCCTATATCAGCCAACAACACCATTAACTCTTCGCCAAATGATAAGGGAAACCGCAAATAAATGTTCAACGGGCATTTGGAGGATTTATATTTGAATATTCGCAAATGAATGGTCTGACCGTTCAGATAACCCCGAAACAAGACACCGGGTCGCCCGATGTGATATACCGCTACCGCAGCGACCAAAAATGGTTAACCGCCTCCTTCGTCCAACTCTCCACACCAAAGAATGAAGTCCCACTCTTTGAAAACTTGCAAAAACACAAACAGACCGTGACAAACAAGGAACACCCGTCACACAAATATATTAAGGTGCCAATTGATGCGTGACCTATCAGCGAATACACAAAACCACATTTACCCACCTATCCGACACCACCACAAACCTGTAAGAGTGCCCCCCCCCCCCCCCCCCCTACGAAACAGTGAACCTCACGATGCTATTTTAAAAAGAAGCTCCCGAGTCATTAGAAACAACAATGTTCTTTAACCCTTTCACTGACACGCCCACTTTAGCCATATATGGAAGACCTGTATGTACGCCTGTATGCGAGGAAGTTTAATAAAATTTATGACATACCTGAAACTCTGTCATAATGTCCAATTGTTGTGAAGGGCCTTCTCTTAATTAGATGGTAGGTTAAATCCGCTCATACCAGAACTTACAGATAATAATAGGTGATAATAGTCCTTTTCGGCGGCGTAAGTGTTAAACGACAAGCAGCTCCCATCCTCTACTTGGCAAATGGTGCCTTCCTCTATCCAATATGTCCCCGCCCTTGAGATTTTTACCTTGCTTGGTGTAGGTCATTACCTCTCTACACCCTGTCCCACAAATGTATTTCCTCCCGATACACCCACAGTAGCATCCCCAACCACTGAGTTTTAATAAGTAGTCCTAACCTTTTTAATCAGTTGTAACCGGAGGAGAGAGAGAAATGCGGGAGACGAGGCTCGAATCCACTATCTCCAGCACACAAGTCGACCCACTTACCACGAGACTAAGAGATCCGGACTAACCAGGCTGGTTGGTAAGTGGCCGTTTATACCCCGACCGCTACACTACATGTGAATCTCACTCAGGTTTCTCCTTCAGGGCGACCGAAACACACGCGGTGCTACCCACTGCTGAGGATCGGATGAGCACTCAAATGTAACAGGAGATGAGGGAATAGGCTCGAACCCACGATCTCCAGCACGCAGGTCGACCGACTTACCATGAGACTAAGACATCCGGACCAATCAGGTTTGGTTGATAAGTGGCCTTTATACCTCGATCGCTACACAGTTATTGAAAATCGTGGCCACTAAAAAGTGTTTTCCGACCCTAACTCCAGAGATACCGACTCCGAAATTAGATTTTTCACTACTTCTTTTTTAACCCTTTACCCAACGTAACGGCCAAAACCGGTCAGTGCTATTCTCAAAAATCGCCAATTAATTTTCATTATTTTTTCATTTTTTGTCCCAAAAACATAGGTTATGACCCCTCATTGGAACGAGCTCGTCGAGCTCGTTCCAATGAGGGGTCATAACCTATGTTTTTGAGATAAAAAATGAAAAAAAAATAGTTATTCAAGAATTCTTTTTGCAAGTGTCGTCTGCTTTTCAGGTTAGGTAAAGGGTTAATGACTCAGTTTACTCGATATTTATACTATTTGACTAGAGCTATATATATGTTAGCTCCGTAACCCAGATGATAGAAAATTTACAATGGCCTCCCCTCTGCACAGGCAGATTGTAATCTAGACTAACAATGCTCTCTAAAATTATCAACTACCAAGTACTTATATATCCCCAACAAACCTCCTCACACCTGCTGACCCCCTTAACAAGATCATATTACCACAACCCATATGCCATCAAACAGATCCAAACTGCCCGAGACTCCTACATTCTACCCTCCCACCATTACCCAATGGAATCGCCTGCCAATGTCAGCTGAGATGGTAGATAAAGTGGATGCATTCAATCCCATTACGTGTAAGCTCCATTTAAATCCCTATTTCGTCACACACGGTGAACACATTGTCTTCCACATGCCCACAACCCCCTTTGCGAGGCTAATTAAAGACGACGGGAAAATCCAGACATCAAAGGCGGTTCGTTTCTCGATGAAACCGAATTACTGATATCCAGACGCTTATGAAAAACATTCTGTGTTGATGCAATTAATACATCGATTTCAAACATGATAAAAATGAATGTAGACTAATTCATTATTTGTCCCCCAAAAGGAATCAACTATTTATTTAAACAAACATACAGCATAAATGATGAACAACAAGTTTGTTGTGAATGCGAATTAATTTCGAGCACATTGATAGCAAGAACGCCCTCATCTTAACATTACGTGTACATTGCATACAAAACCGCACTTGTTAATACATCGTCGTTTGTGTAGAAACGACTGATCGAAATGATGATTTTTGCGCGCCGAAGGCGCGCAGGGACGGTATGGGGAGTAAACCCCTTTCGACCCTCGGTAACTGTATATGATTGGCTGTCACATGTCTTGGCGTGTTGAAGGAGGAAAAGGTTCCGGTACTAGGCGGGTGTCTCCTGTTGCGGCGTGGCGGTCTCGTTGACTGATGTCGGTTGAACCCTCGGGTGAGGACCAGTGTGGGAGGTTGGGTCCTCTCACAAAGGTACTACCTCTCCCCTAGGGTGCAGTCTATCTAGATTTTCGGGCAAGTATAGTCTGCCACTTCGGAGATGATTTTAAGTGATGGCCATCACTGGCAAGTATAATCTGCCTCAGGCTGTCTCTGTTTGATAGGATGTCTTTGAAGGAAACAACAACGACCCCTTTCGAGGACCACCAAGAAGAAGTCCCGAACTTCCCTGGTTCGGGGACAGGCCTGCATTGTAATCCTAATGGGTTGGGACAGAAAGATGCGCAATGCGCTTACAAAAAGGGGCAGAGGCGGGACGCAGGACCAACGCTCGCCTCCTTTAAAGTGGTCGACCACTTTTAGGGATGGAGTGGAGGATGTAAGGAACCATGGGGGTTACCGATTCTGTAACGGTTGGACTGTCCATAGCGGTTATTGGGGTGCTGGTCAAAAAGCATCTTCTGTGTACCCGCTTAAAGGAAGAAGGCAGAATTAGTTTTCATTAGAATATGTAAAAATAAAAAGATAAAAATAGCACATTATGTTTTAATTGTGATCACAGTTAAGCTGTTAATCTGCCTGAGAAATCACTTTCTTAGGGTGATAGTGAGTTTGTAGCGGGAGGGTAACAGGTTTAGACACTAGACCACACCCGAGGGTTTTCTGTTATGCCCTTCGCTGGTTTGGACCATATTTAAATTAGTTTGAGTTTATTTTGGATCACGATCAAACACTGCAAATTCCACCTCCATTCGGGGAGGCCCAGCCCACACAAAACGCTCTCGCCTGGTATCGCGAGCGTCCTGTGTGGGCCGAGCCCCCCCCCCCCCCCCCCCCCCCCCCGCCGGAAATGAGATCTACAGTATCCAATCGTGGTGTAATTTTAGTTGAGTCGGTGAAGGCAGTCCTTTCTGGTAGAAGGCCACAGTTAAGCTGTTTTTCTGCCTGTTTGTTCACCTTCTCGTTCCCTATTTATTTAGTTTTTTAACAATATTTAATCCTGGTGTAATTTTACTTGAGTCGGTGAAGGCAGCCCTTTCTGGTAGAAGGCCACAGTTAAGCTGTTTTTCTGCCTGTTGGTTCACCTTCTTGTTCCCCAGTTTTTTTGAGTTTTTTCGAGCGGTCTTAGTTTTGATTGCAATTTTGGGGCTTTTGTCGGCTTTCGCAAATGGCTCCAAGTTCGGAGATTAGTTCGCTGTCGGCTAACCGGTCCTGATTTTTCGCGGCCAAGGTGGCTAGGCAATCGTTAATGGTGGAGATATCGGCCCTGTCGTGGAGTGTTTTGATGGGAGTGTCCCATGGGGCGCGGGGGGCAACTCTAAGCACGTGATTTTAGACCTTCTAGAGTTTTCCCATATTAGTTTGATTGAGGTCAGTTAGTATGATTGCACCGTATTCGAGTACTGGGCGCACAAAGGCTTTGTATAGTTTGAGTAGGGTGGACTGGTTGGCTCCCCATGAAGTTCCCTTAAGCATTTTCAGTAGGTTAATGCGTTTGGTGGCTTTTTTCGCCATGTCATCGGTATGTTTGTTGAAGGACAGTTTTTGATCAATGGTGATGCCCAGGAATTTCGCTTCTTTGCATTCTGGGAGGGTGTTATCCGTAAGTTTTAGGTCAAAATCCCGTTTAGTTTTCTTGCGAGTAAAGGTGATTCGTTGGGGTTTGTTGGCGTTTAGCTTAATTCTCCATTTGGCACACCATTGTTCTAGCTCGTCGAGAGCGCGTTGCAGGGGTTTTTGGAGCAGATTGGCCGTATTGTTAGAGTCCCAGAGGCCTTTATCATCCGCGAATTGGGAGACTTGAACACGATCCTCGGAGAAGTTAAGGTCATTTACATAGAAGATGTAAAGGAGGGGCTTAGGGCGGATCCTTGGGGGTGCCTGCTTCAAGGGGGACACTGTCAGACATTTCATTGTTCACTCTGATTCTTAGAAACGACCGGGAATGAAAAGCTGTTTTAGTGTGGTCATGTGAGAAGGATTACATAACCAATTAATGTTTGGCGAGAAAAATCTTTCAGAGACTGTCCCTGCCGGATTAGCAATTATATTGTTCAGTCAGAAAATTTCTAAACCCTACATTTAATAAAATATTCAGATACAAATGCAATATCTTTCATTTCCAGAACTCTGTACTGCGGTTTAATATAGGAATTGAAAAAATCCGTTGGTTAATTCGTGAGATTTTCTATTTGTTTTCATATTAAAATAAAATTTTCGCTGATATATGACTTGGACCCCCCCCCCCCCCCCCCCTCCGCGTATAATTGAAGGTCGGATTGTCTCCGTCGAAATGATCTTGCCTTCATTCATTCTCGTAACGGTTCATCTGTATTTTTTAAATGAAATTATGGAATAGAACGAGTATTTAAGTGAATAAAATGTGTTCTTGGTGTGCGGTGTTTTTGAAACAACAATGTGGCAGTCTTGGCGTTACATCCTGGCGTTTCGCTGCGGCAGTAGCTTTTCCGATACGGAATTATGGATTCTATACTGTGCCGAGTGCCCGAACATTTCAAAGTTAAAACCCGGTGATTTAATTTTTATTGTAGCATGAGCATTTTACCGAAATAGTTTAGATGAACTAAAATGAGAATGTATTATTCATTAAAAAAATTAATCAAATATCAGTTTGTGTAAAAAAAATATGAGTTCTGTAAAACATTCACTTGATAAGTGATTGGGTAGTAGTCCACCTGTCACGTACTGTGTATTTTTACCCATTAGTAGTTGAGTGCTTACTCCATGGTTAGCAGAGATTTTCGGATCAAAAGTGCAAACAAAATCCGATTGATATTATAGTGCTTTGAAAGAGTGCTTGTGTATATATATTTTTTAAAAGATTATATATTCTGTCATTCATGTGTGCAAATGTTTATAGATATTTGTAAAGCTTTAAAGTCAGATATCATTAATAAAAAAAATCCGACCGATATTATAGTGCTTTGAAAGAGTGCTTGCGTATATATTTTTTTAAAATATAATATATTCTGTTATTCGTGTGTGCAAATGTTTATAGATACTTGCGAAGCATTAAAGTCAGATATCATTAATAAAAAAATTGCTTAATAAAGTATTTTTTGTTTGTTACAATCATTTGTCCCATACATAACATATATGAACATGATACGCACAGGCCCTTGATTAATTTTTTATTAAATATATGTCAGAATTCTATATAATTTACCATTCAAGTGGGAAGTTTCGTCCTCTATAGAGGACGAAACTTCCCGGGGACGAAACTTCCCACTAACTAGGGGACGAATCTTCCCGGAGACGAAACTTCCCGATCCCATAATCAGTCAACACAGCTGACTGTCAATAAGATCATCATTGACAACTGCATTTGTTATTGTTGAAGTAATTACCATGGGTAGTAAAAAGTTCCCCTCAAAGCCAATTAGCTTATCCTATTTTTAGACACCCGATTGTGCACTTTTTAGTACTCCCCTGGCATTAAACTGAAACTTCACATCATTTCTGGGGTGCGCTCCCGTTGTCAACCAATTACTGTCGTCCAATTCAGGACAGATCAGTACATGATATACTACGGATCTCGGCTCACTTCAGGACGGGCGGTTTGTCCCGTTCTCCAATGGAAGCGCAAGAACACTCAAAACTTTCTACAAACTTTAACAGTCAGTGCAATATTTCAGTTAATTCATCTGAAATCACGACAGAAGAAAAAAGATTTTGGAACAGGTTTTCACCTCCTTGCTGCTCTGTGTTGAACCTTTCTCTCGACAGTCATGACACAAACTTGTCCCCGATTCAGTCCGACGAATTACCCAAAGTAACTTTTTCAGAACTTTTCTCTCTGCAATCTTGTCCCCGACACAGGTGTTCGACATGTGCCGAAGATCATTGAAAATGGTGTATTTGAAACTTTTTTGAGAAATTATGTATTTTCCGATGATTAAGCATTTAAAGGGAAGCTTTTCGGCCTTTCGCGTTTCGTCCAGGCGCTTTTCGATGGGATGGGGAAGATTCGGCCGGGAAGATTCGGCCCTTGTACTCAGTGCTTGACTGCTAATTAGTCTTTTCATGTTCTGTCTGTGGGGGTTTGGCAACTGACGTAATTGACAAGTGACAATATTATTGACAAGCCGTTTAAGGTAATTATTTATTAATTCTAATAACTTTAGATAATGACTTAAGGGCCTATATAAGTAATGGAATTTTGTTTATTTTGAAAATCTCACCTCTCATATTCCTTAAATTCAGATTAAATATACACAAATTATACATCAAAATGAAGGTTGGGATGTATAGAACACGAACCACATATGTAATCAACTCGTAGAGTCGACTGTAGGCACCACTGGTTCCTGGAAGTCTGCTACCGTATTCGCACCAGAACTGATAATAAAATAATATTTCATCAGAACAACTTGTGGCCAAATGTGCTTCATATATTCAATAACAAAACTAGGCATTCAAAACACTTTCGAATACAGCCATAGGTCTGCATTTTGGAAAAGGACAACACTGTCTGCATTTTTTATTGAAGATGGTTTCCATGCTCGACAGACATGCGCAAATCACTCGTTACCACGAATTTCCATCAAAAAACAAAATCGTAATTCTAAGAAATTTCAACAGGTATCATGATACCTTGCATTGAATATGGCAACTGTGCAAACTCTATCTAATAACAGTTAACTGTATGAAGGCGATCTGTTTCATTATTTGATTTTAGACGGCGTTGTTTTTACATGCTTTTTCTGTCCGATGACGTCGGCCAGAAATCGAAAGTATACTCATATGTAAACAAAAGCAAAGGCGTTGGAATTTTCCCCATTGCAGCTCTGTCGCCGTGTTTTGAATAATTTTTATCCCCTAGCTTTGTTCTTGGATATGTAAAGCACATTTGGCCCCAAGTTGTTTTCGTGAAATAAATTATAAGTTCTGGTGCGAATACGGCAGCAGACTTCCAGGAATCAGTGGTGCCTACGGTCGACTCTATGAGTTGATTACACATGTGTTTCGTGTTCTATACATCCCAACCTTCATTTTGATGTACATTTTGTGTATATTTAATTTGAATTGAAGGAATATCGGAGGTGAGAATTTTCAAATAAACAAAATTTCATTACTTATATAGGCCCTTAACAACACAAAAACTCAAACTCTACAATTTTACATATTATAGGTACACATATATCCAAAGTGTCACACAAAACATAGATGGTGGTACAAGTACATGTACAATCTTTTAAAGGTAGAAAAATGTAATTACAAAAGTTATTTTTTAGATTTTCAAAGTCTGTAAATTTGATTTGTAAAGACGGAGGCATTCAGTCATTCCAACACCTAGTCACCTACGTCTCTATAGTTGGTCCATAGTGAATCTATTTCCTTGTCAATTGCAGTTTATTTCCTTTAATATTTGGCTACAATATTTTATATTCAGGATGAATGATGAATGAAAAGTTTCGGTGCGCCAAAGGCGTAAAGGGACCATTATAGGATTTGAAATTTGATGAATGAAAAGTTTCATCAGAACGAAGTGAGATTTGAAATCCCTTGCGACCCAGATAACTTTATTTGCTTATTAATTCATCTTCAGGTTATGTGACGCTGGTGTATCATAGGGGGACCATAGAGTGAGAGGGGGCAATAATAGTTAATATAGTAAAGAAACAAACAAGCTCAATGGTAACTTCCAAGAGTCAATCAACAACAATAAAGATATCTCTACAGAATATCATAATAAAAACAAATGGTCATTGACAATGAGAGAAACAACTTGCGAAGTACTGCCAAAACTAAATGAACTCGACAGAAACTTCCAAGTGACAATAGCAAAGAACATTTCTCATTTTGAAAAAATTAAACTCAAAGTGAGAAGATTCGGCCTACCACCAGGGCCGAATCTTCCCCAATCCTTTTCGGCCTCGGAGTACATGTGCATATGATGCTTTTCGGCCTCCGGTGCTTTGAGTCAGGCAAGGGGTGTAAATTACACTGTAATGGGAAATTTCTGAGTGATAAAAGTAGTTATTTGTTTTTTCCATTAAAAAGTACAAAAGTTAAGGTGCTATATTTTTGTTTATTTTGAAATTTCCACTCCTCATATTCTTTAAATTCAAATTAAATATACACAAATTATACATCAAAATATATGAAATCAACTCATAGAGTTGACAGCAGGCACCAATGGTTCCTGAAAGTTAGCAACTACCGTATTCTTACCAGAACTGATAATACAATAATATTTCCTGACTCCTGAGAACAACTTGTAGCCAAATGTGCTTCACATATCCAAGAACAATGCTTTGGCATCAGAATCCTTCAAAACACAGCGACAGAGCTGCATACATGTAGGGGTAAATTCCCAAAGTGTCTACTTTATTTACATATATTCTTACTTTTGATTTCCGGTCAACGCTATCGGACGGAAAAAGCATCGAAAAACAATGCCATCTAAAATTAAATAATGAGAAAGCTCGCTTTAATACAGCATACAGTTAGAACTAGAAGTCCTGTCACGAATAGTGGACTTATCTAGTCTTAATTCCGCGTTGGAATTGCGCACAATTGCCATATCGAATGGCATCCAAAGCACGGCAGGTTCTCCCGGTTATTCATAGCAAACACAGGCAATGTTTCTGCCAATGGACCGCCGGGTTACCCGGAGGTCCATTGGCTGAAACATTGCTTGTGCACAGGCCATATATACAGAATTTGATAGCTTTACTTGGGCCATAAGGCGCACATTAATGCACATATCAACGTGCTATTTGTGCGCATTTCATGATAGGACTTCTAGTTTTAACTGTACTATTACTATACAGTTAAAACTAGAAATCCTGTCACGAACTGTGCGCTTATCTAGGCGTAATTGCGCATATGAATTGCGCGCAGTTGCCATATCGAATGGCATCCAAAGCACGGCAGGTTCTCCAGGTTACTCATAGCAAACATGGGCAATGTTTCTGCCAATGGACCTCCGGGTTACCCGGAGGTCCATTGGCTGAAACATTGCTTGTGTGCAGGCCATATTTGCAGAATTCGATAGCCTTACTATGGTCATATCGCGTAGATTAACGCGCATATCGACATGCTATTTGTGCGCATTGCAGGACAGGACTTTTACTTTTAACTGTATAGAGACTGCACAGTTGCCATATTCTATGCAAGGTATCATGACACCTGGTGAAATATTTCTTAAAATTACGATTTTTTTTTTATGGAAATTCGTGGTATCGATTGATTTGCACATGTCCGTTGAACATGGAATCCCTCTTCAATAAAAAAAGCAGACAGCATTGTCCTTTTCTCAAATGCTGTTCTATCACTGCATCATAAAGTGTTTTGAATGCCTAGCTTTGTTCTTGGATATGTGAAGCATATTTGACCACAGGTTCTCGTAAAATATTATTTTATTATCAGTTCTGGTACGAATATGGTAGCAGACTGATTGGAACCAGTTGGGCCTGGTGTCAACTCTATGAGTTGATAACATATGTGTTTCGTGTTCTATACATCTCAACCTTTATTTTGAGGCATGATTTGTCTATATTTAATTTGAATTTAAGGAATATGAGAGGTGAAATTTCAAACTAAATTAATTAATTAACAGGCTTTCACTGTATCAAAAGACAGTGTGTCACAAATTTAACAGACTTTGGAATTTATATAAAAATGCATTGGCATTTTTTTGCCGTTGCAAATCGATATGGCTAAGCTTCGGCAGATTTTGCATTGCGATTGCATTTTTTTTTATTCTTCAATTTTACCAATATAGTATGTGAAGAAAGTATTAACAGTTTTTTTACCATTCTGTAATAAGTTGAATCCCACATGCTGTTGTGAAAGACAGTTTGTTTCCATTGTCATACTTTTGACACAGTTAACTGATCCGTCCAGCTATGATATTTATTAATTGTTTTAGACTTTCTGCTTTTAATACTGAAACATTCTATCACCAGATACCACTGTCCTTGTTGATTGTACTCAGAATGGTGGATGTCATTCAATTATCGTGTGACTGTCTTCTACACTCAAAATGTATCAAAATGTGACACAAAATGGGCCATGAATTATTGCGAGTCAATGCAACATTGACAAATCGTCCCCAGTAGGCACAGAGAACGCATTGGAACTCAGGGGCCGAAATGATAATAGATTTTAAAGGCAGTCCCAAACAGGTCTGGCTTTCCAGAATATCAAGGGGTGCAAAAAATTGCCCTCCTCAATTTTTTCTAGGAGTGCAGCACTCCTGCACTCCTAAAGAATGACAGGCCTGCCTGTGTGTGTGTGCCTAGTGTTGAAAATATGTTCATCTTAGCATTTGGTGTTTAGGGTTTTTGACTGGCTGTTGAAAGTGGTGCTAAACATCATTAATCAAACAATATGGTCACTGGCAAAATGGACAAGCAAACACAGCTGATCTCATTCAGGTTCCGCTCTACAGTTTCGCACTATTGCACAGGGGTGAAATTCTAAACATAGGGCATATGTTGAAACTAATGTAAAATAGAGATATATTTTTAGTTTCAGATATATGATTACATTAGACTTTTTGTTGGACAAGAAAATGTGAAGTTTTGGTCCCAAAGTTGGAGTCTGATACATAGGGGTAAATTACCAGATGAATTATGGGAAACGGTGGCTTCGAAAAATTGGCTATTTTTTAAAATGTAATTTTTACACAGATTTCTTACCAGACATGGAACTAAAAAATGAAACGGAAACATACAAATTGTCTTTTGTATTTTAGAAACAGGTGATGCTCGGCTCCAGGGGTAGGTAGGCTGGGGTGGTGGGAAAATTCTGCTTTTGAGGCTGCTGGATGGCTGAAATTGACTAGTTTCGGCATTTTTTCCGGTTGAAGTCTTGCCTTTGACAATAAATTATTCCACCCACATTCAGATTGTTTATTTCTACTTAGTCAGATAGTGTTATATGTTTTTGTGGATTTGGGAAATGTAATACATGTTATGGGTTAGATAACTAAGTTACAGAATATTTGCATTTTATTTCTGTCCATCAAGCTCTAATTAATGTGAATGAATGGTGATGGTACTGCATTCAGAAATTGAGCACATATATGCACATTACTTTTAGTAATGTGGTTCATGAAGTTATTCTTTTTAATTACGGAACTTCTACTCACAAACTTATCCACCTGCAATTTGACCCTGCAGGGCTAAAGTTTCGACGAGAGTCCAAGAATCGATTCGCGCAATAAAAACGGCGAGAATCCAAGTAGATTCTCGCTGCACCTCTGCTAGGATTCGCGTGAAAAGAATTGAGTCAATTTAACCCTTTATTTAACACAGCGGCAACAAATTAACCAGCAGAAGGCTAACATGACCTGATATATCCCGACACTATGTCAATAAAATCTTACAAATATGGCTGTCATTGGAACCGGCTCGATGAGCCGGTTCCAATGACAGCCATATTTGTAAGATTTTATTGGTAAATATTGTTCATTTAATTATTTTATCATCTATTTATTATTTATCGTTTAAAAATTATCAAATTTAGTTTTAAAAATTAAAAAGGTGTGTTGGGTAAAATGTTAACATGTGTTATCAGTATACAACAGTGGTTCAACCATGGTGGCATCATGGGATCCTGGAACACTCATAGTAGATATGGATTCCCTCAACCATTTTCATGAGAATCCAAATGGATTCTCACAAATTTAGACGAAATATAAGCCCTGCCCTGCCCTGCCATGTTTGTTGACCTCGTTGTTACATGAGTTGTTTCCATAAAAACTTATGGAAATCTTGCTGTAAATAAGCAGTGCATTGTCCTGTTCACAGTCAAATCCAAGCGATTTAAATCCCCATCCCGGAACAGTTTTTCCATTCACTCACCAAGTTGATTAAAATATGAATTAAAACACAAAGCACTGAAAAATTGCTCCTGAATCGTACTTTATTTCAACCCAACTGTACCCGAATCGGCTTGCCGATTGCACAAGCAGCAGTTGCTACAGTGTTAAAATTGTCTATTTCGATCAAGCCTGAAGGCAGAGAGTTGTCGATTTCACTCTATGTCATTCATTTAACATTACTGTTCGTGGAGAGTGGATTGTAACAAAATCACCCGTGGAGTGGAGTTATCACCCAAGCTATACAGTTAAAACTAGAAGTCCTGTCCTGAAATGCGCACAAATAGCATGTTGATTTGCGCGTTAATCTACGCGTTATGACGATGGTAAGGCTATCAAATTCTACACATACGGCCTGTGCTCAAGCAAAGTTTCAGCCAATGGACCTCCAGGTAATCCGGAGGTCCATTGGCAGGAACATTGCTTGTGTTTGCTATGGGTAACAAGGAAAACCTGCCATGCTATACGCCATTAAGCCTAGATAAGCGCACAGTTCGTGACAGGACTTCTAGTTTTAACTGTAGCTTTCAAATTTTGTACATATCGACAAAAAACGCAAGCAATGTTTCAGCCAATGGACCTCTGGGTTAAACCTGGAGGTCCATTGGCTGAAACTTTGCTTGTGCTGGTTATGCTTTGCAACAAATTTGCAATTATTGGTTGGGTGGAATCTCCACTCTGTGGGTGTTTTAGTGTTAATACACTCTCCACATATTGTATGCTTATTGTGCAATGCAGTGGGGGCAAGCATTGCAAAGATTTTGCGACGGCAGAATTGCAGAAATATGCCGCCGCACTCCAAATGTGCGATGGCACTTGCGGCAGCATTGTCGAATGCCACCGTAAATTCCGAAGGCTGGAATTATAATGGTATGTGCCCCTCAAGGTCAAGGACCTATGATGAAGTGACACCTTACCACTCCAATAGTCAAGTGATTGGAGCTTTCATCTCCACAACATTCCTCCCCCATCCCCTCCATGGAGGGAGGGCATCAACAATGAAGCCACAGTTGGTAGTCCTATCAAATTCCATACACCACTCACATGAACCAAAAACATTTGTTAGAGAATACAGGAATTTACCAATATTAGCGAAATTAGTTGCTGGTGAACAGTCTTTTGCCAAGTTACTGAACCAGCCAGGTCATTCGCCAGCCCACCCATTCAGTCACTCACCAAGTCATTCGGCAAAAAATTATCATATAAAAGGACCAGACCAATCTGCTACCTATGCCTCTGATGAAGTACACATGGTACGAAACCGGTTAGGCTATTTACTGGGATAACAGACAACCAGATCCTCTCAGACGCCCAGTAGTCAGTTTCTTAGACAGTACGTGGAGAGTGGATTGTAACTAAATCACCCAGGGGGTGGAGTTGGCATCCAAAGTATTATTATGACCCATACTATGTATGGTACACATAATGCCGGCATCCGGGGTGGCCATCCGTCGTTCGTCCATCCTTTGTCTGTCCATCTGTCCATCCGTCCATCCTTATCCATTTCTTTGGCATTCGATAACTTGAAAAATGTTGCTTGGATTGTCAAGTTACTTTATATTTGTGTTCAGGTTACTGACATGCCAAGCTGTATAGTTTTTGGTGTAAATCTGGTAATTTGATCTTGAGATATTAACCCTTTATCTTTCAAATTGAGAATTCTTCCAATCCCTTTGGCATGAGATAACTCAAAAAATGTCAATCCAATTGTCATGTTACTTTATATATATCTTCAGGTTACTGATGTTCCGAGCTGTATAGTCTTTGGTGTAAATCTGTTTTTTTGATTCTGAGATATTAACCCTTTATCCTTCCAATTGAAAATTCCTCCTGTCCCTTTGGCATTCGATAACTTGAAAAATATTGCTTGGATTGTCAAGTTACTTTATATTTGTGTTCAGGTTACTGATGTGCCGGGCTGTATAGTTTTTGGTGTAAATCTGGTAATTTGATCTTGAGATATTAACCCTTTATCTTTCAAATTGAGAACTCCTCCAATCCATTTCTTTGGCGATAACTCAAAAAATATTAATCCGATTATCAGGTTACTTTATATGTGTATTCAGGTTACTGATGTGCTGTGCTGTATAGTTTTTAGCTCCCCGAAGGGAGCTTAACTTATCACTTGCCGTCCGTCGTCGTCCGTCGACCGTCGCGTCGACCGTCGCCGTCCGTCGTGAACTTTACATTAACGACTACTCCTCCCAAATAACTGGATCAAATTGAACCAAATTTGGTGTGCATATTCCCCATCATATGTCAATTCAAACTTGTACAAATAAACTTGCCGCACCCACAGGGGGTACCACAAGGGGCATAACTCAGTATAGGAGCCCAAATTTGAACATAGTGCATTTCAGGCAAATTTCTTTGAAAATCTTCTTCTCAAGATCCAGCAGGCAGAATCTTTTGATATTGGGTATGCAACATTGTGGGGTGGATCTGATTCAAGTTTGTTCAAATCGGCCCCCTGGGTTTATATTTGGGCTCACTATAGAAGTCCGAATTTGAACTTAGTGCATTTCAGGCAAATTTCTTAAAAAATCTTCTTCTCCAGATCCAGCAGGCAGAGTCTTTTGATATTTGGTATGCAACATTATGGGGTTGATCTGATTCAAGTTTGTACAAATCGGCCTCCTGGGTGTATATTTGGGCTCAGTATAGAAGCCCAAATTTGAACTTTGTGCATTTCAGACAAATTTCTTTAAAAATCTTCTTCTACAGATCCAGCAGGCAGAATCTTTTGATATTTGGTATGCAACATTGTGGGGTGGATCTGATTCAAGTTTGTTCAAATCAGCCCCCTGAATTCATATTTGGGCTCACTATAGAAGCCCAAATTTGAACTTAGTGCATTTCAGGCAAATTTCTTAAAAATCTTCTTCTCCAGATCCAGCAGGCAGAATCTTTTGATATTTGGTATGCAACATTATGCGATATATCAGATTCAAGTTTGTTCAAATCGGCCCGCTGGGTATATATTTGGGCTCAGTATAGGTGCCCAAATTTGAACTTAGTGCATTTCAGGCAAATTTCTTTAAAAATCTTCTTCTCGAGATCCAGCAGGCCGAATCTTTTGATATTGGGTATGCAGCATGCTTAGGGGGGTGAGATTCAAGTTTGTTCAAGCCAAGTCCCTGGGTTCATATTTGGGCTCACTGAGGTAGCCCGATTTATAACTTCAAAAGGAGGAATTTTTTTGAAAAATCTTCTTCTTCAGATCCAGCAGTTGGAATGTTTTAATATTTGGTATGCAGCATCCTTAGGGGGTGAGATTCAAGTTTGTTCAAGCCACTGTGGGAGCCCGAATGATAACTTAGTTCAAAATGAGGAATTTTCTTTAAAAATCTTCTTCTTCAGATCTCGCAGTCAGAATGTTTTAATATTTGGTATGCAGCATCCTTAGGGGAGTGAGATTCAAGTTTGTTCAAACCATGTTCCTAGGTCCATATTTGGGCTCACTGTGGGAGCTTGAATTGTAACTTAGTTCGAAATGAGGAATTTTCTTAAAAAATCTTCTTCTTCAGATCCAGCAGTCGGAATGTCTTGATATGTGGTGTGTAACATCCTTAGGGGGCTGAGATTCAAATTTGTTAAAGCCAAGTCCTTGAGTTCATATTTGGGCTCCCTGTGGGAGCCCGAATTATAACTTAGACAATTTGAGGAATTTTTCTTTAAAAAATCTTCTTCAGATTTAGCAGTCGAAATGTTTTGATATTTGGCATGCAGCATCCTTAGGGGGTGAGATTCAAGTTTGTTCAAGCCAAGTCCCTGGGTTCATATTTGGGCTCCCTGTGGAAGCCCGAATGATAACTTAGTTCAAAATGGGGAATTTCCTTTACAAATCTTCTTCTTCAGATCCAGCAGATGAATGTTTTTGATATTTGGTATGCAGCATCCTTAGTGGGGTAAGATTCAAGTTTGTTCAAGCCATGTCCCTAATTCCATAAAATTTGTCTCTCATGATTTCATTCCTTTGTAGTGTTGATGAACCATGTCTTACTGAATGTGACCCCAAATACTTCTTTGAACCACTTTGGCCGGTGAGCGATTAAGGCTCTTTGGGGCCTCTTGTTTATGTAATCTAATAATTTGATCTGGAGATATTAACCTTTTATCCATCAAATTAGGCATTCATCCAATCCATTTCTATATGTACCCATACCATGTATGGTGTACATAATGTCAGCATCTGGTGTGGCCCTCTGTCATGCAGCTTTCTACGAGCTGCGCGTTTTGTTTTGGTTATTCCTTGATAAACATGTAAAATAACATGTTTTATGACATTCACCTAGTTGCAATTATTGGGTATTTTGAGTGGAATCACTATATCAGTGTTCACTAACATCACTTCTGGTTCCTGGCTTCATATACGTTTCTGAAAATTCCAGAGAATCCACGATTTTCCATGATAAATTAGGGTATATTTTCATTTTCCATGAGAAAAAAATGTACAAATCGATGATTACTAATAACAGCAAATCATTTTCAAAGAATTTGCTGCACCTCGATCGATCAAATGAACTTCAATAATGCTAAATCTCGTGTTTTTCAATGTCTCTTAAAATGTGTCTTTCCAATGTGTGCTGGTGTACAGTATATAGAGTAATCGCTGAACTGGACTGGTTACATGAAATAATTCATGAGAGGTGAGGGACGTTGTAAACACACGAGCGCACAAATGCGCACAAGTGTTTTACAATATAGTCCCTCGAATGAATTATTTCATGTGACCAGTCCAGTCAAGCAATTACTGTTTATTACTTTTCATTATTAACGATAATTATATTATTTAACCTTTTATCCAACATAATGGACAAAATTGGCCAGCGATATTCTAAAAAAAATCTCCATTTTTTTTGTCTCTAAAACATAGGTTATGACCCCTCATTGGAACAAGCTCGTCAAGCTCGTTCCAATGAGGGGTCATAACCTACGTTTTTGAGACAAAAAATGAAAAAATTAGTTATTCAAGAATTTTTTTTGCAAGTGTAGTTGGCTTTTCATATTAAGTAAAGGGTTAAAAAAAAAATAAATCAATGAAGTCTCCGTTACACCCACGGGAAAGCATCTTCGTTTGCGCGCATGGATACATGACACAATTGTTGATTGCATCATTCACTTGTGAAGTTATCATTTATAATCAAACCTGGAAATCCCAGTAAATCAGTAAAATCACACTTTGGAAAGTAATAAAAATTATTTTTTCGAAAGAATATAAAGCAGATGATTGGGTATAAAAGTTTGGGGCCTTGTATTTTAATAAAATGATCAGTTGTTAAAAGTATCTGCAACTTAATTTAAAACAGAAATCTGAATTGAAAGTGCTACAGTTAAAACTAGAAGTCCTGTCACGAACTGCGCGCTTATCTAGGCATAATTGCGCGTAGGAATTGCGCGCAATTGCCATATCGAATGGCATCCCTAGCACGGTAGGTTCTCCTGGTTACTCATAGCAAACACAGGCAATGTTTCTGCCAATGGACCTCCGGGTTACCCGGAGGTCCATTGGTTAAAACATTGCTTGTGCACAGGCCATATGTACAGAAATTGGTAGCCTTACTATTGTCATAATGCGTAGATTAATGCGCAAATTGACGTGCTATTTGTGCGTATTTCATGACAGGACTTCTAGTTTTAACTGTATAAAATATTGCCGAGAAATGCAGGCAGTGATACCATTTATTTATCTTACAATCAACATGTATTTTGTCTGTATTAACTCCGCAAATGTCATGTATCCGACCCCCTGATACAGATGTTTGTATCAGGGAGTCTGATACAAGCACGTTCCTTTTGCGCGAGTTCCATTTTTTTTCTTTTTGTTCACCCGTATGAATAAATATTTCGTTATATATTCGTCAACATTCTTGACTTATTCCCCAATATATTGTAAGATAAAATGATTATTACCATTATGTGGATGTACAAAATATGTATCCGAGTCTCGCTCCGGGTTCTAAGGGTAGATCACGACTCGTCTTCGACTCGTCGTGATCTGCCCTTAGAACTCAGAGCTCGACTTGGATACATATTTTGTACATCCATGTAATGGTAATAATCTCTATATATCAAGTTGTCAACGTATTGAGTTGTCAGTACCAGTGGATTATTTCCAACCTATTGCCAACCAACCACCCGAACCCTAACGTCCCCTGTGAATAAATCGTAAAGTAATTTCCAGAATATATATTGAATCAGGCTGAATATTAGGAACACTGGAACCGGGCCGTCTTTCTTCAAAAACTGAAAATTTGGTATACTGCACAGCCCTAATCTGTTCCTTAAGGCAGGGCTAAAATTTCGTCGAGAATCCGAGAATCGATTCGCACAAAGATTCGCGCAATAAAACCAGCGAGAATCGATGTACATTCTCGCTGCACCTCTGCTAGGATTCGCGTGAAAAGAATTAAGTCAATTTAACCCTTTGTTTAACACAGCAGCAACAAATTAACCAGCAGAAGGCTAACATGACCTGAAATATCCTGATACTATGTCAATAAAATCTTGCAAATATGGCTGTCATTGGAACCGGCTCATTGAGCCGGTTCCAATGACAGCCATATTTGTAAGATTTTATTGGTAAATATTGTTCATTTAATTATTTTATCATCTATTTATTATTTATTGTTTAAAAATTATCAAATTTAGTTTTAAAAATTAAAAAGATGTGTTGGGTAAAATGTTAACATGTGTTATCAGTATACAACAGTGGTTCAACCATGGTGGCGTCATGGGATCCTGGGACACTCATAGTAGGTATGGATTCTCACAACCATTTTCACGAGAATCCAAATGGATTCTCACAAATTTAGACGAAATATAAGCCCTGCTTAAGGTCAAGGTCACAGGCCCAATGATGAGGTGACACTTTGCTATTGCATGTCCGGGCCATTCTTAACCACTGAATATATTTTTATACTGTACCAATGACCCAGACATAGCTGGTGCTAACTCTTAAAATATAGGGCCAAACACAAATTTTGCCCCCCAATCCCCAAAATTTGCATCTAAAACTAAAGAAAACATGTCCTGAAAGGCCCTCCACACCTCGCCCCCACTGCGCATGCGCAGTGTCAAGGACGTTCCGAAATTGGCGCCATTTATCATTCTAAGTTTGGCCCTTCATCAGTTAACATCTGACTGATCTTTGTGCTTTTAAATCTCAGTTTAAATGATGCCAGACACATAAATATTAGTGAAATGGTGATTCTAAGGAGGATAGAAAAGGAGGAGAGGAAAAGAATGTGTGACAGAATATTATCAGGGCTGTAACTTAAAATTTTTTAATGAAATTATGTTAAGTTACCTATTTTCAAGGCAGCAGCCATTTTGTTGTCATTCTGATTATTTAGTTACACTGTTTTTTCAAGTGTTTTTCCTCTCTCCCTGTCCTTTAAGTTCCCCCTTGCTATTCTCCCATGCTTTTGGCATAGTTTCTGTAATTATTATTACTAAAATTTCTTGGGAGTTTTAGCTTAATAACAGAATGAATTCTGTTCTTTCCCCATGTTTACGTCTTCACCTACGGGTGGTTAGGCGTTGTGTTCTGCATCTACCATCTGATGTTCTGCAGTTTCTTCCCTGGAAGTCTCTGTTTTGCATCAGATGGTGTATTTTTTGTAACTGATTTCGGGCCTGGGTGCCTGGAGTCTTATTTTAGTGTTTTTACACTCATTGTTTACATTTACAACAGCCCTCTGTGTGAGGGGGGGATTTCTAATAATAATATCTTTATGTTATTTTAATCATAACTAGATACATTATTATTGTTCGTAAGTGTTGAATAAATTGTTTAAAATATTTTTAAAATTTTTGTCCACACTTAGGCTTGGGATCCATTGGGGCTCAACGTTACTTTTCAGAAACTTGGGCTGTTCTGAAAAAATATTTTTTCAAAATATTTTGATTTCAATTATTTTTTCTATATTAATGGATCATATTATTATTATGTATTTTGATTGCCAGGGGTTAGTGCGAGTACCAGGACTTGTTTTCTTTTCACATTGAAAGGATATTGATCAATTGTTTTAAGAGGAAGTCTTCCTCTGACCTTATTATCATTCTATATGTGGTCAGTGTACTCGCATTAACTCCTGTTCTGTTTCGTATGATTTCGATGACAATATGGGAAGCGTATGTCACGGTATGTTGTTGGGGATTTGGACACTCCGGTCCTTTCCCCGCAGGGTCACTCTACTTTATCAATTTCTATTTCAGACGATCAAGATTAGGGTGATGTATCTGTGATGTCTTCCAACAGTGTGCCTCCGTCGTCACAATTAATGAAGGGCTAGCGGAAAAGTGCTCATGTAATACGCCAATTGCCTAAGAGGACCCTAGTAGGTTCGACGGCCTTTGACGTCCGCTAGCTCGCCCGGTGTAGCGTCCATTCACCGAATGGTTCGGCAGCCGGGTTCGTCCGTTGCGGTCTAGAAGGAATTTTGGGGTGATGCGAGCACTATAAAATTAACTTAATGCACACCCAGTGACGGCGGATCGGAGGGAGAACGGAGGAAGCCTTTTAGTCCGGTTCATAGCTCGTTCCGGTCCATCCGGACGGCAAGCGAGAGAGGCCCCTCTCTCGTTCAACAACATCTGGCCCCAGATGTTGTGGTACAAATGTGTCGTTAGCGGAGCATACGTCCGTCGCTCGGGACGCTCCGTTGTATAGGCAGTCCGCTGAGACTGCTAAGGCTTCCTCTTCTCGTCAGCGCACACGACCGCACCTTGGCTGCGTGACCGCCGATATATTACCAGCTTCGCCGATCAGGGATTCTTCGGCGACCAGGTCACACCATCCGGCAGCCAGGGATTCGAGACCGATGGACTCCGGACGTTCGCATAGGAAGTATGCGGGAGCCATCTGATGCGGAGCTACCCTCGGCGAAGCACCGATAGACTGCGCCTCCGCAGGTCTCGACGCCGGACATTCTTGTGCACATAGCACAGCTTATCGCAGCATCCCAGCAGCCGACAGAAACGGTGTCGGATCGAGAATTATCCGACAGCGCTGGGTCGGTAGCCGGGGACTCCAGGCCTGCAGACTCCGGACGTTCGCATAGGAAGTGTGCGGGAGTCAACGTACACGGAGCTTCCAGCGGCAATGCATCGTAAGTCCGCTATTGCACAGGCCTCGGGAACGGACGTGCTTTCCTTAATAGCACAGTTTATCGCAGCATCCCAGCATCAACTGAATCTGTCGCATATATTTTATTCGACGATGCTGGGTCGGGACGCTCCGCGGAAGCGGGTACGGACGTCCGAAAGTTTCATCCGGTCCGACGGGATACCGAAAGGGATTCGGTGGATTTCAAGCTTTCCCTTTCGGAACAACATATGCTGCGATGCCGGATAAGAAACTGATAGCGTCGGTGGACTTAGAAATTTTTTGGTTCGGTTCAGGGACATCCTCCCTCAGTTCCGACATAGTCCAATAATGTCACACAAACTTTCGAATTATTGAACGACGCTATATATATTATTATTTTATGCTTGCTATCCAAGCATTTCTGGTTTCTTGTTCGAAGAGTTATGGAGATGTCTTTCAAAAGTGTGCCTCTGTCGTCATAGTTAATGAAGAGTTAGCGGCAATAAGTGCTCTTGGAATATGTCTATCGCTTACGGAGTGACATTCGCTAGCTCACCCGGTGTAGCGTACATTCATCGAATGGTTCGGCTGCCGGGTTCGTCCGTTGCGGTCTAGGAAGGAGATTTGGGTGATGCGAGCACTTTAATTACTTTAGTACTCACCCGGTGACGGCAGATTGAGGACAGATCGGAGGAAGCCAACAACATAGGGGACCGCATGTTGTGGTTCAGATATTTTACATTCGGAGCATATGTCCGTTGCTCGGGACGCTCCGTTATATTGACAGTCCGAGAGACTGTCTTTAATGCTTCCTCATCCTCACAGCAGGGCACACGACCGCACATTGGCTACGTGACCTCGAGTATCCGATCAGTTTCGGCATTCAGTGATTCCACAGCGAATAGGTCGCGCCATCCGGTAGCCAAGGGACACGAGGCCTATACACTCCGTTCGCTCGCATATTGGAAGTATGCACGGGGTAACGATCTCGGAGCTTCCTGCGGCAATGCATCATAAGACCGCTGCTCCTCAGGCCTCAGTGACGGACGTGCTATCCGAGTTAGCACAGTTGTTTCGCAGCATCCCAGCAATTGACGGTTTCTCGGTCGAATCAGGAATTATCCGACGGTGCTGGGTCGGTGCGGTCCGCGGTTGCATCAAGCTACGGACGACCGAACGCTTTATAGGGTCCGACAGGATGGCGAAAGGGATTCGAAAGATTTCGAGTTTTCCCTTATTAGTATCGGAAGATGCCTTTCATATCTTCTGGCATTTCTTCCAGTGATTATTTTTCGGACTTCATTGCTGCGATCTTGGATAAGAGACTTATAGCGTCATTGGACTCGGATTTTTCGATCGGTACAGGGACTTTGTCCCTGACTTACCGACGCAGTCCAATATTGTCATTACAACATGTGTTTTATTTTTCGACGCTATATATTATATATATATATACAAGCCTGCTACTAAGCATGATAGTTTAGTTTCTTGTCCGCGTGGCTCATTTCTGCCATTTTATCTTTTTTACATATAGTTTATTTTGGCAGAGCAGGGCATACCGAGAGTTCATATGCGTCTAGACGGTGTGATTAAAGACTGCATATATTCTTTTTCGCCGTTTATGTCTTTTCCAATTTCAATGTTGGGAACGACATTATGTATAGTAGACTTAACTTAGACGCTTTATTATACGTAATCCGCCTTACTGAGGCGTTATCATTACGTCTTCAAGAAAAGATTTACGGGTTATTATTCTCAATGTAATTTCTTTTGAGGGCAGTAGTTTGTTCACGTATAACTCCGCCCTTCAGTGGCTGATTGGAGTTGGTTAGACGTGATGCAGCCCTAGCTACATCCACGCGTGGATAGTAGGTTAAGAACTCTCTCAGAGTCGCTTCGTTCTCGGAGGAGCTTCTCTTCGACAGCAACTTTCTGGCAATCCATGAATTGCTTGATTTATACATTCTCTTGTCTATCTAGTGTTACAAGAGATTCAGACTGGGGCAAACATTCGGTGGTTGACTCAGAGAGTGCCGCCGCAGTTGCCGGACCCTAGTGTGGCTGTTATGATGGTTGCCAGTCAAACAGATTGGGATATATACTAATCCCTACGGATTCGAAGTGCCAGGGTCTTTGGGTTCCGCAGTCTTTTAGCTATCAGTTTAACTTCCGCGGAATAATGTTTTTTAGGCTTGCTTTATGTCATTGCATGAACATTATTCAGAAACGCATGCCCAAATTCCTGTCCTTTAATTCGACAGTAGTGGCGTATCTCCGGAACCAGGGAGGCACTCTTTCGTTTCCGTTATTCAATTTAATGGAAAGAATCCGTCTGTTGGTTATAATACACCAAGTTCAGTTTTGGTCCGTCATATTCTGGGTCGTCTGATTGTTTTATCGCACTCCCGTTCTCTTACGGGTCGCTTGTTGCTGTCAGATTGGACTCTCAACAAACAAGTATTTAATCAGATTTGCTATCTATGGGAGCGCCCAATGATGTTTTATTTATGACACAGCTTGCTTATCAATTGCAGACGTATGTGTTGGCTTGTCCAGATCTCTGAGCTAATACTGTTAACGCTCTATTGATCTATAGGACGGAATGATAGGATACGCGTATCCTCCGGCGCTGTTGTTTTAGCAGGTATTGCTAAGATAAACAACCACAATACATTTCTGTTGATAGCATCTCTATCTTCACAGAGATCATGAGTAATTTACTCTCTTGTCTACTGTGGATCTTAACGTGAAATCTTCCTCTATGTGAGGATCTTTTTTCACTGGGTAAATCGTGTCATCTTTATCACAACCAGCAAGGTCGCAACCTTCATGTATTCCGTTGTGTGGTCCGTATTGCATTGTAAGCACTGTACTGGACGAGCTTTGGACGCGATTTCTTACTATAGGAGATCCTCTTCTTCGCTATTCTATGCGACTAAAGTGGAGGCTCTTCCGTCGTGGTGTAGGGATCATTATGTTCATATGGTTGATCCCTCCATACTACGCATTGCTAGTTTTTTAGTATACTTGTTTCACAAGATCTTCTGCAGCCTGTTGTTATTTAGGTTATAGGTTTATGTTACCTCATACCTATGCACTCTACGATAGTTTACAATTGAGTCTTTTGTCTCTTTATCTAAGTCAGTTAGTAACTTTTTGATAAATAGACTTAGAATCTTTAGATTAAATTCCTATACGGATTTTAACTTCGGTTCTTATTTAGCTAAGTAATCATTTGAGCCTCTGGAAACAGTAGTTTTCAAATTCTGACCTTTTAAACAGTAATTCTGTTGGTTTCTCTTTTACTGTAGAATCAGTGAGTTTCATGCACTATCGATGGATGATTTTCACTTTCATAGTTTCGGAATCAATACTTCCGTTACTATTTAGGTTGGATTGTTGCATAAGAGTTAGACTCCTATTATCCGGAACCTATTATTTTAAGGTCCTTCCGTCTTCGTATGGGCATAGGCCTTTACTCTTTCCGGGTACAGTTTATGTATTTATAAACAGATATCTGTTTATTACAAGGGCGTAAGCTTCTTCTGTCTTTGATGTCTAGTAGAAGGACGTTACGCTCCATTTTATTGTTAATGGATTCTATTAACTAGCGTACTGCTTATGGTATATCATTGGCTTAGCAGTTGTGCTTAAGATTTCGGCTCATGAAGTAAGAGTTCTTCTACTTCTTGGGCTTACATTAATAGTGTTGCTATTATAGATTTTTGAAGGCTGCTCATTGCGCTCAGCCATCCATTCATGAATTTTATCTCAGAAATATCGAGTCTATTTCTGGAGGCCTCTATTGTTAGGTCTATTATCTACTGCTCAGAATATCATTCACTTAACAGTTGCTACTATAGCTAGGTAGGCTGTCTGTTTCGGCAGTGTCTCCGTTCGGCTGCCCTCTTCGCTCTGGGCTATTTGACCCAGGGCAAGAAAAAGGGGGGGGGGGGGGGGGGGGGAGGGTGTTCCCTTGGGTCACCTGTTTTTACTATGAAAACAAGGGGATACCTCCTCCGGAGTTAGTAATTCTGAGCTGTTATTGGGATGGTTGTTTAGTGAGAAGTTTAAGTTTATAAAATTCATTCAAGTCTTAGTTTTTAAAGTATAGCTTTTGAATATTGCATATGTCAACGGACATGATTATGCAATTCTCACACACTTTTAAGAGTATAAGAGTCTCTATCCTCTAGACTTACTTTATTATTGGCTTACTTTAAAAATTATTAATATAAGGATTATTGGATATTAATAGAGTACATGGATGTATGAAGCTCAATTTTTGGAAGGTGTTGTATCTTTCTAATTTATAATAAATAAGAAAGATACATGTAAGGCCTATTACTTCTTTTCCCTACAGGGGATGACTCTATTTTATTTTATTGAGCGTATTCCATTTTTCTCTATGTCCTTGGCCCTCCAGCCTTTTTACTATTCAGCTATGTCTGGGTCATTGGTACAGTATAAAAATGTTAAAAAATTTATAGTAATTTATATATTTTTTATACTTACCAATGACCCAGACGGGGATGGCCCTCCCAGGAGTTGGGAACTCTTGCCTCCCCGCTGAGTACATAGCGCTTACCAGGCACTGGTTATTAGAATGATAAATGGCGCCAATTTCGGAACGTCCTTGACACTGCGCATGCGCAGTGGGGGCGAGGTGCGGAGGGCCTTTCAGGACATGTTTTCTTTAGTTTTAGATGCAAATTTTGGGGATTGGGGGGCAAAATTTGTGTTTGGCCCTATATTTTAAGAGTTAGCACCAGCTATGTCTGGGTCATTGGTAAGTATAAAAAATATATAAATTACTATAAATTTTTTAACTTTTCACTGAAACTTCATAACAATATGTACATGTAATACCAAAAGACAATGTGTCGCAAATTATAATATGGTATGTGCCCCTCAAGGTCACAGGCTCTATGATAAGAAGATACTTAGAAAAACTTAGTTATTTGTTTGTCCGGGCCATAATTTCTTAACCACTGAATGAAATTTCATAAAATGTAATATCAAAAGACAGTGTGTCGCAAATTATAATAGGGTTTGTACATCTCAAGGTCAAGGTCTCATGCCCTACAGTTAAAACTAGAAGTCCTGTCACGAATAGTGCGCTTATCTAGGCTTAATTGCGCATTGGAATTGCACGCAATTGCTATATCGAATGGCAGCCAAAGCACGGCAGGTTCTCCTGGTTACTCATAACAAACACATGCAATGTTTGTGCCAATGGACCTCCGGGTTACCCGGAGGTCCATTGGCTGAAACATTGCTTGTGCACAGGCAATATGTACAGAGTTTGATAGCTTTACTGGGGCCATAACGCGTACATTAACGCGCATATCAACGTGCTATTTGTGCGCATTTCATGACAGGACTTCTAGTTTTAACTGTATGATAGCCATAATAGGGTGTCACTTAGAAAAACTTTGACATTTCTTTGTCCTGTTCATAATTTCTTAACAGCTAAACATAAGCTCTGCCTGACGGAATGTCAGTGGAGCTTTTCTAATGCCAAGTTGTCACATGTCTGTCCATCTGTCCAGTTGTCGCCTGTCCATCATCATCAACATTTTGTTTGTCCAGTCCATATGATTTGATCTAATTGGCAGATCTTGTTCATACTTGGTACAGGTACAATTATTGCTCATCATTCAAAGGTATGTCTCAACATTGATCCAAGCTCGTATCAGGGGGTCACAGCAAAACTTGGATATTGGTACACAGCCCTTGTCGGTTCATATACATGTACAGTAGAACCTGTCTTGAGAGACCGCCCTTTGGGCCACACAAAAGTGGTCTCTGAAGACAGGTGATCTCTCATAACAGGTTTCAGGTCTTTTCAAGTCAGTGAATAACCAACCAGAAAATTCAGAAATGGAGAAGAATGGATTTTTGTAATTACGTTGTAGCTGTTCTTTTTTATGAAGTTTTTGTAACAAAATGAAATGGACTGTTATAAAAATTATAAAAATAAATCAGTGTTGATTTTCAACACAAATTTATTTTTATTCCTACCTGTCACATTTCAGGTATGTATGAAATTGTTTATTCAGCAACAATCCTAATCTTTTCACAGGGGTCTTATAAAAACATCTCAATCCTTAATGAGTTCAATCTTTAGTGAGTTAAGAGCTTTTAATACTTTTAATTATGTTAGTATAACCACAATAGATTTTCCAATTACACAACAGGTAAAAAGTTTTTGTCATGGTTTCAGTCTTCAAAAGGGCGGTCTCTCAAGACAGGTCTATTATGGCATAAAAATACAAGTTGGTACCAGGTCACAGCGGTCTCTCAAGGCAGGTGGTCTCTCAAGACAGGTGGTCTCCCATAGCAGGTCCATTATAGAGTAAAACCAATCGGTGCCTGGTAGATGTGGTCTCTCAAGACAGGTGGTCTCTCAAGACAGTGGTCTCTCAAGACAGGTTTTACTGTAACTTAATGTGATTGACAGATCTTATTCATAGTTGGTACAATTATTACTCATGACTCAAAGGTGTGTCATGACTTTAATCCAGGGTCATATTAAGATCAAGGTCACAGGTAGCAAAACTGTTATATTGTTATACAGTGGAGCCCACTTAACTGGATATCTCTTAATTGTATATCCCTGTTAATTGAATATAATTTTCAAACACAAAACCATTTACCATACCTTCAGTACAAATTTCATCTGTTAATTGCATATGGGTTGTAGAGTAAACTCCTGTTAATTGTATATAAATTTTTGTAATATGTCGAAAAAATTACTGTGACATGCACCAAATTCCCCTTATTGATCAACATTTTTGGCTTCACTACATCCAATACAGGCATTTATTCTATTATATCTTGTTTGACAGAGCTCTATGAGCTCTGTCAAACAAGATATAATAGAATAAATGCTCAGTTTACCTCCTGAACAAATGGCAAAATGGATATTCAATTAAGAGGATTCTACTGTACAACCGTTGTCTGGTTCATATAACTTTGTATGTTTGACAGATCTTATTCACAGTTGGTACAATTATTTCTCATGACACAAAAGTGTATCATGACTTTGATCCAAGGTCATACCATTAAGGTCAAGGCCACACAACAAGACTTTGATATTGAAATCTGTGAGACAGATATTGTTCATGCTTGACTCATTGTTATATCATGATTGAAGGTTAAGGTCACCACAAGCAGTAAGACTTGGATTCTTGTCTTGTATTTAGCTTTCTCTTAAAGCAGTATCCCTCGGTGCAGCTATTTAGGCAGAGCCGCCTCTTGTTTTAAAAAAAATTAAGTTGATGTTTCAAAAATTAAAAAGCTGTGTTGAGTAAAAGGTTAAAATGTGTTATCAGGATGCAACAGCAGTTCAGCTATGCTGGCTTCATGGGATCCACTTCACCCACATTGCCCACATGGGGGCACGGTGATGTTGTGTACTAAGGCGTACTGCACGTCGATGGTGCACTTGTCTTCAACCAATGCTAACCCTGCTTGTGTGGATTTAGTATGTTGGGGAGCTGACAGTTGCTCGCCATTGCTCGGTGGTTCTCTCCGGGTACTCCGGCTTCCTCCACCCATACATGTAGAACTGTCACGGTCATGATTAGCTATTATGCATAAGTATGTGACCTTAAGCACCAA
The DNA here is from genome assembly GCA_031216915.1 of Pictodentalium vernedei. Classification (NCBI taxonomy): domain Eukaryota; kingdom Metazoa; phylum Mollusca; class Scaphopoda; order Dentaliida; family Dentaliidae; genus Pictodentalium; species Pictodentalium vernedei. Next base: position 502,182,103 of record CM062293.1, read on the forward strand.
TAAATGAATAAATAAATAAATAGAATTGTCCATTTTTATTTCAGGCGTGAAAGGAGAAAATGGTCACTTGGTTTGTTTATTGGTTGTTCTGTGTTATATTCCAGTCGCACGGTGATGCCTCTCTGCATAGTTTCTATGGCAAAAGAAATGGGGTGGGATAAGACTGAGTCAGTAAGTTAATTATATGTATGAATACAGTACGGTCACTGTGGACTGGTCGTATTACTCACATGGGCAGTGATGTCCACGCATGTCCAGTTTTGAAATTGACCAATGAAAGCTCCCAACTCTAATTATGCAAATTATGAAAATGTGGCCCAGTTGTATTTTGTTCAGCCAATCAAATTGTCTAGTTTTGAAACTGACCAATGAAATTGACGGAAGGTTTTATTTATCACTGATTAATATGAAAACAAAATATCAAATGTTTTAAAGTGAACAAAATGGACGAGTCATATGATAAATGGAGGTATTGAAGATAACATACACAAATGTTAATAAGAAAAACGAATTACAGAAATGGGTCAGTAATCCAAAGACAGAGATAATTCTTAATTAAGGTCTATTTGACACATGCGTGCCGGATATGCATGACGTGTACCTACAGAAGGGTGAATCACGTCATTGTTTCAAAATGTATGTAAATGCGTTTCAATCTAAATCATAGGTACGTTATTCTATAAGGGAACGTATGCTCCTTCCCATTCTCCACAAATGCTCAACATACAGTACAGTCACCTTTTTCTGGTCAAAGCCACGCATGGGCAGTCATGTCCACGAATGCGGTTACCAGGTAATAAAAATCATCATCAGCAAAGTTTTAATTAATGAAGCACCATGTTGTACCCGATGCTTCATTAATTAAATTTTTATGCCCCCCGACTTAGGACGGGTGGCATATAGTGATTGAAGTGTGCGTGTGTCCGTCCATGTGTGTGTGTGTGTGTGTGTGTGTCCAAGCCAATAATTTGAAAACGGTTATGGACACAGTCATCAAACTTCACACAATTATAAAGGACCATGGGGGGATGCGTCACACACCATAGCCGCATTCGTACCTTCATGGTCAAGGTCACATTTCAAGGTCAGACTAAAAATTGGTCAATATTCGTGTCTCAGCCATAACTCAGAAATGAATCATAGTAAAATTGTTAAACTTTTTACAGATGTTAAGGACAGTCAGGAGGTGTGTCGCATATAATAGTTTCCGCCGCATCTGCAAGGTGGAAGTCACAATTGACCTTCATATGTTCAGGGTCAGAAATCATGTCTCAAGCATAACTCCAAAACTATTAGGGCTACAATCATCTAACATCGCTCAATTATAAAGGATAATGGGTGGATGTGTCACACACCACAGCCAGGTCCGTAAGGTCAAGGTCACATTTCAAGGCCACACTGAACACGGTTAGGGCCACAGGCATCAACCTTCACACAATTATAAAGGACCATGGGAGGATGTGTCGCACACCATAGCCGGGTTCGTACCTTCAAGGTCAAGGTCACATTTCAAGGTCACACTAATAATCGGTCAATATTCGTTTCTCAGCCATAACTCAGAAACGAATCATAGTACAATTGTTAAACTTTTTACAAATGTTAAGGACAGTCAGAAGGTGTGTCGAGTATAATAGTTTCCACCACATCTGCAAGGTGAATGTCACAGGAGGAGGGGGGATGTGTTACCGTAGTACCATTTTTCGTGTTGATGCTTATTCCTATAATTATCACTTGGAATCGTATAATATTGCATCGATGGAAATACTGCCCACCCGTGGGAAGAGACCAGTCCACATTATACATTAATTTTTGAATATCGGTATTCTCATCTGGAACATAAAAGAAAACTTTTTGTAAATTGTTGATGCTGATAGAATACCCTGCTCAGTTTTGTTTATTTCTGGGTTTTTTTTTTAGTTTGAATCTACAGTTAAAACTAGAAGTCCTGTCATGAAATGCGCACAAATAGCACGTTGATCTGCGCGTTAATCTACCTGTTATGACCATAGTAAGGGTATAAAATTATGTACATATCGCATGTGCACAAGCAATGTTTCAGCCAATGGACCTCCGGGTAACCCGGAGGTCCATTGGTCGAAACATTGCCTGTGTTTGCTACGAGTGACCAGGAGAACCCGCCATGCTTTGTATGCCATTTGATATGGCAATTGCGTGCAATTCCTACGCGCAATTAAGCCTAGATAAGCGCGCATTTCGTGACAGGACTTCTAGTTTTAACTGTAACTCATGCCACATTTATTGTTTCTTTGAGCAAAGATCTTCAGCCAGACTGATTAACCCTTTACCCAATTAACAGAATACAAAACTTTATTATTTTAATTATTGTTTTTTCAAAACATTTCAACAAAACGATATCATGTGTCTTGGGTTTAATCCTGGGAATGAGAATTTTTTTGTTCTTTTTTTTTTTGAAGTCAGTGATGATACCGGAAATGTCGTTTCTGAATATCAGTGCCGGTACCCAAGAAATTCATAGGACAGAACCAGGACCTTTGATTCCCAATCCTAGTCTATGAATTTCCTGGACATTAACACTTTCAGAACTGGTAACTTGGAAATTCCCATTCACAAGATTAAACCATAGCTCCCAATAACGATTCTGGTCTCGGAATTGATATTTGCTATAATCTCATAAATTATAATAAGCAATCATTGATACCATGGTCTTTGAATTTCACTGATATATTGGTTGGAACCTGGAGCCACAGAGCTGTGAAATTTCTGTTCGTGGTATTAAATCTTACATGTGACCTCTTGTGAGCTTGATGAGCTCATTTCAATAAGGGGGACACATGATATGGTTTTGTTGTAATGTTTTGAAAAAATGTTTTTGAACTGCTTAATTTGTAAATTTATTACCCCTGTTCTTAATATCAGAATTGATACGTCTTGGGTTAATAATTATAGACAATTAACCCCTTACCCATTGCAGACAATATCAAAATTTATTATTTTATATATATTTTTTTTAAAGTTTTTCCAAAAATTTCAACAAAACCATATCCTGTGACTCCTCGTTATAGGAATTACATGATATGATTTTGTTGAATTTGTATGAAAAATGATATTTTTTCAACTGCCCAATTTGCGTATTACATGGGCAGATGCAGCCAATTTGTTGGGTAAAGGGTTAAATCATTTTGAATAAAGAGAAAAAAGGACTTTATCTAAGACGATAGCTTGTGTTCACTGGGTGACCTTTGAATGTGCCTATTACATATTTACTGCGACAAATCAGTGGCTGGCCAAAGAGTTATTACATATATTCTGTTAACAGGATCCATTTTTAGCTCAATGACTGTTTAAATAGGTCACACTTGTTTACTTGAAATTAGACAGAATTATTTAGAAACTTAATGGAGTGATTTAATTGAACCAATCAGGAATAGGTGGAACAAAAGAACATTGGAGAAATTTCTCTTTCTGGAACTTTCCATTTAATTATTATGTATAAACCTCTGTCAACATACATGTTCCTGCCCCCATTGGAACCCCAGGAAGTAAAGAATTGCCTATTTACTGTGGTAAACAAGCTCTGTTTTATTGGTAAAATAGGACAGTCACCAATGCCGGGGGTGGAAGTCCTCTGAAATGAGAAACATGGGTATACATGATTGGCTGGACTCGATTTTATATCCATGTTGCAATCATGATTAGCTGTTGTGCAGAAATATATGACTTTAAATAAACAGCCATAAATAAATAAATAAATAAAAAAATAAATAAATAAATAAATAAATAAATAAATAAATAAATAAATAAATGTATCTGAGATCTCATGGTTTAATCTCACATACACAACATTGAGAATTGACAGTAGTTTATACACTGCAGTTCCATTATTAGAGAACAGTGCATTATTTTATATAGAAGCTGAGATTATTAATTATATATTCCAAGCAATATTATTTTTGTGACCTTAAGTCATTTGTATTACTGGAAAAGTATTTCCAAAATTCAAAGAGGATTATCTTGTGAACCATATTCAACTGAATTATTTTCAAACTACCCATAGAGCTAATACTTGTTGGATATTATTTGACAGAACATTGCATTACATTTTATTATACCCCCGCTTCGAAGAAGTGGGGGCTATATAGGAATCGCCCTGTACGTCCGTACGTACGTACGTCTGTCCATACGTACGTTTTTCGGTCCGGACAAATTCTTGTGTGCGCAACTCCTCCTACATTAATGAACCGATTTTGATGAAACCTTCATCTCTACTAAGTGAACATGTGCATTTTCCAAACTTTTTGATCTGCGACAATTTTAACCAAGTTATCTCTCTTGAACTTTGATTTAATATGGGTTTCTATATGAAATTCTTGTGTGCGCAACTCCTCCTACATTTATCAATCAATTTGGACAAAACTTTTCAGACATCATCACTACTAAGTGAACATGCGCATATTCCAAGATTTTTGATCTGCGACAATTTTAACCAGGTTATCTCCCTTTGACTTAGATTTATTGTGTCTTTCCATCCGAACAAATTCTTGTGTGCGCAACTCCTCCTACATTAATGAACCGATTTTGATGAAACCTTTCAAACATCATCTCTACTAAGTGAACATGTGCATATTCCAAACTTTTAATCTGCGACAATTTTAACCAGGTTATCTCTCTTGAACTTTGATTTAATATGGGTTTCTGCATGAAATTCTTGTGTGCGCAACTCCTCCTACATTTATCAATCAATTTGGACGAAAGTTTACAGACATCATCACTACTAAGTGAACATGCGCATATTCCCAAATTTTTGAGCTGTGGCAATTTTAACTAGGTTATCTCCCTTTAACTTAGATTTATTATGGGTTTCTACATGAAATTCTTGTGTGTGCAACTCCTCCTACATTTGTCAATCAATTTGGACAAAACTTTTCAGACATCATCACTACTAAGTGAACATGCGCATATTCCAAGATTTTTGATCTGCGACAATTTTAACCAGGTTATCTCCCTTTGACTTAGATTTATTATGTCTTTCTGTTCGAACAAATTCTTGTGTGCGCAACTCCTCCTACATTAATGAACCGATTTTGATGAAACCTTTCAAACATCATCTCTACTAAGTGAACATGTGCATATTCCAAACTTTTTGATCTGCGACAATTTTAACCAGGTTATCTCTCTTTAACTTTGATTTAATATGGGTTTCTGCATGAAATTCTTGTGTGTGCAACTCCTCCTACATTTATCAATCAATTTGGACGAAAGTTTACAGACATCATCACTACTAAGTGAATATGCGCATATTCCAAAATTTTTGAGCTGTGGCAATTTTAACTAGGTTATCTCCCTTTAACTTAGATTTATTATGGGTTTCTACATCAAATTCTTGTGCGTGCAACTCCTCCTACATTTATCAATCAATTTTGACGAAACCTTTCAAACATTATCACAACTAAGTGAACATATGCATATTCCCAAATTTTTGATCTGCGACAATTTTAACCAGGTTATCTCCCTTTAACTTGGATTTATTATGGGTTTTCAAATGGGATTCTTGTGTGTGCAACTCCTCCTACATTAATGAACCGATTTTGAATACATGTTGCACATTGTAAATGTGTTTTTCCAAATGTAAACCATATATGTGTGGGCTCTTTAAGTATTCAGTGCTGTTCTGTGGAAGGCCACATGCAAATACAAATTTCAACAACAAAAAATGATCTTTATGTATACATTTCCTTATGGCCTTCGCCTACATGATCAGAAGTGCATTCCTCTAAAAACCCAAAGCGGGGGTATTAATCACCTTCAGTGATAGTTCTAGTTGGATATTGTTTCTGAAGATCATTCATTACAATATCAATTGGAAAGTTTCTTCATCATACCTGTTACTGGATTCTCTTGAATGTTATTTTGGACTAATTGACAAGTATTTCTTTTCTTGTTTTTTTTTTTTGTAAACCACACACAGTGTAAAAGGGTTTCTTTCAATTTGCTTTCAAATTATTTTTTAGCTCACTTGACTGAAAGTCGGGGGGAAATTTAGTGATCAATTTCTGTCCGTCGCTTGGTGTCCGTTGTCTGTCCAGCATGAACTCTACATTATTGACTTCTCCTCCTAAACCACTGGGCTGAATTGAACCAAATTTGATATGCATGATCCTTATCTTTCAATTCAAGTTTCTTCAAATAAAGTTGGGGTAGGGGAAAATGCTCCAAAATATTTTTAAATTTTTTTTCTCATGAACCAGTGGGTACAATGACTTGATGTTTGTTATGGAGCTTCCTTTTGAGGTGAAGCCAAATTTGAGCTTTTGTCATGGCCCGTCATCCGTCGTCCATCTGTCCGTCTGTCCATCTGTCCGTACGTCACCAATTGGATACGGCTCGGGCTAGAGGCCGTATTTATGAACCGATCTTTACGAAACTTCTTAGGTACCTTTGTTATGACCGTGGGACGAGAACGAGTGTTTTTGGGTGCGGTCCAAAATTCAAGATGGCTGCCAGCCGCCATTTTGTACCGACAATGCAGAAATCTGTTTTTTGTACAGAACTTCCATATGAAAGTTCTGATTTGAATAATTTTTTGTATGAATGTTTAGTACCATGGGATACATCAAATATAATACAGGTTTTTTTCTCGTGCGTAAATTGTGCAAATTAGACTAATTTTGATGTTTTTTGGTGTTACTTTCAGCACTGTAAGTGCAAATGCCAATACAGCTCGGGCTAGAGGCCGTATTTATGAACCAATCTTTACGAAACTTCTTGGGTACCTTTGGTATCACCGTGGGATGAGAACAAGTGTTTTTGGGTCCGGTCCGAAATTCAAGATGGCCGGTGGCAGCCATTTTGTACAAATCAGATTTTTGTACGGAACTTCCATATTAAAGCGCTGATTTGAATAATTTTTTGTGTGAATGTTTAGTACCGTGGGATACATCACATATAATATAGGTTTTTTATGCAAATAAGATGAACTTTGATTTTTTCAGTGCGACTTACACACGGTAAGTACACATGTCAATACGGCTCGGGCTAGAGTCTGTATTTATGAACTGATCTTCACGAAATGTCTTGGGTACCTTTGTTATCACCTTGGGACGAGAACGAGTGTTTCTGGGTGCGGTCTAAAATTCAAGATGGCTGCCAGTGGCCATTTTGTACCGAAATTAGGTCTAATCAATTTTTTGTACACAACTTCTATATGGCTCAGACTAGAGGCCATATTTATGAACCAATCTTTACGAAACTTCTTGGGTACCTTTGTTATCACCGAGGGATGAGAGCGAGTGTTTTTGGGCGGGGTCCGAAATTCAAGATGGCCACCAGCAGCCGTTTTGTACCAAACTTAGTGCAATCAGTCTTTTGTACAGAACTTCTGTATGAAAGTTCTGATTTGAATAAATTTTTGTATGAATGTTTAGTAACATGGAATACATCACATATTGTAAGGGTTTTTTTTATGCAAATTAGATGAACTTTGATTTATTCAGTGCTACTTACACAGTGTAAGCACACATGTCAATACGGCTCAGGGTAGAGGCTGTATTTATGAACCGATCTTCACAAAACTTCATGGGTACCTTTGTTATCACCTTGGGACGAGAATGAGTGTTTCTGGGTGTGGTCCAAAATTCAAGATGGCTGCCAATGGCCATTTTGTACCAAAATTAGGTTCAATCAGTTTTTTGTCACAAGTTCAATACAGCTTGTATTTATGAACTGATCTTCACAAACCTTCTTGGGTACCTTTGTTTTCACCTTGGGACAGGATTGAGTGTGTTTTGAGGTGCCTTTGTTATCACTGTGCTATGAGAACATATATTTTGGGGTTCAGTCAGACCCACTCTGGGACTCAAAGATTTCTTTTCTAGTTTAGCATCTGACTGTACCCACCTTTACAGTACTTTACCTATACATTTGTTACAGGCAACGGTCAGTATTTATGTACAGACTGTTACAATACTTTATATGTACCTTTGTTATCAGGTTATTACCTAGATGTTTGTCATTGCTGTGTCACATACTGTACATGTACATGTCTTTGTCTTGACAAGTTGAGCTACAGTGTCATTGACACTTTCATTTAAAAATTGCTTCTCCAGAACCATTAATCAGCATCTTTTGATATTTGGTATACAACATCCAGGGGGGGGGGGGGGGGGGGGGGGGGGGGTCAAATCCAAGTGTGTTCAAATTAAGCCCCTCAGATCAGATTTAGGCTCAATACAGGAGCCCAAATCTTAACTTTGAGTAATTTGAGAAAAAAGCTTTAAAAATCTTCAGAACCAATAGTTAGAATCTATTAATATTTGGTGTATATTATTGTTATGAGGGTTAGATTAAAGTTTCTTGAAATCAAGTCCCTCAGTTAATATTTGGGCTTCCTATGGGGGCCCATATTTCAGCTTAGTGCAATATGGGGAATAATCTTTAAAAAATCTCCTTCTTCAGATCCACCAGTCAGAACCTCTTGATATTTGGTATACAATATCTCTTAGGGGGGAGGGGGGGGGGGGGGAGGCGCTGTCAGATTCAAGTTTGTTCACGTTGAGCCCGTGTGTTAATATTTGAACTTAGTGCAAAATGAGGAAATTTCTTTAAAAATCTTCTTCTTCAGATCTACCTGTCAGAATACTTTCATATTTGGTATACAACATCTCTAGGTGGGTCAGATTTCAAAATGGGTCCCAGGGTTAATATTTGGGCTCTCTATTGGAGCCCAAAGTTTAACTTTGTGCAATATGAGGAAATTTCTTCAAAAATCTTCAGATCCACCAATCAGAACCCTTTCATGTTTAGCATTATGGGGAATACTCTTTAAAAGTCTTCTTCATCAGATCCACCAGTGAAAATATTTTGATAGTTGGTAAGTAACATCTACATGTATCTGTAGGGGGGGGGGGGTCAGATTCAAGCTTGTTCAAATTGGGTCCCTGAGTTAATATTTTGGCCTTATATTGGAACCTAAATTTTTTGGGTCGGCATTAAATTTGTTCAAATTGTGTCATCTCTAGGTGTGTCAGATTCAAGTTTGTTCAAATCGAGTCTCTGGCTTCATGTTTGGGCTCTCTCTGGGAGTCGTAAGTTTAACTTATTGCATTATGAGGAATATTCTTTGAAAATCTTCTTCATCAGATCCACCAGAGAAAACATCTCTAGGAGGGTCAGATTTTTCAGATCCACCACTCAGAATTCTTATTTGGTTTTCATCATATCTTGGAGGTAAGATTCAAGTTTGTTCAAATCTGGTCCCTGGGTTGATATTTGGGCTTCCTATGGGAGCCCCAATTTTAACTTAGTGCCATATTAGGAAATTTCTTTAAAAATCTTCTTCTCCTGAATCTTCTTCTCCTGAACCGTAAATTAGAATTGTCTGATATTTGGTATACAACATCTCTAGAGAAGTCAGATTCAAGTTTATTGAAATCAGATCCCTGAGTTGATATATGGGCTTCCTATGGGAGCCCAAATTTGAACTTTGTGCAATATGAGGAAATTTCTTTAAAAATCTTCTTTTTCCATCAGTTAGAGTCCTTTCACATTGTCCTTTAGCACAGGCTACACCCCGTAGTTCTTGTCTGATCGTCACAAAATTTCATATGTGGGTTTGGGGTTATGTGTAGATGAGAACGTCCCCTTTTGGTCACGATCAGTCAACCGGTATGGCTGCCCAAGCCCAAAACCTGAAAACCATTAGCACAGTCTACAGGTCATATTTATGGAGGGATTTCATTGTAACTTGGTAGGATGCCTCTGTTTAATGCCTAGATGAGAACGTCCCCTTTTGGTGTTGATCTGTCAATCGTGATGGCTGCCCAAGCCTGAAACCCAAAAACATTTAGCACAGTCTGCAGGTCATATTTAATATGGAGGGATTTCATTGTAATTTGGTAAGATGACTCCGGATGATGTCAAGATGAGAACTTCCCCATTTGGTCGCGATCTGTCAACCGTGACGACTGCCCGAGCCCAAAACCCGAAAACCTTTAGCACAGTCTACAGGTCATATTTATGGAGGGAATGCATTGTAACTTCATAGGATCACTCCAGGTGATGCCCAGATGAGAATTCTCCTTTCGGTTGCGATCATTCAACCATGATGGCTGCCCGAGCTCGAAGCCTGAAAACCTTTAGCACAGTCCACAGGTCATATTTATGAAGGGATTTCATTGTAACTTGGTAGGATGACTTCATATAATGTCTAGATGGGAACGTCCCCTTTTGGACACGATTGGACAACTGTGATCGCTATGGGGGCCCAAAGTCCGAAAACCATTAGCACAGTCTACAGGTTATGTTTATGAAGCGATTTCATTGTAGCTTGGTAGGATGACTCCAAATAATGTCTAGATGAGAAAGTTCCCTTTTGGTCGTGATCATTCAGCCTTTATGGCTGCCTGAGCCCAAAAACCTTTAGCATAGTCTATAGGTCATATTTATGGAAGAATTTCATTGTAACTTGTTAGGTTGACTCCATATAATGCCTAGATGATGACATCCCCTTTTCGTTGTTATTGGTCAACTATGATGGCAACAGGGGCCCAAAGCCCGAAAAACCGAAGCACGGCCTACAGGTCATATTTATGGAGGGATTTCATTGTAACTTCGTAGGATCACTCCAGTTGATGCCCAGATGAGAATGTCCCCTTTTGGTTGCGACCATTCAACCATGATGACCGAGCCTGAAGCCCGAAAACCTTTAGCACAGTCTACAGGTCATATTTATGAAGGGATTTCATTGTAACCTGGTAGGTTGACTTCATATAATGTCTAGATGAGAACGTCCACTTTTGGACGTGATTGGGCAACTTTGATGGCTACAGGGTCCCGAAGCCCGAAAACCTTTAGCACAGTCTACAGGTCATATTTATGAAGGGATTTCATTGTAACGTGGTAGGATGACTTCAAATAATGTCTAAATGAGAATGGCCCCTCTTGGTCGCCTTCATTCAGCCTTGATGGCTGCCCGAGCCCAAAAACCTTTAGCATAGTCTATAGGTCGTATTTATGGAAGGATTTCATTGTAACTTGTTAGGTTGACTCCATATAATGCCTAGATGATGACATCCCCTTTTGGTCATGATTGGTCAACTGTGTCGGCTACAGGTGCCCGAAAACCTTGAGCACAGTCTACAGGTCATATTTATGAAGGGATTTCATTGTAACTTTGTAGGATCACTCCAGATGATAATTTCCCTTTTGGTTGCGATCATTCAACCATGATGGATGCCTGAGCCCGAAGCCTGAAAACCTTTACAGTCTACAGATCATATTTTTGAAGGGATTTCATTGTAACAGGGTAGGTTGAGTTCATATAATGTCTAGATGTGAAACGTCTCCTTTTTTTGGACACGATTGGGCAACTGTGATGGCTACAGGGGCCCGAAGCCCAAAAACTTTTAGCACAGTCTACAGGTCATATTTATGAAGGAATTTCATTGTAGCTTGGTAGGATGACTCCAAATAATGTCTAGATGAGGACATCCCCTTTTGGTTGCAATCATTCAGCCTTGATGGCTGCCCGAGCCCAAAACCCCAAAACCTTTAGCATAGTCTATAGGTCGTATTTATGTAAGGATTTGATTGTAACTTGTTAGGTTAGGTTGACTACATATAATGCCTAGATGATGAAATCCCCTTTTGGTCGTGATTGGTCAATTGTGACTTCGTAGGATCACTCCATGCCCGAAGCCCGAAAACCTTGAGCACAGTCTACAGGTCATATTTATGAAGGCATTTCATTGTAGCTTGTAGGATCACTCCAGATGATGCCCAGATGACAACGTCCCCTTTTGGTCACGATCATTCAACCATGATGGCTTCCCGAGCCCAAAACCCCCAAAAACTTTAGTACAGACTACAGGTCATATTTGTGAAGGGATTTCATTGTAGCTTAATAGAATGACTCAGTATAATGTCAAGATGAGGATGTCAACCGTCATGGCTACACAGGCCTGAAGCCCAAAAACCTTTAGCGCATTCTACAGGCCATATTTATGAAGGGATTTCAATGTAACTTGATTGGACGACTCGTTTTGGAATAATATCACTGTAACTTGGTAACTTTCGTTGACATGCGTTAACTGTGAGGGCCACGTACATTAACTGTGAGGTCATATTAACCCACCCCTCCACCCTTTAGTACAGTGTACACCTCATACACTACGCTGCAAGTGACGATTACATGAATCGCCCAGGTCTGAGGAACTGTGTCTCAAGATCACTCACAAATTGCCGACGATTGTCGGAGAGTATGTCTGTGATCTGTGTCCGACATTTGATTAAAAACTTGGACAGTACGGGACAAATGGATTATCGACTTGATTGGTTTCTCGGACCGTACTGTGAAAAAGATTAAGCTTCACAATTATTGACAGCAGATTTGAACAACTTTTCCCTCAAGTTGCAAAAAGAAATTATGAAAATATTAAGACTACATGTAAATCAAGTTACGCCGACCATTTTTAACTCGTTGCGAAACGCTTCAAAATTTATTATTACCCATTTAAAAAACCAGTTCAAAATAAACACTCGCTTTCCCCATAATTGTGAAAACAAGATTATATGTATACATATATTAATATTAAATAAGCACAACCTTATTTAATATAAATTTATATATTTCTATAGGCGTTTTTCGCAGAGAGCGTAATCTATTCTGTTCGGAGATTGCATTTTTTGTAAAAATTGAATTGGATAGGCTGAGAAACAATAACCGAGAAAATAAAACCAACGTTAGTGGCTCAGAGCCCTTCGAAATATGACATGATACTGTTCCACCCTTACCTCCACCACCCTATAAATATGCCTAATTATCGTTGAATGACTGCCAATCTGCCCCCCTCCTCCCCCACATTACACTAGGCCTAAGTGTATAAATTTCCCACGTAACGCGTTTTGCAGTGGCCATCACTCATCGCCGTGCAAAGATTTCTCACTGCCCCCCCTCCCCCAACCAAATCCATTTTGCGCCATTTATGCCACTGAATGCGAGTTTCCAAACAATAGTTGCCATTCCTTCTCAGTCTCAATCGACCGACTGCTACATGCTGTTTGGGGTAAATTGATAATTTTCATTCTTGGGAAAAGCTTTCAATCAAGGAGTACTACCGGTATAATTAAAAAGAGCAGAACGAAGATTCAAATACTCATTTATTTATACTTATTCAGCATAACAGAATAAATGAAATAAACGTTTTGAACCAAAATTCACTCACATACAGTGATAATGTACACGTGGCAGTTCGAAATAAAAAAAAAAAACCTTCTCACTCATCCGGACCTTTACATTTCGCCCCATGCATCAGTCCATGTTTCTTATCATATACATGTAAACAGAAAACGTAACATAAATATAAAACAATATAACAGATACATGTTGGATCAAGCCGCCAGTAACTGACTTGTCATTTTCAACAATTTCAAAAACGGGGTTGCTTGTTCGTTTTGTTTTGTTTTTTGTTTTTTTTTTTGGGGGGGGGGGGGGTGCGTTGCAGAAAGGAAGATTACTTCTTTCATGGAGTTCTAATGCCACCCCTTTATAAACAGATATTACGTGAGTGACCCTCTCCCCTCGACTACTAGTATGTGTCTGCCCGGTTTAGAGCCTGCCATCCATCCATCCACCAGCACGAGTGGCGAGTTTCGAAGAACGTACGGTCTTCATGGCCCTCGCAAGTAACTGCCAAAATGACCCAACAGATTTAATGGTACTGTACTCATTACTAAGGTAGGTTCCTAGGTAGGCCCTAGGTGATGTATCCCCCCCCTCCCCTCCCCCCCCCCCCCCCCCCCCACACACACACACACACACACACACACACACACAAACACACACACAGAAACCGAGTTGATAAATAGATGGCTTCCGGAATATACAAAACAAGTTCAGTAAATCAGATCTGGGCTAATTTACTGGATAGGTTCAGTAATTTTTAGAAAACTGAGGATGAGTTCTGTTTAACTTTTTATGATCCAACAATCAAAAGGTACAAATTCTTCTAGTATTAGGCCTAATGCACAGGAAATTTAACCATGCCAATGTCGCTTGACGGAGTTCACTGAGCTCTGTGAAACAACATTGAACTGGTTCATTTTCTTGTACATACTTACAATGGAGGCTCTTATTACGCCCATTTAACCTAATTTAAACTGAGAAATGAAGGCAGTGGGCTGTAACGGGATAGTTGGATAAATTTGTTATCATTATGCACACGTCCTGTCATTCGTATCAGATTCTCGGTTGTGTTTTCAATCTGGTCGCAGCGAGCCCTTACGGGCTCGCTGGGATCCGATTGTAAACACGACCGAGAATCTGATACGAATTACAGGACATGCACATGGTCACGATAATACGGTTATAAATTTAAAAAAATAAAAATATGTAGCTGGGTGAGAAAAAAAAATCCTTTGCTATCAGATATCCTTGTTTTCGATTTCTAAGCTTGTGCCGAGTACCTGTGTTTGTTTTGGCATTCAACGTGATGGTGATATCATCGGTAATTAGAAGATTCAATACGGGGGAAAAAAAAAGCGAAAATCAGAAGCCGACTCCAACCACTTTTTTCCAATGCACGCAGCACGCAGAAAAATGAGAACTGAAGGGCAACATGTAGCCTAAACTATTTAAAATGAACAACACCGTCACAACGAAGTTTGAATAAAAATAATTGAGACTGAGTTCGCTATGACATTAATTTAACATATAATATTATGAGGACGTTTTTTGTTCTCAACATTTTAAACTGTATGTTAATTCAGTGTGAGGTGATTGAAAAATTCAAGAAGAATTGTCAGTGTAATGTATTGCTCATTAATGTTATTTTCAAGGTGACATTGTAGACAGAAATTGTCAGAATAAAATGTGCACGTGTCTATAAGACTGCTTTGTTTTCTTGAGGTGGAGTTGATGTACAGAAGTCAATTGCCGCTAATCCTTTACACAATTATCTCCGAGATTACGCGACATGAGCTAATCCTTTCCTCTTGAAATGCCTCACTGGATTTAATTATTGCTAACTCAGTCGGCGTAATATCGGACAGGTTTAAATCTTTTCTCTTAACTCGGACCTGAGCGATTCATGTAATCGTCGCTTGCAGCGTAGTGTATTATTTTTATTAAAAACATAGCATACAGGGAACAGAAATTAACCTATTCCCAATTATCACAATTCTTGTCTTATTTCATAATCCTTTCATAAACATTGAACATTATCCTTTTCATCAAACACAACACACTGCCAAGTTAAGCTACAGTGTCATTGACACTTTCATTTGTCTCAAAAGCATAGGTTATGACCCGTTAATGACATGAGCTCAAAGGAGGGGTTATAACCTATGTTTTTGAGACAAAAAATTTTTAAAAATAATGAAAATTAATTGGCGACTTTTGTGAATAGCTCTTGCCAGTTTTGGCCATTACGTTGGATAGAGGGTTAAAAAGTGCACTGAAGGTGATTATGGGATTTAGCCAAATTCCACCTGCCTGCAATAAGGTATACCACTACTGTTCCAGCAGTTTCAATATACAGTGGGCCGGGTCATTGTTTACATTTTGCATGTAATTTGTGCTAAACTCCAGAGTGTTTACGTTGTTAGTATTTTACCCTGTTGACTTACCTCGTTAAAACTCAATGAGATGATGGCATTTGCTGTTGAAGTTTGTGGTTTTACTTCCCATTCACATGTTCACTTCAGAACATTTGTCAGCGGCAGCGGAACCGGGGATCTGGGGGGGCTTCAGCCCACCCATGTTTTTTGTATGCATATATTTTAATACAACCAATGACTGGTGAAACAAGGTGCATATCCAGAGCCTCTGCCGTATTTTCGCCAGCTATGTTTCTCTCGTACTGGTTCAGTTTTGATGGATTTTAGATCATTTTTTGCAGTAAGTGGCAGCAAACGCTAAAATGTATACAGTCTGTTAAAAAATCGGTTAACTGAAATAGATCTTAATCTTACAGACATACAAGTACCAAATCCACCTCCAGACAAGATAATCCACAGACAGTATAATTGTTGTTAAAGTCTGGTAAAGCATACAGGTGAGGTCTATTTATCAGCTTTGGTCATTATGACCAAAGCTGATAAATAGACCTCACCTGTATGCTTTACCAACGTTTTTAACGGCTCTCAAAGTTTGAAATCTTTCAAATACATCTCCTGAAAAATGAAAATATCCGCTCAGATGCATGGAAATGGGGGTTTTGGGACCCTGGAATTTAAAATTTAAACCAATGTCAGCCTGTCATACCGACAACCATCTATCGCCCAATTCAGCTCCCCACTTCAAAAATCGTTCCGTCGCCCCTTTGTGTATCAGTACTTGACTGAAAATTATGACGACAGATTTTTGTAATTAAGTACAAGCCTTAAAATTTGAGAGGAACGATTTTATCTAATTGAAAAAACAAGTAACCAAAAATTTGTTCGTCTGGAACTACAAACAGTTCGTCAAAAAGTTGTGACTTATCACCTTATTTGATAGCCCTGTTTTAAAATGTTCCTGTGGGAACACTCCTCTCTTCAATGCTCAAAATCCCTAAGACAGGTGATGCCCCCTGTGCTTGCCGCAGATGCTTTCGAAATCTGTGAACTGTCATACAGTAGGACCATCGTAGATGGTTCAGAATCTACGGGTTGTCATTTTTTTCGTGCATGTAATTCAGAGATGATCCGCTTGGTGGATGAACCCCGGTGGTTCATTGGTGGAAATTTCGCAAGGTGTCAAAGCGGATCATCTCTTAATTACATTTGTGGAAAAATTCCCACCCATAGACTTTCAGCCATCCACGATGGCTGTTGTGTAATAGATCCTCTTTTATTATATCCAGATGAACGGTAAATAGATTATCTCAAAATTTGAGATTTTATTCTCTGAAGTATTAGTGGGAGATATGCATGCATAGGAAACACTACAAGATTGACTGTAACCATCGCCATTTGCAGCATGTGCATATCAAACGCAGTCAATATACAGAACCACACATACATTTGAATTGGTTAAGAATTATCGCACAAGATTGCTTTGGCCCAGGATATCACGATATCCTGGTCCAAGGCAATCGAGTGCGATGATTCTTAACCCATTCAAATGATTTTGCGGTTCTGTATTTATCACACACCTCCCATGTAATAACAAGTCTACATGAAAATTGAACTAAAAGCACTCTTCATCTGGATAATTGCTGCGTTTTGTATCACCACATGTGTGATCCAACTTTTGTTTTTATCATACAGGCAGAACAGTGGAAATCCCGTGTTTTACATTAATAGGTGTGTTATAAAACACAGAATGACACACGCGTGTGAATGGGTTAATCGATATGGCATGAGTGCCAGAACGGAAGGATAGAACGAGAGGCCACATGCCTGGAGTTTTGTCCTTCCGCGATAGAACGAGAGGCCACAGGCCTCGAGTTTTATCCTTCTGCGATAGAACGAGAGGCCACACGCCTCAAGTTTTATCCTTCCACGATGGCACAAGTGCCATATCGATTAACCCATTAACACACATGTTTCGTTCTGTGTTTATTACACGCATTCACATCTATAAAACAATTATTAGAAGGACACTCAACAATTCAATTGATAATTATCACCAAAAAGAACACATTTTGTCGCCAACCAAACTTGCAAGGGCAACCTGTGTTATTCTTTCATCCTATGAGTTCCAATGTGTTCTATGTGCCTACTGGCAGCCTACTGGCACATAGAACACATTGGAACTCAGGGGACAACTTTTAGTTATCGCTAGGGATTGAAATTGTAATTGCGGTACACGATTTGTAGAAAATTCCATTGAAATTTCGCTTCTTTATAAAATAGTCTGTCAACGATTTCCGTTCCACACATGTGCGGAACAGATTTTTATTTTCTGCACGGTTTAGTGTTTCTGTAGATAGAGATTTCATAGAACAGGCGTGTAATAAAACACAAAACGAAACATGGGGTGGGTTGGATCCACACTATTAAGGATTATTATTCCTCACGTCTGTGACATCAGCCGTGTTTGGTTAAATTGACCCCTTCTAAAAGTCACAGAACTGGAGTTTTTGGACAGAACACGGGTCCTATCGGAACATTCTTCCCTGGAGACATGAGAACAAAGAAAATGTAAGCTCCATTTCCATTGATCAGCGTCGATTACGCACATGCTGATTGGAGTTTCTCAACACCAAACGAAGGTGCCGTGTCTGTTTAACTTTTTTTGTCACCGATAGACACAAACTTTCCAACAAATATGTCATCTTCAGTGGGTGTGTTTTCAATTTTAACTGCAAACAATCAGAAATATTAAAAACTCACGTGGTGTTCTCCACTTTAGTGAATCATGAATGTGACTTCAAGTTCAATCAGTTATATTTCCACAAGTTTAGTATCACTACTACTAGTACTAGTGTTCATCGACCTCACTAAGTCTCCACCTCAGGTTCAAAATAAATTATCTCACCCCGTTTAATTCTAACAACTATCGTCTAAGAAGAATTTTTATTCCATTTTATCACTTATCACACAAGCATTAATAATGAATTATAACATGAACAGCATGATGCAGTTGTACACACTGACATTTGGTGTTCTGGAAACTCTTAAAGAGATGTCATTCGTTCGAAATGACGTCATGTTTTTGGATTCGACTACATTGTTATTACAAGATTGATGGCATGTTGCAGTTAACGCTTAACAATGAAAGCTATTTTTTGTTCGGCATAATAAAATAATTAGAACATTTCTTTTCATGTTCTATCGGTCGATAGTACCTGAGTTTGTGTGATCTGAAGCTGCTTCAGGTTTTATTTCAGAAATCACACAAACTCAGATACTATCGTCCGATAGAACATGAAAAGAAACGTTCTAATATTATAATGTTACTTGTCCTGTCTACCACCATGTACATATAACATAACATCACAGGTCCATATGTTGAACTTTAATAAAACTGAGAAAAGTGAAAAAACACTGAATTTTTTTACCTAATGAGACAAAAGTACATGGTGTCCTATTTTCAATGACAACGTAGGTGCCTGAGAAACAAGAACTATTTTTTTGATATTATTATTTTTGTCCAATACTGTATGCAATATATCTTTATAGGGTTCAATTTTGTCATCTTTCTTCTGGGGATACATGATGACACAGTTTCTTGGTGGATATCTCAGTGATAGAGTCGGTGGAGATGTTGTATTATCAATGGCTGCTTGTTTTTGGTCTCTGATCACCTTTTGTACACCACATTTTGCTTATGTTTTCTCAGACAAGGCGTACACTCTATACATTATTGTACTGTTGAGGGTTCTTCTTGGAATGTCACAAGGTTAGTATTTTGTACATTTGCAGATCCTTCCATAAATAAAATAAAGGCGATTACTTATGAGGAGTACTCTTTAACCCGTTTACCTAACAAATCGGTCGCGTCCGTCCATTTAATTTTCAAGTTTAGCAGTTGAAAAAAATATATTTTTCAAAAAGTTTCAACAAAACTGTATCATGTGACCTCTCACTGGAGCGAGCTCATTTCAGTGAAGGGCCACATGATGTGGTTTTGTTGAATTTTTATGCCCCCGCCCATTTGGCGAAGGGGCATTAAGTGTTACTCTTGTCCGTCCATCTGTACATCTCGTATGTACATATATCTGTATATCTGTCCCAAATATGGTTTCTGGATGATAACTTGAATTTGAATGAAATGAAACAAATTTTATACTTTGGTTTCTTACCACATAATACAGGATGGGTTTGATAGTGGGCTTGGTCCGATATTTTGTTGCAGAGTTATGACCCTTTTCCAACTTAAGATCGTAAAGCGGGGCTATTAGTGTCCCATGGACACATTTGGTAGCCGTATTAATGGTGACTTCCCATTTCAGTACCAATGCATGAAAATACGCCACATGTATTCAGGGGTGGGGCAATTTCTAGGGTTTTTTTTTCAAATAAAGTCTCGGGTTAATATTTGGGCTCCTTATGGGAGCATCCTATTTTAACTTGGTGCAAAAGAGGAATATTCTTTAAAATCCTCTTGAGAACCACCATTCAGAATGTTTTGATACTTGGTATACAACACCCTATCAGGACTCAAGTTCAAGTTTGTTCACATTAAGGTCCTAGGTTGATATTGGTCTCTCTAGTTTTGCATTACTGGAAATCTGGGCATTATTTCTGAAGCAAACCAATACTAGAAAAAAATCACCTAGCATGGACAGCAGAGTAAAAATAATAAAATAACTCCATTCCTCTATAGTGTTAATGAGACATGTAAAAATAATGAAATAACTCCATTCCTCTATAGTGTTAATTAGACATGTAAAAATAATGAAATAACTCCATTCTTCTATAGTGTTAATTAGACATGTAAAAATAATAAAATAACTCCATTCCTCTATAGTGTTAATTAGACATGTAAAAATAATGAAATAACTCCATTCCTCTATAGTGTTAATTAGACATGTAAAAATAATAAAATAACTCCATTCCTCTATAGTGTTAATTAGACATGTAAAAATAATGAAATAACTCCATTCTTCTATAGTGTTAATTAGACATGTAAAAATAATAAAATAACTCCATTCCTCTATAGTGTTAATTAGACATGTAAAAATAATGAAATAACTCCATTCCTCTATAGTGTTAATTAGACATGTAAAAATAATAAAATAACTCCATTCCTCTATAGTGTTAATTAGACATGTAAAAATAATAAAATAACTCCATTCCTCTATAGTGTTAATTAGACATGTAAAAATAATAAAATAACTCCATTCCTCTATAGTGTTAATTAGACATGTAAAAATAATAAAATAACTCCATTCCTCTATAGTGTTAATTAGACATGTAAAAATAATAAAATAACTCCATTCCTCTATAGTGTTAATTAGACATAGATACTAATTAAATCCTTCTGTTAACAGCATTGGTCAGGTGAGTGCCTCAGGTCCCATGATACCCTTTATTTTAAGAATTGGGGGGAAAGAAATAAAAATAACAAATTTTGGTATCATCTGTGCTCCGTAGTGGTGTAAAATCTATCCGTGGGGACTAGGTGAAATATACAATGAGTGCACGAAATGAGAACAGTACACCATAAATTAAAACCTGTAGCATTGCCAGACTTCAGACAAATTGAACCTCACTTTCCGAGTGTTGGTATGTAAACAGCATAATTTGACAAACTTCAAAGGCCAGTAATGCCACTATTCCATAAAATTTTTATTTCACATGTTTTCTGCAAAGGGTTAAAATCTATTCATGGGCGATAGGTTAACCCTTTACCTAACATGAAAAGCAGACAACACTTGCAAACAAAATTCTTGAATAACTAATTTTTTTTCATTTTATGTCTCAAAAACATAGGTTATGACCCCTCATTGGAACGAGCTCGATGAGCTCGTTCCAATGAGGGGTCATAATGCTTCAACCAACTGTACCTACTGGCACGGTCGAAGACACCCAGAAGCGGGTTGTTCCATAGGCTGTTGGCGCGCAATCGATGATCGTGGCCTGGCTGACACTGTCGACTGGTTAGATGGTTTGAGATCCGGAAGGAACTCAAACACGAAATCAAGAGCTGCCCCCAAGTCCGAAGACTGCTGGCTCTCGACATCAAGCATGTCTGACTCTTCCCCTGAGTCGGAAGACACATAGCCCATCGTGGGCAAACCAGTCGACGCCTCCCATGGTGTCGGAACACCAGGGGGATCAGAAAGCAGCCTGTTTTCCAATCCTGGGAGGCGGCGCCATAGGGGGTGCCTGGAAACCACTCGCTGCCTCGCTGGAAGCAACGGGAAGGCTCTTTGACAGAACCTGAGTGAGTAAGGAGAGGACCTCCCAAGCTCACCGCCCGTACTGGCCAGTTCGACAGAGGAACGATCTTCCAAAACACCTGACGTGGGACGACGGATGGCAGCAGAAACGTCTGAAGGCAGACGTGTATAGGGGTGTGACACACCCCGAGGATTAACATAGCGGGAACTCATGAGAGTCACCGCAGACCTCTGCAGGGTAGAAGGTCCAGGCTGCACAAAAGACGTTGGTCCCCCAAAACTGGTCATGTGGCCAGAATGAGTGGACGGAAATGCCACGGAGTTCATAGTGCCCCACTAAGAACATCCGAAACCAATTACAACTGTGGTGCTCGACGGCGCAGTGACCACAGTAGAGGGTCTGGCTGGCAGCCACATCCAACTTCGCCGAGTTGAAGTCAGGGAAGGCTGAGGCCGATACCCCCAAGTCTACACAACCAGACACCACAGCAGACAACTGCAGGTATAAAACTACTGTGCTCAACGGCTGAGAGGACACAGTAGGGAGTTCAGTCGGCAGCCCCATCCGACTTCGCCGAGTGGAAGTAGAGGAAGGCTGAGGCCGATACCCCACAACCACACTACAGACATCCCTGCAGATCCTTGCAGGAATAAACCGAGGCCGGCTAAAAACGGTGCCCAATGACGTTGTAGACGGAACAGCAGTAGCAGCAGATATGACGGGAGCTGTTGGAACTGGCGGAAAAGTGGAGAGAGCCACCAAGCTCGGCCTCCAAAGGAGGAGTCACAACCCTAGTGACAGCCTCAGATGTCGACTGGAGAGGGCGCATAGTCCCGGAACCAGGCATCTCTTCACCAGAAATCCAACAACTCCCGCAGTATCCACCACGGTAAAAAACTGCACATACTCCACGGAAGGGGAATAACTCTCACCAGACATGGTCGAGTCGGGAAGCCCCAAAACGACAGCATTCCCCACCCTCCGCTGGTGCAGGAGGAGCTGCACATCCCCCACGGAGGGGGAGCAATTCTCACCAGACGTGGTCGAATCGGGCAACCCCGAAACGATAGCGTTCCCCACCCCCTGCGGGAGTGGGAGGAGCTGCACATCCCCCACGGAGGGTGTCAAACTCACACCAGACGTGGTCGAGTGAGAGGGGAGGGGCTCGAAACGACAGTGTCCCTCCCCCCCTCGGGGGCGGGAGGAGCTGTACATCCCCCATGGAGGGGGTAAACTCACACCAGACGTGGTCGAGTCGGGAGGCTCCCCGAAACGACAGTGTTCCACATCACCCGTGGGTGCAGAAGAAACAGCCATGAGAATGCTCCAAGGCGAGGGCAAAAGGAATTGCCCTAAAGATACCGAACTGAAAATAACAGAGGTGAGAGTTGTAGAAGAAAAAGGTGAACTCAACAGAAACAGAAAGTAGAAGAACACCCTCAACTACGAGAGAAGGTGACAGAAAAAAAACCAGTGGGTACATGACAGAACCCAGATGGTTGACAGGGACCGAAAAAACAGAAATTCAGCCCTCAACGGAGTGAAGAAATCCTGTCCAGACAGTCCCAGGTAGACACCTAACTCCAAAAACAATTTATTCATGAACCGAAAAATTCATTGTCGAATCGCACGATGTCGAAAACAAAACATTCGCAAAAATGGAATAGTAAATAATATACAATGAGAATGTGGTTGAAAATATAAACAAGAATATATAAAACACAGTCCTGTAATTATACGATCTTCAGATCCATAATTCCAGTCACAGGAAAACCATTATCGACGAGTTAAAATGTCACTGTTACTGAGCAATGATGGCACACATCCACCATGTGTGCGGATAATCAAAAGAATGACGAATTGCTGCATTGCGCACTGTTTTACTGTCGTCGTGGATTTGTACTATGGAAGAGCGTCCCATACTGAGTGTGCGCCGATGGTGCTCGACCCAGTTTTGGCTTATTTTTTTTTCGTGGTGTTTTTACACCACTTTTCTTTCCCAAATCTTGGGAAAGATTAAAATAGAGAGTATTTTATCTGAGTTAGGTTCTTCCACTGTAGTGCAAGCCTGTAGTAAACAATTGAGGTAGGTTGATAAGAAATCGAAAATCAATCAGACGATTCTCCTTGGAATTCATGTGCAAAAAGGCAGTGATTAGAATTATTTATTTATTTATTGGGGTTTTAAGGTCACATACTTATGCACAATGGCTAATCATGACCATGACAGTTTTACGGGTGGAGGAAGCTGGAGTACCCAGAGAGAACCACCGAGCAAGGTTGAGCAACTGTCAGCTCCTTAACATTCTAACTCTGTTCAAGCTCCACTCAAGTAGGGTTACAACGGTTGAAGACATGTTCACCATGGACGTGCAGTACGCCTTAGTACACGGCGTCATCGTGCCCCCATGTAGGCGATCGGGATAAAGTGCCTTGCCCAAGGACACAGCGCGGGCCATCCCGGATGGGGATCGAACTTGGGACCTCCAGCATAGAAGTCCAACATTGTACCACTGAGCCACCGCGATCCCAGTGATTAGCATTATCGGCTTTTGAAGTTGGTCAAATTATGTTGTTTACATACCAACACTCGGAAAGTGAAGTTCAATCTGTCTGAAGTCTTGTAATGCTACTAGAGATGGGCGGTATTGGAATTTTGAGTTCGGTATCGGTTTCGGTATTTTTGTGTGGGCATACCGCGATATCGGTTCGGTATTCGGTATGTGACTTCAGATTCACTGATAGCAGGGGAATCCATGTCAGAAAAATACAGAATAAGTTGTTCTTGTATCATTCTATCACAGTGCTACACATGCCATTGTTGATGGGCTCAACATTGTCATTCTTTTGTCAACACAGATCATATCTACAGTAATTTGGTGACTTGTTCTAAATCCGCCTTAACTTTTCAAGCTCCACTTAAGGCGTCTGTAATCATAGAATGTGTGTCCTGAAGATGTCATCTTTAGGTGGGCCTGATGACAGTAGTAAAATTATCTGGTCAGTGATTTCTAGCCAAGTCTTGGCTGCCTGTTAAGGCAGCCAAGACATGGCTAGAAATCACTGCTAAGCAACTGGACATGTACAGGTCGTAGACTATTGATAATTTAGTACAACTGCACTGGTTCTTAAGGCTTAACAAAACTGAAAAATAAAATCAGTCACTTCTTTCATGAAAATGAACACATCAACTGCTATCAATCCTCATCAAGGCCTTATAAATAGTGAATGCACAGGGAAAATTGAAAATACCGTTGGTTTCGGTATTCAAAGATTGGGTCGGTTCGGTTTTTCGGTGTCCCCATGATATCGGTATCGGTTCAGTTTTTCGGTATATTGCCCATCTCTAAATGCTACAGGTTTTAATTTATGGTGTACTGTTCTCATTTCGTGCACGCATTGTATATATTTTTTTTTTTTTTTTTTTTTTTAATTAGGGTTTAACGACACATTAACAGCCAGGGTCATATCATGTCGGTGACAGTTTTACGGGTGGAGGAGGCTGAAGTACCCGGAGAGAACCACCAAGCAACGACGAGCAGCTGTCAGCTCTCCAACATCGTAACAACTGAACTCTGCACCGCGGCACAGGCAGGGTTAGATTGGTTGAAGACATGCGCACCTTCGACGTGCAGTACGCCGTAGTACACAGCGTCATCGTGCCCCCTGTAGACAATCGGGATTAAGCACCTTGCCCAAGGATACAACGCGGGAGTGCAAATCAGTCGCTGAAATGGTCACCCATCCAACAACTAACTGCACTCGACGTTGCTTAACTTTAGTGATCTGATGAGAACCGGTTACCGCAACGCCACTTACATACCAATTCTAGGACAGTGAAGGTTGATTAGTTAGAAGTCTTGGAATGCTACACCTTATAATTCATGGTGCATTGTTCACATTTTCATGTATGCAGTGTATTATTTAACCCTTTACCCAACGTAACGAACCAAAACCAGCCAGAGCTATTCACAAAAATCGCGCCTTGGACTCTAAGCTAAGTTCCAAGGCTATGAAGGCTCCGTTCTTCACCAGGGTTGACACCTTTTTGCCTCCGGCATGTTATCGTTCCTACGATTCCGCCAATCCGTTGGTCTACCAGACTTTGACGGTTTTGGATCAGGACTCCAATTACCTCGGGCTTTCCAAGTCCAAGTCTGCCATCATTCCGATGACGACTCGGGAGTCCACATTGGGCTTATCGAGAGAGATGCTTGGTATGTTTTCTCTCTCCGATCACGTCGTCTCAGCTTTAGCTGCTTATCTGCCTCCAGATAAGTTTGACGAGGTACAGGCTCCTTTGCGTGTGCTGTCCAAGGCGCTCATGCATCTTACTCATGCCTGTAACACGGCTAATCTGGAATTAGTTCGAAGGGACTCTGTGCTGGACACAGGCCGATCCCTTCCTGAGGAGCAGTGCGCTACTCTTCGATTTGCTTCTTGGCAGGTCCGCACTTTTCCATGGTTTTGTGTTGACGGTCTGGGATGACGTCCTACGTCATTCCAAAGATCAGCTGCTGTTTCTTCAGCTTGATCAGCCTTCTAGGGTAGGCAGGGGCCGTTCCAAGCCTAACAAGTACCCTCTGCTTCCTCTGTGAATCAAAGGGGCTGATCCTTCTGCCACCGCTTCTACTTCTTACTCAAGGGGTAAGGGTAAGCGTCGGCAGTCTTGAGGGAAGTCCCAGGATTCTTCATTCAGTAGAGGAGGTGTTTTCTCCTCTCGCGAGCCTCGTTGGGGTTCGAAATGAAGGTCCTCACCTCGACTCGTCCCAGGTTGGAGGAAGGATAGCAGAGTTCGTAGACCGTTGGGCCACCATCACATCCGATCCTTGTGTGTTAGATGTTGTTCGGTCCGGGCTGCAAATATCCTTCCGAAGGCACCCCATTCTGTCCAGGGTGCCTCTTCCAACCACAGTTCCTTCAGACATTTTACGTCGGGAACTTTTGTCCACGGAGATAGACAATCTCCTGACAAAGGGGGCAATTGAGGTCATCAAGAACATTAGGTCAGTGGGTTTCTATTCCCACCTGTTCTTGGTGTCGAAGAAGGACGGCCTACTCAGATCTGGTTATCGATCTGAGTTTCCTGAACCAGTCTATCATTGCTCCCAAGTTCAGCATGGAGACTTTCAGGTCGGTCCTCCGTTCAATTCACCAGGGAGATTTCGCTTCCAGCTTCGACCTGCGAGACGCTTACTTTCACGTTCCGATTCATTGGGCGTTACGGAAGTATCTCAGCTTTGTTTTTCTGGGGCGAATGTACCAGTTCAAGGCCATGCCTTTCGGCCTCAACCTGGCTCCTTGGGCCTTCACCAGACTGATGTCGCATGTGATAGCTTTCCATCGCACACAGTCCAGGGTGACTACTTCGGCATATCTGGACGATATCCTCCAGAGGCATTCCAATGCTGCCTTACTGGAGTCGGATGTCGCCACTCTGTTGAGCTTGCTCACGTCACTAGGTTTCAGAGTCAATGAGGAGAAGTCGGACCTGGCCCCTTCTCAGTCGTTTTATCATCTGGGGATGGCTTTCCGCACACAATTCATTTTGGTGGCGGTTCTCCAGGCCAAGGCTGTGATTCTCTCAGCTTTTGCTCTCACTCTGTCCCAGTCCATATCCACGACGGCTCGGAGTATTCTCCGGCTAATCGGTCTCTGCTGTTCGGTGACAAATCTCATTCCTCTAGGTCGGCTGCGTGTCAGACCTCTCCAACACTTTCTGCTCAGTCATTGGAGGCCGAATGTAGATTTTCTGGATCTGGTGCTTCAGTTTCCGGAATATCTTTATCCTCACCTTCTTCTCTGGGCGGATGTCCAATGGCTTTCGCAGGGTGTTCCGTTGGACTTACCCACGTCCGATCGCATTCTGACGACAGATGCCAGCGATCTCGGATGGGGTGCGACGTTGGATCCTCTAGGTCTTTCGATTCATGGGATGTGGGACCATGATCATGTAGCTCTACACATCAACCAGAAGGAGCTTCTTGCTCTTCTTCTGAGTTTCAGGCAGTGGATCCCTCACCTGTCGAATCGCCAGGTCCTTCTGTTGTCCGACCATTCGACGGTGGTTGCTTACATTCGGAACCAGAGCGGCACGTACTCTGTTCCAATGTACGAATTGGCTCGGGATCTTTTACTGCTCGCTCAGGATGTCCACGCCGGGGTGGCTGTTCGTCGCATTCCCGGTCGTCTGAACGTCCTAGCCGACTCCCTGTCCCGTCGGGGCAGGGTCATTTCCACCAGGTGGATGCTCCACATGGCGGGTTCCATCGATCTCTTGCGACTCGTTGGAACCATCCGGTGGTCACTTTCATGTCCCTGTGACCAGATGCTCTGGCTTTCGCCATGGACGCTCTGGCCCTCCTTTGGGATGGTCTTGTCGGCTACGCCTTCCTACCGGTTCCGATTCCGCCTCAGGTTCTCGCCCAGATATGAACCTGCAGTCGTTGAATCCTTTCGATCACACCCGTCACCTCGGTGGGTGTGGATCAATCTGCTCCACTCCCTGTTAGCGGCGGTTCCGGCATGTCTCCCTCAACCTCGCGACTTTCGTCGCCCGAGGAGGTTTCACATTGACCCGACTTCATTGTGCCTTCGCACATGTCTTTTATCGGGTCTTGTCTCCTCCGTAGTGGTTTTTCGAGACACGCAGTGGAGTAGCTTTTCTTCTTCAAGGAGGCACTCACTCCACTGGTTCAGCCTCTGTGGCTAAGTGGAAGGTTCTTCTGTCGATGGTGTGCGATCACTCTGTTGCTTCTGTCACTCCTTCGATCACACCGCTTGCGGAGTTTCTGGTATATGTTTGTTTCTGGGGGTCTCCAGCAATGGGTACATGTCCATGCTTTGGAGACATTTTTAGCTCATCTGACTTTCAGTCAGGAGAGCTATAGTGATCACTCACCGTCCGTCGTCCGTCGTCGTCCGTGAACATGGTGTTTGCGTCTTCTCCTCCCAAACCACTGAACCAATTTAATTGATATTTGAGATAATAGTTTGTTATGACATCGCAATTTGATTTTGTTCAAATCAAGTTGCCTCGCCCGTGGGTAGGGCCACATCCAAAAAGTGTGCTGAAATCTTAAAAAATCTTCTTTTCATGAACTAGCAGTAGCAAGACTTGATATTTGGTGTGCGGCTTCCTTTTGAGGTGTAGACTCAGATTTGTTCAAGAGAAGTTTGTGGGGCTATACTTGGCGTCATTATGGGAGGGGCCAAATTTTTGGCCCCGCCCAAAATTTCTATTTTCCAAACCGAGAGGCTGATTTGAACCAAATTTTATGTGAGGGCTTATTGGGTCATAAGTACCTAATTTATGCTGATTTTTTTTTCCCTGTAGCCCCATGGGAACCGCAGGAGCTAAAAATAGAAAAAATTAAAACGCCCATATCTCCAAAACTGCATGGCACCGAGAATTTTTATTTGGTGTGAAGCTTCCTTAGGACCAACAGAAAGAATTGGTAAAACAAAATTGCCATCGGTTTTATCATAGGGTACAGTTTCGGGACTTTGAAAAAGTGCTGAGTCAGCACTTTTTAACACTGTAGGCAATGGGGAAAAACATTAAAAAATCTTCTTCTCCAGATCCAGCAGGCAGAATCTTTTGATATTTGGTATGCAACATTGTAGGGTGGATCTGATTCAAGTTTGTTCAAATTGGCCCCCTGGGTTCATATTTGGGCTCAGTATAGAAGCCCGATTTCGAACTTGGTGTATTTCAGGCAAATTTCTTGAAAAATCTTTTTCTCCAGATTCAGCGGGCAGAATCTTTTGATATTTGGTATGCAACATTGTGGGGTGGATCTGATTCAAGTTTGTTCAAATCGGCCCCCTGGGTTTATATTTGGGCTCAGTATAGAGCCCAAATTTGAACTTACTGCATTTCAGGCAAATTTCTTTGAAAATCTTCTTCTCCAGATCCAGCAGGCAGAATCTTTTGATATTTGGTATGCAACATTGTGGGGTGGATCTGATTCAAGTTTGTTGGATGACGGATGTTATACTGGCAGCCTTCTGGGGAAATGCTACATTCTCCTTTTATCTGCGACAGTTGCAGGAGCCGACAGAGAACCTTGGGGCCCTCTTTCTTCGGCTCAGGCTGTTGTCTATTCCATCCTTTCAGCTTTTTTCAGGGTCAGTTCCAGCTTTGTGCTGTTACTGCCCTTTCTGTCTGTGTGTCGCACTTCACCATACGCCTCATCTTTCCTTGTCTTTTCTAATGTTTGTGATGCTATGGTTTGATAGGCCTAGGGATCTCTTCCTCTGTCCACGGTCCCAGTGCTATTGAGTTATGTGTGGGTTGGTTATGTGATTCCCTCCATCCTTTTGTCTATTCAGCCTGTAGTAAACAATTGAGGTAGGTTGATAAGAAGTATAAATTTTATAGTAAATTTCCTTTCTTATTATACCTACCGAAATTGTTTACATGGAGGCCCTCCCGTCTTCTTATTCGGGTAAGAATCCTTCCTCCCCGCTGATCACATAACTCCTGTGTTGTTCGGAATCAAAAGAATGACGAATTGACGCATTGCGCACTGTTTTACGGTAGTCGTGGATTTGTACTATGGAAGAGCGTCCCATACTGGGTGTGCACCGATGGCGTTCGACCCAGTTTTGGCTTATTTTTTCGTGGTGTTTTTACACCACTTTTCTTTCCCAAATCTTGGGAAAGATTAAAATAGAGAGTATTTTATCCAAGTTAGGTTCTTCCACTGTAGTGCAAGCCTGTAGTAAACAATTTCGGTAGGTATAATAAGAAAGGAAATTTACTATAAAATTTATACTTCTCCATTGAAGTGGCGCTTCATGCATTATACCAAACTCAAATAAATTTGATTCTTCTGCAAAAAGCTTATTCGAAAAATCAGGTAATGTTTTTGGAATCCCTACTCATTGTGCACCAGTGGGGTGGACAGTGCGCAGATGTTGATTTTTTTTTTTTAACCTTTTACCTAATGAGCCTCCTGCATCCGCCTGCGTTATTTGCAAATTGAGCAGTTGAAAAAAACAATTTTTTGTCTCCCGCTTTTTGAAAAAAAAGGGAGATATTAAATTCAGGGTGCCCTTCCGTCCTTCCATCCTTCCGTGTTTTTCGTTTCCAGTCTCCTTTCCTTACAGTGACCGGATTTCGATGAAATTTGGTTACTAGATCACTTTCATCAATTGTGGGTCCAAGTTCGAATATGGGCATTTTCCACGCATATTTAATTAGGTTGCTGAAATTTGTTGGCTGACGGTTTCCAGACTCTAACTTTCCTTGAAATCAACCGATTTTGATGAAATTTCATCTATGGATTACTTTTATCAATACCTAGGTCAAGTTCGAATGTGGGAAATTTTGTACCGAAAATCTGTCCATCTGCTTGTCCGTCTGCCCTGTGCGTCAACGCACCTCGGACTGAAAGCCGTATTTATGAACCGATCTTCATGAAACTTCTTGGGTATCTCATTGTGAGACCAGAATATGTGTTTTGGGGTTTGGTCCAAATTTCAATATGGCCGCCAGCGGCCATTTTTGTTCCGAAATTGGGTGTAATCAGTTTTTTGTATAGAACTTCTATATGAAAGTTCGGATTTGAATAAATTTTTGTATGAATGTTTAGTAACATGCAATACATCACATATAATATGGGTTTTGTTCTCGTGCAAAAATTATGCAAATTAGGGAAACATTGATTTATTCAGTGCTACCACTAATACACAGTAAGTGCACACCTTCCATGTTTTTTCTTTCCAGACTCTAACTTTCCTTACAGTCAGTGGATTTCGATGAAATTTGGGTAGTAGATCACTTTCATCAATTGTGGGTCCAAGTTCGAATATGGGCATTTTCCACGCATATTTAATTAGGTTGCTGAAATTTGATTGGCTGATGGTTTCAAGACTCTAACTTTCCTTAAAATCAACCGATTTCGATGAAATTTCATATATGGATTACTTTTATCAATACCAAGATCAAGTTCGAATGTGGGAAATTTTGTATTGAAAATCTGTCTCTGCCTGTCCGTCTGCCTTCGCACGCACCTCGGACTAAAAGCCGTATTTATGAACCGATCTTTACGACACTTCTTAGGTATCTTGGTTATCATTGTGAGACCAGAATATGTGTTTTGGGGTTTGGTAAAAAATTCAAGATGGCCGCCAGTGGCCATTTTGTTCCGAAATTGGGTGTAATCACTTTTTTGTACAGAACTTCTATATGAAAGTTTGGATTTGAATAAATGTTTGTATGAATGTTTAGTAACATGCAATACATCACATATAATACAGGTTTTGTTCTTGTGCAAAAATTATGCAAATTAGGCAAACTTTGATTTAATCAGTGCTACTACTAATACATAGTTAGTGCACACCTTCCGTGTTTTTCGTTTCCAGACTCTAACTTTCCTTACAGTCAGTCGATTTAGATGAAATTTGGGTAGTAGATCACTTTCATCAATTGTGGGTCCAAGTTCGAACATGGGCATTTTCTGCGCATATTTAATTAGGTTGCTTAAATTTGATTGGCTGATGGTTTCCGGACTCTAACTTTCCTTAGAGTCAACCGATTCCACTTGCAACTCAACTATATTCCACTGGATGCATTAATTCCCCTTGAAACTGTTGCCCAGTGGGAGGAATGAATTCACTGCTGTTGCTTCAACGCACCTCAGACTAAAAGCCGTATTTATGAACTGATCTTCACAAAACTTCTTGTGTATCTTTCTTATCATTGTGAGACCAGAATATGTCTTCATCATTACTTCTTTTGCAACTCTACAAAGTCAGACTCTCCCAGTACCATATACAGACCACCATATTATCTGGACATCACTTCCAAGATTTCATTAACTTCCAATCACAAGCTTTACAGGTTGGTTAACACTTTTCACATCAGTTTAATGTAATATGTCTTATCATACAGTCTTAATTTTTAGTGATTCTCACAGTTATACTCCACATCACTTTACTTGCTTTGACAGTGAAATAAAATCTGATAACCACTGTCTGAAGCACTGTCTTTTCTGTCTCTTTTAAATAACTTCCACTTGCAATTCAACTATATTCCACTGGATGCATTAATTCCCCTTGAAACTGCTGCCCAGCGGGAGACATGAATTCACTGAATTTGCTTGTTTAAAAGTATTTCAACTAAACCATATCATGTGGCACCTCTTTGGAACGAACTCATCCTACAGGGCACATTTGTATTCGGATTGCTTTGAAACGTGGCATACTTATTTGGAGTGACCTCTAGATGGGAACTATCAATTTTCCATTTCCTTCAAAAGTTGTTGCTGCTGGCAATGGCCTTTGAACTTAGTTTAGTCAGACCTCAATATTTCCCTTTTGCACACCCTACAGGGCACATTTATGACAGGATTGCTTTGAAACCTGGTCTGCTTATTTGAGGTGACCTCTAAATCGGAGCTATCGATTCTTTTCCATTTCTGGCTAAAAATGTTGCTGCTGGCAATGACCTTTGAACTTAGTTTAGTCAGGCATCAGTGTATTCCTTTGGCACACCCTACAGGGCACATTTATGATGAGATCACTTTGAAACTTGATATGCTTGTTTGGGGTTACCTCTAGATGGGAGCTATCAATTTTATTCCATTTCCATCAAAAAACTGTTGCCACTGGCAATGACCTTCGATGAACTTAGTGCAGTTATGCATCAATATTTCCCTTTGGCACTCCCTGCAAGGCACATTTATAATCAGATCAATTTGAAACTTGGTATGCTTGTTTGGAGTGACCTCTAGATGGGAGCTGTCGATTTTCTTCCATTTCCATCAAAAATAGTTGCAGCTGGCAACAACCTTTGTACTTAGTTTAGTCAGGCAGCAATATATTCCTCTGGCATGCCCTACAAGGCACATTTATGATAGGATCACTTTGAAACTTGGTATGCATGTTCGGGGTGGCCTTTAGATGGGAGCTATTGCTTTTCTTCCATTTCCAGCAAAAAATGTTGCTGCAATGACCTTTGAATTTGGTTTAGTCAGGCATCAGAATATTCCTTTTGCACGTGCTGCAAGGCACATCTGTGATCAGATCAGATTGAAACTTGGTATGCTTGTTTGGGGTGACCTCTAGATGGGAGCTATCGAATTTCTTCTCTTTCCGTCAAAAATAGTTGCAGCTGGCAACGACCTTTGTACTTAGTTTAGTCAGGCATCAATATATTCCTCTGGCATGCCCTACAGGGCACATTTATGATAGGATCACTTTGAAACTTGGTCTGCATGTTCAGGGTGGCCTCTAGTTGTGAGCTGTTGATTTCTTTTCATTTCCATAAAAAATTATTGTCGCTAGCACCAGCCTTTGGACTCGGTGCATTTTTGTAGCATCTTATCCCTTTTGCACTCTCTACATGGTATATTTATGAATTTCCATAAAAAAGGGCACATTTATGATCGGATTGCTTTGAAATCTGGTATGCTTATTTAGGGTGACTTCTAGAAGGGAGCTATTGATTTTGTTCCTTTTCCGGCAAAAAATGTTGCTGCTGGCAATGACCTTTGAACTTAGTTTAAGTCAGGTCTCAATATATTCCTTTGGCATGCCCTACAGGGCACATTTATGATCAGATCGGTTTGAAACTTGGTATGCTGGTTTGAGGTTACCAATAGATGGGAGCTATCAATTTTCTTCCATTTCCATTAAAAAATGTTGCCACTGGTAATGACCCTTGATGAACTTAGTGCAGTTATGCATCAATATTTCCTTTTGGCACACCCTTTAGGGTACATTTATAAACAGATTGCTGTGAAACTTGGTGTGCTTGTTTGGGGTGACCTCTAGATGAGAGCTATTGATTTTCTTCCATTTCCATCAAAAATAGTTGCAGCTTGCAATAACCTTTGTACTTAGTTTAGTCAGGCATCAATATATTCCTCTGGCATGCCCTATAAGGCACATTTATGATAGGATCACTTTGAAACTTGGTATGCATGTTCGGGGTGGCCTTTAGATGTGAGCTGTTGATTTAATTTCATTTCCATAAAAAATTATTGTCGCTAGCATGAGCCTTTGGACTTAGTGCATTTTACTAGCAACTTATCCTTTTTGCACTCTCTACAGGGTATATTTATGAATTTCTGTAAAAAAAGACCATTGCCACCAGCAATGACCATCAAACTTAGTGCATTTATGCATTAATATCTTCCTTTGGCATGCCTCAGCGGACGCATTCATTATCGGATTGTTTTGAAACTTCATATGTTTTATTCAGGGTGACAGAGATAGGAGCTATTGATTTTCTTTTCATTTCTATCAAAAACTCTGACTGTTAGTAACAGTCTTTGAAACTATTGCATTTGTGCATTTACATTCTTTTTTGACCTGACCTACAGGGCACATTTATTGTAGGATTGTTTTTGATTTTGGCATGCTCATTAGGCGAAACCTCTACATATAGATTCATTTCTGTGAAAAAAGTTGCCGTTTACAATGACCTCCGAACTTACTGCATTTGTGCATCAACATTCTTCCTTCAGTCAGCCTTACAGTTTACCTTTAAAAATGCATGGACTGTTCTGATGTTGTGCACACACAATGCTGTTATGTTGAAGTTTCATCAAATAACATTGGAACCAATGATCTTCAAGTTTACCATTTCAAGTTTGTCAAGTTGAGCTTCAGTGTCATTGACACTTTCATTTAATTTTCTTCTCCATTTGTTGTCTATACAGTGTTTTTTGTCTGGATTACGATCATAGCATTAACTCCAGTCGATGATTTGGAACATCGGTTATTTTCAATTTAACCCTTTACCCAACAAATCCGCCGCATCCGCCCGCGTAATATGCAAATTCAGCAGTTGAAAAAATTTTATTTTTCAAAACATTTCAACAAAACCATATCATGTGACCCCTCATTGGAACGAGCTCGTTCCAACGAGGGGGCACATGATATGGTTTTGTTGAAATTTTTTGAAAAATTTGAAAAAATGATATTTAAAATAATAAATTTTGATATCGTCTTCGTTGGGTAAAGGGTTAAAATGAAATTACAAACTATATGAGTATACTGGCTGAACATTTGCATTTTCATAATAACGCTTTTAAAATTAGTATTAAACCATTTCTATTGAATGGTGATGTCGATGAGATCTGGAGCGGTAATGTGTCGAGACAGAACTGTGAACATTGAAACAGAATTCTGCAAACAATCAAGTACAAAGCAATTGAAAAAAAAACAAACTGCAGTATTTCTCAAACCACCAGACTCCAACATACAGTACGTGGAGAGTGGATTGTAACTAAATCACCCACGGAGTGGAGTTATCACCCAAGCTATAACTTTCAAATTTTGTACATATCGACAAAAAACACAAGCAATGTTTCAGCCAATGGACCTCCGGGTTTAACCCGGAGGTCCATTGGCTGAAACTTTGCAGGTGCTGGTTATGCTTTGCAGCAAATTTGCATTTATTGCTCGGGTGGAATCTCCACTCTGCGGGTGATTTAGTGATAATACACCCTCCACGTACTGTAAAAAGATATACACAAAGGCTTGTCACTTATTTATGTTTCCCATTCCTTTCACAAATGATTGGTGACTGCATTTATCATATTTTTATACTGTACCAATGACCCATACTTAGCTGGTGCTAACTCTTAAATATCTAGGGCCAAACACAAATTTTGCCCCCCAGTCCCCAAAATTTGCATCAAAAACCAAAAATTACATATCCTATATGGTCCTCCATACTTTTACTCCACTGTGCATGCGCAGTGTCAAGAAGGTCTCGAATGAAGGTCTCCAATGTACTGCAGTTTCTTCTCTGGAAGTCTCTGTTTTACATCGGATAGTGTCTAAATTGGTTACTGATTTTGGGCCATGTTTTCAGTGCCTGGAGTCATGTTTCCGGTTTTTTGTACACTTTGCTTATGTTGACAACGGTTACTTCTGATAGTGATTACTTGTCTTCTGTTTAGTTCTGCTCATAGTCAGATACATTAATATTGTCTGTAAGTGTTACATTAATTTTTAAAAATATTGTAAAAATTTTGTTCACACTTAGGCTTTTTTGGGATCCATTTGGGCTCTTTGTTCCCATTGGGAACTTGGGCTCTTCTGAAAATTTTTCAAAAAAATTTTTTTTTTAAAATTATTTTTCCGAAATGTTATAATGGATTATATTATTATTATGTATCTTTGTTTGAAGAGTTAGTGCGAGTACTATGAATGTTTATATTTTTTCAGGATGAAAGAATATTGTACAAAATGTAATGCGAGGAAATCTTCCTCTGATTATTATGTTAATTGTGTTTCATGTAGTCTTTGTACTCGCACAAATTCTTCCTTAGTGTGTGCCAATTGGAGTGACAAACGTTGGAGACGTGTGTCACGGTATGTTGTTAGCGGTGAGGGGTCCATGCCGGTCCTCTCTCCACAAGGTCACTCTAGTCTATCAGTCTCTTTTTCAGAGG
Organism: Pictodentalium vernedei; assembly: GCA_031216915.1. NCBI lineage: Eukaryota > Metazoa > Mollusca > Scaphopoda > Dentaliida > Dentaliidae > Pictodentalium > Pictodentalium vernedei. The sequence continues at coordinate 502,219,266 of CM062293.1, forward strand.
AACAAGAACAGGGTGATGTTTCCGTGATGTCTTCAACAAGTGTGCCTCCGTCGTTGCAGTCTAACGAAGAGCTAGCGGCAAAAGTGCTCATGGAGATACAACAATTGCCTAAGAGGTCCCAAGTAGGATCGACAGCGTTGTTGTCTGCAAGCTCCCCTGGTGTAGTGTCCATCCATCGAATGGTTTGGCAGCGGGGTTCGTCCATTGCGGTCCAGGGAAGCAGTTTAGGTGATGCGAGCACTATAAACATCGAACATGCACACCCAGCAACGACGGATCCGAGGATAGTAGGGAGGAAGCCTGTCAGTCCGGTACCTAGCTTGTCCTGGTCCACCCGGACCGCAAGCGAGAGAGGCCCCCCTCTCTCTTACAACAACATCTGGGCCGCGATGTTGTTGTATGTTCGTTCGTTAGTCAGAGCATCTGTCCACTCCTCCTGCTCGGGACGCTCCGTCGCATAGACAGTCCGATGCAGCTGGTCTATTGGCTTCCTCATCCTCACGTCAGCACACACGACCGCACCTTGGCTATGTGACCACAGATATTCAGGCGACTTTCGCATATTATATAAATGCAGGAATGAACTCCCTGGAGCTCCTGCTTCGCCGACCAGGGAATCCATGTCGACCAGGTCACGGCATCCGCTAGCCAAGGACACGAGGCCTTTCTAGTTGGGATGTTTGCATATTATATAAATGCAGGAATGAACGTCCCTGGAGCTTCCAGCGGCTAAATCCCGTAAGACCGCAGCTCCACAGGTCTCCGTTACGGACGTGCTATCGCAGATTGCACAAATTATCGCAGCATCCCAGCAACCGACAGAAACTCTGTCGGATAAGGAATTATTAGAGGAAGCTGGGTCGGTACATTCCGCTACAGGATCAGGCACGGACAACCGAGAATTACAAGTGGTCCGACAGGATGGCGAAAGGGATACAGAGGAGTTGGATTTTCCCTTTCGGAACAACATAAATTGCCATAGAGTTCATCCAGCATTATCTTCCTGACGTTGTTCCTCCAGACCAAAATCCTGCGTTGCCAGATAAGAGACTGATAGCGCCACTGGACACAGAATTCTTTAATCGGTTTAGGGACATCGTCCCTGAGTTTCCGACACAGTCCAGAAATGTCACATGGACATTTGAACTGTTGAATGACACTATATATAAACTTGCTACCAAAATGGGCAGGTCTGGTCTCTTATTGGCAAATGCTCTACATCTGCCTTTCATCAATTCAAGGAATAAATTCAAAACGGCAGGACAGAGCATTCCGAGAGTTCCTCTGCGTCTAGACGACCAGGCCGAAGACCGAGAATTGTCTATACCGTCATCTGTGTCAATTCCAACCATGACGTTGGAAACGACAGTATCGTCTAACAGGGCTAGCTTAGACGCATTATCGTACGCAGATCACCTTACCAGAGCGTTATCATTACATCTCGAAGGAAAAGAATTCCAGGATGTACAAACCTTCTTGAGAGTTCTTTCGAGGGCCATACCATTCTCCACGTATAACTCCTTTCAGTGGCAAATCTGGAGTAGGTTAGATGTGACGAGGCCCTGGCTACATCCACGCGTGTGGATAGTAAGGTGAAAAACTCTTTCGGAGTCACTCCGGTCTCCGGAGAGCTTCTCTTCGACAGCAAGCTTTCCTCAATCTATGATCAGATTACTAAGAAAGCTTCTGACTCTCTGCTATTCAAATCCGCTTCAAAAAAGTTGGATTCAGTGGAAAAGAGTAGGACAGGCTTTTTTTGGGCGAATACGTCCAAGGGAAGTTGCTACAGAGGTTCCTATGCGTCCTCTAGGTCTTACTCCAGAGACCATCAAGGCAGCGACTCAGGTAGGGGCCGCAATACTGGCCGAGATAACTGGTCAGATGCCCCTAGGTCGACGAGGCGAGGTGCGGGCCTTGGAGGACGTGGTTTCTCCTTCTGCAGCCTCGCAGGTCCAGGAGGTGATGGTATAAACCTCCATCGTGTTCTAGTGGGCAGAAGACTGTCCAGTTTCTCAACTAATTGGGAGTCGATTAAGGACGACCCTTGGGTTTGAGGGGTGATTTCGGAAGGGCTAAAACTGTCCTTCAAAGGAAAACCTCCAGTAACTCGAAGTCCAAGATGGACTCAGCTTCCGTCAAATCCACGGAAGAGAGGCTCGCTTCTATCAGAAGTCCAGTCTCTTCTGGAGTAGAACGCGATAGAGGTCGTAGAAAACCAGGAATCTCCAGGTTTCTACAGCCATCTTTTTTCTGGTTCCGAAAATTTAACTAGACGGCTTGTTCCATCCAGTCATAGATCTGAGCTGGATAAACTAGCCGATCGTGGCTCCAAAATTCTATATAGAGACCATCCGATCGGTCAGAGCGAGCATTTCGGGTGAACAACTATGCTACGAGCATAGATCTCAAGGATGCGTACTTTCATGTCATGGTACATTCGGCGTTCAGAAAGTATCTGCGCTTCGCCATCCTAGGAGTCGTGTATCAGTTCCGTGCAAGGAGCTTCGGTCTGAATCTAGCACCCTGGGCTTTCACTCGAATAATGAACTCGGTAATGACTCATTTCCGAGCTCATTCGTCTGCTGTAACGTCGGCCTACCTGGACGACATTCTTCAGAAGTACGGCAACGAGTTAACGCTTCAGAACAATGTGCAGAATCTGCATCTATTGCTCCAACGTCTCTGTTTCATAAATAAGCGAGGAGAAGTCAGATCTGGCGCCGTCCAAGTCATTCTCCCACCTGAGAATGAGCTTCGAGACACACAAGAATCTTGTTTGTCTGCCATTAACCAGAGCAAAATTAATCAGTTACGCTTGCTATTGTCTTCACTCAGACAAAGTTACAGCGAGAGAATTCATGAGACTGATAGGTTTGTGCGGAGCTGCTGCAGATCTTATTCCGATGGGGTGGCTACACACTCATCCCCTCCAAATCTTTCTGACTCAGGATTGCAGGGTGAAGATTCATTCGCTCGATACTGACATCCTTTTGTCAAAATCAAGTGAAACAAGAGATTGAGACTTGGGCAGATATTCAGTGGTTAACTCAGGGAGTTCCACTGCAATTGCCGGATCCGAGTTTTACGATTATGACGGATACCAGTCAAATAGGTTGGGGTGCAACATTGAGCCCAACGGATTCGAAGTGCCAGGGTGTTTGGGATCCGCAGTTCCTAAACAAGCACATAAACATCAAAGAAATGATGTCAATTTGGCTTGTGCTACATCATTGGATGAACGTTATTTAGAATGCACACGTGCATTGTCCGACAATACGACGGTAGTAGCATATATTCTGAACCAGGGAGGCACTCATTCCATTCCGTTATTCAATTTAACGGAAAGAATACTTCTGTTTGTACTAGCACCTCAAGTTCTCCTATCGGTCCGTCATATTCTGGGTCATATTAGCAGACTCCCTTTCACAGAGGGGTCGCTTGTTGCCATCAGAATGGACTCTCAACAAACGAGTATTCAATCAGATTTGCTACCAATGGGAGCGGCCAATGATAGACTTATTTGCGACGCATCTCAACAATCAGTTGCAGACGTATGTGTCACCATGTCCAGATCCTCAAGCGTTTGCAGTAGATGCTCTATCGATCTTGTGGGACGGAATGATAGGATATGTGTATCCTCCAGCGCCGTTGATTCAGCAGATATTGCTCAAGATAAAACAATCTCAATGCAAAATTCTGTTGGTAGCATCTCTGTCTCCAGAGAGACCGTGGATAAATCTACTCACGTGTCTGTTGTGGGACATGCCGCGGAAGCTTCCTCCACAGGAGGATCTTCTTTCGCAGGGAAAATCGCGCAGACTGCATCACAACCCGCAAGGTTTCAACCTTCACATATTTCCGTTGTGCGGTCCTTCTTGCATGGCAAGCATTTTACAGGACCAGCAGTGGGCACGATTTCTAACAGTAGGAGGACCTGCCCTTCGCTAATCTTTGCTGCTAAGTGTAAGGTCTTTTGTCGGTGGTGTAGGGATCGTTCTGTAGATATTTATAATCCCTCCATTCCAGACATTGCAAATTTTCTAGTCTACTTGTTTGATGAGATCAAACTGCAGCCTGTTACCATTACGGGTTATAGGTCTATGCTATCTGATACTTATGCACACCATGATAGTTTACTGATTGGATCTATTGTCTCTTTATCTAAGTTAGTAAGAAACTTTTCGATAAATAGACCTAGAACCCTTAGACTAATTCCTAAGTGGAATTCAGCCTGGATTCTTCTTAAGCTAAAAGAAACGCCATTTGATCCTCTTGACACGGTGGACTTCAAATTTTTAATTTATAAGACAGCTTTTCTCTTAGCCTTCTCTTCAGCTAGAAGAGTCAGTGAGCTTCATGCACTATCTGTAGACGACTCTCACTATCGTAGTGTAGGTAATACTATTACCTTCACTACTAATGTTGGATTTTTGGCTAAGAATCAGGCTCCTAATAAGTATCCGTAACCTATTGTTATTAAGGCTTTTCCGTCTTCAGATGGGCATAGGCCTTTACTCTGTCCTGTTAGAGCTTTACATATTTATAAACGTAGATCCGAGTTTATCAGAAAGGAACGTAACGTTTCAGTCTCTGATGCCTAATAGAAGGGACATTTCGGTCCATTTTATTGCTAGGAGGATTCAATTAACTATCCGTACTGCTTATGATAAATTATCTTCAACCCAGCAGTCTGTGCTTAGGATTTCAGCTCATGAAATAAGAGCTCTATCTACATCTTGCTCTTATGCTAATAATGTTGCTATAACAGTTGCAACTATAGTTATGCAGGCTTTCTGTTCAGGCAGTGACTCTGTCCTGCTGTCCTCTTTGTTCTGGGGTATTTGATCCAGCGGAAGGGGGGGAGGGGGAAGGTGTTCCCTTAGGTCACCTGCTTTATAGTGAAAAGCAAAGGTATACCTCCTCTGGAGTCAGTAATTCTGAGTCGGTGCCGAGATGGTTTGAAAGTGTAATGCTAATGTTAACTCATCCATGTAATATTTTTCAAGTGTTGCTCGGTGTGAAGCCTCGTATATGTCACGTGTAATACGCGCGTTAATATACAATCCTCGGACACTTTTAATGAGTATGAAGAGCCTCATTTCACTGGACTTCCTTTATTTATTGGCTTTCCTTTAAAAATAATTAGTATAACGGGTTATACTGGATGTTAATAGAGATCATTGATGTTATTGTGCTCAATTACAGAATGGTGTTGTGTCTTTCTTTTTGATGCAATAAGAAAGATACATATAAAGCCTATGTCTCCTTTTCTCCTCGAGGGAATAATTCTGTTATATGTAGTTGAGCCTATTGGATTTTCCTTTATGTCCTAGGCCCTCCAGCCTTTTTTCTATTCAGCTAAGTCTGGGTCATTGGTACAGTTTAAAAATGTTAAAAAATTTATATTAATTTATATATTTTTCATACTTACCAATGACCCAGACGGGGATGGCCCTCCCTGAGTTGGGAACTCATACCTCCCCGCTGAGTACATAACGCTTACCAGGCACTGGTTGTAAGAATGATAATTGGCGCCAATTTCAAGACCTTCTTGACACTGCGCATCGCAGTGGAGTAAAAGTATGGAGGACCATATAGGACATGTAATTTTCGGGTTTTGATGCAAATTTTGGGGATTGGAGGGCAAAATTTGTGTTTGGCCCTAGATATTTAAGAGTTAGCATTAGCTAAGTCTGGGTCATTGGTAAGTATAAAAAATATATAAATTACTATAAATTTTTTAACTTTTAGCTCGATCCAGAAATGTACCTCGTGTTTATTATATCGTTTAGGACCGTGCATAAAACCGCAAGATATTGGTGGTTTTGCTACAGCTACTTCTGAATTGTCATGTAGGCTGTATCGTGATTAATACATTTACCTTAGAATAGCTAATGCAGTGATGTGTGGTACTGCACAATAAATATATTAGTACTTAATGCATCAGAATCTCTACTGTACTAATGAGCATTAATCTCTCACCCTAGGGATCAGGCATAAAAATTGATGCCGATGCCGGATGCCACCAGGTAATTTTAATCTCTTTTCCTTGCACAGGTGATGGGCGATTGCGGGTTCATCCCCTTGATGTGTACTGTATGGGTGCCCAAACTCTGGAGCCCAAACTTTCCCCCAAATTTCTGCAGGGAAATATCATTCAATTTTGAAATCTACCAGTTTGAAGCATTTATTTCCAATACAGTGGAATCCTGTTAATTGAATAGTCACTTTGCCATTGAAAATTATTCAATTAACAGTAGTATTCAGTTAACAGGGATTGTCATTTTCCTTTATTCTAGAGATAAATTTTGAATTTATTCTATTATATCTTGTTTGACAGAGGTACACGAGCCCTGTCAAACAAGATATAATAGATTAAATACCTGTATTGGATGTGCCAAATAGGCCTATTAATAAATGAAAACTGGGGTGATTCAGGGTAATTTCTTGAAAGGTTACAAGGTTTTTTATTCAATTAACAGGAGTTTACTCTATAACCTATATTCAATTAACAGGTCAAATTTGTACTGCAGGTATGGTAAATGGTTTTGTGTTGGAAAATAATATTCAATTAACAAGTATATACAATTAAGAGATATCCAATTAAGTGGCCTCCACTGTATTTACTAGAAATCTATCTACATGTGTATACACATGCAGTTGATAAAAAGCATTTCAAGATGCATGCAGTTGTCTTATCATCTGTATTAAGACATCTCAATTTATTTGGGGACATCCTCAATTGAAAAACAGGTGTCCCCCCCAAAAATATCTGTATCCGTCCCTGGTAATGGGTTAACTCTTAAACGGCGGAGTGTTGTTAAAGATTTTTTTTATCAAATCTAGTCATGGCTGCTCCTCAGCAGCCATGACTAGATATGATAATAAATTCATGTAAAGTTAACTCAAGTAAACGTTGGTGAAAATACCCACTCAATTTTCAGGGAGAAAATTTGATAAATGAGCTCAAGTTATACTTATCTCAGGGGCAAGAGCAGTTCTGTCCTCGGCAGGATTATCTGCCAGCAGCATGCAAGGAGTTAGCCCTTAACCCAATGCAGACGATATCAAAATTTATAATTTAAAATATCATTTAGTCAAATTTTTCAGAAAATTTTAATAAAACCATATCATGTGACCCCTCGCTGGAACATGCTCGACGAGCTCGTTCTAACCAGGGGTCACATGATATAGTTTTGTTGAATTTTTTTGAAAAATAATATTTTTTCAACTGCTGAATTTGCAAATTTCGTGGGCGGATGCGGCTGATTCCTTGGGTAAAGGTTTAAGGGCCTATTTACGACTTTCATGGCCTCAGAACAGGTGCCCTTAACATGCAATCATCAGGAGGGCCTGCTGACAGTAGGCAAATTACCTAGGTAGTGGCTTCCAGTCAAGACTTTGCTGCCTGAACAGGCAGCCAAGACTTGGCTAGAAATCACTAAGCTACTGAACATGTGCAGGCTGTGGTCTGGTTGGAATTCAGGCCAATTGTCCAGGCCCTTAAGGGTTAAGCTGTTGTTTTTAAGGACTTTCAAACCTGCCTGTTGAATACTTTTTATTTGTACTTTTGTCTGCAGGTTTTCATTTTCCAAGTATGACCAGTTTAGTTTCACAGAAAGTGAATGAGGAAGACAGATCGCTTACTTTTGCAGTTATTTCAGCAGGAGGAAGTGTAGGGTAAGGTTTTATATTTTGATTTGAAGATGTGAGAATTAGTTAAAACTATAGATGGAGTTAATGGAAAACTTGATTTTCTTCAATTTTGATTATTTTGTTATTAAAAACCGTAACTGAAATTGCCATTATTCTACAGAACCTGAACATTCTGCTCACAAAATCAAGCCATATTATTCATCTCTTTGTGACAGTGATGTACAAGGTCACTGTCTGAAACTACCGGTTGTGGCTCTCAATTATTTATGTCTCTCCAAACTTTGTTTTTATTGAGGTGTAATGACACCTTGACAGTCAGGGTCGCCTTGTGTCAGACAGTTTTATGGGTGGAGGAAGCCGGAGATAACCACTGAGCAGTGGTAAGTAACTGTCAGACTCCCCAATGTACTAACTCCGCACAAGCAGGATAGGATTAGCATTGGTTGACGACAAGTACGCCATTGACATATTGTAAATCTTTGTGCACAGCGACACCATGCCTCAACAGCAATCGAGATTAAGTGCCTTGCCCAAGGACACGATGCTTTTACCCTGGAGATAAAACCGTGGACCTTTCAGTCTGAAGTGCAATGCTGTAATCATTCAGTAACTGTAACCTCAGTTCCTTACCCTTGAGCCAGTAAATCAGTATGGACACAAATATGGTACATTTTGGCATTTTTTGATTGTATTTATCCCCAGTTCGTTGGATCGAACATTATTATTTCCAAGCACATTGAAAGTTTATCAGACTTCAAGGGAGAATGGCATTCACCCGGAAAAAAGTGGGGGGGATGCTATTCCTCTGCATTTTTCATGACATACAACACTGCTTTGTGAAAATAATGAACATAGGTGCTTATTTGGGTTTAACAACACTTTCAACAGTTAGGGAGACCTCATGTCGGACAGTTTTACTCTTCGAGGAAGCTGAAGTCCTGGAAAGAACCACTGACATGCCCTACATGGAAAGAATATGACCTTTTGCCTATGCTAAAGGTTTTTGGGCCCGGGCACCCATCAAGGCAGAATGATCACGGCCAAAATGGGACGTTCTGATCGAGACATTATTTGGAGTCATCCTACCAAGCTACAATGAAATCCCTTCATAATTATGACCTGTAGACTGTTCTAAAGGTTTTCGGGCTTCGGGCCCCTGTAGTCATCACAGTTGCCCAATCGTGTCCAAAAGAGGACGTTCTTATTGGTGTTTAAGGTCACATATTTATGCACAATGGCTAATCATGACCCTGATAGTTTTATGGGTGGAGGAAGCGGTAGTACCCGGAGAGAACCACCGAGCAATGGCGAGAAACTGTCAGATTCCTCAACATACTAACTCCACACAAGCAGGGTTAGCATTGGTTGAAGACAAATGCACCATCGACTTGCAGTATGCCTTAGTACACAATGCCACCATTCCCCTATGTGGGCCATTGGGATTAAGTGTCTTGTCCAAGGACATAACGCGGTTGCCACAGGTGGGAGTTGAACCAAGGACCTCTCGGCTTGCAACCTGCATCTTTCCCAACTGAGCTCCCAGGTGAAAAGATAGTGATTCTCAAAATTGTTGACACTGACTTGCGCAACATTTTACTTAGGCCATTGTAAATAAATTCATTATTTTACATCAGTTATCGTCTATGATACACAGAGGAGAACTGCGCTAATTTTTTATACCCCCACTTTCGAAGAAAATGGGGGTATACTGGATTACATGCGTCCGGCTGTCTGTCCATGTGTGAGTCCGTTCGAGAATATTCATAACTTTCAGATCCTAATAACTTAAATATTTATTACTTGTTTTAATTCATTTATGCTTCATCAGGCCAGCAATGCAGTGGGGGTATGTATTGTCTTCAGCAATAGCTCTTGTACCGGTAAGTATCTGCAGAGCTGAAATGCAAATTTGTATGAAATTTTTGTACCACATAGAGCTGAGAAGTTTTGATTTTCAGCTTAACTTGACAAAGTCAAGATAAGCTATTGCCATCACGCGTGCGGAAGTCTGTTAGTCTATGCATCTGTTCACACTTTCCTTTAGCACAGGCTAATCAGATCATCACGAAATTTCATGTGCAGGTTTGGGGTCATGTCTAGAGGAGAACGTCCCCTTTTGGTCGTGATCGGTCAACCGGTATGGCTGCCCGAGCCTAAAACCTGAAAACCATTAGCACAGTCTACAGGTCGTATTTATGAAGAGATTTCATTGTAATTTGGATGGCTGCCTGAGCCCCAAAACCTTTAGCATAGTCTATAGGTTGAATTTATGGAAGGATTTCATTGTAACTTGTTAGGTTTACTCCATATAATGCTTAGAAGATGACATCCTTTTTTGGTCGTGATCAGCCAACTGTGACAGCTACAGGGGCCCGAAGGTCAAAAACCTTGCACACAGTCTGCAGGTCATATTTATGAAAGGATTTCATTGTAACTTCATAAGATCACTCCAGATGATGCCCAGATGAGAATGTCCCTTTTTGGTTGCGATAATTCAGCCATGATGGCTGCCTGAGCCCATAGCCCGAAAACCTTTAGCAGAGTTTACAGCTCATATTTATGAAGGGATTTCATTGTAACTTGTTAGGATGACTCCAGATAATGTCTAGATGAGAGCGTCCCCTTTTGGTCGCTATCATTCAGCCTTGATGACTGCCCGAGTCCAAAACCCAAAAACCTTTAGCATAGTCTATAGGTCGTATTTATGGAAAGCTTTCAATGTAACTTGTTAGGTTGACTCCATATAATGCCTAGATGATGACATCCCCTTTTGGTCATGATTGGTCAACTGTGACGGTTTCAGGTGCCCGAAGCCTGAAGACCTTGAGAACAGTCTGCAGGTCATATTTATGAAGGGATTTCATTGTAACTTTGTAGTATCGCTCCAGATGATGCCCAGATGACAACGTCCATTTTAGGTCGCCATCATTCAGCCATGATGGTTTTCCGAGCCCAAAATCCGAAAAACTTTAGTACAGACTACAGGTCGTATTTGTGAAGGGATTTCATTATAACTTAGCAGAGTGACTCAGTATAATGTCGAGATGAGGACGTCCCCTTTTAGTTGCAATCGGTCAACCGTCATGGCTTCACAGGCCTGAAGCCCGAAAACCTTTAGCACAGTCTACAGGTCATATTTATGAAGGGATTTCAACGTAACTTGATAGGATGACTCATTTTGGAATAATTTTACTGTAACTTGGTAACTTTCGTTGACATACGTTAACTGTGAGGGCCACATACATTAACTGTGAGTTCCACATTAACCCACCCCTCAGCTCTTTAGTACAGTGTACACCTCATATTATTTTTATTGAAAACACAGCATACAGGGAACAGAAATCAACATATTCCCAATTTTCACAATTCTTGACTTATTTCATGATCCTTTCATAAATATTGAACATTATCCTTTTCATCAAACACAACACTCAGACAAGTTAAGCTACAGTGTCATTGAGACTTTCATTACGTTTGTAGGCATGTCAAGATTGTCATTCTGAGAATTTCTGACAGAACAAGCCAAGTCACTTTTGTAACAGTGCTGTATAATTGGACTAGAGTTGTCATACATCATACAAAAATTTCTTGGGACGTGTGATCATTCTTCTAATGCAACAGTGACTCCTGTTAGACAATGTTTATTTTTCTGGAGTTTGAATACATGAATACTGATGACAGAGTTATCAGTTGACGTTACGTATTTAGTTTTCAGTCGTTGACAATGCAAATTGAACAGTGTAAACTTAAGTATCCGACATTTTGTAAAGAAAACTGAAACCGACTCACAAAACCAGTCAACCACACAACACTATATTACGGCCTTAAGGTACTCACTGAAATTCGAAACACCAGCATCGATTCCGGTTAGCAGTTATAAATGAAATACCTCGGTTGATTTACACCACCGATTATTTGCTGCACTTTGGTGAACACTATTGTGATCAAATCAGGCCTGGAAAGAATTTTTTTTGGTGCATCGGTCATATTGACCGGCTCCATAATGATCGGATCGGTCATACAGTAATCTGGGTCGGTCATATTTTTTGGCTTCTAAATCACATATTAACTAGGCCTTACTGACCCGTGTCTAAGCCCATGGGGTGCTTGCAGTTGGTTGAGAACAAATCGAGGGGTAGGCTTAAACATGAAGACTTGAGTCTGTGACTGGGTTTCTCTAGATAAACGATACTGATAAAATGACGATCCCACATCATTCACTTTATGAACGAAATACAAAATCAACATTGGTTTTCAGTATCATTTGTCAAATCACCAATGAGGATGTAACATGTTTTACTTTCAGTGTTCAATTATTTTAATATATTTACTCATATTTCAGCTGCTCTGTGAATAAAATTTTATTAAATCCACGTGTGTTGTTTGTATTTTTTTCAGTAAACATTGTTTCTGGTAATTGCATCACATGCAAACAAGGACGAAAACCAGCAAATTAAACGCCCAAACAAGCCAACTATACAATCTTATCAGAGGGAATCCATTTGAAGTAACAAAATAACAATACAACAAACCCAGTTTTATCTTTTTTATTACTCAATAACACTAATTACTCAATAAAACATCAAATGAATAATGCAAATATAAAATAAAACATGTGATTAAAAAAACGCCCAAAATAGCACAAACTTACTACAAAGATGTACGTGCGTGAACTCACCCCTCAGGTGACATGCAAAGAAAAAAAAAATTCTCATTTTATCCGAATTCACACCGGGTGCAAATTCACGTTCACAGGAATTGAGATTTTTTTCTTCTTTCCATGTCACCTGAAGGACTCGCTCATTTCATATTCATTACAATACTTATTCTCCCCAAGCTACACCCACTCTTGACTCAATACTAATCCCCCCCCCCCCCCCCCCCCCCCCCCCCCGGCCCCATCATCTTGAACGTCCCGGTTGGAAATTTCAAGTAGATATGTGACTTTCACAACATTTTAGAGCGGGAGTGATCTAATAGCCAGGTGGAATATTTCTGCGCTTGAATTTTGTGAAAATCACATCAACAGATCAAGCTTCTGCTTGGACCGCTGTACCCCTCCCCCTCCACCCCCCACTCCCACCCCTCCTCTTGTCGGGTTGCACCAAGTCTCCTGGCTTCGGACCGACCGGGGATACTTTGGTAAACTACTATAGAGAATGTATTGATATTGAGAACAATACACTTTTAATAGTAGTTTCTTGTAGTACTCCAGGGTGCCATCCTTATAGTATGCTTATGGGATATACTGAAGTGAATACACTTTTCATGATAGTTTCTCTTAATACTCAAGGGTTCCATCACTGTGGCACACATATGGGGATTGACTTTTGGGGGAAAATTCACATAATGTCTACCCCTATGGTGGTACCCTGGAGTACTCAGGACATTTACTATAGAAAATGTATTGACGCTAATACTTCTAAAGGAAATTACCAATTAACGAGTTCAAATGCCTTATTTATTATTAGCTTCCATTGCGATGACTGTTTTATTCAGTCACTGCCTGGCCCAAGTTTTATACATATTGTGGGAAAAGCCATACAAATATCCTTGGCAGACTTTAAAGACATTTATTTTGTGTGTGACTGTGTTGTCAACACAGCCACGTGCGATTATTATACGAGTGGTTGTTTCTGATTGTGTACATAATAATTTGTAATTTTTGCATCTTGTATAGATTCTTGTATGGATTCACCCCCAAGCTGTCTTCAAAAATAACCGGACACAATAGGAAGCAATTACAATTCAGTTGGTAAAAATATACATTTAACACTCCGTTGTTCATGTATAAATTATTCAGTCTGTTATAGGCGTGTTTTTGGAATAATTGACAAGTAAGGTGCATGCTGTCAAGTTTGTGGATATTATTCAGCAAAGTGAATTCGTGAAAATAAAAACAACATCATTTTTGCTTCGGAATGAATTTTATTTTAATAAAATAAAACCATTTACCTCTTTTTGACATATCAAGGCATACAACAATCAATTTCTTGAATGTTAGATGGAAAAGGAAATCTGCACTGTTTCCAGCCTCCAGGTATTGACAACACGTTGTTACTCACCTAATTTCGTTTCAAATTCACCTGCGAACTGACAGACTTTTACAGTTTTTGAAATTGGGGGAGTGGGCTTAAACACGGAGAGGGCTCCTTGTTTTCGAAATGCAGAAAGTTGGGGTGGGGGCTTAATCACGAATATGGGCTGTGACACGGGTCAGTACAGTACTTGGGAGAAAAATGTGTCAGTCATTCATGACCGGTTGGATATAGTTAGCGCCGGTCACGTCGACGTTTCGTGGCGGTCACTGTCCGTGACCGACCACTTATTTCCAGGCCTGGATCAAATGCATGTCATGGGCTATAATAAACTGGTAGAGTGCTGAATTATTTTTGGCCATCAAAATTTGTTCATATCTTATTGCCTTGTTATAATTTATGGGAGAGTGCCAATAGGCACTCTCCCAGAATCTGTAACAAGGCAAATCCTAACACTAAGGCTAAAAAAATAATGTTTTGATTCTCAGGCCCTCCCTCGTTGGATTTGAACCTCCTCATTAGACATTTTTATTATGTCATGTTTTTTTAAGAATTTGTGAAAACTTGGAATGGTCATTTTTTCACATTTCTCGGCATATAATTATTTAGCTGTGTTTGCAGTAATTTGGTTTTGCTTGTTGCAGTTTATGGGAGAGTGCCCAGAGGCACACTCCCATAAACTGTAACAAGGCAAATTCTGATATACTGAGTCATGATTTAATTATTTATTTATTTGCTGGTGTTTAAGGTCATATATTTCTGCACAGTGGCTAATAATGACCGCAACACCAATATAAACTCAAGTTTAACCAGTCATTTAGAGCCATGTTTCCCATTTTAAAGGACTCCTAGCCCAAGCATTGGTTACTAGGGCCTATTCTAATGGATCATGATGTTTGACAGATCTGTACCATTAAAAAGAACAATAAAATACAAATCCTTTTAGCTGTTGTTACAGCAGTTAGTTATAAAAGGTATACTATAATTACACTAAAATACAACCTTTTCTCTTTTTCAAATGGAAAGACAGCAAAAATATTTGCTGAGTATACTCACTCAACCCTTTACACGAAAAAAAAAAAAAAAATAAAAATAAAATCCTCCCTCCCTCCCTCACTGATTTGAGAAAAAAAATTGCCTGAGAATCAATTCATTTTTTTTATTTGGCCTAAATAAGGTGATATGTATAACAACCATGGAATATGAAACCTTTAACCTTCTGCACTCTTTACATCAAAATACCAAAGTTTTTCAGCGGCAAATTTTTTCCATAATGCAACGGAGAATTTAATAAATTATATCCTGTTTAACAGAGCTCATTGACGAAATATTTTATTACATTTTTCATTCTACGTGGACAATGTGGAGTCAATGATGGAAATTTTGAATTACTACCAGAGTAAGTTGTGATACAGACGTTTCAGAATAAAGCCCAAATATGGACTTCCAGTACCCCACCAGTTAACTAGAAGGAGCTATTTCCTGTCCCTACATCCTGATAAATTCTCTCTTTTGATTGGTTAGAATACCTTGGACAAATTGCCACGGCAAAAGGTGCACCCAACATCCAGGGTATATGAGAGCGCGTAACATCCAGGGTATAAGTGCACGCGAAACATCGGGGTTATATGTTTTAATCGGAAGCCTTTTGCATTTACTCACCTCAATATAAAAATCGAACCAAAAAACCTGAAAATAGTTGCAAATATCATCAGATTTGCGACAGTTCGATCATATTTTGCTGTTATAAATTAAATAGTCGAATAATTAAAACAACTCGAGAAAAATGAAATAAGAGCAAATCTAATGACAAAATAGCGGAGATGTTCACGCATTTCCAAGGGAAAGGATGAAATTCTATCTGTTGTCTTTTGTGTTTGTAAAAACAAAACAGTTATTCAGGCGTTTGGTACAACTATTGCAGAGCGTATGAAATGTATCCACACATTTGTTTCCACTATTTTTCTGCATGCATTGTGTTTCAAACAGGACAAAAACGTTATCTCCGTCAACATGTATGGAACATGGAGATTTAATACCTGGACACCTCATTTAAACACCTCACCTGCAGCTTGGTGTTTAAAAACCAACATCCAGGTATTAAATCTCCATATGAAATACATGTTGGCAGAGATAACTTATATTATTATACTTCATGAATAAAACTAGACAAAAGACGTCTGATTGGACAGATACAATTTGCCAATTTGCGTGATCATGCTTGTTGACTCCACCCATTCTTGACAACGTGTGATAGTCCATCGCAACGGTTGTTATTGTTTGTAATAATAAACGCTAGGACACGGTGATTTTGTAATATCACACGCTAAATCCAAAAATTGCCGAAAGGGAGAAAATAACACACCCTGTTTCCGAAGTTTTTCTCTCGCCTCAAATCAGACGACAACAACAAACATGGCTTTCGCAAATATTACCGATGAAAATCAACTAAGCGAAGTGTTGACAGAAGTGTAAAGTTGTTCAGGGAGATTTTGGGCACAAAGGGGAAATCAACTGAATTTGAAACATTCGACATATGTGAACTGAATCAGTGTTTTAGTCTGCTTATTTGTTATTGATTTATTTATAACTCTGAAAGAACATTCCTTTTAATGGTCATTCAGTATCATAAAAAACATAGTGACCGTTGTTCAGTGTGTTATGGTAGATTATCCCCCTCAGAAAAAAAATTAACGCCCTCGACTTCGTCTCGGGCTTTAATTTTTTTTTCTTCGGGTGCTAATCTACCATAACACACTGAACAACGGTCACTATGTTTATAAGGTTCTATGGTAATTTCTCGACCGGTTACAGGATTTTTTATTCAATTAACAGGAGTTCACTCTATAACCTATATTTAATTAACAGGTCAAATTTGTATTGGAGGTATGATAAATGGTTTTGTGTTGGGAAATTATATTCAATTAACAAGGATATACTATTAAGAGATATCCAATTAAGTGGGCTCCACTGTATTAGGTATAATAAGAAAGGAAATTTACTATAAAATTTAATTTTTATTTAGTGCTGCTAACAAGGTAATAATCTCTGTGATATGGCAACACTGCCCCTCCCACACCTCTAGGTCTCTGCAAGGTCGGGAGGTGTGGGAGGAGTAGTGTGGCCACCTTACAGAGACTAGTAAGGCACCAGAGATCTGAAAAGATGAGCATAGGCTTTAGGAATAGGCTGTTATGGTAATCATTATTTTTTAAGCTTTGGAGGGCTAGTTTTTGCCCCTCTTAATTTTTTTAAGGCGAGCAGTAGGCGAGTGAAATAATCGCTCGCCTGAAAATGCCAGGCCTGCCGTAGTTTAAATTTATGTAGCACTCATGATGTAGCCATATATGTTTAAAGTTAGTTAACCCTTTGCCTAATGAATTGGCCTTATCCATCCACGTAATTCACAAAGTGATCTGTTTAAGAAAAAAATATCAACAAAACTACATTTTGTGTCTCCCTCATTGGAATGAGCTCATTTCATTGAGGGGATCGCATGATGTGGCTTCATTGAAATTTTTCAAAAATTAAAAAGAAAATAAATACACTGAACGACACGTGAAGGCTTGTAATAAACACAGAACAGCACATGAGTGAATGGGTTAAGCAATATGGCACAAGTGTCATCACTGAAGGATAAAACGAGAGGTCGCAAGCCTTGCATTTTATCCTTCCGCAATGACACAAGTGCCATATCGATTAACCCATTCACTCATGTGTCATTCCATGTTTATTACAAGCCTTCATGTCAAAAAAAGCAATTTCTTGGTGTGATATTACAAGCTGCATGGAAAAAATATTCCTGTTAGCACTTGTTAACCCTAGACAAGCTGCTAGACATCAATAGTATGGATACATTTGAGATAAAATGGACCATTTTCAAATAGCCACAGCACTCTGTGGCTATGTGTCAAACAAACATAACTCATTTTGTCGGTCATTAACTTGTCTGGCGATGATATTGATATTAACCCTCTCCACCATTAATGATGGTTTTTACCTAAACATTTTTTATCAAACCTAGTCACTTGAGACTACTATACACACCTTTCTCATAACATCAATAAAGGAACTTCAGTGAGACAGTTATAAACAATTCATCAGACACTCTGGGGTCATGAAAAATCATGGGATCTCATCTGGAAAAGCCATGATTCTACAGAATCATAAAGTCTAGTTTTCCTTTTGTATTTTTAATTTCCTAAAAATAATTACCCTCTCATTTATAGCAAACCACTTCATACTCATGGTAGTCCATCTTAACCCTTTACCCAATGTAACGTCCAAAACCTGCCAGGGCTGGTCTAAAGAATCGCCAATTAATTTTCATTATTTTTTCATTGTTTGTCTCAAAAACAAAGGTTATGACCTCTCTTTGGAATGAGCTCATTCCAATGAGGGGTCATAACCTATGTTTTTGAGACAAAAAATGAAAAAAATTAGTTATTCAAGTTTTTTTTTTTTTGCGAGTGTCGTCTTCTTCTCATGTTAGGTAAAGGGTTAAACATTTGCAGACCTCTTAAACTGGAAGCCAGGATAAGTAAATGGGTACAGAATAAATAAGAAATAAAAATAGGTTCCTGATAGTTCTTGTTGGAACCCAAAGTTAGATTCTGTAGGGTTCCCAGACATCAAATACACAGAACCTTTTTCAGATTCCATGTTTTCAGGCTCTGTGAATTTCTGAAAATCTGCATGCATGGCATTTTCAAAATCAAACAAAGACTGATCTCATTTGTGAAAATATTTATGTTGATAATAATGATATAAATTTGAAACAGACCATAGGCAAATCATCTGAATGTATGAAAACAAGAAGGTTGGCTGTATGCAGTATGAAGTTTTCAAAAGTTTGGTTGAGAATGAATGAACCAAATAATTTAGCACTTTACCAGTTATTATGCGAAAAAATTTGTTTGAGATTGAATAAATTAGGTTAAGGCCTAAAAAAATTAAAAATCTGTTTCTCAGGCCCTCCTGCATGGTCCTTTTGGCTGCCGCATGCTCACTTTTTATAACCAAAGTAAACTTTAAAAAACTAAAAATTAAATGGTTTATGTCTGATATTTTACCAAAGTTGAAAAAATTGATAAATTTGTCCCTTGAGTGCAAGAAGGCTTTGCAATGCTTCAGCATTGCAAAGCTTTCTTGCTCTCAAGGGATGAAATTCACCACCACCCATGCTATACCGTAGATTATGAGTCCTAAAACAAAAACCAAGAACATGAACTTTTAATGGCAAAGAAATAATTACACAAAATAAAAATTAAAATAAAAACCGCTCGCCCGCATGCAATTTTACAAATAATGGCCCGAGAAACAGAAGATCTACTTTGTATGGCCTAACTGGTAGAATGCTCAATTATTTTTGGTCATCAAAATTTGTCGACAAATCTTCGCCTTGTTAAAATTTATTGGAGAGTGCCATAGGTTCTCTCCCATAAATTGTAACATGGCAAATCCTTTAAGACTTAATAAATTCACCTCAAGGCTAATATGAAGTACATCCACTGAATATGAAGTCATTAAGATAGGTTACCTGCACTTCAGATTAAAGCCCAAATATGGGCTTCCAGCATTCTACCAGTTAAAATGTGTTGCTTCTCCAGGTTTCGTACAGGTCCTTGAAGATGCTTGAAAGTGCTTGAATTAAAAGATTGAAATTCCAGGGCCTGGAAAGTGCTTGAAAATCATATCTCCAGTAGTAAAGTCCGGGAAAGTGCTTGAAAAATATGTAATGTCAATAATCTAGCGTGTTATGAAAAAAATTGCTGTAATGACTTGCATAGATTGACAGTGCATAAAGTCGGTGTTTTATATTAAAAAAAAAACAGCGTGCCTCCTACCTGTACCTAACAAGAAAAGCAAACACTTGCAAACACAATTCTTGAATAACTATTTTTTTGATTTTTTGTCTCAAAAACATAGGTTATGACCCCTCTTTGGAATGAGCTCATCAAGCTCGTTCCAAAGAGAGGTCATAACCTATGTATTTGAGACAAAAATTGAAACTTAATTGGTGATTTTTGTGAAAAGCACTGACCGGTTTTGGTCGTTACGTTGGGGAAAGTGTTAATCATGCATTAGATATTATTATGTTATAAACAGGTATGCTAGTATGAAATAGGGTCGGCATTGTTTTATCAGAAGGTCCTGGAAAGGTCCTGGAATATGCTTGAAAAAATCCTTGAAAGTCCTAGAATTTTTTTTCTGAAGGGTGTACAAACCCTGCTTCTCAAGCCCTTGGTAAAAAGTTATAATAGCCAACCAGATATATTTGATTGCTTGGTGTATTGTTTTTGTGTAAGAAACGGATTGTATACATTGGACTTTATTGTATTTTTCAGCACATTGTTTACTGGTAGCTGTGGTTCCTTTGTACTGGATCGTTATGGATGGCAGAGTACTTTCTATCTAATTGGTATGTGTCTAATAGATGAAATAAAGAAAAAATTTGTTTCTACTTACAGTTAAAACTAGAAGTCCTGTCATGAAATGTGTGCTTATCTAGGCTTAATTGTGCGTAGGAATTGCGTGCAATTGCCATATCGAATGACATCCAAAGCACGGCAGGTTCTCCTGGTTCCTCATAACAAACGCAGGCAATGTTTCTGCCAATGGACCTCCGGGTTACCCGGAGGTCCATTGGCTGAAACATTGCTTGTGCACAGGCCGCATGCACACAATTCGATAGCCTTACTATTGTCATAATGCATATATTAACGCGCATATCAACTTGCGCATTTCAGGACAGGACTTTTAGTTGTAACTGTAAATGTTTAAAAACATTAGTGTCAGTCAGTCAGCAAGTAGCTTCTTTTCTTTTTTTCTGTCATTTGTTTTTCAAGTACACAGAACAGACCTCCAGATAAGATGTGCAAAGTTATAAAAATACATTGATTGTTTGCAAAATGCATTGGAAATGATTTGGTAGCTTAGAAATTTTTATACCATGATTACCTATTCTACTATATATGAAAAGCCTATGACATAAATTTTAGCTTTACACACCAACCGTGGTGAACATGCCAACAATGGGATTTTAATAGTAAAAATTTACACCTACAGTGGAACTACATCCAAGTTGACCTTTGGTGACGTTGACCTGAATGCGAACTCGTCTAAATTTATCGCATGTTGCCTCACAAAGAGTGAAATCAAAGTGGCAATTATTTATTACGTTTTAAATGAGTTCACCCCATAAGACACCAAAAGTTAACAAGCATGCATTGTCTCATGTTAATAAAGCATCCATAACTCAAAATAGTATGTTATTATGTTATTAAAATGAATTGAACAGGGCCCTGTGATGCATCAAAATTCGATTTGATTCGAAATAGTTCCCATGATTTAATTTCAATCATGCCAATTTGAAAATTTTCAAATCAGCTAGATGTTCTGAAAATCCAACAAAATGTCTCCTCTTGAACTCTTATTCCATCATCAGGTCTCCTGTAGAAGAGACCTGATGATAGAAGAACATGTCAAGTAGGTTTCGCTTCCGAAATTACTTTGATTCCATTCTAAATTATTTTACAAAGATGATTTGTGGAATGAGTATTTTGTTTTAAAGATATCATGTGACCAGCAAGTTGAGACTTTAAGTTTAGCACAATTTTGTTCTTAAAAATAGGTTTGAAACAATTTATTGAAGCACACCTTTTTATATGCCCATTGAAAATGGAACATATGTTATCTCTCCATTTGTCCATCAGTAAACATTTTGGTTCAGTACAATAACTTGAGTATGATTTGTCCTAAAGCTTTCAAAGCTGATTTGTAGCATTAACACATGGGAATTCTGGTTGGTATTGAATTTCAGCTCCGCCTGCCCATTTTCACCAGAGTTATGGCACTTGTGTCTACAAAATTGGGTTGTTTCTTGTTTTTTTAGTATGATTTCCTAGAGTTTTCAAATTTGGTTTATAGCATAAACATATTTGAATACAGGCTGGTATTGAATTTCAGCTCAGCGTGCCCATTTTGGCCAAAGTTAGTTAGTGTAAAATTAAGCTGTTTGTCAGTTTTTGCGCAATAAGTTTAACACAATTTGACCTACAGTTTTCACATTTGGTTTGTAGCATTAACATATGGAAATACAGGTTGGTAATGAATTTCAGTTCTGCTCGCCCATTTTTGCTACAGTTGCTGCCCTTTGTTTATACAAAAGTAAGCTATATGTTGGTTTCCATGCAATAACTTTAGTATAATTTGACCTACAGTTTTCAAACTTGTTGTGTAGCATCAGCACATGGGAATAGAGGTTGGTATGAAATTTCAGCTCTGTCCACCCATTTCCCCCAAAGTTATGACCCTCTGTATGAAAATAGGCTGTTTGTTTGTTTCCATGCAAAAACTTTAGTACGATTTGAAAATACTCAGTGGGTTATGAATTAAAGTGCTTTAGCAGTTGTTTCTAGGCAAGTCTTGGCTACCTATATAGGAAGCCAAGATTTGCCTACAAACAACTGCAAAGTCACTGGATGTTGTCTGTAGATTAGCTCAAATTTGGGCTGTCACGACTTTTGAATTTAGGAATCGATCAATTGTCGTAAATAATCGATAATAATCGATTAATCGTACCTAGATGCCCCCCTCTCCCTCTCTTTGAAGTTGTTAAAAATGAAGTTTGATTCAGTTGACCAACCTCAAGTAAACAACGAAGACTATCCTCTTTTACGTACATTTTAAGCTTTGATGCTCTGAACTTTTGAACCTTCAGTATAATAATCAAGACCGGTCGGCAGTTGCGAACTTCGCACGTACATTCAAAGTTTTGATGTTCTGAAGTTTTGAACTGTCAGCATAATAATCAAGACTGGTCGTCAGTTACAAACTTCGCAAGTTTGCAACTGCCAACCGGTCTTGATCATTACACTGACGGTTCAAAAGTTCAGAACATCAAAGCTTTGAATGTACCTAAAAGACTAATGCTTCTAACGGCTTCTTGAGGTTTAACCACAACGTTCTTGACCTTTTACCTTTAGAAACAATAGTTTTTTCATCCAATTTTTTTTTTAATAAACGTCTAAAATGAGGCAAAATTTACTGATTCTTTGACAATGAAAAACACCAATCGATTGCAGCATGACCGATTGACAATCGATTAATCATGACAGCCCTAGTTAAAATATATAAAAATCCCTTGAGGGTTAAAGTTATGTAATATAATCAAAAATCATAAAATTTATATTGACAACTGTCTAGATGTAGCTTTCAAGGTATTGTGCTCTTCACATATTTATTTATTGATTGGCATTTAATACCACTTTCAACAACGAGGGTCATCTCATATCAGACAGTTTTTACAGGGGAGAAAGCAGGAGTATATTTATTTATTTATTTATTGGTGTTTAAGGTTAGGGCTGTCACGATTTTTTTAATTTAGGAATCGATTAATCGTCGCATATAATCGATCATAATTGATTAATCATACCCCCTCTCCCTCTCTCTGACGTCGATAAAAAAATGAAGTTCAAGTCTGTTGACCTACCTCCGGTAAACAATGAAGAAGATCATCTTTTAGGTACATTCAAAGCTTTGATGTTCTGAACTTTTGAACCGCCAGTGTAATAATCAAGACCGGTCGGCAGTTGCGAACTTCGCAACTGCTGACCGGTCTTGATTATTACACTGACAGTTCAAAAGTTCAGAACATCAAAGCGTTGATGAATGCACCTGACAGACAAATGCTTCCAACGGCTTCTCGGGGTTTAACATCGATGTTCTTAACTCTTTACCTTCAGAAACAATAGTTTTTTCATAAAATTTTCTTTTAATTATTAAACGTCTAAAGCGGGATAGAATTTACCGATTATTCGACAACGAAAAATACTAATCAATTTCTCTGTGACCGATCAACAATTGACTAATCGATTAATCGTGACAGTCCTATTTAAGGTCACATATTTCTGCACAATGGCTAACCATGACCGTGACAGTTTTAAGGGTGGAGGAAGCCGGAGTACCCAGAGAGAACCACCGAGCAACGGCAAGCAACTGTCAGCTCCCCAGCATACCAACTCCACACGAGTAGGGTTAGCATTGGTTGAAGACAGGTACACCATCGACGTGCAGTATGCCTTAGTACACAGCGTCACCGTGCCCCCATGTGGGCAATGGGGAAGCAGGAGTACCTGGAGAGAACCACCAAGCAATGGCGAGCAACTGTCAGTCTCCCCAACGTACTAACTACTCACATGAAGGGTTAGCAGTGGTTGAAGACAGGTGCACCATTGACTTGCAGTATGCCTTAGTACACAGCGCCACTAAGCCTCCCCCCCCCCCCCCCCCCCCCCCCCCACATGCACAATCTGGATTATGTGCCGTGCCTAAGGACACAACACAGTTACCACTGGCAGGGATCAAACCGTGGACCTGTCGGTTTGAAGTTCAATGCCGGAACCAATAAAGCGTTACAAATAGTCCTGGAAATTTATTAACCCTTTGCCTAACAGGAAAGGTAGAGGACACATGCAAATAAAATTCTTGAATAACTAATTTTTTGCATAAAAAACATAACTTATGACCCCTCATTGGGTCAAGCTCAATCAGCTTGTTCCAGTGAGGGGTCACAAGCTAGATTTTTGTGAATAAGGGTGGGGACATGGTGGCTCAGTAGGTAGAGGTGCAGGCTGCAAGCTGAGAGCTTCTCGGTTTGACTCCCACCTGCATATGTGGAAGCCACGTTGTGTTCTTGGACAAGACACTTCACCCCCCTCCCATTGCCCTCGTGGGGGCCAGGTGGTGTTGTGTACATCATTGGTGCACGTGTCTTCAATCAATGCTAACCCTGTTTGTATGGAGTTATTATGCTGGGGAGCTGACAGTTGCTCACTGTTTCTTGGTGGTTTTCTCCAGGTACTCTGGCTTCCTTCAGCTGTGAAACTGTCATGGTCATGATTAGCCATTGTACAAAACTATATGACCTCAAACACCAATAAATAAATGTGAATAAGGGTGTCTGGTTTGGGTCGTTAAGTTGGGTAAAGGGTTAAAAAGTGCAGTGAAAGTCATGAAATGTTTTTGTTTGACAAGGTGTATGAACTCTGTATATCTGTTTGATAGAGCTCAGTGAGATCTTTCCAATAAGGTATAGTAGGTTAAAGTTTTAACCCTACAAGTACAAAATAGTATTAGTGAAAACATTTCCAGGAAAAAAAAGTGATGAATAGATTTTCATTGATGAGGGAGGTGCCTGCAAGAAATTTTTTTTAACAACCATGACTAAAAAGTATCATTTTCTGTCTCAAAAACATTGCCTATAACCCCTCATTGGAATGAGCCTGTCAAGCTTGTTCCATTGAGGGGGTCACATGATATGTTTTGTTGAAATTTTTTGAAAGATTTGAAAACATTCTATATTAAATAATAAATTTTGATATCTAGGGTATTGGGTAAAGGGTTAACCCATTATCTAATGTAACTGATGGGCAATGGTTTGTGCATTGAACTTTAGGCCACACAAAGTAGATCTTCTGTGTCTCAGGCCATCATTTGTGAAATTGCATGCGGGCGAGCGTTTTTTTATTTTATTTTTTATTTTAGTAATTACTTCTTTGCCATTAAAAGTTCATGTTCTTGGTTCAAGTTTTAGGCCTCATAATCTACAGAATAGCATGGTGGTGGTGTATTTCATCCCTTGAGTGCAAGAAGGCTTTGCAATGCTAAAGCATTGCAAAGCCTTCTTGCACTCAAGGGACAAATTCATCAATTTTTTTAACTTGGGTATAATATCAGACATAAACCATTTAATTTTTATTTTTTTTAAGTTTAAATTGGTTATAAAAAGAGAGCATGCGGCAGCCAAAAGGACCACGCGGGAGGGCCTGAGAAACATTTTTTTTTATTTTTTTAGGCCTTACGTCAAAACGTTAGATACTGACCCGTGTCATCAGCATTGTGTCCAAGGGCAAGACATTTAACACTCTGTACTCTGATGTAAAAATACCAAAATTTCAAGCAGCAATTTTTTCCCACAATGCAACAAGGAATTTAACCAATTCACTCTTGTTTGACAGTGCTCAATGAGTGGCTTGTTTAGGTGGGAATGAGCACTGTCATACAAGACTGAATTAGTTACATTCCTAGTTGCAATAAGGTAAAAATTTGCTTCTTGAAATTTTCATTTTTCGACCTTAGTGTGTAAAGGGTTAACTGGTAGAGTGCTAGAAGCCACTGTCATGGCTCTATTGAAAAGTGCTAGAAGCCACTTGAGTGGCTTTGCACTGAATGCATAAGTTTGTTGTTTGCTCAGCTGTAGAAGGAAAAACATTATATGAATTTGATTACAGTAGAACCTGTCTTTGGGCCACACAAAAGTGGTCTCTCAAGACAGGTGGTCTCTCATAACAGGTTTCAGGTTTTCTCAAGTCAGTGAATAACCAAGCACAAAATTCAGAATGGAGAAGAATGGATTTTTGTAATTACTTTGTAACTGTTCTTTTTTATGAATTTTTTGTAACAAATTGAAATGGACTGTTTTAAAAATTATAAAAATAAATTAGTGTTGAAAATCTTCATTGAAGATTTTCAACACAAATTTATTTTTATAATCCTATCTGTCACATTTCAGGTATGTATGAAATTGTTTATTCAGCAATAATCCTAATCTTTTCACAGGGGTCTTATAAAAACATCTCAATCTTTAGTGAGTTAAGAGGTTTTAATGGTGTGTTCCCGGAACGTCGAAAATCTAATTTTCACACCTCGTCAACTTTCAAGTGTGTTTTCACAGTGATTATAGTTCATATCTAAATAACCACCTTATCTGTAGTCACTGGTGAGCATGTTCGGCTCTGTCTGATTTTGGGTACTGTTTTTCTCAATCTTTTTTTTTCTTCTCAGAACTCGTGAAAAATAGTAAGTTGCATTAGGTAATTGAATACGTATATATACCCGACAAATGAAGGTACGAATTATCATTTAATGAAATTTAACAGTAATGGCAGATGCTCAGATCAGTGTTAAGTTTTTACCAAATAGAGTTGGCGGAGAGAACTTGGCTTATGAAGGATTTATATGCAGATTCAACAGAAACTACAAAGAAAAGTGAGTTTTATATATATTGTTTATTAGTTTATTGGGTTTTTTACGACACTTTCTGCAACCAGGGCAATCTCATGGACAGATTTACTGGTGGAGGAAGCCGGAGTACCCGGAGAGAACCACCGAGCAGCAGCGAGCATCTGCCTAGCTCTCCAACTTACTAACCAAGTGCCCCCATTTTATATATATACCTATTTACTTAGAGAGAGAGAGAGAGGGAGAGAGAGAGAGTGGTGTGGTCAGTAGAGAGAGGGGTGGGGGAGGGGGAGTGATTGTACATTTTTACCTATTTACTAAGAGGGAGAGAGAGATATATATTGTACATTTGTATCTATGTGTGTGAGAGAGATCGCACATTTGTAGCTATTTAGAGAGAGAGAGAGAAAGAGAGAGGGAGAGAGAGAGAGTGGGGTGGTCAGTAGAGAGAGGGGGGGGGAGGGGGAGTGATTGTACATTTTTACCTATTTACTTAGAGGGAGAGAGAGATATATATTGTACATTTGTATCTATGTGTGTGAGAGAGATTGCACATTTGTAGCTATTTAGAGAGAGAGAGAGAGAGAGATTATACTTTTGTACCTATTCACTTACTAGTTATTTCATCTTTTTTGCAGAACTTATTGGAAATGTGTGTTGCCCGGGTGCTGTGCCACAATCACCACCTCCAACAGAATACCATGTGGGTTTGGCAGTCGATCACACAACCATCAAAGTGACCACAACGACATTGTTGTTAAAGAAATACGGAGTCTTATTACAGTGAAATGCGTCGAGGAAGTAAAACCGATTCCCGCCATCTTTACCGAAGAAATGTTAAAGCTCCGAGATAACGACTGGGATGCAACCACCCAAGAAGTTGTTGAAAGGCTACCAACATTTTACACTGCAAAGTCAGTACTTTATAGAGCTCGAAGAAAACAGACACCAAAATTACCCAAAACCATGGCCGATATATTGCTAGAAGGGAAGTGGACAGAAACTTCAATGGGCGATCGATTTCTACTTTATGACGACAACGAAAGCAACAGACGAACAATTGTGTTCGCAACCGACGAAAACCTTGTGAGTTTAGCTGACGCTTCGACATTTTATTGTGATGGAACTTTCTATACATGCCCAAATCAATGCTACCAACTATACTCTATCCATATAATGATCAACGATACTATGACTCCCGTTGTGTTTGCTCTACTTCCTGGTAAGACTCAGCAGATTTATATCAGACTGTTCTCAAAACTCAAAGAGGAGATGTTGAGTAAAAACTTAGTTTTGAATCCCGATTGTGTGTTTGTAGACTTTGAAGTTGCTGTGCACAATGCTTTGAGACAGGTTTTTCCTGCCGTGAAAGTACGTGGTTGCTTCTTTCACTTCACACAGTGTATATGGAGGAAAGCGCAAGCCACTGGATTGCAGACATTATACAGAGATGACGATGACATACGGCGACTTGTTAGACGGGCTGCAGCTCTACCTCTGCTTCCGATCAATGTTGTCGAAGATGTATGGTTCGAGATTCTCAACGAACTGACCTACACACCCCCGATCCATCGACCACATCTACATTCGTTGAGTATGTGCAGACTCATTGGATAGAGGGAGATAAAGAAATTTGGAATCATTTTGACAACGATGGCCCACGAACCACCAACCACTTGGAAGCATGGCAGCTTAAACTAAAGAAAAAGCTACAACATTCTCATCCAAACATCTTTACTCTTATTCAAACACTTAAAGATGTTCAGAACGAGAACGAGCTGGTGCGAATACAGAAAGAAGCAGGGCAGAAATTCAGAGGCAGGCCAAAGAAATATATGAATGTAGACAGGAGAATATCAACCCTGAAACTACGGTATATGGATGGAATCATCAATGCCATGACTTACACAGATTCTGTATCTGATCTTTTACATCTTTGTTAATATATAATTTAAATAATAGAACATTTTATAACATTATAAGTTCTTTGCTGTTTATGATAAAAATCCTAAATAAAAGGAATATGCTTTTGTTCTGAATATGTATTGTATGTTAATATTCCATCTGATCGAATAAAAATATTGAATTTAATTTCTCTTTTCCTTATTCAAATCAGCCAATTTCTGACCCAAACGTCAAAAACTAATTACAGAGACCTGGTTTGTTAATCAGGTGAATCAAAACAGACTATACCAAACTCCCTATTGTTATCTTGTATAAACAAACCAGGTCTTTCAAATTAGTTTTCGACGTTCGGGGAATAAGCCGTTTTAATACTTTCAATTATGTTAATATAACCACAAGGGATTTTCCAACTCCAGAACTGGTAAAAAGTTTTTGTTATGGTTTCAGTCTTCAAAGGGGTGGTCTCTCAAGACAGGTCCATTATGGCATAAAAATACAAGTTGGTACCAGGTCACAGTGGTCTCTCAAGACAGGTGGTCTCTCAAGACAGGTGGTCTCTCGAGACAGGTGGTCTCCCATAGCAGGTCCATTATAGAGTAAAACTAATCGGTGCCTGGCAGATGTGGTCTCTCAAGACAGGTGGTCTCTCAAGTCATAATTTATTGGAGAGTGTAACTACAGTAAAACCTAACAAACAATTAATTTATTGGAGAGTGTAACTACAGTAAAACCTAACAAACAATTATTCATGAACAAAATCTTGCTAAGGTAAGGCTACTCTTGCTGGTACCTTGGTATCTTTAACAAAAAAAAAAACGCATGTGTCAAATCACCTTTGAAAGATAATTTAGCACCCTACCAGCTAATACTGATTTCCCAGGTTGATTCATGTTGGTACACACACATACAGCACCTTGATTTTGCACTTACTTTCAACCATTGCTAACAATATCCTGATTATACCAGGTTTGTTCGCCAGTGGAATTTAAGGGCTTAAACCCCAATATTCAAAAAATAAAATAAAATTTTTTCTTGAATAACTGAAAAAAACAGTACAATTGGTGAAGAAGATCATTGCCGTGCATGCAGTGTCTATAACACTAGTCAAGTGTTATGACATCAAAAAATGTTTTGTGCATAGGTAGCCATATGGGTCATGTTTCATGTGACGAGATGGGAAAAGAAGATGCTGATATGAATGAAATATTTGAACAGGCTGCTGCTCTGGTAAGCAAATGCTATGGCTATGGCTATCAACTGATATATCTGATGCCAGATTCAGAGCCTGGTTAAACAAAACAGCCAAGGTACAGACAAAAGTCTTCCAACAACATGTGAATCACTTGCAGAAAACACTAAATGAGCACATTTCGAATCGACGCCTGTGATTATACTAATTTCAGATCTATTCTCATTGTATTCCCATTTCAATTTGATTTGTTCCCAAATTGTGGATATGCCCCTGAATCGAATTAGCCATGTTGACAATGCTGTTTAAGTTTCTATCTGTTTGACAGGTCAGGAAAGTTGGGGAACTGAGCAGAATAATTTCTGTGGCTATGCAATATTTCCACGGATGCAATAATATTAGATTCCAAACACTAAGGCCAAATAAAAAAACTGAATCGATTCTCAAGCAATTTTTTTTTCAAATCAGTGAGGGAGGGAGGATTTTATTTTTATTTTTTTTTTTAAATTTTTTTTTTTTCGTGTAAAGGGTTGAGTATACGCAGTAAATTTCTTTGCTGTCTTTCCACTTGAAAAAGAGAAAAGGTTGTATTTTAGCGTAATTATAGTATACCTTTTATAACTAACTGATGTAACAACAGCTAAAAGGATTTGTATTTTATTGTTCTTTTTAATGGTATAGATCTGTCAAACATGACCCATTAGAATAGGCCCCAGTAACCAATGCCTGGGGTAGTAGTTCTTTAAAATGGGAAATATGGCTCTAATGATTGGTTAAACTTTAGTGATTTTATATCTGTGTTGCGGCCATTATTAGCCATTGTGCAGAAATATATGACCTTAAACACCAGCAAATAAATAAATAAATAATTAAATCGTGAACCAGTATATCAGAATTTGCCTTGTTACAGTTTATAGGAGAGTGCCTCTGGGCACTCTCCCATAAACTGCAACAAGAAAAACCAATTTACTGCAAACACAGCTAAATAATTATATTTCGAGAAATGTGAAAAAAGGACCATTCATTTCACAAATTCTTAAAAAAACATGACATAATAAAAAATGTCTAATGAGGAGGCTCAGATCCAACGAGGGAGGGCCTGAGAATCAAAACATTATTTTTTTTAGTCTAATTATAGGAATATTCATCAAAAATGTTAAAAAATTTATAGTAATTTATATATTTTTTATACTTACCAATGACCCAGACATAGCTGGTGCTAACTCTTAAAATATAGGGCCAAACACAAATTTTGCCCCCCAATCCCCAAAATTTGCATCTAAAACTAAAGAAAACATGTCCTGAAAGGCCCTCCACACTTCGCCCCCACTGCGCATGCGCAGTGTCAAGGACGTTCCGAATTTGGCGCCATTAATCATTCTAATAACCAGTGCCTGGTAAGCGCTATGTACTCAGCGGGGAGGCAA
Source organism: Pictodentalium vernedei (assembly GCA_031216915.1). NCBI lineage: Eukaryota > Metazoa > Mollusca > Scaphopoda > Dentaliida > Dentaliidae > Pictodentalium > Pictodentalium vernedei. The sequence goes on from CM062293.1 coordinate 502,250,504, forward strand.
GAGTTCCCAACTCCTGGGAGGGCCATCCCCATCTGGGTCATTGGTAAGTATAAAAAATATATAAATTACTATAAATTTTTTAACATTTTTATACTGTACCAATGACCCAGACATAGCTGAATAGTAAAAAGGCTGGAGGGCCAAGGACATAGAGCAAAATGGAATACGCTCAATAAAATAAAATAGAGTCATCCCCTGTAGGGAAAAAGAAGTAATAGGCCTTACATGTATCTTTCTTATTTATGATAAATTAGAAAGATACAACACCTTCCAAAATTGAGCTTCATACATCCATGTACTCTATAATATCCAATATAATCCTTATACTAATAATTTTTAAAGTAAGCCAATAAATAAAGTAAGTCTAGAGAATAGAGACTCTTATACTCCTAAAAGTGTCTGAGGATTGCATAATCATGTCCGTTGACATATGCAATATTCAAAAGCTATACTTTAAAAACTAAGACTTGAATGAATTTTAAAAACCTAAACTTCTCACTAAACAACCATCCCAATAACAGCTCAGAATTACTAACTCCGGAGGAGGTATCCCCTTGTTTTCATAGTAAAACAGGTGACCCAAGGGAACACCCTCCCCCCCCCCCCCCCTTTTTCTTGCCCTGGGTCAAATAGCCCAGAGCGAAGAGGGCAGCCGAACGGAGACACTGCCGAAACAGACAGCCTACCTAGCTATAGTAGTAACTGTTAAGTGAATGACATTCTGAGCAGTAGATAATAGACCTAACAATAGAGGCCTCCAGAAATGGACTCGATATTTCTGAGATAAAATTCATGAATGTGGATGGCTGAGCGCAATGAGCGGCCTTCAAAAATCTATAATAGCGACACTATTAATGTAAGCCCAAGAAGTAGAAGAACTCTTACTTCATGAGCCGAAATCTTAAGCACAACTGCTAAGTCAATGATATACTATAAGCAGTACCGATAGTTAATAGAATCCATTAACAATAAAATGGAGCGTAACGTCCTTCTACTAGACATCAAAGACAGAAGAAGCTTACGCCCATAGTAATAAACAGAAATCTGTTTATAAATACATAAACTGTACCCGGAAAGAGTAAAGGCCTATGCCCATACGAAGACGGAAGGACCTTAAAATAATAGGTTCCGGATAATAGGAGCCTAACTCTTATGCAACAATCCAACCTAAATAGTAACGGAAGTATTGATTCCGAAACTATGAAAGTGAAAATCATCCATCGATAGTGCATGAAACTCACTGACTCTACAGTAAAAGAGAAACCAACAGAATTACTGTCTAAAAGGTCAGAATTTGAAAACTACTGTTTCCAGAGGCTCAAATGATTACTTAGCTAAATAAGAACCAAAGTTAAAATCCGTATAGGAATTTAATCTAAAGATTCTAAGTCTATTTATCAAAAAGTTACTAACTGACTTAGATAAAGAGACAAAAGACTCAATTGTAAACTATCGTAGAGTGCATAGGTATGAGGTAACATAAACCTATAACCTAAATAATAACAGGCTGCAGTAGATCTTGTGAAACAAGTATACTAAAAAATAGCAACGAGTAGTATGGAGGGATCAACAATATGAACATAATGATCCCTACACCACGACGGAAGAGCCTCCACTTTAGCCGCATAGAATAGCGAAGAAGAGGATCTCCTATAGTAAGAAATCGCGTCCAAAGCTCGTCCAGTACAGTGCTTACAATGCAATATGGACCACACAACGGAATACATGAAGGTTGCGACCTTGCAGGTTGTGATAAAGATGACACGATTTACCCAGTGAAAAAGATCCTCACACAGAGAAAGATTTCACGTTAAAACCCACAGTAGACAAGAGAGAAAATTACTCATGATCTCTGTGAAGATAGAGATGCTATCAACAGAAATGTATTGTGGTTGTTTATCTTAGCAATACCTGCTAAAACAACAGCGCCGGAGGATACGCGTATCCTATCATTCCGTCCTATAGATCAATAGAGCGTTAAGAATATTAGCTGAGAGATCTGGACAAGCCAACACATACGTCTGCAATTGATTAGCAAGCTGTGTCATAAATAAATCATCATTGGGCGCTCCCATAGATAGCAAATCTGATTGAATACTTGTTTGTTGAGAGTCCATTCTGACAGCAACAAGCGACCCGTAAGAGAACGGGAGTCCGATAAAACAATCAGACGACCCGGAATATGACGGACCAAAACTGAACTTGGTGTACTATAACCAACAGATGGATTCTTTCCATTAAATTGAATAACGGAAACGAAAGAGTGCCTCCCTGGTTCCGGAGATACGCCATTACTGTCGAATTAAAGGACAGGAATTTGGGCATGCATTTCTGAATAATGTTCATGCAATGACATAAAGCAAGCCTAAAAAACATTATTCCGCGGAAGAAAACTGATTGCTAAAAGACTGCGGAACCCAAAGACCCTGGCACTTCGAATCCGTAGGGATCAGTATTATATCCCAATCTGTATGACTGGCAACCGTCATAACAGCCACACTCGGGTCCGGCAACTGCGGCGGCACTCTCTGAGTCAACCACTGAATGTTTGCCCCAGTCTGAATCTCTTGTAACACTAGATAGACAAGAGAACGTGTAAATCGAGCAATTCATGGATTGCCGAAAAGTTGCCGTCGAAGAGAAGCTCCTCCGAGAACGAAGCGACTCTGAGAGAGTTCTTAACCTTACTATCCACGCGAGTGGATGTAGCTAGGGCTGCGTCACGTCTAACTAACTCCAATCAGCCACTGAAGGGCGGAGTTATACGTGAACAAACTACTGCCCTCAAAAGAAATTACATTGAGAATAATATCCCGTAAATCTTTTCTTGAAGACGTAATGATAACGCCTCAGTAAGGCGGATTACGTATAATAAAGCGTCTAAGTTAAGTCTACTATACATAATGTCGTTCCCAACATTGAAATTGGAAAAGACATAAACGGCGAAAAAGAATATATGCAGTTTTTAATCACACCGTCTAGACGCATATGAACTCTCGGTATGCCCTGCTCTGCCAAAATAAACTATTTGTATAAATGATAAAATGGCAGAAATGAGCAACGCGGACAAGAAACTAAACTATCATGCTTAGTAGCAGGCTTGTATATATATATATAGCGTCGAAAAATAAAACACATGTTGTAATGACAATATTGGACTACGTCGGTAAGTCAGGGACAATGTCCCCGAACCGATCGAAAAATCCGAGTCCAATGACGCTATAAGTCTCTTATCCAAGATCGCAGCAATGAAGTCCGAAATAATAATCACTGGAAGATAATGCCAAAAGATATGAAAGGCATCTTCCGATACTACTAAAGGGAAAACTCGAAATCTTTCGAATCCCTTTCGCCATCCTGTCGGACCCTATAAAGCGTTCGGTCGTCCGTACCTGATGCAACCGCGGACCGCACCGACCCAGCGCCGTCGGATAATTCCTGATTCGACCGAGAAACTGTCAATTGCTGGGATGCTGCGAAACAACTGTGCTAACTCGGATAGCACGTCCGTCACTGAGGCCTGAGGAGAAGCGGTCTTACGATGCATTGCCGCTGGAAGCTCCGTGATCGTTACCCCGTGCATACTACCAATATGCGAGCGAACGGAGTGTATAGGCCTCGTGTCCCTTGGCTACCGGATGGCGCGACCTATTCGCCGTGGAATCACTGAATGCCGAAACTGATCGGATACTCGAGGTCACGTAGCCAATGTGCGGTCGTGTGCCCTGCTGTGAGGATGAGGAAGCATTAAAGACAGTCTCTCGGACTGTCAATATAACGGAGCGTCCCGACCAACGGACATATGCTCCGAATGTAAAATATCTGAACCACAACATGCGGTCCCCTATGTTGTTGGGCGAGAGAGGGACCTCTCTCGCTCACAGCCCGGACGGACCTGGACCAGCCAGGAACCGGACTAACAGGCTTCCTCCGATCTGTCCTCAATCTGCCGTCACTGGGTGAGTACTAAAGTAATTAAAGTGCTCGCATCACCCAAATCTCCTTCCTAGACCGCAACGGACGAACCCGGCAGCCGAACCATTCGATGAATGTACGCTACACCGGGTGAGCTAGCGAATGTCACTCCGTAGGCGATAGACATATTCCATGAGCACTTATTGCCGCTAACTCTTCATTAACTATGACGACAGAGGCACACTTTTGAAAGACATCTCCATAACTCTTCGAACAAGAAACCAGAAATGCTTGGTTTGCAAGCATAAAATAATAATATATATAGCGTCGTTCAATAATTCAAAAGTTGTGTGACATTATTGGACTATGTCGGAACTGAGGGACGATGTCCCTGAACCGAACCAAAAATTTCTAAGTCCACTGACGCTATCAGTTTCTTATCCGGCATCGCAGCATTCTGGTCCGACGAAAGAAGCTGGAGAAGACCAAGTCAGATGACATACACAACAGCATATGTTGTTCCGAAAGGGAAAGCTCGAAATCCTCCGAATCCCTTTCGGTATCCCGTCGGACCGGATGAAACTTTCGGACGTCCGTACCCGCTTCTGCGGAGCGTCCCGACCCAGCATCGTCGGATAAAATATATGCGACAGATTCAGTTGATGCTGGGATGCTACGATAAACTGTGCTATTAAGGAAAGCACGTCCGTTCCCGAGGCCTGTGCAGTAGCGGTCTTACGATGCATTGCCGCCGGAAGCTCCGTGTACGTTGACTCCCGCACACTTCCTATGCGAACGTCCGGAGTCTGCAGGCCTCATGTCCCTGGCTACCGGATGGTGTGACCTGGTCGCCGAAGAATCCTTGATCGGCGAAGCTGGTAATATATCGGCGGTCACGCAGCCAAGGTGCGGTCGTGTGCGCTGACGAGAAGAGGAAGCCTTAGCAGTCTCAGCGGACTGCCTATACAACGGAGCGTCCCGAGCGACGGACGTATGCTCCGCTTACGACACATTTGTACCACAACATCTGGGGCCAGATGTTGTTGAACGAGAGAGGGGCCTCTCTCGCTTGCCGTCCGGATGGACCGGAACGAGCTATGAACCGGACTAAAAGGCTTCCTGCGTTCTCCCTCCGATCCGCCGTCACTGGGTGTGCATTAGGTTAGTTTATAGTGCTCGCATCACCCCAAAATTCCTTCTAGACCGCAACGGACAAACCCGGCTGCCGAACCATTCGGTGAATGGACGCTACACCGGGCGAGCTAGCGGACGTCAAAGGCCGTCGAACCTACTAGGGTCCTCTTAGGCAATTGGCGTATTTACATGAGCACTTTTCCGCTAGCCCTTCATTAATTGTGACGACGGAGGCACACTGTTGGAAGACATCACAGATACATCACCCTAATCTTGATCGTCTGAAATAGAAATTGATAAAGTAGAGTGACCCTGCGGGGAAAGGACCGGAGTGTCCAAATCCCCAACAACATACCGTGACATACGCTTCCCATATTGTCATCGAAATCATACGATACAGAACAGGAGTTAATGCGAGTACACTGACCACATATAGAATGATAATAAAGACAGAGGAAGACTTCCTCTTAAAACAATTGATCAATATCCTTTCAATGTGAAAAGAAAACAAGTCCTGGTACTCGCACTAACCCCTGGCAATCAAAATACATAATAATAATATGATCCATTGATATAGAAAAAATAATTGAAATCAAAATATTTTGAAAAAATATTTTTTCAGAACAGCCCAAGTTTCTGAAAAGTAACGTTGAGCCCCAATGGATCCCAAGCCTAAGTGTGGACAAAAATTTTAAAAATATTTTAAACAATTTATTCAACACTTACGAACAATAATAATGTATCTAGTTATGATTAAAATAACATCAAGATATTATTTTTTAGAAATCCCCCCCTCACACAGAGGGCTGTTGAAAATGTAAACAATGAGTGTAAAAACACTAAAATAAGACTCCAGGCACCCAGGCCCGAAATCAGTTACCAAAAATACACTATCTGATGCAAAACAGAGACTTCCAGGGAAGAAACTGCAGAACATCAGATGGTAGATGCAGAACACAACGCCTAACCACCCCTAGGTGAAGACGTAAACATGGGGAAAGAACAGAATTCATTCTGTTATTCAGCTAAAACTCCCAAGAAAATTTAGTAATAATAATTACAAAAACTATGCCAAAAGCATGGGAGAATAGCAAGGGGGAACTTAAAGGACAGGGAGAGAGGAAAACACTTAAAAAAACAGTGTAACTAAATAATCAGAATGACAACAAAATGGCTGCTGCCTTGAAAATAGGTAACTTAACATAATTTCATTAAAAAATTTTAAGTTACAGCCCTGATAATATTCTGTTACACATTCTTTTCCTCTCCTCCTTCTCTATCCTCCTTAGAATCACCATTTCACTAATATTTATGTGTCTGGCATCATTTAAACTGAGATTTATAAGCACAAAGATCAGTCAGATGTTAACTGATGAAGGGCCAAACTTAGAATGATTAATGGCGCCAAATTCGGAACGTCCTTGACACTGCGCATGCGCAGTGGGGGCGAAGTGTGGAGGGCCTTTCAGGACATGTTTTCTTTAGTTTTAGATGCAAATTTTGGGGATTCGGGGGCAAAATTTGTGTTTGGCCCTATATTTTAAGAGTTAGCACCAGCTATGTCTGGGTCATTGGTAAAGTATAAAAATATAATTTTTGAAGCACCGGGTACAATCCAGTGCTTCATTAATTAAACTTTTGGTGATGATTTTTATTACCTGATAAATATACAGTACGTGGAGGGTGGATTGTAACTAAATCACCCGCAGAGTGGAGTTATCACCCGAGCTATGACTTTCGAATTTTGTACATATCAACAAAAAACACAAGCAATGTTTCAGCCAATGGACCTCCGGAATAAACCCGGAGGTCCATTGGCTGCAACTTTGCTTGTGCTGGTCAGGCTTTGCGACAAATTTGCAATTATTGCTTGGGTGGAATCTCCATTCTGCGGGTGATTTAGTGATAATACACTCTCCACGTACTGTACATGTGTGAACATCACTGCCCACGCGTGGATTATGCCCAGTCCATGGCGATTGTACCATACTACATTTGCTAACTTGTAATTATTTACAAACAGGAAGGTGATAATAGGTCCCTCCCCCACCCAGCTTTTTGGGGTGAACATCACATCTTCCACCAGTATGATTATAGCAGCTGGGAGATTTTTATTTTTCAGATTCGGTTCTGGTTGGGTTCCAGGAAAAACATTGGTTTTGGTTTGGTTTTTTAGCTCACCTGAGTGAGAGTCAGGTTGAGCCACAGTGATCACTCCCCATCCATCGTCTCTCTGTTGTCTGTCCGTCCGTCATTTGTCAGTCATCTGTGAACAAAGTGTTTGTTCCTTCTCATCCAAAACCACAGAACCGATTTCACTTAAATTTGAGGTGATTGCTTGTTCTGCATTTTGTTTTTGTTCAGATCAACATGCAAAGCCCTATTGGGATGGGATAGAGGAAAATGGTCCAAAATTTTAAAAAAATCTCATGAACCAGTGGGTACAATGAGTTGATATGGTACACAGCTTCCTTTTGAGGTGTGGAATCAGATTAGTTCAAACGACGTTCGTGGAGCAATATTTGCCTTAGTAATGTGGGGCGCAAGATATTTGCCGCCTCTTTTGATATTTGGTATATAGCATCCATAGGGAGGTCAGAGTTAGTTAAGTTTGTTCAAATTAAGTCTCTGGGTTAATATTTGGGCTCCCTATTGAAGCACGAATTTTAACTTAGTCCAGTATGAGGAATAATCTTTAACCCTTTACCCAACGTAACGGCCAAAACCGGCCAGCACTATTCACAAAAATCTCCAATTAATTTCCATTATTTTTTCATTTTTTGTCTCAAAAACATAGGTTATGACCCCTCATTGGAACGAGCTCGATGAGCTCGTTCCAATGATGGGTCATAACCTATGTTTTTGAGACAAAAAATGAAAAAAATTACTTATTCAAGAACTTTTTTTGCAAGTTGCGTCTGCTTTTCATGTTAGGTAAATGGTTAAAACCAATTTTGTTATGACACATCCACCCTCGATTATATTAGATGAGATGTCAACGAGGGGTCATAACCTATGTTTTTGAGACAAAAAATGAAAAAAATTAGTTATTCGAGAATTTTGTTCGCAAGTGTCGTCTGCTTTTCAGGTTAGGTAAAGGGTTAACACTCTTCGCCTCCATTACCACTAGTTAGAATATTTTGATATATGGTATACAAAATCCTTACAGGGGTAAGATTCAAGTTTTTTAAAATCAAGTCCATTAGTTAATAATTGCGCTCTCTATTGGAGTGCAAATTTTAACATAGTGCAGTATGGGAATTAATCTTCACAAATCTTCTTTTTCAGATTCATTAGTCAAAATCTTTTGATATATGATAGACAGCATCCTTACGAGGATCAGATTCAACTTTTCAAATCAAGTCCATTGAATAATATTTGGGCTTCTTATGGGAGCCAGAATTTTTACTTGGTACAATATGAGGGTTATTCTTTCTTAGGATAGTCAGATGCAAGTTAGTAAAAATAAGTCCCTAAGTTAATATTTGGGCTCCCTATTGGAGCCCAAATGTTAACTTAGTTCAGTATGTGGAATAATCTTTAAAAATCTTCTTCTCCTGCACTACCAGTCAGAATCTTTTGATATATGGTGTACAGCCTCACGTGGGGCAGATTCGAGTTTTGTTCAAATCAAGTCCTTGATTAATATATCGGCTCCCTATTGGAGCCTAGATTTTTACTTGGCACAATATGAGGAATATTCTTAACCCTTTACCCAACGCAGACGATTTCAAAATTTATTATTTTAAATATCCTTTTTTACTTTTTTTAAAAAAATTTCAACAAAACCATATCATGTGACCCCTCTTTGGAACGAGCTCGGCGAGCTCGTTCCAAAGAGGGGTCACATGATATGGTTTTGTTGACAATTTTCGAAAAAATAATCTTTTTTCAGCTGCAGAATTTACATATTACGCGGGCGTATGCGGGCGATTCGTTGGGGAAAGGGTTAAAAATGTTCTTCACACAAATCCCCAGTCAGAATGTTTTGATACATGGTGCACTCCACCCTTTGGGGAGTCAAATTCAAGTGTGTTAAAAACAAGTCCTTGGGTTAATTTTTGGGCTCCCTGTTGGGGCCTGAATTTTAAGTTTATCCAATATGAGGAATAATCTTTAAAAATTTGCTTCTTGAGATACAATCAGAATCTTTTGATATTTGGTATACAGCTTCCTTAGAGGGTTCAGATTCAATTGCTAAAATAAAGTCCCTGGGTTGATATTTGTGTTTCGTTTAGGGGCCGGCAGCAAATTTTAACACAGTGCTAAATTGGTAATATCCTCAAAACCCTGGTTAATATTTGGGCTCCCTATAGGAGCTTTAATTTTAACTGGGTGCAAAAGTGCAATATTCTTTGGAAATCTTCTTGAGAGCCACCATTCAGAATATTTTGATCCTTGGTATACAACACCCTAGCAGGACTCAGAGTCAGGTTTGTTCAAATTAAGTCCCTAGATTCATATTTGCCCTGTGGAGGCCCAAATTTTAACTTTGTGTAGTATGATGAATAATCTTTAAAAAAAATCTCTTCTTCAGATCCACCATACAGAATATATTAATATTTGGAATACGGTATCCTGGGGGTGGTGGGTAAGTGGTCAGATTCAAGTTTGTTCAAGTTAAGTCCTTAGGTTGCTATTTGGACTCCCTAGCTTTGCATTACAGGAAATCTGGGCATTGTTTTGTGGTAACAACCCAATACCAGAAAAGAAATCAACAAGCATGGACAACAGAATTGTAAATAATAAAATAACTCCATTCCTCTGTAGTGTTAATTAGTCATAGATGCTAATTAAATCTTTCTTTAGACAACTTTGGGCAAGAACTGACAGTAAATAACACTCCAGGCTCCATAAATTGTAAAAAAATCTGCAATAGTTTATATGACACGACTCACCAAAAAAGCCCTGTCTATAAGTATCTCACATTGGCATGGCGGGGGTTCGAACCCACGCCGAGAGAGTTTCCTTTGGCACCAACCACCTAGCGAAACTATACTGACCCACGCACACCACTCGGCCACCGACAGACCCCTAATAAAGGGAATGCTAGTTAACCAAGTATATACGAGGCCAGTACAGAACACACAGAATACTCAATTATTTAATTATTCATCAGATAGTTGAGACTTAGCAACTGATCCCACAGAACCTGTGAGAATGATCAAAGGGAAGTCAGGCTGCAGAACCCAACAGAGATACTTATATATTCATCAGCGTCCTTTCTTAATACTATGGCATCCGAGAAATTTGAAAAAGACAAGTACTGTCGCTGATTTCTTCTGAGGTGCAGTTCATAGAATTAAGTGCTTAGATGCAACTATCTGATGAATATATAAGTATCTCTATTGGGTTCTGCAGCCTGACTTCCCTTTGATCATTCTTACAGGTTCTGTGGGATCAGTTGCCAAGTCTCTTCATTCAAGATACAGAACGACACGCATTTGTGAATGGGTTAATCGATATGGCATGAGTGCCAGTGCGGAAGGATGGAATGAAAGGCCACAGGCCTCAAGTTTTATCCTTCCGCGCTGGCACTTGTGCCATATCGATTAACCCATTCACATGCATGTGTCGTTCTGTGTTTTTTACACGCCTTGACATCTATAAAACAATTATTAGAAGGACACTCGGCAATTCATTTGACAACTATTAACACAGACAACACATTTTATCGCCTACAAAATTTGCGAGGGGAACGTGTGTTAATATTTCGTCCCCTGAGTTGCAATGTGTTCTATGTGCCTACTGGCATATAGAACACATTGCAACTCAGGGGACGATTTTCAGCTATCATCTTTTATCCTTCCATGACGGCACAAGTGCCATATCGATTAACCCATTCACACACGTGTGTCATTCTGTGTTTATTACATGCCTTCACATCTATAAAACAATTAGAAGGACACTCAATAATTCAATTGATAATTATCACCAAAAAGAACACATTTTGTTGCGAATGAAACTTGCAAGGGGAACCTGTGTTACTCTTTGGTACTCTGAGTTCCAATGTGTTCTATGTGCCTACTGGCACATAGAACACATTGGAACTCAGGGGGCGACTTTTAGCTATCGCTAGGGAGTGAAATTGTAATTGAGGAACACGATTTGTAGAAAATTCCAGTGAAATTTCGCTTCTATTTAAAAATATCCTGTCAACGATTTCCGTTCCACACATGTGCGGAACAGACTTTTATTTTCCTCACGGCTTAGTGTTGCTGTAGATAGGGATTTCAAAGAACAGGCGTGTAATAAAAAACAAAACCTTATTGACTCGTCCACCGGACTTCACCGACCGGACTCCACCAGACGAGTCAATCAGGATAACAAATGAATAAAGTTCATGTAATCTATTTTGTGTTCTGATTATCACATTTTCTCCCTGATTGACTCGTCTGGTGGAGACCGTGGGATGAGGCAATCAAAGTGAAAATGTTTCCATCAGGACATGACATATTCGCCCCATAGCTGTTTAGACTAAGTGATGGGAGTCCGTCCTTGGGCAAGACACATCATCTCCATTGCCCTCGTGGGGGCTCGATGATGCAGTGTACAAAGGCTACTGCACGTCGATGGTACGTATGTCTTCAACCAATCTAACCCTGCCTGTGCTGCAGTGCGGAGTTACGATGTTGGGGAGCTGGCAGCTGCTCGTCGTTGCTAGGTGGTTCTCTCAGGGTACTCCGGCTTCCTCCACCCGTAAAACTGTCACGGTCATGATTAGCCATTGTGCATAAATATGTGACCTTAAACATCAATAAATAAATAAATAAGATGGGAGTCCACAGTGGTAACTAGTCCATTTCCATATGTGTAAGATAGTTGAATTTGTTATGCCCCCGATCTCCAAAGGAGGATTCGGAGGTATTGAGTGAAGACCTATGTCCATCCATCTGTTCGTCCGTACAAACATTTTGCATTGTAATTTCAAAGCCATGGCTGGGATTTGGATCTCACTTGGTGTGCTGATAGACCTGCTTGGGGGAACAGATATACATAAGAAATGAGCTCTGTCCAATAATTTTTCCCAGAGTTATGGCCCTTTTCTGACTGAAAAAATTTGTCTGTTTTTAGCTCATCTTCACAAAGTCAAGCTGAGCTAATCTCATCGCTCTCCATCTGTCATCCATCTGTCTGTCCATCTGTCCATCCATCTGTCAACAGCCCCATAGGGAGAGGGTGGGAGAAAATGCTCCAAAATATTTTTAAAATCTGCTTCTGATGAACCAGTTGGTACAATGACTTGATAGTTGTTATGGAGTTTCCTTTTGAGGTGTAGAATCAAGTTTGTTCAAATGAAGTTCGTGAAGCAATATTTGGCTTTGTAATGGGAAGGGTTAGATTTTTGGCCCCTCCCAAAATTTCTATTTTCTGAACTGATGGTCTGGTTTAAACCAAATTTGGTATGTGGTGTTATTGGGTCATAAGTACTTGACCCATTCAAAAAAAAAAATTCCTGCATCCCCAAGGGAACCCAGGGAGCTAAAACTAGAAATATTTTCAAACGCCCATATTTCCCAAACCTCACAGAACAGAGAGCTGTTATTTGGTATGAAGCATCCTTAAGACCACTAGGATTGAATGGTAAAAAAAATTGTCATTGGTTATGTTAGGGTGTTCTGTAGAGGACATCAAAAAATGCTGAATTAGCATATTTGCAAAAATTAAAAAAAATCTTTTCTCCAGAACCAATCATCAGAATCTTTTGATATTCGGTATACAGTATTCATAGGGGGGTCAGATACAAGTTGTTAAAATAAAGCCCATTGGTTCATATATGGGCTCAATACAGGAGCCCGAATTTTTAACTTAGGGTAATATGGGGAATATTCTTTAAAAATCTTCTTCACCAGTCAGAATCTTTTAATGTTTGGTGTACATCATTGTTATGAGGGTCAGATTCGAGATTGTTCAAACCAAGTCCCTAGGTTAATATTTGGGCTTTGTACAGAAGCCCAAATTTTAACGTAGTTCAGTATGGGGGATAATTTTTAAAAATCGTCTTCTTCAGATCAACCAGTCAGAATGCTTTCATATTTGGTATACAACATCTCTAGGGGGGTCAGATTCATGTTTGTTCAAATCGGATTCCTAGGTGTATATTTGGGCTCGCTATGGTTGCCCAAATTTTAACTTACTGCAATATGAGGAAATTTCTTTAAAAAATCTTTTTCTTCTGATCCACCAGTCGGAATGCTTTCATATTTGGTATACAACATCTCTAGGGTGGTCAGATTCAGGTTTGTTCAATTCGAGTGCCTGGGTTAATATTTGGTCTCCATATGGGAACCTGAAATTTAACTTAGTACAATATGAGGGAATATATTCAAAAATCTTCTTCAGATCCACTAGTCAGAATGCTTTCATATTTGGTATACAGCATCTCTAGGGAGGTCAGATTCAAGTTTGTTCAAATCTGATTCGTATGTTAATTTTTGGGCTCGCTATGGTAGCCCAAATTTTAACTTAGTGCAATGTGAAGAAATTTCTTTAAAATTTCTCTTGTTCAGATCCAACAGTGAGAATGCTTTCTTATTTGGTGCACAACATCTCTAGGGAAGTCAAATTCAATTTTGTTCAAGTCGCCTGGGTTAATCGCCTGGGTTAATATTTGGGCTCCCAATGGGAGCCGGAATTGGCCATGTGGCTGAAGAATTAGAAATTTTGTATTCAGTACCCTCTAGAGGCTTGTAACTAAGATTAATCCACATAGGTTGTATCAAGGGGCTTCATAGGGAAGCTCTACATTTTACATTATGATCAACTGAAGAAAAGTCATAATGCCTGGATTATTTTTGTCACTCCTGCAGGGCTCAAGGATTGACAGTGTCTCCTATGGAGATGGATTGCTTAATGTAGACTCATTCTTGGACTCTGTTTAGATTGTGTTCTGTTCAAGATGAGCGCTTCAGGCTCCGTGGGGCCTCTTGTTTTTTTTCTGCTTAGAATATGTTTCTGTCCTACAATACATCAAGGCTACTTTGAGCTTGCATATGGATCGTGGACAGTGACCCACGGTTTGCCTCACCCTTGTTTATTCAGAACACACAGTAAAACTGTTCAGCGGGTTTTTGCTGGGTCTTGCATTTCGGTTTTCTGGTTTGGCATAATTACTGAAACCGAACCGGAAATCCGAGAAAAACACCCAGTCCTACATTTATAGTACATGAATACCAACATGACATTACAGTGATCACACAATGGTCTATCATGGGCCGATTTTTACATAATTCACTCAGAGTTTCCACTGTATTCACACTTGTCATTGTCTTGGCCAGGGTTCCAATGGGTCATGGAATCCTGGGAGTATGCCATTTCCTCGAAGAAATCAGAGTTAAAAACCCTGAAAAAGAGAGCATGGTGGTCATACAAACAAGGGAAAGGTCATGGAAATTGGGAAGAACGTTTTGGAAAAGTCATGGAAAAGACATGGAATTGGATTCCCCAAAAAGTTTACGAACCGAACCCTGCTTGACAGTATTTTTTGCATCACGCCAAGTTGTAAACACAGAATATCCCTGAATTATCCGAGTGCATGATGCAAGCTTGACCGTGAAACAGGCTATGAATTTCCAGTTTCGCCTTGTGCACATAATATTTTCCATTACGTATTCAAACAAAGTTTTGAATAATAGTTAACCCTTTACACAACGAATCAGCCACATCTGCCTGCGTAATATGCAAATTCAGCAGCTGAAAAAATGTTATTTTTCTAAAAATTTCAGGTGACATTACCCCCCCCCCCCCCTTTGGAATGAGCTTGTCGAGCTCGTTTCAGTGAGGAGTCACATGATATTGTTTTGTTGAAATTTTTTGAAGGGTTGAAAAATTTTAAAAAGTGATTCATATACAGTAGAATCCTCTTAATTGAACATCCATTTTGCCAGTGAAAATTATTCATTTAACAGGAGTATACAATTAACAGGGATTTGGTCAGTTTCCTGTCTTCTGGGGGTAAACTGAGCATTTATTCTATTATATGTTGTTTGACAGAGCTCTATGAGGTCTGTCAAACAAGATATAATAGAATAAATGCCTGTATTGGATGTCGTGAGGCCAAAAAGGTTGATAAATAAGGGGAATTTGGTGCGTGTCACAGTAATTTTTTCGACATATTACATAAATTTATATACAATTAACAGAAGTTTACTTTACAACCCATATGCAATTAACAGATCAAATTTGTACTGAAGGTATGGTAAATGGTTTTGTGTTTGAAAATTATATTCAATTAACAGGGATATACAATTAAGAGATATCCAATTAAGTGGGCTCCACTTATTTAAAATAATAAATTTTGATATTGTCTGCATTGGGTAAAGGGTTAACAAACTATCACTTTTTGAATGAAGTTTATGAACTACCGTATTTACTCTATGTATTGGGACAGCTAAAAATAATTATTAGCTTTCATATTTGGTATACAACATCTCTAGGGTGATCAGATTCAGGTTTGTTCAATTTGAGTGCCTGGGTTAATATTTGGTCTCCATATGGGAACCTGAAATTTAACTTAGTACAATATGAGGGAATTTCTTCAAAAATCTTCTTCTTCAGATCCACTAGTCAGAATGCTTTCATATTTGGTATACAGCATCTCTAGGGAGGTCAGATTCAAGTTTGTTCAAATCTGATTCGTATGTTAATTTTTTGGCTCCCCATGGTAGCCCAAATTTTAACTTAGTGCAATATGAAGAAATTTCTTTAAAATTTCTCTTGTTCAGATCCAACAGTGAGAATGCTTTCTTATTTGGTACACAACATCTCTAGGGAAGTCAAATTCAGCTTTGTTCAAGTTGCCTGGATTAATTGCCTGGGTTAATATTTGGGCTCCCAATGGGAGCCGGAATTGGCCATGTGGCTGAAGAATTAGAAATTTTATATTCAGTACCCTCTAGAGGCTTGTAACTAAGATTAATCCACATAGGTTGTATCAAGGGGCTTCATAGGGGAGCTCTACATTTTACATTATGATCAACTGAAGAAAAGTCATAATGCCTGGATTATTTTTGCCACTCCTGCAGGGCTCAAGGATTGACAGTGTCTCCTATGGAGATGGATTGCTTAATGTAGACTCATTCTTGGACTCTGTTTAGATTGTGTTCTGTTCAAGAGGAGCGTATTTACTCTATGTATTGGGACAGCTAAAAATAATTATTTTCACAGGTGTCCCAATTCTTAGAAAATGGGAAAAGAACACAGCCTGGTCTTGATTTGATGCTGAATTTTCCATCACTATGTACAAAAATTGCCGTCCAATTTTTTTTAATTTTCATTTTTTGCTTCCAAAACATAGCTTATGATCCCTCATTGGAACGAACGCATTGCGCTCGTTCCAGTGAGGGATCATAAGCTATGTTTTGGAAGCAAAAAATGAAAATTTTTAGATACTCAAGAATTTTTTCTATGTCATCTGCTACTAGTGACGGGTCAACTGGAAACAAATCTCCTGAATGGCCCAAACTATAGAGCATAAAAAAATATAGTTTTTATACTGTACCAATGACCCAGACATAGCTGGTGCTAACTCTTAAAATATAGGGCCAAACACAAATTTTGCCCCCCAATCCCCAAAATTTGCATCTAAAACCAAAGAAAACATGTCCTGAAAGGCCCTCCACACTTCGCCCCTACTGCGCATGCGCAGTGTCAAGGACGTTCCGAAATTGGCGCCATTAATCATTCTAAGTTTGGCCCTTCATCAGTTAACATCTGACTGATCTTTGTGCTTATAAATCTCAGTTTAAATGATGCCAGACACATAAATATTAGTGAAATGGTGATTCTAAGGAGGATAGAGAAGGAGGAGAGGAAAAAAATGTGTGACAGAATATTATCAGGGCTGTAACTTAAAATTTTTTAATGAAATTATGTTAAGTTACCTATTTTCGAGGCAGCAGCCATTTTGTTGTCATTCTGATTATTTAGTTACACTGTTTTTTAAGTGTTTTCCTCTCTCCCTGTCCTTTAAGTTCCCCCTTGCTATTCTCCCATGCTTTTGGCATAGTTTCTGTAATTATTATTACTAAATTTTCTTGGGAGTTTTAGCTGAATAACAGAATGAATTCTGTTCTTTTCCCCATGTTTACGTCTTCACCTACGGGTGGTTAGGCGTTGTGTTCTGCATCTACCATCTGATGTTCTGCAGTTTCTTCCCTGGAAGTCTCTGTTTTGCATCAGATAGTGTATTTTTGGTAACTGATTTCGGGCCTGGGTGCCTGGAGTCTTATTTTAGTGTTTTTACACTCATTGTTTACATTTACAACAGCCCTCTGTGTGAGGGGGGGGATTTCTGGAAAATAATATCTTGATGTTATTTTAATCATAACTAGATACATTATTATTGTTCGTAAGTGTTGAATAAATTGTTTAAAATATTTTTAAAATTTTTGTCCACACTTAGGCTTGGGATCCATTGGGGCTCAACGTTACTTTTCAGAAACTTGGGCTGTTCTGAAAAAATATTTTTTCAAAATATTTTGATTTCAATTATTTTTTCTATATTAATGGATCATATTATTATTATGTATTTTGATTGCCAGGGGTTAGTGCGAGTACCAGGACTTGTTTTCTTTTCACATTGAAAGGATATTGTTCAATTGTATTAAGAGGAAGTCTTCCTCTGACTTTATAATCATTCTATATGTGGTCAGTGTACTCGCATTAACTCCTGTTCTGTATCGTATGATTTCGATGACAATATGGGAAGCGTTTGTCACGGTATGTTATTGGGGATTTGGACACTCCGGTCCTTTTCCCGCAGGGTCACTCTACTTTATCAATTTCTATTTCAGACGATCAAGATTAGGGTGATGTATCTGTGATGTCTTCCAACAGTGTGCCTCCGTCGTCACAATTAATGAAGGGCTAGCGGAAAAGTGCTCATGTAAATACGCCAATTGCCTAAGAGGACCCTAGTAGGTTCAACGGCCTTTGACGTCCGCTAGCTCGCCCGGTGTAGCGTCCATTCACTGAATGGTTCGGCAGCCGGGTTCGTCCGTTGCGGTCTAGAAGGAATTTTGGGGTGATGCGAGCACTATAAATTAACCTAATGCACACCCAGTGACGGCGGATCGGAGGGAGAACGGAGGAAGCCTTTTAGTCCGGTTCATAGCTCGTTCCTGTCCATCCGGACAGAAAGCAAGAGAGGCCCCTCTCTCGTTGAACAACATCTGGCCCCAGATGTTGTGGTACAAAATGTGTCGCAAGCGGAGCATATGTCCGTCGCTCAGGACGCTCCGTTGTATAGGCAGTCCGCGGAGACTGCTAAGGCTTCCTCTTCTCGTCAACGCACACGACCGCACCTTGGCTGCGTGACCGCCGATATATTACCAGCTTCGCCGATCAAGGATTCTTCGGCGACCAGGTCACACCATCCGGCAGCCAGGGACACGAGGCCTGCAGACTCCGGACGTTCGCATAGGAAGTGTGCGGGAGTCAACGTACACGGAGCTTCCGGCGGCAATGCATCGTAAGACCGCTACTGCACAGGCCTCGGGAACGGACGTGCTTTCCTTAATAGCACAGTTTATCGCAGCATCCCAGCATCAACTAAATCTGTCGCATATATTTTATCCGACGATGCTGGGTCGGGACGCTCCGCGGAAGCGGGTACGGACGTCCGAAAGTTTCATTCGGTCCGACGGGATACCGAAAGGGATTTGGAGGATTTCGAGCTTTCCCTTTCGGAACAACATATGCTGTTGTGTATGTCATCTGACTTGGTCTTCTACAGCTTCTTTCGTCGGACCAGAATGCTGCGATGCCGGATAAGAAACTGATAGCGTCGGTGGACTTAGAAATTTTTGGTTTGGTTCAGGGACATCGTCCCTCAGTTCCGACATAGTCCAATAATGTCACACAAACTTTCGAATTATTGAACGACGCTATATATATTATTATTTTATGCTTGCTATAACCAAGCATTTCTGGTTTCTTGTTCGCAGAGTTATGGAGATGTCTTTCAAAAGTGTGCCTCTGTCGTCATAGTTAATGAAGAGCACCCGGTGTAGCGTACATTCATCGAATGGTTCGGCTGCCGGGTTCGTCCGTTGCGGTCTAGAAGGAGATTTGGGTGATGCGAGCACTTTAATTACTTTAGTACTCACCCAGTGACGGCAGATTGAGGACAGATCGGAGGAAGCCTGTTAGTCCGGTTCCTGGCTTGTCCAGGTCCGTCCGGGCTGTGAGCGAGAGAGGTCCCTCTCTCGTCCAACAACATAGGGGACCGCATGTTGTGGTTCAGATATTTTACATTCGGAGCATATGTCCGTCGGTCGGGACGCTCCGTTATATTGACAGTCCGAGAGACTGTCCTTAATGCTTCCTCATCCTCACAGCAGGGCACACGACCGCACATTGGCTATGTGACCTCGAGTATCCGATCAGTTTCGTCATTCAGTGATTCCACGGCGAATAGGTCGCGCCATCCGGTAGCCAAGGGACATGAGGCCTATACACTCCGTTCGCTCGCATATTGGTAGTATGCACGGGGTAACGATCATGGAGCTTCCAGCGGCAATGCATCGTAAGACCGCTTCTCCTCAGGCCTCAGTGACGGACGTGCTATCCGAGTTAGCACAGTTGTTTCGCAGCATCCCAGCAATTGACAGTTTCTCGGTCGAATCAGGAATTATCCGACGGCGCTGGGTCGGTGCGGTCCGCGGTTGCATCAGGTACGGACGACCGAACGCTTTATAGGGTCCGACAGGATGGCAAAAGGGATTCGAAAGATTTCGAGTTTTCCCTTTAGTAGTATCGGAAGCTGCCTTTCATATCTTCTGGCATTATCTTCCAGTGATTGTTATTTCGGACTTCATTGCTGCGATCTTGGATAAGAGACTTATAGCGTCATTGGACTTGGATTTTTCGATCGGTTCAGGGACATTGTCCCTGACTTACCGACGCAGTCCAATATTGTCATTACAACATGTGTTTTATTTTTCGACGCTATATATATATATATATATACAAGCCTGCTACCAAGCATGATAGTTTAGTTTCTTGTCCGCGTTGCTCATTTCTGCCATTTTATCATTTATACGAATAGTTTATTTTGGCAGAGCAGGGCATACCGAGAGTTCATATGCGTCTTGACGGTGTGGTTAAAGACTGTATATATTCTTTTTCGCCGTTTATGTCTTTTCCAATTTCAATGTTGGAAACGACATGATGTATAGTAGACTTAACTTAGACGCTTTATCATACGTAATCCGCCTTACTGAGGCGTTATCATTACGTCTTCAAGAAAAGATTTACGGGATATTATTCTCAATGTAATTTCTTTTGAGGGCAGTAGTTTGTTCACGTATAACTCCGCCCTTCAGTGGCTGATTGGAGTTGGTTAGACGTGACGCAGCCCTAGCTACATCCACACGCGTGGATAGTAAGGTTAAGAACTCTCTCAGAGTCGCTTCGTTCTCGGAGGAGCTTCTCTTCGACGGCAACTTTTCGGCAATCCATGAATTGCTCGATTTACACGTTCTTTTGTCTATCTAGTGTTACAAGAGATTCAGACTGGGGCAAACATTCGGTGGTTGACTCAGAGAGTGCCACCACAGTTGCCGGACCCGAGTGTGGCTGTTATGACGGTTGCCAGTCAAACAGATTGGGATATAATACTGATCCCTACGGATTCGAAGTGCCAGGGTCTTTGGGTTCCGCAGTCTCTTAGCAATCAGTTTTCTTCCGCGGAATAATGTTTTTTAGGCTTGCTTTATGTCATTGCATGAACATTATTCAGAAATGCATGCCCAAATCCTGTCCTTTAATTCGACAGTAGTGGCGTATCTCCGGAACCAGGGAGGCACTCTTTCGTTTCCGTTATTCAATTTAATGGAAAGAATCCGTCTGTTGGTTATAGTACACCAAGTTCTGTTTTGGTCCGTCATATTCCGGGTCGTCTGATTGTTTTACCGGACTCCCATTCTCTTACGGGTCGCTTGTTGCTGTCAGAATGGACTCTCAACAAACAAGTATTCAATCAGATTTGCTATCTATGGGAGCGCCCAATGATGATTTATTTACGACACAGCTTGCTAATCAATTGCAGACGTATGTGTTGGCTTGTCCAGATCTCTGAGCTAATGTTGTTAATGCTCTATTGATCTATAGGACGGAATGATAGGATACGCGTATCCTCCGGCGCTGTTGTTTCAGCAGGTATTGCTAAGATAAACAACCACAATACATTTCTGTTGATAGCATCTCTATCTTCACAGAGATCATGGGTAATTTACTCTCTTGTCTACTGTGGGTCTTAACGTGAAATCTTCCTCTATGTGAGGATCTTTTTTCACTGGGTAAATCGTGTCATCTTTATCACAACCCGCAAGGTCGCAACCTTCATGTATTCCGTTGTGTGGTCCGTATTGCATTGTAAGCACTGTACTGGACGAGCTTTGGACGCGATTTCTTACTATAGGAGATCCTCTTCTTCGCTATTCTATGCGGCTAAAGTGGAGGCTCTTCCGTCGTGGTGTAGGGATCATTATGTTCATATTGTTGATCCCTCCATACTACTCATTGCAATTTTTTAGTATACTTGTTTCACAAGATCTACTGCAGCCTGTTATTATTTAGGTTATAGGTTTATGTTACCTCATACCTATGCACTCTACGATAGTTTACAATTGAGTCTTTTGTCTCTTTATCTAAGTCAGTTAGTAACTTTTTGATAAATAGACTTAGAATCTTTAGATTAAATTCCTATATGGATTTTAACTTCGGTTCTTATTTAGCTAAGTAATCATTTGAGCCTCTGGAAACAGCAGTTTTCAAATTCTGACCTTTAGACAGTAATTCTGTTGGTTTCTCTTTTACTGTAGAGTCAGTGAGTTTCATGCACTATCGATGGATGATTTTCACTTTCGTAGTTTCGGAATCACTACTTCCGTTACTATTTAGGTTGGATTTTTGCATAAGAGTTAGGCTCCTATTATCCGGAACCTATTTTTTTTTAAGGTCCTTCCGTCTTCGTATGGGCATCGGCCTTTACTCTTTCTGGGTACAGTTTATGTATTTATAAACAGATATATGTTTATTACTTTGGGCGTAAGCTTCTTCTGTCTTTGATGCCTAGTAGAAGGACGTTACGCTCCATTTTATTGTTAATGGATTCTATTAACTATCGGTACTGCTTATGGTTTATCATTGACTTAGCAGTTGTGCTTAAGATTTCGGCTCATGAAGTAAGAGTTCTTCTACTTCTTGGGCTTACATTAATAGTGTCGCTATTATAGATTTTTGAAGGCCGCTCATTGCGCTCAGCCATCCACATTCATGAATTTTATCTCAGAAATATCGAGTCCATTTCTGGAGGCCTCTATTGTTAGGTCTATTATCTACTGCTCAGAATGTCATTCTCTTAACAGTTGCTACTATAGCTAGGTAGGCTGTCTGTTTCGGCAGTGTCTCCGTTCTGCTGCCCTCTTCGCTCTGGGCTATTTGACCCAGGGCAAGAAAAAGGGGGGGGGGGAGGGTGTTCCCTTGGGTCACCTGTTTTACTATGAAAACAAGGGGATACCTCCTCCGGAGTTAGTAATTCTGAGCTGTTATTGGGATGGTTGTTTAGTGAGAAGTTTAGGTTTTTAAAATTCATTCAAGTCTTAGTTTTTAAAGTATAGCTTTTGAATATTGCATATGTCAACGGACATGATTATGCAATCCTCAGACACTTTTAGGAGTATAAGAGTCTCTATTCTCTAGACTTACTTTATTTATTGGCTTACTTTAAAAATTATTAGTATAAGGATTATATTGGATATTAAGAGAGTACATGGATGTATGAAGCTCAATTTTGGAAGGTGTTGTATCTTTCTAATTTATCATAAATAAGAAAGATACATGTAAGGCCTATTACTTCTTTTTCCCTACAGGGGATGACTCTATTTTATTTTATTGAGCGTATTCCATTTTGCTCTATGTCCTTGGCCCTCCAGCCTTTTTACTATTCAGCTATGTCTGGGTCATTGGTACAGTATAAAAATGTTAAAAAATTGATAGTAATTTATATATTTTTTATACTTACCAATGACCCAGACGGGGATGGCCCTCCCAGGAGTTGGGAACTCTTGCCTCCCCGCTGAGTACATAGCGCTTACCAGGCACTGGTTATTAGAATGATTAATGGCGCCAATTTCGGAACGTCCTTGACACTGCGCATGCGCAGTAGGGGCGAAGTGTGGAGGGCCTTTCAGGACATGTTTTCTTTGGTTTTAGATGCAAATTTTGGGGATTGGGGGGCTCGAGCTCATTCCAACAAGGGGTCACATGATATGGTTTTGTTGAAATTTTTTGAAAAATTTTAAATAATGGTATTTAAAATAATAAATTTCCATATTGTCTGCGTTGGGTAAAGGGTTAATAAAGAATTACAAACAAACAAAACCAAATTACAAAAATGCAAAATAAAATTAAAAAAATGCCTCCCCACATGCAGTTTTACAAAAAAAGTTCTGAGAAACAGAAGATCTACTTTCTGGGGGGCCTAACCTTGGAATTTTCTCTGTCCTTTCCTGCAGGAATCCTGACCTCCTTACGTTCACAAAATCTGATCATACTTTATGTTCAAGTGGAAACTTTATCATCCACCAAAGTGTCAGACTGGACTTACAATCAGAATTGTCCCAGTTAATCTATTCTGGGCTGACTGAAGAATTAAGTTTTTCTTCTAAATTTGAGTTTTATTTCAGTAGAGATGGGAGATAATTTTTAATGATCAACTTTCGTTATTGCTGTAAGTACTGATCTCTGTGTATTTGGGGCTATGGATTTATTTCGGCAACATTAAACCATGCAGAAAATGAAAATCTCTTCAGCACATATGTGCTGAACGGAAATCATTGACAGACTATTTTAATAAAGAAGCAAAATTTCACTGGAACTTTCTAAATATCATGCACTGCAATTACAAATTAAATTGCTAGCAATAACCAAAAATCGTTCCCTGAGTTCTAATATGTTCTATGTGCCAATAGGCACACAGAACACATTGGAACTCAGGGAACGAAATAGTAACACAGGTTCCCCTCACAGATTTGCTTGGTGAAAAAATGTGTTCTTTTTGTTGAAAGTTGTCAAATGAATTGCTGAGTGAAGGCATGTAATAAACACAGAATGACACGTGTGTTTGGATGGGTTGATCGATATGGCACTTGTGTCATTGCAGAAGGATAAAACTAGCCTCTTGTTCTATCCTTCTGCACAGGTACTCGTGCCATTCACACACGCGCTTCATTCTGTGTACGGGTATGCATTAGAGAAAATCAATGAAATTGATAACAGGATACAGCTTGATGCTAAATTGAGCTGGGGAGGGGGGGGGGGGGTTGATTTTCAGATTGGGTTCAGTTTCAGTTCAGTTCAGTTTCAGAAAAAAACTCAGTTTCGGTTCAGTTTTTCTATATGTGTTAACTGGTAGAGTGCTAAATTATTTTTGGCCATCAAATCTTGTGCACATGTCTTTGCTTTGTTACAATTTATGGGAGAGTGCCTACGGGCACTCTCCCATAAATTGTAACATGGCAAACCCTTACAGATTAAATAATATCACTTCAAACATAATACAAAGCACATGCATTGAATATGAGCCTTCAAGCTGTGGTACCTGCACTTCAGAATAAAGCCCAAATACGGGCTTCCAGCACTCTACCAGTTAAGAATGTGAAGATATAGAAAACAACACTCCAGGCTACTTGACTTGGATAAAATGCAATAGTTTGTTTCACATCACTCGCCACAAAACACAGTAAAACCATTTAGCCTGTTTGTGCTGGGTCTTGCGGTTCGGTTTTCAGATTGGGTTATTACAAATTACTTGATATTTAGATAAGTGTCTTTGATTTTTATAGGTTTGATGGGTGTTATATGGTTGATGTGTTTATTTTTTATTGGTTTGTTGGGTGTTATATGGTAGTGGTGTTTATTTTTTATAGGTTTGATGGGTGTTATATGGTTGTTGTGTTTATTTTTTATAGGTTTGATGGGTGTTATATGGTAGTTGTGTTTATTTTTTATATGTTTGATGAGTGTTATATGGTTACTGTGTTTATTTTTTATAGGTTTGATGGGTGTTATATGGTTGTTGTGTTTATTTTTTATTGGTTTGTTGGGTGTTATATGGTAGTGGTGTTTATTTTTTATATGTTTGATGAGTGTTATATGGTTACTGTGTTTATTTTTTATAGGTTTGATGGGTGTTATATGGTAGCTGTGCTTATTTTTTATAGGTATGATGAGTGTTATATGGTTACTGTGTTTATTTTTTATATGTTTGATGAGTGTTATATGGTTGTTGTGTTTATTTTTTATAGGTTTGATGGGTGTTATATGGTAGCTGTGCTTATTTTTTATAGGTATGATGAGTGTTATATGGTTACTGTGTTTATTTTTTATAGGTTTGATGGGTGTTATATGGTAGCTGTGCTTATTTTTTATAGGTATGATGAGTGTTATATGGTTACTGTGTTTATTTTTTATATGTTTGATGAGTGTTATATGGTTGTTGTGTTTATTTTTTATAGGTTTGATGGGTGTTATATGGTAGCTGTGCTTATTTTTTATAGGTATGATGAGTGTTATATGGTTACTGTGTTTATTTTTTATATGTTTGATGAGTGTTATATGGTTGTTGTGTTTATTTTTTATAGGTTTGATGGGTGTTATATGGTAGCTGTGCTTATTTTTTATAGGTATGATGAGTGTTATATGGTTACTGTGTTTATTTTTTATAGGTTTGATGGGTGTTATATGGTTGCTGTGTTTTAGATATTTTCTCTTACCAAGGAATTTGAGGCGGTATTTTAAAATGGACAGTAGCCATGGTGAATTGTATAAAGAAAAGATACCTGTGCCTTGGTTGAAACTGTTCTCCAAGTGTGCATTTTGGTAAGAATTTTTGTTTTCTTTAGCTGTTTTGGATGATGTGATTGGATGAATATTTACTTCTTTCTTGTGCAGTGCAAGTCAAAATAAGTTGTAGGATAACCACTATAAACTATGTATCTTTCTCTTCCTACATTATTAAGACCAGAAGCTGACACCATTTTCTGGAAAGCTCTCTCTGAAAGCTTTCCAGAAAATGATGTCAGATTCTGATCTTATCATTTCAGGATCAGCAGTTTCCTTAGTTTATTGTGGTTATTCTACTATTTATTTTGACTTGTACTGTATGCTTCAATCAGCAGAAGAAACAAATTATGCCAGCTGATGGCTTTTTATTTACATTTATATCAATATTACTTATCCTTGTGTCTTCCGGGGTGTATGGGAATTTACACCGGTCTCGGGACTCATACACCCTGAGGTGCAGCTGAAAGATGTTTGAGTTCCCATACCAGTGTAAATCCCCATGCACCCCAGAAGACACAAGAATAACAGATTAATTTCCAAATCCATTTCTTCTGTTAACCCTACAGCTAATATATGGCTTTCAAAATCAACATTTTCTCCTTTTTCCAGTAAATATGTTCTCAGTAAATTGACAAACTTTTTGTTACACTTGGCTGTATTTACTGGTATTACTTTTGTTCTCTTTTTTAAAATTTCCATTTCAGTATGACTTGCAAAGTGGCTGTTAAAATTAATTTCAGCCATTTTTAATTATAAGCAGACACCAAAACAAAACGCATCACACCCCTTTTAAAAAATAGCACCATAAATAAATAATCCCTACCTGATACTTATGTATTTTTATTTTCACTAAAATTTTGTATAATAATTTACTTCAAAATATTCAATTAACCATATTTTTATTTTTTCAATCATATAAATGAGCTAGTAAATAAATATTTGTAATAATATAAATAAACAGGACCTTTTTTCAGCCTTTTTACCAGTTATTCCTGTTTTTACAAATTAAAAGATACTGTGGACTAAAAGTTATAACGACCCTCTCAGCCAATCAAAAAGCAGTATTTCATTCCATTTGCAAATAAATAGAGAGTAATTGCTTAACTGGATTGTTTACGCGAAATAATTCATGAGAGGTGAGGGACGTTTTACAAACACTAGTGTGCGAATGTGCACGCGTGTTTTACAATATAGTCTCTCGCCTCGAATGAATTCATGTAACCAGTCCAGTCAAGTGATTACTCTGTTTATTACTTTTCATTATTAATGATAATTATATTATTTAACCCTTTACCTAACATAATGGCCAGCACTATTCTCAAAAATCACCAATTAATTTTCATTATTTTTTCTTTTTTTGTCTCTAAAACATAGGTTATGACCCCTCATTGGATCGAGCTCGTTGAGCTGGTTCCAATGAGGGGTCATAACCTATGTTC
The DNA here is from genome assembly GCA_031216915.1 of Pictodentalium vernedei. Classification (NCBI taxonomy): domain Eukaryota; kingdom Metazoa; phylum Mollusca; class Scaphopoda; order Dentaliida; family Dentaliidae; genus Pictodentalium; species Pictodentalium vernedei. Next base: position 502,277,842 of record CM062293.1, read on the forward strand.
AAACACCATCGTGTAACCTATACATCCATGGCAAAGCATCTTTGTTTGCGCACACGGATACATGACAGAATTGTTGATTGCATAATTCACTTGTGAAGTTATCGTTTATAATTAAACCTGGAAATCCCAGTAAATCACACTTTAGAAAGTAATAATCTTTGTTATCCTTTTTAGCCATAAGCATACAAAAAATAGGCTATTCATCCGAGAAACAGTCAAAAAGCAATGTTGTGGTTTGTGTATTCGCTCACCAGAAGGGTGATCATTTGGGTGATTCAGTATTCTGATGACCGCACTGGTAAGCATACTCAGATTGAAAAAATATTCAAAGTGTGTTTCAAGTATTTATTCTGCAATAACGTTTGGAAGAATACACCCGGAAGCCTGTGTATTTTTCACGAGGGCAAAGTTTTTGACAAATTTCAGATGTGTGCATGAGAAGTAAGATATATTTTGCTTTGTATTTCACTCCTATGCACATCGACCCATTCGTTAAGAGGGAAGCTACGCCTCTTAATAGTGTTGTATGTGATGTGAATTAAGCTTTGAAGGTAGAGATTGTATCTTCGATGTGCTTTACCATCTATGTTGAGATGATATGAAACACAGTGATTCCAGTGAACAGAGTCGGGAACAGGGTTTGCAAAGTACCATCATTTCCACTGTTTTCAGTACTGGTACCGTACTGGGGTTCAGAACTGAGAACCGAGTCGGTACCAGTACTGAGAATGGCACATCAAATATTCCGATAATGCAAGTGAAAAGTCTATCGCAGTCGATTTGTGTAAACTCTAATTGGTAAAAATGAGTGAACAGTAATTGTGGGAGTCAAATTCAATCAATAAACATGTGTTATTTAGGCTGAAAATCTATACTTCAGTTTGCAGCAATTCTCATCAATGTCTGCAACCCCACGTGTTCGAACTTGGAATCAATGGGCACCCTAATAGTAAGACACAGTAATAATTTAAAGTACAGTAGAACCTGTCTTGAGAGACCGCCCTTTGGGCCACACAAAAGTGGTCTCTCAAGACAGGTGGTCTCTCATAACAGGTTTCAGGTTTTCTCAAATCAGTGATTAACCAACCACAAAATTCAGAAATGGAGAAGAATGGATTTTTGTAATTACTTTGTAGTTATTGTTTTTTATGAAGTTTTTGTAACGAATTGAAATCGACTGATATAAAATTATAAAAATAAATTAGTGTTGAAAACTATGAACGAAATGATTTCGCAGGCCGAAGGCGCGCAGGGACGGTATGGGAAACAAGACCCTTTCGACCCTCGTTGGCTGTTTGTTTTTGTATAATGTCGAGGCGTGGTAGAGGAGGAAAAGGAAGGAGGGAAAAGGTTTACCCCCTTCTTGCTTTTTGCGGCTCTTTTTCTTAGTTGGAGGTTGGCTTGGTTATAAGGCTGGTGGTTGTGCTTATTTTTGTGCATGGAATTCTTCTAATGCCAGTCTGGATAATTCATTGGATTCCTTTATGAACTCATCAGTTCTGGCGGAGGCTTCTTTTGCCATCTCTATTGCTTTTAGTGCATTTTGCACGATGGTGTTTGAAGACTGTGGTGACTGTTCTGTTGCAACTTCCGCTCCCGGGCTTTCTGGTAGTGAAGGAAGAGGGGAATGAGGGGTGGGAGGAGGTGAAAATGCAACTTCCAGTTCCTCCTCAGTCTCCACTGGATGTTCCTCATCCAACTGTGCCGGCTCAGGAGCTGGCAGTTGGTTGGGTGTACCAGTGGGACTAGGAGGGGAACTGGCGGCTGCCTCCAGGACCTCCATCCCCTCACTCGACTCTTTCTTCCTATTCTGGAAGGCCTCCCAAGCGCCAGCGTCCCTGCGCTTGGTCGATGGACTCTTATTCTTTCTCTTCTGTTCTCTCTTTTCAGGGCTTCCGTGCCCCTTCGGGTTTAGGACCAGTGGGAGAGGGGATCCTCTCTCCAGAGGGGAGTGAGGGGTATTCAAGCCAATCAATTTTAAATGAACTAATAAAATGTTAATGAATGAACCTGCATTAATTTTTTACTATCCCCTCCACCCCAGCGTGGTCAGATTGATCAAGAAGTTCAGGGGGACTGATACATGTAGTGGCCAACACACACATGTACCCAGCATATTCTGTACACATGTTCCATGGTCCATCACCGTCGAAAATAGCTGAAAGTAGGTGAGCAAAAAAAAGCTTATGCTGGATTAAATTGCATGAGCAGTTAAGGCAAGCTAAAAATCACTTGCGTTAGAATTCCATGACTGACCCAACCAACTGCCGGCTCCTGAGCCGGTACAGTTGGATGTGGAATGCTCAGTGGAGACTGAGGCGGAACTGGAAGTTGCATTTTCACCACCTCCCACCCCTCACTCCCCTCTTTCTTCATGACCGGAAAGCCCGGGAGCGGAAGCCACATCTGAACTGCCACCTGAGTCCGCAGAAGTCATCCTAAATGAGAAAATAAAAAGAATAATGGAGATGGTAGAAGAATTCAGGGTCAAAACCGATAAATTCCTAAAAGAAACCAATGAAATAACCAGAAAGGCAAATGAAGAAATCCAAGCACGTAACTCAACACCACCGTCAGCCATATCACCATGCCAACTGCCAACCAAGAAAAAGAGCCGCAAAAAGCCCAAGCGGGGGTAAGCCTCCTCCCTCCTTCCTTTTCCTCCTCTACCACGCCTTGACATCCACAAAAACAAACAGCCAATGAGGGTTGAAACGGGCTTGCTCCCTAAATCGTCCCTGCATGCCTTTGGCGCATGAAACCATTTGATCCACACAGTCACAGTGGTCTCCCAAGACAGGTGGTCTCGCAAGACAGGTGGTCTCCCATAGCAGGTCCATTATAGAGTAAAACCAATCAGTGCCTGGCAGATGTGGTCTCTCCAGAAAGGTGGTCTCTCAAGACAGGTTTTACTGTAGACTATATAGACTTCACTTGTCCGAAATCCTATAGTCCATTCCAAACGGGTCTTCCCCTGAGATCCAATGTGTTCTATGTCTCAGTTGGCACATAGAACACATTGGAACTCAGGAGAAATGGTGGCGGTACTCTAGTCTTTGAAGTTTCCAACATTATGGAAACATTCAATTAACACTTTACAGCCTGTGTAGATACTGTCTTGTTACTTGCGCATTACACTCGCATATAATAACAACGAGTACTGGAATCGTTGGTTCTGAAGAAAATATAATATACTGTATTATTTATTTACTTATGTATTTATTTATTGGGGTTTAATGACACTTTAACAGCCAGGATCACTTCCTGTCTAACGGTTTTATGGGTGGAGGAAGCCGTAGTACCTGGAGAGAACCACCAGGCAATGACAAGCAACTGTTAGACTCCCCAACGTACTAACACCACACAACTTCACAAGCAGGGTTAGCAGGGGTTCAAGGCATGATGATAAGCACACCATTGACGTGCAGTACGACTTGTACACAGCGCTACCACACCCCACTGTGACCAATCTGGAATATACTGTTTTAGCGGCATCGTTCATATTTAATCATCATAACCAGTGGTGTTCTTGAAAAGGTGTGAATTTATAATATCATTAAGGGAAAGTGTTTTGGGTGGACAGTGAATTGAAATAAAGCAAAATGGAAATTTCGCAGAAAATTCTCTTGACAATAACCTGTATATTGCGATCTAATGAAAAATATATGCCCTCTGTTAGTGTTCTGGAAAACACAACTCAAAACAAAACACAGGTGATTCAAGAACAACACAGTGAAGTAATATTACCTCCCTTTATACAGCAACAATGTAGCATGCCAATGTGATGCAGACTACATTGGTCCATGGGCAAGGCACTTCATCCCGATTGCCCGCGAGGTTCATGGTGATGCTGTGTAGGCCTACTAAGGTGTACTGTACGTGGATGGTGCACTTGTCTTCTACCAATGCTAATCCTTCTTGTGTGGAGTTAGGCCAAGTGCATTGGAAAAACTGGTAGTTTCTCGCTGTTGATTGGTGGTTCTCTCTGGGTACTCTGGCTTCCTCGACCCATAAAACTCTGACCCAAGCTGACCATGGCTGTCAAAAGTGTTGTTATAGTCCAAATCAATGATAAATTTATAAATAAGGCCTAAAAAAATAAAAAATCTGTTTCTCAGGCCCTCCCACATGGTCCTTTTGGCCGCCGCATGCTCTCTTTTTATATCCAATTTAAACTTGAAAAAAATAAAAATTAAATGGTTTATGTCAGATATTTTACTCAAGTTAAAAAATTTGATGAATTTGTCCCTTGAGTGCAAGAAGGCTTTGCAATGCTTTAGCATTGCAAAGCCTTCTTACACTCAAGGGATGAAATACACCACCACCCATGCTATTCTGTAGATTATGAGGCCTAAAACTTGAACCAAGAACATGAACTTTTGATGGCAAAGAAGTAATTACTGAAATAAAAAATAAAATAAAAAAACGCTCACCCGCATGCAATTTTACAAATAATGGCCTGAGAAACAGAAGATCTACTTTGTGTGGCCTAAATAATTTATTTTGTCCTTTTTGTCACAGAGTCGAGCAATTTTGTCACGATTTTAACTTTAGCAGGAACCATAAAAAATAAATAATAGAGTGTCTGTGTGTGTAACCAGGGATTCCACTAGGGAGGCAGAAGGTCCACTTAGCGGCAACATTTACTATATCTATTTACTTATAACAAGACTGGTATTTAATTTAGTATTGGCTTTTGTCTTCTGGGGCGCACAGAGAAATTGTAGAAGTATTAGTACGTCTTCCCAATGCCAATGTTTTGCAGACGTATTACAGTAAAACCTGTCTTGAGAGACCACTGTCTTGAGAGACCACATCTACCAGGCACCGATTGGTTTTACTCTATAATGGACCTGCTATGGGAGACCACCTGTCTTTAGAGACCACCTATCTTGAGAGACCACTGTGACCTGGTACCAACTTGTATTTTTATGCCATAATAGACCTGTCTTGAGAGACCTCCCCTTTGAAGACTGAAACCATGACAAAACCTTTTTACCTGTTCTGGAATTGGAAAATCCATTGTGGTTGTACTAACATCATTAAAAGTATTAAAAGCTCTTAATTGGGTTTCAATTGCTAACTCATTACAGACTGAAATGTTTTTATAAGACCCCTGTGAAAAGATTAGGATTATTGCTGAATAAACAATTTCATACATACCTGAAATGTGACAGATAGGACAAAAATAAATTTGTGTTGAAAATCTTTTTGTAACAAATTGAAATGGACTGTTATAAAAATTATAAAAATAAATTAGTGTTGAAAATCTTCAGTGAAGATTTTCAACACTAATTTATTTTTATAATTTTTATAACAGTCCATTTCAATTTGTTACAAAAACTTCATAAAAAAAGAACAACTACAAAGTAATTAGAAAAATCCATTCTTCTCCACTTCTGAATTTTGTGGTTGGTTATTCACTGACTTGAGAAAACCTGAAACCTGTTATGAGAGACCACTTTTGTGTGGCCCAAAGGGCGGTCTCTCAAGACAGGTTCTACTGTAATACCTTGTGGTTCTGCAAGAGAAAGCTCAAAATTTGATGATATAGTAGCCAAGGAAGTACACTGAGATGATTTTATTCTGTGAGAGGAGCTAACTGATGCAGACACTCAAGAATGACAAGGCCATCAGTTGATACACAGTTTAAAAATGCTCACTTATCCTGTGCACATTCCATAATAGTACACTCTTTTGCAAGCCATGATAATGGAGATGCTCTTGTATTTTCATCTCTGAAATGGCCTCTTCGTTTTTGGTCTAGTGGAAATGCTGGTGTATTTATGTATTTATTTATTGATGTTTAAGGTCACATATTTATGCACAATGGCTAATCATGACCGTGACAGTTTTACGGGTGGAGAAAGCCGGAGTACCTGGAGAGAACCACCAAGCAACGACGAGCAGCTGCCAGCTCCCCAACATCGTAACTCCGCACTGCAGCACAGGCAGGGTTAAATGCTGGTGTAACCATTATCACTCTTTTACCTTCATTTTCAGACAATTTACCACAGGCATTCTGGACCTATTAATCCTTTAACCCTTTACCCAATGCAGACAATCTCAAAATTTATTATTTTAAATATCATTTTTTAAATTTTTCAAAAAATTCCAACAAAACCATATCATGTGACCCCTCTTTGGAATGAGCTCAACGAGTCATATGATATGGTTTTGTTGAAATTTTTCGAAAAATATTTTTTCATCTGCTGAATTTACATATTACGTGGGCAGATGCGGGCGATTCATTTGGGTAAAGGGTTAAAGAGTTACTAAATAGTAACTTTGCTGTGTTTACTTACCCTGTTGCATCGCGGTAATCTCGGTACCGGTATTTCAATATTTATTTATTTATTGGGAATTCAGTGACACTTTTGACAGCGAAGGTCACCTCATGTCTGACAGTTTTACAGGTGGAGGAAGCCGGAGTAGGCCTATCCGGAGAGAACCACCGAGCAATGGTGAGCAACTGCCAGACTCTTCAAGGTACTGGTCCACAAATGCAGGGGTAGCAATGGTTGAAGACAGGCATCGACATGCTTTATGAAATTTACTTTCAAATCATCATTATTGTTGGAGAGGGTTAATATAAATATCGACATCCGAGAAGTGTACATCCGAAAAAAGGAGTTATGTTTGTTTGCCACATAGACCTACCCTTTGAGTGCTGTGGCTATTTGAAAACAGCCCATTATATCTCAAATTTATCTAAAATTTTTATGCCTGGTAGCTTGTGGAGGGTTAGTGAAAACTTGCCAGAATAATTCATCACAGGAGCCTATTTTTTCTTTAAAATCTGTAAGAACCACTTGAAAAAATCTACAGGAAATGTGAATTTTCAGTTCTTGAAGGCTGTCTCCTTTAATCTCACATAACAGGGTTAAGGCTTGGTTTCTTGAATACCCTTACTCCTTACAAAAATGATCCCCCATAAATTCTGAGGTCAGCAAAAGAGGCTATGTTTATCTGTGACATACCCATTGAGTGCTTTTGGTGCTCGAAAAACAGCCCATTTTATCAAAATTTTGACATTTACCACCCCATGAGGGTTAACAAACACTTACAGGAATTTGTTGTCCATGCAACTTGTAATTTCACACCAAGACCCATAAATGACCAAATTTTCTTGAAAATCTACAAGCTGTGTTCAGAGAATCCACAGAAAACATGAATTTTTAAGCTTTTAAGGGGTATCTGTCTTTATCTAGCCAAAAACGGGTTAACGCTTGTTTTTTAATACCCTTATTACTGATAAAAATGATCCTCAGTGAACTCCACTTCCAATGTAGGAAGATATGTTTATCTCTCATTTACCTGTTGGGTGCTGTGGCTGCCCGACAACAGCCCAATTTATCAAAATTTCATTGTTTGGCTGACTGTGGAAGGTTATCAGATGCTGTGCCCAATATCTCTTGTATGACAACTGTAGTGTCGCAGACAGGTCTAACAGTGGTGAATGTTTAAAAAAAAATCTACAAAAAGCCTTTTGAGAGAGTGACGTTCAGCCCTAATTTTGGCAGTTTTTTTCCAATTTTCATGAAAGAAGGGTTAAATTGAAAATTCCGCTTTGGTACATTTTTAGATTTTGCGCCCCACTATGCGTGTGCAAAATTATGTGAAAATTGGTTTGAAAATGGCTTCGGAATCGTACGGGCAAAATATGTGGAAAAAAAGACAAACCCAAACTAGATGGTGTGATTCTGTAAGAATCACAGGCTTTCCCTGTCATACATAACATTTTAGCCCCTTGAAAGCATTTTGGGAATAATAGTCTACTGCTTGGAAACTCTTTTTTGTGAAATTTACCTAGTTTGTGTATGATGGGGTGGTCATAGGTCTCTTTTATTGGCTCACCTGACTGTAAGTCAGTGGGAGCTCTTGGCATCCGACAGCTGTTAACTTTTGCAAACTTGACTTCTTCACAACCACTATGCCAAATTCAAACATATATTGCTCAGGCCATCTATGGAGTATACTCTTTATATTTGTTCAAATGAAGCAGCTGCCATATTTGGGCTCTGGTTAATGCCTCAAAAGCTTAAAAATCTTTTAAAATCTTCTCACGAACCACCAGAGGAAATGCCTTGATATTTGGTATGGAACATCCTTTTGGTGTTGAAGATTAAAGTTTGTTTAAGGGAAGTTGGTAGGTCAATATTTGGGATCTCTATGGGGGCATATCTATTTTGGGTTCTGCCCAGAATTTGTATTTGAAGAACCATTGGGCCAATTTCAACCAAATTTGGCATGTAGTATAAGTAGGTCCTAAGTAATTGATTGATGCCCGAAGATTTTTTGTCACAACCCCGTGCCAACCCCAGGGGCTAAGAACAGAAAAAAATTCAAAAGCTCATAGTTCCCAAATCACAAGGAACAGAACTGTTATTTGGTATGAAGCATCCTTAAGACCAGTAGAATGGATTCGTTAAAAAAAAATGCCACAAGTTCTATCAGGGTGCCTGGTAGAGGGTATTGAAAAAATGTTGAGTCAGCATTTTTGCAGTATGATTTCCCTCTACAAATTGTTACTTTACAATTTTATCACTTCCATCAAATTCTGTCAACATCTGCCTGTCAAACACACATGTTATTAGCTCACCTGACTGAAAGTCAGGGTGAGCTTTTCTGATCACTTTTTGTCCGTCGTCCATCGTCTGTCGTACATCGTGAAGGTGGTGTTTGGGTCATTTTCTCCCAAGCCACTGACTGCAGTTCATTGAAAATTCATATGAATTGCGGTTATATAGGGGCATTTGGGTTTTTCTTCAAATTGGATTTCTGCTCATATTGTGGAGGGTGTGGGGTCAAAATGCACAAAATTTTTAAAAATCTCATTAACCAGCCATAGCAAAGACTTGATATTTGGTATGCAGCTTCCATATGACGTGTAGACTCAAGTTTTGTTCAAGAGAAGTTTGATGGGCAATATTTGCCTTTGTTCTGAGAGGAGCAAGAATTTTTGCCCTGCCCAGAGGCCAATTTGAACCAAATTTAATATGAGGTATTGGGTTATAAGAACTTGATTTATGCCAAGAATTTTTTTCCTGCAGTTCTGTGGGAACCTCAGGAGCCAAAAATAGAAAAAAATGAAAACATCCATATCTCCAAAACTGCACGGCACTGAGAATTTTTATTTGGTGTGAGGCTTCCTTGGGACCAACAGAAAGGAATGGTAAAAAAAATTGCCATCGGTTTTGTCATAAGGTATTTTTTCGGGACTTTGAAAAAAATGCTGAGTCAGCATTTTTTAACAATGTGGGCAATGGGTAAAAATTAAAGAATTGTTTGCTTCCAAACCACTGCTCCTAAAGCTTTCATATTTTACATGCAACATCTTTGGAACATTGATTCACATATTGGTTGAAAACAAATCCCTCGGTCCATATTTGGGTTCCCTATGGGTGCCCAAATGTTCAAATTAGTGCAGTATGAGGAATATTCTTTAAAAATCTTCTTCAGATCTACCAATAAGAATCTTTTGATATTTGGTATGCAGCATGCTTAGGTGGTGAGATTCAAGTTTGTTCAAGCCAAGTCCCTGGATTCATATTTAGGCTGAAAATTTGGTGTCCTGGTCCAGACTTAGAAATTTTGGAACAAAATCTAGAAATGAGTTTTTTGTTGATTTATGCGTTTCGATCAATTTTAAGACAAAAACAATTTTTTTTATTTACACTGAAAATTTGGGGTCTGGGTGGGACAGAAATTTTGGACCAAAATCCAGAAATTAGTTTTTTGGTTTTATATGCATTTTGGTCAATTTTAAGACAAATTTTTTTTTTTTTTTACACTGAAAATTTGGGGTTCGGGTGGGACTTCAAAATCCAGAAAATTAGTTTTTTGGGTTTTTTATGCATTTTGGTCAATTTTAAGAAAAAAAAATTTTTAGTCAGAAAAAATTTTGTTTGAGACTCGAAAATTTCTGAACAAAAATAAAAAAAATCTGTTTTTTATGTGTTTATCTCAATTTTGGGACGTAAAAGTGCAGGAATTGAAAATAGAAGGAAAATCCTGTGTATTGTGTGGGCACAATCGCTTCATCTAGTTGGTATATGCTTCTCTTAGAGGGGCGTATGCAGCTTATTCAAGGCAAGTCCCTGATTCAATATTTAGACTACCATGTCATGTGAGTGCCGTCAGGCCCACTGGGGCCTCTTGTTATAATTTGTTAAGCTGCAGGGAATGAAAATAACTTTTAACCCTCTCAAGACTTCCATAAATGGCAGTGGAAAAATTAGTCTGATTCCTGTATGAATATCTTTAATTTAACCCCCTCAAGACTTGAAAGTGTTTTCCAATACACACCGCCTTTTGCTCGGTGGTTCACTCCGGGTACTCCGGCTTCCTCCACCCTTAAAACTGTCAGTGTCATGGTTAGCCATTGTGCAGAGGTGTATGACCTTAAACACCAATAAACAAACAAATACTTGGAAACATTTATCTGATTCCCATATGAATGTCTTTAATTTAACCCTCTCAAGACTTCAGTGTGGGTTTCAGAGATTTTATTGATGCCTTGATCAAACTTCTTCAATGCTGTGCACATATATGTTTTTCTGGTTTCATGGCAATAAATTGTCTGAATCCTGTATGAATATCTTTAATTTAACCCTCTCAAGATTACAATGTGTGTTCCAAAGATTTTATTTCATGCAATACTGTTAACGAAAACCTATTATTGATTTCTTTAAAAATATTTTACCCCCCAAAATAAGCATCCATAAATTCTCTTTCTGTTTTGTTTATTTTTGATGAAAAAATAATTTTGATAAACTTTTGTTACCTGTTGGTTATGGAAAAGTGTTTTTATGACAAATCTGTGAAAATTCCAAGTCATTAGCTCATTTGGACCAGGAGATATTGGTTAATAAACATTTGGACCTTTTTGGGCATTTTGGGACATTTAGAGCCCCTAGTTGGAGGTGCCAATGCAAACAGTCCCACAACTCATAGCTGCCTTTGATTGAGCAAAGTATCAGAAAAATCTGTAAGAGAGCCTTTATGAAATTGTCTTCCCACAAGTGTTAATTCCTAGAAAATCAAGTGTCTTTTTCAGAGGAAAAAGTCTAATTAACATATCTTGGGAATTAATATTATTTATTTATTTATTTTTTGGTGTTTAAGGTCACATACTTATGCACAATGACTAATCAAAACCATGGCAGTTTTATGGGTGGAGGAAGCCGGAGTACCTGGAGAGAACCACCGAGCATCAACGAGCAGCTGTCAACAATCCTACTCTGTTCAAGCTTCACTGAAGCAGGGTTACAGCGGTTGAAGACATGTGCACCATCGATGTGCAGTATGCTTTAGTACATGGCGCCATTGTGCCCCCAGGTAGGCAACTGGGATATAGTGCCTTGCCCAAGGACACAACGTGGGTTGTCCCAGACGGGTATTGTGGGAATTAAAGTTGAATCTCATTGTTTCTCCAGTGAGAATTGATTCTGATTCTTGTGGGGGAATTTAACTGGTAGAGTGCTAAATTATTTTCAGTCATAAAGTTGTTCACATATCTTTGCCTTGTTACAATTTATGAGAGAGTGCCTGAAGGCAATCTCCCATAAATTGTAACAAGGCAACTCCATGCAGACTATAAAATTGCACTTAAAATAAAATATGAAGCATATCCACAAAATATAAAGACTTTCAGTTGTGGCACCTGCACTTCATAATAAAGCCCAAATATGGGCTTCCAGCACTCTACCAGTTAAGCCCTGTTCAGAGTTTTCTCTATTGCAGGACTTTTATGTTGCCCTCCGGTATTTATTTATTTATTTATTTATTTATTTATTTATTTATTTATTGGGTTTAACAACACTTTCAGCAACCAAGGTCACCTCTTTTCAAACAGTTTTATGGGTGGAGGAAGCTGAAGTACCCAGATGTGCGATAGGTGTGCAGATGTAATCACGTACATACCTCATCAGACTCTAAGCATTGGTTTTGGAAGAACACTTTCTCAGTAATTAGTATGACTATGATATTTTTTTTATTTTCTTCCCAGGTCTCTCCTCATTGGTCATTTCTGTCAGGCTAATGCCTTTTTCATTTTATTGTCTTGGTTACCAACATATTTTCATGAGAACTTCCCAACAGCAAAGGTAAGTATATTAATTGCATGCATGTCATTATGTAATACACAATTGAGCATAGAATTGTGGTGTAGCGTTCTTTCTTATCTACCTACTCACAATTGTTTACTACATACTTGCACTACAGTGGAAGTCCCTAACTCGGATAAAATACTCTCTATTTTTCGTCTTTCCCAAGCAATTTGGGAAAGAAAAGTGGTTCAAAAGCACCAAGAAAAAATAAGCCAAAACTGGGTCGAGTGCAACCGGCGCAGACCCAGTACAGGATGCTCTCTCCCAAGTACAACTCCATCACTTCCGTTGCCAGTACGCATATACCGTCGCTAAAGACTCATTCTTTTTGTCATCCGCCTTGTGTCGAGATGTTCTGCACGCTTATCAGTGTTTATCCAGCTCGTTGATTGATGTTTCCTGATTCATTGTGTATCAGAGTATCCTTTGTATTCTCAGGAACAGTTTTTATTATATTCTCTTACATATTATATATCCATGATGTATTTTATATGTTCTCTCTCGAGTCGCGCGCGAATTTCGTGTGCCATGCGGTGTGGACTTAAATTATTTTTCACAATTATTGTCAATGCTTAATTAGCTGATTTTTCTAATTGTGTTAGAGTTGGGTGTCAGCGGGGTACCGCTCCTACAGTTTTTCTTCTTTCTTTTGAGAGTAGTCATCCTGTGTGGTTCCCGGTCGACCGTCTGGGGTCTTTGTTTCTGTCACCTTTCTCTCTTCTTTGGGGGTGTTCTTCTGTTTTCTGATTTCACCTTCTTTGCTCCTCTCACCTCTATCATGCCCAGGACAATTCCTTGTGGGCAATGTCTGCTGCCAAAGCATGTGGACGATTCACATTCTTCTTGTTCCTCCTGTAATGGGTGTTTGGCCGAGCGGCCATGTGGTGTCTGAGGATCATGGTCATCCACTTTCTGGGCGTCAGTTAACCGTGTCATTCGTTCTCGTGGCCATGCCTCCCGCTCCCGCGGGAAAGGAGAACGTGGTCATTCAGGGGCTCCCGAGCTGACCTTGTCTGGTGAGAGTTATTCCTCCTCCGTGGGGGATGTGCAGTCTTTTCCTGTAGTGGATACTGGGGGAGCCGCTGAGTGTTCTGGTGAAGAGGTGCCTGGTTCCGGGACTACGGTCCCCCTCCAGTCGACATCTGAGGCTGTCAATAAGGTTGTGACTCCTCCTTCGGAGCCAAGCAGGGGTGCTCTCTCCACTATTCCACCAGCCGCAACAACTCCCGACGTATCTACTACTACTGCTGGTCCGTCTGCTTCGTCGTCAGTTTCAGCCGGCCTCGGCTTTTCGGTGCAGGGGACCGCAGGAGTGTCTGGTTCTGTAGACGTGGGATATCGGCCTCAGCCTTCCCTGACTTCAACTTGGCGAAGTTAGAAGGGGCTGCCGGCCGAACCCATCACTGTGGTCTCTACGCTGTCGAGCACCACAGTTGTGTCTTTGGATTCGGATGTTCTTAGTGGAGACACTATGAACTCCGTGGTGTTTCCGTCCACTCATTCAGGCCACACGACCAGTTTTGGGGGACCAATGCCTTTTGTGCAGCCTGGACCTTCTGCCCCGCAGAGGTCCGCGGTGACTCTCATAAGTTCTCGCTATATTGATCCTCGGGGTGCCTTGTACCCCTATACACGTCTGCCTTCAGATGTTTCAGCTGCCGCCGTCGTCCCACGTCGGGTGTTTTGGAGGATCGTGACCCTTCGCTGGTTAAGAGGGTCAGAGGTGAAGCCACTTTGCCGTTTCGCTGCCCTGTCGAACCGGCCAGTTTGGACAGTGAGCTTAGGGAGGCCCTTTCCTTACTAAGATTCTGTCAGAGAGCCTTCCTGTTGCTTCCAGCGAGGCAGCGAGTGGTTTCCAGGTGCCTCCTATGGCGCCGCCTCCCGGGATTGGAAACAGGCCGGTTTCTGATCCCCTGGTGTCCCGACACCATGGGAGGCATCGGCTGGTTTGCCCACGATGGGCTATGTGTCTTCCGACTCTGGGGAGGAGTCCGACATGCTTGATGTCGAGGGCCAGCAGTCTTCGGACTTGGGGGCAGCTCTTGATTTTGTGTTTGGGTTTCTGCCTGATCTCAAACCTGCTAACCAGCCAACAGTGTCAGCCAGGCCGCGATCATCGGTCGCGTGCCTACAGCCTATGGAGCAGCCTGCTTCTGGGCGCCTTCGACCGTGCCAGTCGGTACAGGTGGTTGAAGCTTTTTCAGCATTGGACTCCAAGCTGAGTTCCAAGGCTCTGAAGACCCCGTTCTTCACCAGGGTTGACACCTTTTTGCCTCCTGTGCGTTATCGTTCCTACGATTCCGCCAATCCGTCGGTCTGCCAGACTTTGGTGGTTCTGGATCAGGACTCCACTTCCCTCGGGCTTTCCAAGCCCAAGTCTGCCGTCATTCCAATGACGACTCTGGAGTCCACGTTGGGTTTATCCAGAGAGATGCTTGGCATGATTTCTTTCTCAGATCACGTCGTCTCAGCTTTGGCTGCTTATCTGCATCCAGATAAGTTTGACGAGGTACAGGCTCCTTTGCGTGTGCTGTCCAAGGCGCTTATGCATCTTACTCACACGCATGCCTGTAACACAGCTTATCTGGAATTAGTTCGAAGGGACGCTGTGCTGGACACAGGGTGATCCCTTCCCGAGGAGCAGCGTGCTGCTCTTCGATATGCTTCTTTGGCAGGTCCGCAACTTTTCCATGGTTCCGTTTCGACGGTCCGGGATGACGTCCTACGTCATTCCAAAGATCAGCTGCTGTTTCGTCAGCTTGATCAGCCTTCTAGGGGAGGCAGGGGCCATTCCAAGCCTAACAAGTACCCTTCTGCTTCCTCTGTGAAGCAAAAGGCTGGTCCTTCTGCCGCCGCCTCTACTTCTTACTCAAGGGATAAGGGTAAAGGTCGGCAGAATCGAGGGAAGTCTCAGGATTCTTCATTTAGTAGCGGAGGTGGTTTCTCCTCTCGCGGGCCTCGTCGGGGCTCGAAATGAAGGTCCTCACCTCGACTCATCCCAGGTTGGAGGAAGGATAGCAGAGTTCGCAGACCATTGGGCCACCATCACATCCGATCCGTGGGTGTTAGATGTTGTTTGGTCCGGGCTGCGGATATCCTTCCGACGGCACCCCACTCTGTCAAGGGTGCCTCTTCCAACCACAGTTCCTTCAGACATTTTACGTCGGGAACTTTTGTCCACTGAGATTGGCAATATCCTGGCAAAGGGGGCGATCGAGGTCGTCAAGAACATTCAGTCAGTGGGTTTTTATTCCCGCCTGTTCTTGGTGCCGAAGAAGGACGGCCGACTCCGACCGGTTATCGATCTGAGTATCCTGAACCAGTCTATCATTGCTCCCAAGTTCTACATGGAGACTTTCAGGTCGGTCCGCCAATCAATTCACCAGGGAGATTTCGCTGCCAGCATCGACCTGCGAGACGCTTACTTCCACGTTCCGATGCATCGGGTGTCACGGAAGTATCTCAGGTTCGCTTTTCTGGGGCAAGTTTACCAGTTCAAGGCCATGCCTTTTGGCCTCAGCCCGGCTCCTTGGGCCTTCACCAGACTGATGTCACATGTGATAGCGTTCCATCGCACACAGTGACTACTTCGGCATATCTGGACGATATCCTCCAGAGGCATTCCAATGCTGCCTTACTGGAGTCGGATGACGTTACTCTGTTGAGCTTGCTCACATCGCTAGGATTCAGAGTCAAAGAGGAGAAGTCGGACCTGGTCCCTTCTCAGTCATTTTGTCATCTGGGGATGGCTTTCCAAACCCAATTCAATTTGGTAGTGGTTCCCCAGGCCAAGGCTGTGATTCTCTCAGCTTTTGCTCTGACTCTGTCCCAGTCCATGTCCGCGACTGCTCGGAGTTTTCTCCGGCTGATCGGTCTCTGAGGTTCGGTGACAGATCTCATTCCTCTAGGTCGGCTGCCTGTCAGACCTCTCCAACACTTTCTGCTCAGTCGTTGGAGACCGAATGTAGATTCTCTGGATCTGGTGCTTCCGTTTCCGGAATCTCTTTATCCTAACCTTCTTCCCTGGACAGATGTTCAGTGGATTACGCAGGGTGTTCCATTGGACTTACCCACGTCCGATCGCGTTCTGTCAGCAGATGCCAGCGATCTCGGATCGTGTGCAACATTGGATCCTCTCGGTCTTTCCCTACACGGGATGTGGGACCAGGATCAAGCAGCTCTACACATCAACCAGAAGGAGCTTCTCGCTCTTCTTCTGAGTTTCAGGCAGTGGATCTCTCACCTGTCGAATCGCCAGGTCCTTCTGCTGTCTGAAATTCGACAGTGGTTGCTTACATTTGGAACCAGGGCGGCATGCACTCGGTTCCGATGTACGAATTGGCTCGGGATCTTCTACTGCTCGCTCAGGATGTTCACGCCGGAGTGGTTGTTCATCACATTCCCGGTCGTCTGAACGTCCTAGCCGACTCCCTGTCCCGACAGGGCAGGGTTATTTCCACCGAGTGGATGCTCCTCAGGGCAGTTTTCCAGTCGCTTTGCGATCTCTGGGGACGTCCCCACATCGATCTCTTTGCGACTCGTTGGAACCATCAGGTGGACACTTTAGTGTCCCCGTG
Source organism: Pictodentalium vernedei (assembly GCA_031216915.1). Lineage (NCBI taxonomy): Eukaryota > Metazoa > Mollusca > Scaphopoda > Dentaliida > Dentaliidae > Pictodentalium > Pictodentalium vernedei. The sequence continues at coordinate 502,294,529 of CM062293.1, forward strand.
TCCAGATCCTCTGGCTTTTGCCGTGGACGCTCTGTCACTCGATTGGAACGGTCTAGTCGGCTACACCTTCCCGCCGGTTCTGATTCTGCCTCAGGTTCTAGCCAAAATTCAAACCTGCAGTTGTCGAATCATTCTGATCGCTCCCCTGTCGCCTCAGCAGGTGTGGATCAATCAGCTCCGCACGCTGATGGCGGCAATTCCGGCACGTCTCCTGCTACATCGCGACCTTCTTTGTCAAGGTCACCCGAGGAGGTTTCACGTCGACCTGACTTCATTGTGCCTTCACGCATATCTTTTGTCAGGTCCTGTCTCCTCCGTAGAGGTTTTTCGAGATGAGCAGTGGAGTGCATTTCTTCTTCAAGGAGGCACTCCACTGGTTTAGCTTATGCAGCTAAATGGAAGGTCTTCTGTCGATGGTGTGCTGATCACTCTGTTGATTATGCAAATCCTTCGATTTCACAGATTTCGGAGTTTCTGATATATCTGTTTGATTCTCGGGGTCTCCAGCCTGTTACCATCAAGGGTTACAGGTCCATGCTTTCAGAGACTTTTTCTTATGTGGGGAAGCGTCGGATCGGCACTAATCCTTACCTCTCCAAGCTTGTTCGGCACTTTTCTTTGAAAAGGCCTCGGACTTAGCAGCTTACCCCACGGTGGAATCTTTCGTGGGTGCTGCTTTGCTTTTGGGGGGGGGAGGAGGGTGGGGCGCCGTTCGAACCTTTATCCCAGGTGGATATGCATTTTCTCACATATAAGACGGCGTTTCTGATGGCGTTTGCTTCGGCCAGACGGGTTAGTGAGCTTCACGCCCTCTCGGTTGACCCGGCCTTTTTTAGGAGCTCTCCCAACAGTGTTACTTTTACCACTGATTGCTCTTTTTTGGCCAAGAATCAGTTACCAGATACTACTCCGCCTCCTATCTGTATCAGGGCTCTTCCTTCTGTTGAGGGTAATCGCCCTTTGCTCTGTCCGGTCCGTGCTATTCGCATTTATCTCGATCGGACACGTTTCATACGGAAAGGCAGGAAACGTTTTTTTCTGTCTCTTATTCCGGGTCGACAGAAGATCTCTCCTCAATCCATTTCTCGATGGATTTGTCTTGCTATTCGTACAGCTTACGGTCGTTTAGCAGCTGGCGATTGTATTACCAATCGTATTTCTGCCCACGAGGTGCGGGCATTGTCCGCCTCTTGGGCTTATTCTAACTCCGTCAAGTTGTCGGATGTTATGCAGGCAGCCTACTGGAGAAATGCCTCTACTTTCTCCACCTTTTATCTGCACCAGTTGCAGGAGCAGTTGGAGGACCTTTTTGCCTTGGGTCCTCTTTCTTCTGCTCAGGCTGTTGTCTGCTCTAGCCATTAGGCTTCTTGAAGGTCAGTTTCAGCCTTGTGCTGTTACTGCCCTTTTCTGTCTGTGTGTCACACAGGCCCATATGTCTCCTTTCATTGTCCTTTACCAATGATTGCGACGTTATGGTTGATAAGCCTCGGGACCTCTTCCTTCTGCTTCACGGTTCCAGTACACTGGGGTTATTTGTGGGTTGGTTATGCGATTCCCTCCAGCCAATTGTCTATTCAGCCTGTATTAAACAATTGTGAGTAGGTTGATAAGAAATCTAAATTTTATAGTGAATTTCCTTTCTTATTATACCTACCACAATTGTTTACATGGAGGCCCTCCCGTCTTTTTTACGGGTAAAGAATCTTTCCTCCCTGCTGATCACATAACTCTAACGTTGACGGATTCAAAAAGAATGAGTCTTTAGCGATGGTATATGAGCACTGGCAACGGAAGTCGTGGAGTTGTACTTGGGAGAGCGCATCCCGTACTGGTTCTGTGCCGGTTGCACTCGACCCAGTTTTGGCTTATTTTTTCTTGGTGCTTTTGCACCACTTTTCTTTCCCAGATTGCTTGGGAAAGACAAAAATAGAGAGTATTTTATCCGAGTTAGGGACCCCACCAGCGGCAACTGCGTTGTGTCCTTGGGCAAGACACTTCATCTCCATTGCCCATGTGGGGGCATGATGACGCCATGTACTGAGGCGTACTGCACGCCGATGGTACGCATGTCTTCAACCAATCTAACCCTGCCTGTGCTGCAGTACAGAGTTACGATGTTGGGGAGCTGGCAACTGCTCGTCTTTGCTCGGTGGTTCTCTCCGGGTACTCCGGCTTCCTCCACCTGTAAAACTGTCACGGTCATGATTAGCCATTGTGCATAAATATGTGACCTTAAAACATCAATACATAAATAAATTGATTATAGGTTATAGTGTAAACTCTTGTTAATTCAATACAAAATCTTGTAACCAGTCAAGAAATTACCCTGACTTTCCCTAGATTTCCTTTGTTTATAGACATATTTGGCCTCAGTACATTCAGTACAGGCATTTAATCTATTATATCTTGTTTGACAGAGCTCATGGAGCTCTGTCAAACAAGATATAATAGAATAAATGCTAAGTTTATCCCTAGAATACAGGTAAGTGACAAAATCCCTGTTAATTGAATACTCCTGTTAATTGAATAGTTTTCATTGGCAAAATGGTTATTCAATTAACAGGCTTCCACTGTACACACTTTCCTGATTGAGTCATTCAGTGAAGTTGAAATGACCAATAGAGATTGTTAGCCTTTTTTCCTGTTTTTCTCAACTCGGTTCAGGGTACTTCCTCTCCACTCATTATCGCCAAACTTCAAACAGTGATTCACAACACTAATCTAAGGCTACTTAATACTTGTTTCCCAGGCACCTACCTCATCATTAAAAACCTGCCTCAACTGTATTTTTTATTCCTGTCATTTTTCCATTTTTAGCTCACCTTGATGAAGTCAAGCTGAGCTTATCTAATCGCTCTCCATCCGGTGTCTGGTATCCGGCGTCCGTCAACACCATGCTTTTATCTTCTCCTCCACAACCACTGGGCCAATTCAGTTGAAAGTATGTGTGTGTGATGGTCCAGAAGGAGCATTGCATTTTTGTTCAACTCATCATGCCCATCCCTATAGGGAGGGAGTGTGGGGAAAATGCTCCAAAATATTTTTAAAATCTTCTCATGAACCAGTGGATACAATTACTTGATATATGGCGAGGAGCTTCCTTTTGAGGTGTAGAATCCAGTTTGTTCAAACAAAGGTTGCAAAGAAATATTTGCCTTTGTAGTGGGGTGAGATTTAAGTTTGTTCAAATCGAGTGCCTGGGTTAATATTTGGGCTCCCCATGGGAGCCGGAATTGGCCATGTAGCTGAAGAATTAGAGGTGTATAACTAAAATTAATCCACATAGGTTGTATCAAGGGGCTCCATTGGGGAGCTACACTTTTTACATTATGATCAACTGAAGAAAAGGCATGATGCTTAGACTATTTTAGTCATTCCTGAGGGGATCAAGGATTGACAATGTATCCTATGGAGATTGATTGCTTAATGTAGATTCATTCTTGGGCTTGGTTTATGTCAGGTTCATTTCAAGGTGAATACTTCAACCCCAGTGGGTCCTTTTGTTTTATTCCATTTCACTTTTGCTTGATATGAATAGTATTTACCCTACACCCTGTTTCTGGCGAAAGTGTATTAGTAAATATGTGACCGTGAAAATGATGCTATCATAAGCCTGATGGCTAATGTCGAATCCACATCTATATATATATTGTCAACCCATTATGCTTTGCTTTGAAATGCTGTTGACACCAAATACACAGAACGACACACATGTGTGAATGGGTTAACCGATATGGCGCGAGTGCCAGCACGGAAGGATAGAATGAAAGGCTGCAGGCCTCGAGTTTTATCCTTCCACACTGGCATAAGTGCCACATCGATTAACCCATTCACATGCGTGTGTCGTACTGTGTTTATTACATGCCTTGATGTCTATAAAACAATTATTAAAAGGACACTCGTCAATTCATTTGACAATTATTAACACAGACAACACATTTTATTGCCAACAAAATTTGCGAGGGGAACATGTGTTAATATTTCGTCCCCTGAGTTGCAATGTGTTCTATGTGCCAACTGGCACATAGAACACATTGGAACTCAGGGGACAATTTTCAGCTATCGCTAGTGATTCAAATTGTAAATGAGTTGCACGATTTGTAGAAATTTCCAGTAAAATTTCGCTTCTGTAAAATAGTCTGTCAATGATTTCCGTTCCATGCATATAATATGTGGAACAGATTTTTATTTTCTGCATGGTCTAGTGTTGCTGTAGATGGGAATTTCATAGAACAGGCATGTAAATAATAATTAATAATTATTAAACTCTTGTAGTGATTTCCCACATGAGAATGTCACTTACACCAGGCCTGGAAATAATTTTTTTTGGTGCATCGGTCATAATGACCGGCTCCATAATGATCAGATCGGTCATACAGTAATCCGGGTCGGTCATATTTTTGGGCTTCCAAATCAAACATTAACTAGGGCATACTGACCCATGTCCAAGCCCAGGGGGTGCTTGCAGTGGGTGAGAACAAATCGAGGGGTGGGCTTAAACATGAAGACTTGAGTCTGTGACTGGATTTTTTTTTGATCAGATAAACGATACTGATAAAATGACGATCCCACATCAATCACTTTATGAACGAAATACAATATGAACATAGGTTTTCAGTATCATTTGTCAAATCACCAATGAGTATGTAACAGGTTTTACTTTCAGGATTCAATTAATTTAAAATATTTACTCATATTTCAGCTGCTCTGTGAATAAAATTTTATTAAATCCACGTGAGTTGTTCGTATTTTTTTCAGAAAACATTGTTGTTTCTGGTAATTGCATCACGTGCAAACAAGGACGAAAACCAGCAAATTAAGCACCCAAACAAGCCAACTTTTCAATCTCATCCGAGGGAATCCACTTGAAGTGACAAAATAATAATACAACGAACCCAGTTTTATCTTCTTTATTACTCAGTAACACTAATTACTCAATAAAACATCAAATGAATAATGCAAATATAAAATAAAACGTGATTAAAAAACCTCCCAAAATAGCACAAATCACAAAGATGCATGAACTTGCCCCTCAGGTGACATGCAAAGAAACAAAAAATTCTCATTTTATGTGAATTCACACCGGGTGCAAATTCAGTTCGTTTACAGGAATTGAGATTTTTTTTTTCTTTCCATTTCACCTGAGGGACTTGCTCATTTCATATTCATTACAATACTTATTCTCCCCGAGTTACACCCACTCGACTCAATACTAATCCCCCCTGTCATCATGAACGTCCTAGTTGGAAATTTCAAGTAGAGCTGTGACTTTCACACCACCTCCTCTTGTCGGGATGCACAGAGTCTCCTGGTTTCGGACCAGCCAGGGGTACTTTGGTAAACTACTATAGAAAATGTATTGATATTGATAACAATACACTTTTAATAGTAGTTTCCTGTAGTACCCTAGGGTGCCATCCTTATAGTACGCTTATGGGATATACAGTTAAAACTAGAAGTCCTGTCACGAACTGTGCGCTTATCTAGGCTTAATTGCGCGTAGGAATTGCACGCAATTGCCATATCGAATGACACCAAAAGCATGGCAGGTTATCCTTGTAACCCATAGCAAACACAAGCAAGGTTTCAGCCAATGGACCTCCGGGTTACCCGGAGGTCCATTGGCTGAAACTTTGCTTGTGCACAGGCCGTATGTGCAGAATTTGATAGCCTTACAATCGTCATAACGCGTAGACTAACGCACAAATCGACGTGCTATTTGTGCGCATTTCAGGACAGGACTTCTAGTTTTAACTGTATTGAAATCAATACACTTTTTATGATAGTTTCTCTTAATACTCGAGGGTTCCATCACTGTGGCCCACTTATGAGGATTGACTATTGGGGCAAAATTCACATAATGTCTACCCCTTTGGTGGTACCCTGGAGTACTCAGGAAATTTACTATAGAAAATGTATTGGCGCTAATACTTCTATAGGAAATTACCAATTAATGAGTTCAAATGCCTGATTTATTATTAGATTCCATTGCGTTGACTGTTTGATTCAGTCACTGCCTGGCCCATCTTTTATACATATTGTGACAAAATCCATAAAAAATATCATCAGCAGACTTTAAAGACATTAATTTTTTGTGTGTGACTGTGTTGTCAACACAGCCACGTGCAATTATTATAATAAAGAAAACAAACAGAACCTCTGATCGATCGAGTTGTTGTTTCTGATTGTGTACACAATAATTTGTAATTTCTGCATCTTGAATAGATTCTTGTATGGATTCACCCCTAAGCTGTCTTTAAATAACCCAACACAATAAAAAGCAATTACAATTCAGTTGGTAAAAGTATGCATTTAACACACCCTGCTTCATGTATAAATTATTCAGTCTGTTATGGACGTGTTTTTGGAATAATTGACAAGTAAGGTGCATGTTGTCAAGTTTGTGGATATTATTCAGCAAAGTGAATTCGTGAAAATAAAAACAACATCATTTTTGCTTCGGAATGAATTTTATTTTAATAAAATAAAACCACTTACCTCATTTTGACATATCAAGGCATTCAACAATCATTTTCTTGAACGTTAGATGGAAAAGGAAATCTGCACTGTTTTGCAGCCTCCAAGTAATGACAACACATTGTTCTTCACCTAATTTTGTTTCAAATTCACCTGCGAATTGGCAGACTTTAGCAGGTTTCGAAATTGGAGGAGTGGGCTTAAACACGGAGAGGGCACCTTGTTTTCAAAATGCAGAAAGTTGGGGGTGGGCTTAATCACGAATATGGGCTTTGACATGGGTCAGTATGTACTTGGGAGAAAAATGCGTCGATCATTCATGACCGGTTGGGTACAGTTAGCGCCGGTCACATCGACATTTTGTGGCGGTCACTGTCCGTGACCGACCACTTATTTCCAGGCCTGCTTACATTGAAGATCCAGGTCTCAGCAAAGCAGATTAATCAAAAGTATTGAGTTGTGATGTTAACAGTTCAGATTTCTCTGTATAAGTGTGCCAAATAAACAAAGGTTTGAAGTCATTTCCCAAGGCACTTGAGGAACATAAGTGTTGTCTACTGAAGATCGTCTGGTACCACAGTTCTTCCTGTCTTGTCGAATAAAAAGCAGAGCTTTTAAAAGAAATATTATAACAGTCAAAAGGCCAAAAATAATCTAAAACCAGCGTTTGTGTCCAGCATTAGTCAGAATAAAATTTCCAATATTCTAAAATCATCTTTGGCAAAGAAATTAGTGTTGATCCAATTGCCACTGATATTTGTATTTAAGGCCTAAAGAAATAAAAAATCTGTTTCTCAGGCCCTCCCACATGGTCCTTTTGGTTGCCGCATGCTCTCTTTTTATAACCAATTTAAACTTAAAAAAAAATTAAAATTAAATGGTTTATGTCTGATATTTTACCCAAGTTAAAAAAATTGATGAATTTATCCCTTGAGTGCAAGAAGGCTTTGCAATGCTTTAGCATTGCAAAGCCTTCTTGCACTCAAGGGATGAAAAAGGGATGAAATACACCATCACCCATGCTGTTCTGTAGATTATGAGGCCTAAAACTTGAACCAAGAACATGAACTTTTGATGGCAAAGAAGCAATTACTGAAATAAAAATTAAAATAAAAAAACACTCGCCCGCATGCAATTTTACAAATAATGGCCTGAGAAACAGAAGATCTACTTTGTGTGGCCTAATAAGAAACATTTTTATTCTCATATTGTCAAAGGGTATAAAGTCACTAGTGATCTAAAGCTATAACCTCCAATCCCCACTGATGGAAATTTATACCATGGGATTACCTATTCTACTGTATATAAAAAGCCTATGACATAAATTTTAGCTTTACACACCAACCGTGGTGAACACGCCAGCAATGGGATTTCAGTAGTTAAAATTTACACCTACAGTGGAACTAAATGCAAGCTGTCCGTGGTAACTACGCCTTGAATGCAAACTTGTCTAAATTTATCACTCGTCGCCTCGTGTTTCGTTTTCTATTTTGTTTCAGTGATAAAATTGCCAGCGGAAGTACAGCTCACCAGTGCTCATGTAAACAAAAACAGATTCCCACTTGTGAATATTGATTTATTTAACATTTAATCTGACGATCATGGTATAAATAAAATGTATCCAAAGTCGCTTGGTATACCAAATGTTTACCACTTGTGGTGAAGTACTGTTAGCCGCATGCCAAAGGTGAACATTTGGAACACCAAGCTATTATGGGTATATTCTATATATAATTACCGGCCGGTCTAAGTCTTCAACTGATGGCAGTCATAACATGTTCAGTGCAGGCATGTGGCAGTTCCGCCATTGTCAGCAGAACCGGTACTGGGATGCCGAAATGTCTACAAATGTACTTGCGACACCACTAATAGCTGAATGCCATGTTTGAAAAGTCTCATTACAAATTGTTAGTGATTAACTGATGTTCGGCAGTTGCATCTGACATCGGCCAATTTCAAGCCATTGGTTGACCATCGGTAGAGGTGTTTGAACATCGGTCCATGCCAATGGTTACATGGAACACCACTGGATCAAAATTGTTTGTATTTATGTTTGATTAACAATCTCATACAAGCAGTAACAAGCTTAATAAGTTGCCACGTTGATTGGCAGGAATCAAGATTGGCCTAATCTCATTGATTGGTCTGATCTTCCCCTTGATTGCTGCTCATGACACACATCCCACATGTTGTGTTATGACTCAACGAAATGTGACATCAGCAGAAACAGTTAACAGTGCAGCATCTTTGATCGTTGATCAAAGATGCTGCGCTGTTAACTTGTTTCCACTGATGTATTTTTATTTTAATACACACACTGACATACTCGTGAGGTCAGCAAACCAATCAACCTGACTGTACTGTAAAATTAACCTTGGTGTATGCCTTCTTAAACATACTACTCCTTTTGGTTGTTACTATCTGACATCGGAACTCACAACCGGCAGATTGTGAGCTCAACTAATCGGCAAGCAGATGATGGTCGCAAATCCTTATCGTTTAATGACTACAAATTGTGTATATTTGCTCATTCTGAAAAATGTGGACACTGGACACAATGTTGTTATTTCTCTACTTGTAAATGTTGATAAACCATTTGAGACAAGTGTCTAGAAGGTTTTGACCAAATAATTTGTTAAGACTTAAAAGTCTATTTACATTGTCACATTTTGATAATTACATTACATTTATTTATTTATTTATTTATTTATTTATTTATTTATTTATTTATTTATTTATTTATTTATTGGTGTTTAAGGTCACATACTTTGGCTCAATGGCTAATCATGACTGTAGGAAGCAGGACTACCTGGAGAGAACAAGCAGCTGCCCGCTCCCCAACATCGTAAATCCGCACTGCAGCATAGGCAGGGTTAGATTGGTTGAAGACATGCGCACCATCAATGTCCAGTACGCCTTAGTATACAGCGTCATCGTATCCCCATGTGGACAATCTGGGTTAAGTGCCTTGCCCAAGGACACAATGTGGGTGTCCAAATTGATCGCTCAGACGGTCACTGATAAGTACACTTAAAATGTCTGTACTCATCGTTGCAAATTGAGAGTTACTAGCATGTTAAAATCAGTTTAAACGGGTTTTTAGTAGATTAACTCTCGTTGATATCTATCATCAGTGGTAACATTCTATTTGCAAAAAGTACACAGATTTTAAGACTGTTCTTAATACTAGTGTTGAAATGATGAATGGCATTTGGATTGTTACTAATCAACTAATCACCGGGTAGTAGTCAACAATCGACTTGTCGGTTATGCAATGTCAGGTGCTAAACTAAACAATTGTAACAGACCTGAACCCCGCCTCTCAATTTACACTGCAACTAGAGCCTGGTGTGGTTCTAGTTGAAGCCAGCATCTCCAACAGTCCTCCACAGAGAAATGTAAGTGCACCGCCCCCGATCAAAACAACAAGAGGGTCCCATAGAGGTCTGCAGTTTGGGAAAAACTAGGGGTTAAGAAGCAAGTTCTCATTCCTAGCGGGGTTTCCAACGACTAAATAACAAGAGAATAGATGATATAATATTTAATGAATTATAAACAAGTCATTTTCAACTCTTTCCAGTACATTAGTCTCCTCCTTACTCAAGTGGGGGGGGATCTTGCATCATTAACAATTATTTAAATTGGCTAACAGGCCATTCAAGAAAACTTCTTTACCAACAACCTTAAGGAGGGTTACCAAAATGAGCAGTGCTTGTTTACTTGTGTAAACAAGCACTGCTCCACATTATAGCTAACGCGATACCTTCCACCCAATACCAGTCGCGAATGCTCAACCAATGCACGAAATAATAAATAGGCTACTACTCTTACCTTTTCCCAGTCGGGAGGAGGGAAGCTACAAATAGTTTCGGTTCAACGCAAGCCAGAAAATAAGCAGACTGTCATCTGCAAAATGAGGTCCCCAGAGGGTGAATTTAGTGATGCTACTCTGCTCAGCAGGGTAGCATCATTAAATTTACATTCTGTGAGCCTCAATCTGAATCAGGTTCTCAAAACTGAACAGAAAGAGGTACCCAGAGGATAAACTGACCCACTGTATGGGATAGCATCATCAAATTTACCCTCTGGGGATCTCATTCTGCAAATGTCAGACTGCTTATTTTCAGGCCTGGTTCTACGCACTCAAATGAGTCCTGCTACCAAAATTCCATGCCCAACTCCTGTTCGAAGTTACTTACTCAAGGGAGTACCACTACCAAATACCACGATTATCGCGACACAATCAATAACTATTTTATCCAGTGCAGACTTCTATGGAGGTAAGCTGGCCTACATAAATCGGATCCCAAACCTAATCATGATCAAGCTGAAACACTAATGAAAGTTAACAACTCCTCCTGTACTTCACAGGTGGGGAGGGGCAAAGGTCTCCCCCCACCTTCAACCAATGTGTGTTCCCCTCTAAAGTAATCCGTCCATAATGTAAAAAATATGACCCATGGCTACGACATGATCTCTACTAATTTTACTACAGTAGAATCCTCTTAATTGAATATCCATTTTGCCAGTGAAAATTATTCAGTTAACAGGAGTATACAATTAACAGGGATTTGGTCAGTTTCCCGTGTTCTGGGGCAAACTGAGCATTTATTCTATTATATCTTATTTGACAGAGCTCATAGAGCTCTGTCAAACAAGATATAATAGAATAACTGCCTGTATTGTATGTAGTGAGGCCAAAAAGGTTGATAAATAAGGGGAATTTGGTGCGTGTCACAGTAATTGTTTCGACATATTACAAAAATTTATAGACAATTAACAGGAGTTTACTCTACAACCCATATGCAATTAACAGATCAAATTTGTACTGAAGGTATGGTAAATGGTTTTGTGTTTGAAAATTATATTCAATTAACAGGGATATACAATTAAGAGATATCCAATTAAGGGGGCTCCACTGTATAATGTTGTCAATGATTGCCTACCTAAGGGGGTGGGGGGAGGAGGGCAGTATCTCAGCCAGTCAAAACTAGAGTAGGTTCAGACTACTCCGCCCTCGACCCACCCAGTTGAGTCTGCTACTGGCTGAGAAGTGTCCTCCCCTATAAGAAAATCTCAGTTGGGTCACACAATTCTCAAGCACAGAATATTCAAAAAGGCAAGAAAAATATAGTGAATTCGCCTACAGACTCAACGGATCTGCAGAGAGAGGAAATTCCATGATCCTTTCCAATCCCGACTTGCAAGCTACATTGAAGAAATAATTATTTTCCAAATAAATATCACTAAATGATTATCTTCAACTGCCTTCACAAAATCCCAAGTCTAATAATACAGAAACGATATTTATACTGAAGGCGCAATCAAGCGATACATTCTTCTTGTAATTATCGCTATGAAAAAGGAAATTCATGCAGCTAGTGATGTTTGAATTACCTGTCTCCGAGTATTATCAGTTAACTCTTCCTCGAAGGCAAGTATTATCATTTAATTCTTCCACGGCCACTGCCATTGGTCCCAAACTACTGAACCAAGCCAAGACTTATTTACCGACCCTACCATGGCTGGATCGTTTCACAATAAAGTCTACAAAACTGTGGTTTTAACTAAATTCATTGTCTGGAGTGGCTTCCAAATTATGATACAATTAATGGGTCTTACTGCACGACATTACGGAAGTCAATGTCTCCATTCAAACATTTACCAAAAGCAAGCACATGTTGAAAAAGCATGAACTTCTGTAGATGTACTTCCACTGTCAGCGTTAATTAAAGTGACACAACAGTTTGCAGGTATACTATTCACACCTCATTTGTGTTTTTCAATCTCGAATCTCTTTTCCTGAAAATTACAGAAGCGCAAAAAAGAGGACTTCTTGTTTCCAATGTAGATGCGCGATAAAGCATGAAATCGACAGCTCTGAAATTTATTTGTGTAAATGAATGATTTTCACCTGAATTTCTCCTCATTGGTCCTTATTCTTATGCAATTACTGGCTCTGGAATTAGAGCTGTGCGATATTGAAATTTCAGGTTCAGTATCGGTAATTTGTATTTTTCAGCTACAGTACGTGGAGAGTGTATTATCACTAAATCACCCGCAGAGTGGAGGTTCCACCCGAGCAATAGTTGCAAATTTGTTGCAAAGCACAACCAGCACCAGCAAAGTGTCAGCCAATGGACCTCCGGGTTAAACCCGGAGGTCCATTGGCTGAAACATTGCTTGTGTTTTTTTGTCGATATGTACAAAATTTGAAAGTTATAGCTTGGGTGATAACTCCACTCTGCAGGTGGTTTAGTCACAATCCACTCTCCACGTACTGTAAATACCATGGTTTCGGTACAGTATTCGGTATATGCATGGAACACTGAAAATAGTTGCAAACTGACCAAATTTCCTAACATTCAACCATATAGTAACTTAACAGGTTCAGCGCTGACATCTCACGAACTTGACAAGTTGCTGTGATAACTGATTAGTCAAGCAAGTTATTTAATGAATCACTCGATTCATTGTGAATCATCAAACTGCATTGAGTAATTCATTAACTAGTAGAGTGCTGGAAGCCCATATTTGGGCTTTATTCTAAAGTGTCGGTACCGCAACTTGAAGGCTTCACATTCAGTGGATGTTCTGCATATCACCTTTGAAGTTTAATTATTTAGTCTGTTAGGATTTGTCTTGTTACAATTTATGGGAGAGTGCCTATTGGCACTCTCCCATAAATTGTAACAAGGCAAAGACATGTGAACAAATTTTGATGACCAAAAATAATTCAGCACTCTCCCAGTTAAATAACTTGCCAAACTTATCAATTGGCCTCTCTGTCCTTTATATATGCACCATGCCCCTCCCCATTGAATCGGGTAGAAGAAACATATACATTTAATTTCAGGGCTTTTCAGTAAGTTTTTGCTGGTAGTAACACTCTTGGTCAGGCTCTGTCTCCCCTTATCTTTCAAAGTTGCAACAAGATTAATGTCCACTGTCCAGTGAATTCAGTATCCAATATCCACACAAATATGCAAGTAAATTGAAGTAATTCAACTGTAATTAATCTCACTATGATAATTCCAGTTGTGAAAACATTGTGCAATCATTGCCAATCATACCATGCGTCAATGACATGGTGTCATCCACCTTTCATTGTCATCCTTGATAAACATATAAAATAACATGTTTTATAACAAACACCTAATTACAATTATTGGGGATTTTGAGTGGAATTACTCTTTCTGTGTTCACTAGCTTCACTTCTGGTTCTTGGCCTCATACATGTTTCTGAAAATTCTGGAGAATCCACGATTTTCCATGACAATTTAGGGTAAATTTTCATTTTCCATTAAAAAAATGTACAAATCAGTTATTTACTAAAAATAGCAAATCATTTTCAAAGCATTTGTTGTGCCTCGATCGACCAAATGAACTTTGATAATGCTAAATCTGATGTCGCCTGTTGGCTTCTGTACATTGTTTTTTAATGTGTCTTAAAATTAAGGTCAGTCACATCTTTCCCATGTGCAATAGTGTGCAGTATAAATTATTTATTCGAAAGAATATAAAGCAGATGATTGGGTATTAAAGTTTGGGGGCTTGTATTTTAATAAAATGATCAGTTGTTAAAAGTATCTGCAATTTAAAATATAAATGCTGAATTGATAGAAATGCTTTAAAAAAAATTGGGAGACACAATAACCACTGGCAGTATTCACGTTTGTATGTGAAGTTGTCAGCGTGGATTATTTCCAACCAAATGTCAACCAGTCATCCACCCACCCGTCCCCCAATGTCCCCTGTGAATAAATTGCACAGTAGTCTAATTTCTAAAAAATATATCAAATCAGCCAGAATGTTGGAAACCCTGGAACCTGGCCGTATTTCTTCAGAAACTGAAGTACCAAGTTAACAACTTGCCATTTTTTGTTTTTCTGCAGTCACTTTTTTATTTCTTTTTCCGACGTATTCGCAGCATCTGCTGCCTACCTGTCACAAAGTTCACATTTGCGTGTTTTCTTATCATTTCGATCAAAAGATGCGGCCCACAGACTTTTACATTTACAAACCACCTTGATGAGTTGACTTTCTGTCAATTTCGCAGAAAAATATAAATACCAAAATCCGTGGTATTTTGATTTGGTTTCGGTACAGTTTTCGGTGTCCCTATAATACCGAAACCGTACCGTAAATTCGGTATCCCGCACGACACTACTCGGAATGTGAAAATCTGCACACATGTCACTGTGATAAACCTCAAAATATCCCCCAGATGCAACGAAATGGGGGTCTTGAAACCCCCAAATTTAAAATATTCCTACCATTGGCCGAACCCTGGTCCATCCATGGTAGTGATGACTCTTGGTTGCCCCATTGGACGGCCTCATTTATTTTCCCCTAGCGGAATCAATGTACAACCAATGTAAACTTAAAAAAATAAAAATTAAGTGATTTATGTCTGATATTTTACTCGTTAAAAAAATTGATAAATTTGTCCCTTGAGTGCAAGAAGGCTTTGCAATGCTCGAGCATTGCAAAGCTTTCTTGCCCTCAAGTGACGAAATACACCACCACCCAGGCTGTTCTGTAGATTATGAGGCCTAAAACATAAACCAAGAACATGAACTTTTGACGGCAACGAAATAATTACAGAAATAAAAAATAAAGTTAAGGCCTAAAAAAATAAAAAATCTGTTTCTCAGGCCCTCCCACATGTTCCTATTGTCTGCCGCATGCTCTCTTTTTATAAGCAATTTAAACTTAAAAAAAATTAAAATTAAATGGTTTATGTCTGATATTTTACCCAAGTTAAAAAAATTGATGAATTTGCCCCTTGAGTGCAAGAAGGCATTGCAATGCTTCAGCATTGCAAAGCCTTCTTGCACTCAAGGAATGAAATACACCACCACTCATGCTATTCTGTAGATTATGAGGTCTAAAACTTGAACCAAGAACATGAACTTTTGATGGCAACGAAATAATTACAGAAATAAAAAATAAATTTAAGGCCTAAAAAAATAAAAAATCTGTTTCTCAGGCCCTCCCACATGTTCCTATTGGCTGCCGCATGCTCTCTTTTTATAAGCAATTTAAACTTAAAAAAAATTAAAATTAAATGGTTTATGTCTGATATTTTACCCAAGTTAAAAAAATTGATGAATTTGTCCCTTGAGTGCAAGAAGGCTTTGCAATGCTTCAGCATTGCAAAGCCTTCTTGCACTCAAGGAATGAAATACACCACCGCCCATGCTATTCTGTAGATTATGAGGTCTAAAACTTGAACCAAGAACATGAACTTTTGATGGCTAAGAAGTAATTACTGAAAAAATAAAATAAAAATCCACTCGCCCGCATGCAATTTCACAAACAGTGGCCTGAGAAACAGAAAATCTACTTTGTGTGGCCTAAAAAACTCTCACCCACATTCAATTTTACAAATAATAATCTCAGAAACAGAAGATCTACTTGGTGTGGCCTATTCCTTAAGAGTCTGGGAAATTGTTTTGAACTCCCACTAGATTACAACCTGTACATGAACAGTTGCTTAGCAGTAATTCCTAGTCACGTCTTGTCTGCCTTAATGGCCAGTCAAGATTTGATTACAAATCACTGCTCAGTAGTACTAAAATGATTAGTCGACTAGTCGATGTCGACTCTGGGCAAACCAGTAGTCGGCTCTCAATTGTGCAGTCGACTAGTCGGAGGAGTTCAAGCTTTTAGGTAAATAGTATCCCTTCTGTGCCACTGTCAGACAGTTTGAACAGCAATATTGGGCAATCAATGTATACATCTATTGCCATCTAATAGTAGTGACAGTAGTTTGTTTTAACTGGTACTAGTAGAGTGCTGAATTATTTTGGGCTATCAGGATATGTTATTAATTTGCCTTGTTGCAATTTATGGGAGAGTGCCTATAGGCACTCTCCCATAAATCGCAACAAGGCAAATTACATGTAAGTAAGACTATATAATTTTACTCTTAGCATAATTAGAAGCACATTAACATAATAATGTTCCAGTAAGTTGCTGTATATGAATGCCCAAGTGAAGCCAAATTTGGACCTTCAGCACTCTACCGGAACACCAACACTGTTATAAGGAGACAAGTTATCACCAATGACTAGTCGAAGTAGACTTGACTTTTGGGTATTGACTAGTCGACTTTGGAATTCACTAGTCGTTTGAGCACTACTGCTCGGGTGATATATATATTGTCAGCAGGACCTCCTTATGATATGATATGTTAATAGCACATGTTCTGAAATTGCAAAAGCCTGAAATAGGCCCTTAAAAAGATAGATAGATATTTTATTTAACGGTATAGTTTACAGGCAATAACATGTTTGACTATAAAATACAAATAAATAACTAGAAAATGATATTCAATATATACCGTTGGGAGATGACATAACTAGATTGGCTATCTACCTGTCACTCCCGTAATACATTTAACTCCAACACTGACTACGTACTCTGCGCATTAATCTTTGATAGAAAGATCTACTAGTATGGATACTTGTGAGTAGCTAGTAGAACTGCAACTTTGACTCAGATAAAGGTTAAGCTGTGTTTAGAACAAGTCACTAACTTACTGTAGATATGATTTATGTTGGTGAAAGAATGCCAGTGTTAAGCTCATTGCCAGTGGCATTTGTGGTGCTGTGGTAGAATGATATGATAATGACTTATTCTGTATTTTCCTGGTGTGAATTCACCTTTGGTACTATCAGCAAAGTCAGATACTGAATTCCAAATTGATACCATGATATACACTACAAAAAGTACCCCAGCTCAAAATTCCAGTACCACCCATATCCAGCTCAAAGACTGATATGGTGTTCGATATAGCAGCACATATAATATTCTGTTAAAGTTTGAAAATGACATTGTTTTCTTACTGTTGTATTTTATTGCAGGGCTGGGTATTCAATGTAGTGCCATGGGTAGTTTCTTTATTCGCATCTGTTCTAAGTGGTATTACAGCTGATTACCTGATATTTAAAGGTAGGTGGATATTTTATTTATGTGACTGTACAGCACAGTCTTCAGCTGTCAATGGAGCTGGCAAGTTTTGATTTTTCGGATTCTGTTTCTATTTCAGTTCAGTTTCAAGATTAAAAAAACAGTTTCTCATCAGTTTTTAGCTTAACTTGACATAGTCAAGATAAGCTATTGCCATCACGCGTGCGGAAGTCTGTTAGTCTGTGAGTCTGTGACGTCTGTTCACATTTTCCTTTAGCACGGGCTACACCCTGCAGTTCTTGTCTGATCGTCACGAAAATTTCATATGCAGGTTTGGGGTCATGTCTAGATGAGAACGTCCCCTTTTGGTCGCGATCGGGCAACCGGTATGGCTGCCCTAGCCCAAAACCCGAAAACCATTAGCACAGTCTACAGGTCGTATTTATGAAGGGATTTCATTGTAACTTGGTAGGATGCCTAGATGAGAACGTCCCCTTTTGGGCATGATTTATCAACCGTGATGGCTGCCCAAGCCCGAAACCCCAAAACTTTTAGCACAGTCTGCAGGTCATGTTTAATGTGGAGGGATTTCATTGTAACTTGGTATGATGACTCCTTATGATGTCTAGATGAGAACTTTCCCATTTGGGCATGATCTGCCAATCGTGACGACTGCCCGAGCCCAAAACCCAAAAACCTTTACCACAGTCTACAGGTCATATTTATTGAGGAATTTCATTGTAACTTGGTGGGTTGACTTCATACAATGTCTAGATGAGAAAGTCACCTTTTGGGTATGATTGGGCAGCTGTGACGGCTACAGGGGCCCAAAGCCCGAAAACCTTTAGCACAGTCTAGAGGTCATATTTATGAAGGGATTTCATTGTAACTTAGTAGGATGACTCCAAATAATGTCCAGATGAGAACGTCCCATTTTGATCGCGACCATGCAGCCTTGATGGGTGCCCAAGCCCAAAAACCTTTAGCATAGGCAAAAGGTCATATTTATGGAAGGATTTCATTGTAACCTGCCATGTAATGCCTAGATGATGACATCCCCTTTTGGTCGTGATTGGTCAGTTGTGATGGCTACTAGTGCCCAAAGCCCGAAAACCTTGAGCACAGTCTACAGGTCATATTTATGAAGGGATTTCATTGTAACTTCTTAGGATCACTCCAGATGATGCCCAGATGAGATTGTCCCCTATGGTTGCGATCATTCAGCCATGATGGCTGCCCGAGCTCGAAGCCCGAAAACCTTTAGCACAGTCTACAGGTCATATTTATGAAGGGATTTCATTGTAACTTGGTAGGTTAACTTCATATAATGTCTAGATGAGAACGTCCCCTTTTGGACATGATTGGGCTACTGTGACGGCTAAAGGTGCCCGAAGCCCAAAAACCTTTAGCACAGTCTACAGGTCATATTTATGAGGGGATTTCATTGTAACTTGGTAGGATGATTCCAAATAATGTCCAGATGAGAACATCCAATTTTGGCCATGATCATTCAGCCTTGATGAGTGCCCGAGCCTAAAAAACCTTAAGCATAGGCAAAAGGTTATATTTATAGAAGGATTTCATTGTATCTTGTAAGGTTGACTCCATATAATGCCTAGATGATGACATCCCCTTTTGGTCGTGATTGGTCAGCTGTGATGGCTACAGGTGCCCGAAGCCCGAAAACCTTGAGCACAGTCTACAGGTCGTATTTATGAAGGGATTTCATTGTAACTTCACATGATCACTCCGGATGATGCCCAGATGAGATTGTCCCCTTTGGTTGCGATCATTCAACCATGATGGCTGCCCGAGCCCGAAGCCCGAAAACCTTAAGCACAGTCTACAGGTCATATTTATGAAGGGATTTCATTGTAACTTGGTAGGTTGACTTCATATAATGTCTAGATGAGAACGTCCCCTTTTGGAAATGATTGGGCAACTTTGACGGCTAAAGGTGCCCAAAGTCCGAAAACCTTTTGCACTGTCTACAGGTCATATTTATGAAGGGATTTCATTGTAACTTGGTAGGATGACTCCAAATAATGTCTAGATGAGAACATCCCATTTTGGCCGTGATCATTCAGCCTTGATGGGTGCCCGAGCCCAAAAACCTTTACCATAGGCAAAAGGTGATATTTATAGAAGGATTTCATTCTAACCTGTTAGGTTGACTCCATATAATGCCTAGATGATGACATCCCCTTTTGGTCGTGATTGGTCAACTGTGATGGCTACAGGTGCCCGAAGCCCGAAAACCTTGAGTACAGTCTACAGTCCATATTTATGAAGGGATTTCATTGTAACTTCACAGGATCACTCCAGATGATGCCCAGATGAGATTGTCCCCTTTGGTTGCGATCATTCAACCATGATGGCTGCCCGAGCCCGAAGCCCGAAAACCTTTAGCACAGTCTACAGGTCATATTTATGAAGGGATTTCATTGTAACTTTGTAGGTTGACTTCATATAATGTCTAGATGAGAACGTCCCTTTTGGACACGATTGGGCAACTGTGACGGCTTCAGGGGCCCAAAGCCCGAAAACATTTAAAACAGTCTACAGGTCATAATTATGAAGGGATTTCAGTGTAGCTTGGTAGGATGACTCCAAATAGTGTCCAGATGAGAATGTCCCCTTTTGGTTGCGATCATTCGACCATGATGGCTGCCAGAGCCCCAAGCCCAAAAACCTTTAGCACAGTCTATAGGTCATATTTATGAGGGGATTTCATTGTAACTTGGTAGGATGACTCCAAATAATATCTAGATGAGAATGTCCCATTTTGATTGTGATCATTCAGCCTTGATGGGTGCCCGAGCCCAAAAACCTTTAGTATAGGCAAAAGGTCATATTTATGGAAGGATTTCATTGTAACCTATTAGGTTGACTCCAAATAATGCCTAGATGATGACATCCCCTTTTGATCGTGATTGGTCAACTGTGATGGCTACAAGTGCCCGAAGCCCCAAAACCTTGAGCACAGTCTACAGGTCATATTTATGAAGGGATTTCATTGTAACTTCGTAGGATCACTCCAGATGACGCCCAGATGAGATTGTCCCCTTTGGTTGCGATCATTCAACCATGATGGCTGCCCGAGCCCGAAGCCCAAAAACCTTAAGCACAGTCTACAGGTCATATTTATGAAGGGATTTCATTGTAACTTGGTAGGTTGACTTCATATAATGTCTAGATGAGAACGTCCCCTTTTGGACAAGATTGGGCAACTTTGATGGCTAAAGGTGCCTGAAACCCGAAAACCTTTTGCACTGTCTACAGGTCATATTTATGAAGGGATTTCATTGTGACTTGGTAGGATGACTCCAAATAATGTCTAGATGAGAACGTCCCATTTTGATTGCGATCATTCAGCCTTGATGGGTGCCCGAGCCCAAAAACCTTTAGTATAGGCAAAAGGTCATATTTATGGAAGGATTTCATTGTAACCTATTAGGTTGACTCCAAATAATGCCTAGATGATGACATCCCTTTTTGATCGTGATTGGTCAACTGTGATGGCTACAAGTGCCCGAAGCCCAAAAACCTTGAGCACAGTCTACAGGTCATATTTATGAAGGGATTTCATTGTAACTTCGTAGGATCACTCCAGATGATGCCCAGATGAGATTGTCCTCTTTGGTTGCGATCATTCAACCATGATGGCTGCCCGAGCCCGAAGCCCGAAAACCTTAAGCACAGTCTACAGGTCATATTTATGAAGGGATTTCATTGTAACTTGGTAGGTTGACTTCATATAATGTCTAGATGAGAACGTCCCCTTTTGGAAATGATTGGGCAACTTTGACGGCTAAAGGTGCCTGAAGCCCGAAAACCTTTTGCACTATCTACAGGTCATATTTATGAAGGGATT
The DNA here is from genome assembly GCA_031216915.1 of Pictodentalium vernedei. Classification (NCBI taxonomy): domain Eukaryota; kingdom Metazoa; phylum Mollusca; class Scaphopoda; order Dentaliida; family Dentaliidae; genus Pictodentalium; species Pictodentalium vernedei. The sequence continues at coordinate 502,315,797 of CM062293.1, forward strand.
TCATTGTAACTTGGTAGGATGACTCCAAATAATGTCTAGATGAGAACATCCCATTTTGGCCGTGATCATTCAGCCTTGATGGGTGCCCAAGCCCAAAAACCTTTAGCATAGGCAAAAGGTTATATTTATAGAAGGATTTCGTTGTAACCGTTAGGTTGACTCCATATAATGCCTAGATGATGACATCCCCTTTTGGTCGTGATTGGTCAACTGTGATGGCTACAGATGCCCGAAGCCCGAAAACCTTGAGCACAGTCTACAGATCATATTTATGAAGGGATTTCATTGTAACTTCGCAGGATCACTCCAGATGATGACCAGATGAGATTGTCCCCTTTGGTTGCGATCATTCAACCATGATGGCTGCCCGAGCCCGAAACACAAAAACCTTTAGCACAGTCTACAGGTCATATTTATGAAGGGATTTCATTGTAACTTGGTATGTTAACTTCATATAATGTCTAGATGAGAACGTCCTCTTTTGGACATGATTGGGCTACTGTGACGGCTAAAGGTGCCCGAAGCCCAAAAACCTTTTGCTCTGTCTACCGGTCATATTTATGAAGGGATTTCATTGTAACTTGGTAGGATGACTCCAAATAATGTCTAGATCAGAACATCCCATTTTGGCCATGATCATCCAGCCTTGATGGGTGCCCGAGCCCGAAAACCTTTAGCATAGACAAAAGGTTATATTTATAGAAGGATTTCATTGTAACCTGTTAGGTTGACTCCATATAATGCCTAGATGATGACATCCCCTTTTGGTCGTGATTAGTCAACTGTGATGGCTACAGGTGCCCGAAGCCCGAAAACCTTGAGTACAGTCTACAGGTCATATTTATGAAGGGATTTCATTGTAACTTCACAGGATCACTCCAGATGATGCCCAGATGAGATTGTCCCCTTTGGTTGCGATCATTCAACCATGATGGCTGCCCGAGCCCGAAGCCCGAAAATCTTTAGCACAGTCTACAGGTCACATTTATGAAGGGATTTCATTGTAACTTGGTAGGTTGACTTTACATAATGTCTAGATGAGAACGTCCCCTTTTGGACACGATTGGGCAACTGTGACTGCTTCAGGGGCCCAAAGCCCGAAAACCTTTAGAACAGTCTACAGGTCATAATTATGAAGGGATTTCAGTGTAGCTTGGTAGGATGACTCCAAATAGTGTCCAGATGAGATTGTCCCCTTTTGGTTGCGATCATTCGACCATGATGGCTGCCAAAGCCCCAAAACCTTTAGCACAGTCTACAGGTCATATTTATGAGGGGATTTCATTGTAACTTGGTAGGATGACTCCAAATAATGTCTAGATGAGAACGTCCCATTTTGATTGCGATCATTCAGCCTTGATGGGTGCCCGAGCCCAAAAACCTTTAGTATAGGTAAAGGGTCATATTTATGGAAGGATTTCATTGTAACCTATTAGGTTGACTCCAAATAATGCCTAGATGATGACATCCCCTTCTGATCGTGATTGGTCAACTGTGATGGCTACAAGTGCCCGAAGCCCAAAAACCTTGAGCACAGTCTACAGGTCATATTTATGAAGGGATTTCATTGTAACTTCGTAGGATCACTCCAGATGATGCCCAGATGAGATTGTCCCCTTTGGTTGCGATCATTCAACCATGATGGCTCCCCGAGCCCGAAGCCCGAAAACCTTAAGCACAGTCTTCAGGTCATATTTATGAAGGGATTTCATTGTAACTTGGTAGGTTGACTTCATATAATGTCTAGATGAGAACGTCCCCTTTTGGACAAGATTGGGCAACTTTGACGGCTAAAGGTGCCTGAAGCCCGAAAACCTTTTGCACTGTCTACAGGTCATATTTATGAAGGGATTTCATTGTAACTTGGTAGGATGACTCCAAATAATGTCTAGATGAGAACATCCCATTTTGGCCGTGATCATTCAGCCTTGATGGGTGCCCGAGCCCAAAAACCTTTAGAATAGGCAAAAGGTTATATTTATAGAAGGATTTCATTGTAACCTGTTAGGTTGACTCCATATAATGCCTAGATGATGACATCCCCTTTTGGTCGTGATTGGTCAGCTGTGATGGCTACAGGTGCCTGAAGCCCGAAAACCTTGAGTACAGTCTACAGGTCATATTTATGAAGGGATTTCATTGTAACTTCGCAGGATCACTCCAGATGATGCCCAGATGAGATTGTCCCCTTTGGTTGCGATCATTCAACCATGTTGGCTACCCGAGCCCAAAGCCCGAAAACCTTTAGCACAGTCTACAGGTCATATTTATGAAGGGATTTCATTGTAACTTGGTAGGTTGACCTCATATAATTTCTAGATGAGAACGTCCCCTTTTGGACACGATTGGGCAACTGTGACGGCTTCAGGGGCCCAAAGCCCGAAAACCTTTATAACAGTCTACAGGTCATAATTATGAAGGGATTTCATTGTAGCTTGGTAGGATGACTCCAAATAGTGTCCAGATGAGAATGTCCCCTTTTGATTGCAATCATTCAACTATGATGGCTGCCAGAGCCCAAAGCCCAAAAACCTTTAGCACAGTCTACAGGTCATATTTATTAGGGGATTTTATTGTAACTTGGTAGATTGACTTCATATAATGTCTAGATGAGAACGTCCCCTTTGGACGCAATTGGGAAACTGACGGCTACAGGGGCCTGAAGCTCGAAAACCTTTAGCACAGTCTACAGGCCATATTTATGAGGGGATTTTAATGTAACTTGATAGGATGACTCGTTTTGGAATAATTTCACTGTAACTTGGTAACTTTTGTTGATATATTTTAACTGTGAGGGCCACATACATTAACTGTGAGGTCATATTAACCCACCCCTCAGCTCTTTAGTACAGTGTACACCTCAATTTATTTTTATCATAAACATAGCACACAGGGAACAGAAATGAACATATTCCCAATTATCACAATTCTTGTCTTATTTCATAATCCTTTCATAAACATTGAACATTATCCTTTTCATCAAACACAACACACAAGTTAAGCTACAGTGTCATTGACACTTTCATTCTGTGTGTTAGGCTAAAAAAAAATAATGTTTTGATTCTCAGGCCCTCCCTCGTTGGATTGAGGAGATTCAAGTTTGTTCAAGCCATATCCCTAGGTCCATATTTGGGCTCACTGTGGGAGTTTAAATTGTAACTTAGTTCGAAATGAGGAATTTTCTTTAAAAATCTTCTTCTTCAGATCCAGCAGTCAGAATGTTTTGATATGTGGTGTGTAGCATCCTTAGGGGGGTGAGATTCAAGTTTGTTAAAGCCAAGTCCCTGGGTCCATATTTGGGCTCCCTGTGGGAGCCTGAATTATAACTTAGTCAATATGAGGAATTTTTCTTTAAAAGTCTTTTTCAGATTCAGCAGTCAGAATGTTTTGATATTTGGCATGCAGCATCCTTAGGGGGTCAGATTCAAGTTTGTTCAAACCAAGTCCCTGGTTTCATATTTGGGCTCACTGTGGGAGCCCGAATGATAACTTAGTTCAAAATTAGGAATTTTCTTTAAAAATCTTCTTCTTCAGATCCAGCAGATGAATGCTTTTGATATTTGGTATGCAGCATCCTTAGGGGGGTAAGATTCAAGTTTGTTCAAGCCATGTCCCTAGTTCCATAAAATTTGTCTCTCATGACTTCATTCCTTTGTAGTGTTGATGAACCATGTCTAACTGAATGTGACACCAAATACTTCTTTGAACCACTTTGTTTGAATCACTTTGCCCGGTGAGCGATTAAGGCCCCTTGGGGCCTCTTGTTTATTTTATTTTTCATTTTTGTAATTATTATATCTTTGCCATGAAAAATTCATGTTCATGGTTTGCTATATGTTTTAGGCCTCATAATCTACAGAATAGCATGGGCGGTGGTGTATTTTGTCCCATGAATGCTAAAGCATTGCAAAGCCTTCTTGCACTCACAGGATAAGTTTACCAATTTTACTAACTTGGGTAAAATATCAGACATAACTCACTTAATTTTTAGCTGCGACTAGCAGCTCTATAAGTGGCAATGTTGGTCTATCTGTCGGTCTGTCTGTGACCAACGAGTTTCAAAACTCAATAACTTTTTAAATACTTGATGGAATGACTTTATATTTGGCATGTAAGTGTATCTTTTTGATGTCTAGCCACTGTTCAATGCATGTGTGTTCCAAATATTTTTCTTGGAGTTATGCTGTCTGTCGGTCTGTGACCACCGAGTTTCAGAACTCAATAACTTTTGAAATACTTGATGGAATGACTTTATATTTGGCATGTAAGTGTATCTTATTGATGTCTAGCCACTGTTCAATGCATGTGTTGTTCCAAATATTTTTCTTGTAGTTATGGCCCTTGATGAACTTAGGATTTTGTGAGATTGCACCACCTGTCGCAGCTACGGCGTCGATGTCGCAATTTTTATTTTTTTTCAAGTTTGCATTGGTTATAAAAAGAGGGCATGCGGCAGCCAAAAGGACAATGCGGTAGGGCCTGAGAAACAGATTTTTAATTTTTTCAGGCCTATTCTCTTATTTTCTTATGAGTAAGCATTTTGAAATTCATGCTTTCTTTATACCTGATATCATTTTTTCAGAAAATGAAATGATTCTATATTTGAAGAAAATAGAAATTTTTTTTTTTTCTGAATTAGAAATCCTAGTGCGTTGAGAAGAGATGTTTACTCACGAATCCATCGCTAAAAAAAAATCCACCTGTTTCTTGCTCTACCCCACAATTTGTTCAGCTTACGTCGTCGCTGTTAGACCCTTTCTATGTCTGTATCTTTTGGTGAATTATAATTGAGCGAGATTGCTATTAATCTGTAACCGAATCTCTGAAAAACACCAAAACACTTTCGTGTTCTCCCCTGTAATGCATTCCAATTCCGACTTGCTGCCCAAGCCTTTCCATGTCTCTATCTTTGTGTGAATTATGATCGGGCGGGATTGCTTTAGGAGGTTTTCACTAGTAATGTCTTCACGGCATTTATTGGGTCGCTGCAATGAAGGCTCGCTTTGAGTTATATATTTTCTTTTGAGAATCATCACATTTTTTTTTACAATAGGCCAATACACAATTTGTGAGACAAAAAGCGTATTACTTATTACTGTGTTAAATCTTTTTGTCTGAAAAATACAGCTATTTTAAAGGCCCAGTTTGAAGGAAAAAGAAATACTCAATCGAGTGGTATTTTTATCTCGGCTTTTAAAATGCCTTTTAGTTTATCTGGATCATTGTCTTGTTTATCATGTATGGCACCTTATTAGTGCTACGTAATCTTTAGTTATCAAATACCTGCAATTTAGCTAAATTCTAGCTGCAATTTAGTAAATTGTTCCATCAGTTTAACTAAATAGCACCTACAATTTAGTAAATTGTACCTGCAGTTTAGCTAATTGTAGCTAGAATTTACTGAATTGCAGCTACAATTCTGCATCTTCACTCTCATTGGTTAAGCTAAATTGTCGCAGCAATTTAACTCAACCAAACATGTACAGTACGTGGAGAGTGGATTGTAACTAAATCACCCGTGGAGTGGAGTTATCATCCAAACTATAACTATTATATTCAATTAACAGGGATATACAATTAAGAGATATCCAATTAAGTGGGCTCCACTGTATGCGGAATTCTTTACTTAACTGGGATTCACTGGATGCATTGTTAGTAATATTCGTATTGTAATATGTCGAAAAAATTACTGTGACACGCAACAAATTCCCCTTATTTATCAACCTTTTTGGCCTCACTACACCCAATACAGGCATTTATTCTATTATATCTTGTTTGACAGAGCTTTATGAGCTCTGTCAAACAAGATATAATAGAATAAATGCTCAGTTTACCTCCAGAACGCAGGAAACTGACCAAATCCCTGTTAATTGTATACTCCTGTTAATTGAATAATTTTCACTGGCAAAATGGATATTCAATTAAGATGATTCTACTGTATATACTTTCATGCCCTCTGCTAAAGTATTTTAGCAACATTGAAAGGAAAACAATTGGACCAGAAAGTCCGACCCACCATTTTGCAGGTGATATTGAATGCCCGGTCATACTAAAATAAGACCGCAGGTAGAAAACAATGCGACCAGTCATACTAAAATAATACCTCAGGTGGAAAATGAGATCAGTAGTGATTGCAGTTAAATTACAGAGGTTAGAGTCCCCAAATGAACAAACACTATCTGTTTCTAAGGGGTATACCAAATATATATCCTAAGGTTGTACCGATATTTTAAATTTTAACCCTAAAAATTGTACTTTTAATGTACAGCGCGATATCTGAAATGAGATCTCACTTTTCCGCAAGTAAGGTCAGAGAAACCCCAAGTAAACTTCTAGTCCCCCAAACACCAAAATGAACACTATCTGGTGACTTGGGGTATATTCAATGTATATCCAAATTTTTATATTGATATTTTAATTTGAACCTCCTAAAATTGCACTTTTAATGTATAGAGCAACTCCGATTTACGGTCTCAATTTTTGCAACCAGAAATTATGAGACCCGCAAGTAAAGACTAAGTATTAATGTTGAAAATATCAAATAAACGTGAAAGTATACGCTACATTATATATAAAATTTATATTTTATATGGTGGTAATATCTTGATTTTAACCTATTATTATACCCCCACGTTCAAAGAAAATGGGGGTATACTGGATTACATGCGTCTGTGCATCCGTGCGTCTCTGTGCATCCATCCATCCGTGTGTGAGTATGTCTGAGAATATTCATAACTTTCATAACCTAAGTAAATTATTGTTTTCTATAATATTTGTTGGTCATAGGTATGCTCACACTGGTTATTAGCTCAACTTTGGCGAAGCCAAATTTGAGCTTTTGTCATGGTCCGTCTGGCCGTCTGTCCGTACGTCAACAATTGGATACGGCTCGGGCTAGAGGCCATATTTATGAACCGATCTTTTCGAAACTTCTTGGGTACCTATGTTATGACCTTGGGACGAGAACGAGTGTTTTTGGGTGCGGTCCAAAATTCAAGATGGCTGCCAGCAACCATTTTGTACCAACGATGCAGAAATCTGTTTTTTGTACATAACTTCCATATGAAAGCTCTGATTTGAATAATTTTTTGTATGAATGTTTAGTACCATAGGATACATCACATATAATAATTTTCTTGTGCGTAAATTGTGCAAATTAGACTAATTTTGATGTTTTTTGGTGTTACTTTCAGCACTGTAAGTGCAAATGCCAATACAGCTCGTACCAAAATTAGGTCCAATCAGTTTTTTGTCACAAGTTCTATACAGCTCGTATTTATGAACTGATCTTCACAAAACTTCTTGGGTACCTTTGTTTTCACCTTGGGACAGGAACGAGTGTGTTTTGGGGTGCCTTTGTTATCACTGTGCTATGAGAACAAATATTTTGGGGGTTCAGTCAGACCCACTCTGGGACTCCAAGATTTTTTTCTAGTTTAGCATCTGACTGTCACCCACCTTTACAATACTTTACCTATACATTTGTTACAGGCAACGGTCAGTATTTATGTACAGACTGTTACGATACTTTATATATACCTTTGTTATCAGGTCATTACCTAGATGTTTGTCATTGCTGTGTCACATACTATACATGTACATGTCTTTGTCTTGACAAGTTGAGCTACAGTGTCATTGACACTTTCATGTTTTTAGCTCACCTGAGCGAAGCGCAAGGGGAGCTTTACTAATCACTTTCTGTCCGTCGTCCGGCGTCCGGCGTCGTCCGTCCGGCGTTAACTTTACATTATCGACTTCTCCTCCTAAACCACTAGCCCAATTTTATTCAAATGTTGGCTAAATGTTTATGAATGCCAATTCAGATTTGTTCAAATGAAGTTGCCCCTCCTCCTGGGTGGTGCCACGCCCCCAAGGGGCACCAAAATCTTTGTAAATCTTCTTCTCATGAACCAGCAGTAGCAGAGACTTGATATATGGTGTGCAGCTTCCTTTTGAGGTGTAGACTCAGATTTATTCAAGAGAAGTTTGTGGGGCTATACTTGGCGTCGTTATGGGAGGGGCAAAATTTTTTGCCCCGCCCAAAATTTCTATTTTCCAAACCGAGAGGCTGATTTGAACCAAATTTTATGTGAGGGCTTATTGGGTCATGAGTACTTGATTTATGCAAAAAAAAAATTTCCCGTGGGAACCGCAGGAGCTAAAAATAGAAAAAATTTAAAACGCCCTTATCTCCAAAACTGCACGGCATTGAGAATTTTTATTTGGTGTGCAGCTTCCTTAGGACCAACAGAAAGGATTGGTAAAAAAAAATTGCCATCGGTTTTATCATAGGGTACAGTTTCGGGACTTTGAAAAAGTGCTGAATCAGCACTTTTTAACACTGTAGGCAATGGGAAAAACATTAAAAAATCTTCTTCTCCAGATCCAGCAGGCAGAATGTTTTGATATTTGGTATGCAACATTGTAGGGTGGATCTGATTCAAGTTTGTTCAAATCGGCCCCCTGGGTGTATATTTGGGCTCAGTATAGGAGCCCGATTTCGAACTTAGTGCATTTCAGGCAAATTTCTTAAAAAATCTTCTTCTCCAGATCCAGCAGGCAGAATGTTTTGATATTTGGTATGCAACATTGTGGGGTGGATCTGATTCAAGTTTGTTCAAATCGGCCCCCTGGGTTTATATTTGGGCTCAGTATAGGAGCCCAAATTTGAACTTACTGCATTTCAGGCAAATTTCTTTGAAAATCTTCTTCTCCAGATCCAGCAGGCAGAATCTTTTGATATGTGGCATGCAACATTGTAGGGTGGATCTGATTCAAGTTTGTTCAAATCGGCTCCCTAGATTCATATTTGGGCTCACTATAGGAGCTCGAATTCGAACTTAGTGCATTTCGGGCAAATTTCTTCAAAAATCTTCTTCTCCAGATCCAGCAGGCAGAATCTTTTGATATTTGGTATGCAACGTTGCGGGGTAGATCTGATTCAAGTTTGTTCAAATCGGCCCCCTGGATTCATATTTGGGCTTACTATAGAAGCCCAAATTCACACTTAGTGCATTTCAGGCAAATTTCTTAAAAAATCTTTTTCTCCAGATCCAGCAGGCAGAATCTTTTCATATTTGGGAAGCAACATTGTGGGGTGGATCTGATTCAAGTTTGTTCAAATCGGCTCCCTGGGTTAGTATTTTGGCTCAGTATAGGAGCCCGATTTCGAACTTAGTGCATTTCAGGCAAATTTCTTAAAAAATCTTCTTCTCCAGATCCAGCAGGCAGAATCTTTTGATATTTGGTATGCAACATTGTAGGGTGGATCTGATTCAAGTTTGTTCAAATCGACCCCCTGGGTTCATATTTGGGCTCAGTATAGGAGCCCGATTTCGAACTTAGTGCATTTAGGCAAATTTCTTAAAAAATTTTCTTCTCCAGATCCAGCAGGCAGAATCTTTTGATATTTGGTATGCGACATTGTGGGGTGGATCTGATTCAAGTTTGTTCAAATCGGCTTCCTAGATTCATATTTGGGCTCACTATAGAAGCTCGAATTTGAACTTAGTGCATTTCATGCAAATTTCTTAAAAAATCTTCTTCTCCAGATCCAGCAGGCAGAATCTTTTCATATTTGGTAAGCAACATTGTGGGGTGGATCTGATTCAAGTTTGTTCAAATCAGCTCCCTGGGTTTATATTTGGGCTCAGTATAGGAGCCCAAATTTGAACTTAGTGCATTTCAAGCAAATTTATTAAAAAATCTTCTTCTCCAGATCCAGCAGGCAGAATCTTTTGATATTTGGTATGCAACATTGTGGGATGGATCTGATTCAAGTTTGTTCAAATCGGCTTCCTAGATTCATATTTGGGCTCACTATAGAAGCTCGAATTTGAACTTAGTGCATTTCAGGCAAATTTCTTAAAAAATTTTCTTCTCCAGATCCAGCAGGCAGAATCTTTTGATATTTGGTATGCAACATTGTGGGATGGATCTGATGCAAATTTGTTCAAATCGGCTCCCTAGATTCATATTTGGGCTTACTATAGAAGCTTGAATTCGAATTTAGTGCATTTCAGGCAAATTTCTTAAAAAATCATCTTCTCCAGATCCAGCAGGCAGAATCTTTTGATATTTGGTATGCAACATTGCAGGGTGGATCTGATTCAAGTTTGTTCAAATCGGCCCCCTGGATTCATATTTGGGCTCACTATAGAAGCTCGAATTCAAACTTAGTGCATTTCGGGCAAATTTCTTCAAAAATCTTCTTCTCCAGATCCAGCAGGCAGAATCTTTTGATATTTGGTATGCAACATTGTGGGATGGATCTGATGCAAATTTGTTCAAATCGGCTCCCTAGATTCATATTTGGGCTTACTATAGAAGCTTGAATTCGAATTTAGTGCATTTCAGGCAAATTTCTTAAAAAATCATCTTCTCCAGATCCAGCAGGCAGAATCTTTTGATATTTGGTATGCAACATTGTAGGGTGGATCTGATTCAAGTTTGTTCAAATCGACCCCCTGGGTTCATATTTGGGCTCAGTATAGGAGCCCGATTTCGAACTTAGTGCATTTAGGCAAATTTCTTAAAAAATTTTCTTCTCCAGATCCAGCAGGCAGAATCTTTTGATATTTGGTATGCGACATTGTGGGGTGGATCTGATTCAAGTTTGTTCAAATCGGCTTCCTAGATTCATATTTGGGCTCACTATAGAAGCTCGAATTTGAACTTAGTGCATTTCATGCAAATTTCTTAAAAAATCTTCTTCTCCAGATCCAGCAGGCAGAATCTTTTCATATTTGGTAAGCAACATTGTGGGGTGGATCTGATTCAAGTTTGTTCAAATCGGCTCCCTGGGTTTATATTTGGGCTCAGTATAGGAGCCCAAATTTGAACTTAGTGCATTTCAAGCAAATTTATTAAAAAATCTTCTTCTCCAGATCCAGCAGGCAGAATCTTTTGATATTTGGTATGCAACATTGTGGGATGGATCTGATTCAAGTTTGTTCAAATCGGCTTCCTAGATTCATATTTGGGCTCACTATAGAAGCTCGAATTTGAACTTAGTGCATTTCAGGCAAATTTCTTAAAAAATTTTCTTCTCCAGATCCAGCAGGCAGAATCTTTTGATATTTGGTATGCAACATTGTGGGATGGATCTGATGCAAATTTGTTCAAATCGGCTCCCTAGATTCATATTTGGGCTTACTATAGAAGCTTGAATTCAAATTTAGTGCATTTCAGGCAAATTTCTTAAAAAATCATCTTCTCCAGATCCAGCAGGCAGAATCTTTTGATATTTGGTATGCAACATTGCAGGGTGGATCTGATTCAAGTTTGTTCAAATCGGCCCCCTGGATTCATATTTGGGCTCACTATAGAAGCTCGAATTCAAACTTAGTGCATTTTGGGCAAATTTCTTCAAAAATCTTCTTCTCCAGATCCAGCAGGCAGAATCTTTTTTACATTTGGTATGCAACATTGCGGGGTGGATCTGATTCAAGTTTGTTCAAATTGGCCCCCTGGATTCATATTTGGGCTTAATATAGAAGCCCGAATTCGCACTTAGTGCATTTCGGGCAAATTTATTAAAAAATCTTCTTCTCCAGATCCAGCAGGCAGAATCTTTTGATATTTGGTATTCAACATTGTGAGGTGGATCTGATTCAAGTTTGTTCAAATCGGCTTCATAGTTTCATATTTGGGCTCACTATAGAAGCTCGAATTCGAACTTAGTGCATTTCAGGCAAATTTCTTAAAAAATCTTCTTCTCCAGATCCAGCTTCAGAATCTTTTCATATTTGGTAAGCAACATTGTGGGGTGGATCTGATTCAAGTTTGTTCAAATCGGCTTCATAGTTTCATATTTGGGCTCACTATAGAAGCTCGAATTCGAACTTAGTGCATTTCAGGCAAATTTCTTAAAAAATCTTCTTCTCCAGATCCAGCTTCAGAATCTTTTCATATTTGGTAAGCAACATTGTGGGGTGGATCTGATTCAAGTTTGTTCAAATCGGCCCCCTGGGTTTATATTTGGTCTCCGTACAGGAGCCCAAATTTTAACTTAGTGCATTTCAGGCATATTTCTTAAAAAATCTTCTTCTCCAGATCCAGCAGGCAGAATCTTTTGATATTTGGTAAGCAACATTGTGGGGTGGATCTGATTCAAGTTTGTTCAAATCGGCCCCCTGGGTTTATATTTGGGCTCAGTATAGGATCCCAAATTTGAACTTAGTGCATTTCAGGCAAATTTCTTTGAAAATCTTCTTCTCAAGATCCAGCAGGCAGAATCTTCTGATATTGGGTATGCCCCATGCTTAGGGGGGTGAGATTCAAGTTTGTTCAAGCCAAGTCCCTGGGTTCATATTTGGGCTCACTGTGGTAGCCCGATTATAACTTAGTTCAACATGAGGAATTTTCTTTAAAAATGTTCTTCAGATCCAGCAGTCGGAATGTTTTGATATTTGGTATGCAGCATCCTTAGGGGGTGAGATTCAAGTTTGTTCAAGCCATGTCCCTAGGTCCATATTTGGACTCACTGTGGGAGCTCGAATTGTAACTTAGTTCAAAATGAGGACTTTTCTTTAAAAATCTTCTTCTTCAGCCATGTCCCTAGGTCCATATTTGGACTCACTGTGGGAGCTCGAATTGTAACTTAGTTCAAAATGAGGACTTTTCTTTAAAAATCTTCTTCTTCAGATCCAGCAGTCGGAATGTTTTGATATTTGGTGTGCAGCATCCTAAGGGGGGTGAGATTCAAGTTTGTTAAAGCCAAGTCCCTGGGTTCATATATGGGCTCCCTGTGGGAGCCTGAATTATAACTTAGTTCAATATGAGGAATATTCTTTAAAAATCTTTTTTTTTTAGATCCACTGGTCAGAATCTTTGGATATTTGGTATAAGCTTTTCTTAGGAGGAGCAGATGCAACTTGTTGAAATCAATTCTCTGGGTTGATATAAATTTAGGCTACCATGTCAGGTGAGCGCCCTCAGGCCCCTTGGGGCCTCTTGTTTTATTATTGGTCATATGTATGCCCACACTAGGCGGTACACCTCATGGTGGTATGCACCGGACGACAGTCCAGCTCTTGTTATTTTAGTTTTAAAATCTGATAGAAAATCACATTATCAGTCTCATTTCTACCAGACATAAATACACAGATTAAGCAGAAACCCTTCAACACTCTTTATCTTTTACCTGGGCTTAAAATCGGCATCTCTAATACTTGGCAGATTTAGGGTTTTCTCTACCATGATTTTCGCTACTGTTTTTTTTTTTTTGAAGTTATCAACTCCCCTCATTCTTTACCCGTGCATGGGGATCGGCAATTATAAAACTTGGCAGGTCTAGAATTTTTTTCTGCAGTGAATTGTGCTTCTGTTTTATTAGTCGAGCGGACGGGCGGGCGGGCGTAAACAATTGGTTTCCGGATGATAACTTGATAGTGGTTGAACTCACATTCATTAAACTTCATACGTAGGTTGGTCTTGGTGGGAGGAAGAACCCTATTGATTTTGGACATGCTACGTCGAAGGTCAAGGTCACAGTGATCTTGAACATAGTAAATCTTAAACAATTGGTTTCCGGATGATAACTTGATAATGGTTCAACTCACATTCATGAAACTTCATAGGTAGATTGGCCTTGGTGAGGGGAAGAACCCTATTGATTTTGGACTCTCTACGTCAAAGGTCAAGGTCAACGTGACCTTGAACATAGTAAATCGCAACAATTCCTTTCCGGATGATAACTTGATAGTATTTCAACCTACATTCATGAAACTTCATAGGTGGGTTGGCCTTGGTGCGAGGAAGAACTCTATTGATCTTGGCCTCACCAGATCAAAGGCCAAGGTCACAGTGACCTTTAACATAGTATATCGCAACAATTGGTTTCCGGATGATAACTTGATAGTGGTTCAACCTAGAGTCATGAAACTTCATAGGTGTGTTGGCCTTGGTGCGAGGAAGAATCCTATTGATCTTGGACTCACCAGGTCAAAGGTCAAGGTCACAGTGACCTTGAACATAGTATATCGCAACAATTGGTTTCCGGATGATAACTTGATAGTGGTTCAACCTAGAGTCATGAAACTTTACAGGCGTGTTGGCCTTGGTGCGAGGAAGAACCCTATTGATGTTGGACTCACCAGGTCAAAGGTCAAGGTCACAGTGACCTTGAACATAGTATATCGCAACAATTGGTTTCCGGATGAGAACTTGATAGTGGTTCAACCTAGAGTCATGAAACTTCATAGGTGTGTTGGCCTTGGTGCGAGGAACTGTTGTCACAACTCGACATTGGATCGGTGATCCTGAGCGGCATTTTTTATTTATTTATTTATTTATTTATTTATTTATTTATTATTCATTCATTCATTCATTCATTCATATTTATTTATTTATTTATTTATTTATTTATTTATTTATTTATTTATTTATTTTAATTTATCAACTCCCCACATCTTTTACCCAGACTTGGGACTGGCAAGTATAAAACCTGGCAGATTTAGTGGCTGCCTTCTTCGGGCTCTGGTCAATGATGCCAAAGCCTAAAAATCTTTAAAAATCTTCTTCTCATGAACCACCAGAGAGATTGCCTTGATATATGGTATGTAACACTGTTTGGTCTTGAAGATTAAAGTTTGTTCAAGAGATGTTGGTAGATCAATATTTGGGCTCTCTGTGGGCACATACCCATTTTGGTCTCCGCCCAAAATTTCTATTTCAAGAACTGATGGGCCAATTTGAACCAAATTTGGCATGTAGCATAAGTGGGCCAAATCTTCTTCTCCAGATCCAGCAGGCAGAATCTTTTGATATTTGGTATGCAACATTGTGGGGTGGATCTGATTCAAATTTGTTCAAATCGGCCCCCTGGGTTCATATTTGGGCTCAGTATAGGAGCCCAAATTTGAACTTTGTGTATTTCAGGCGAATTTCTTTAAAAATCTTCTTCTCAAGATCCAGCAGGCAGAATCTTTTGACATTTGGTATGCAACATTGTGGGGTGGATCTGATTCAAGTTTGTTCAAATCGGCCCCCTGGATTCTTTGGGCTCACTATAAATGCTCGAATTCGAACTTAGTGCATTTCAGGCAAATTTCTTTAAAAATCTTCTTCTCCAGATCCAGCAGGCAGAATCTTTTGATATTTGGTTTGCAACATTGTGGGATGGATCTGATTCAAGTTTGTTCAAATCGGCTCCCTGGGTTCATATTTGGGCTCAGTATAGGAGCCCAAATTTGAACTTAGTGTATTTCAGGCAAATTTCTTTAAAAATCTTCTCAAGATCCAGCAAGCAGAATCTTTTGATATTGGGTATGCAGCATGCTTAGGTGGGTGAGATTCAAGTTTGTTCAAGCCAAATCCCTGAGTTCATATTTGGGCTCACTGTGGTAGCCCGAATTATAACTTAGTTCAAAATGAGGAATTTTCTTTAAAAATCTTCTTCTTCAGATCCAGCAGTCAGAATGTTTTGATATTTGGTATGCAGCATCTTTAGGGGGGTGAGATTCAAGTTTCTTGAAACCATGTCCCTAGGTCCATATTTGGGCTCACTGTGGGAGCGCGAATGATAACTTAGTTCAAAATGAGGAATTTTCTTTAAAAATCTTCTTCTTCAGATCCAGCTGTCGGAATGTTTTGATATTTGGAATGCATCATCCTTAGGGGAAAGGGTGGGGGGGGGGGATATTCAAGTTTGTTCAAGCCATATCCCTAGGTCCATATTTGGGCTCACTGTGGGAGCTTGAATTGTAACTTAGTTTGAAATGAGGAATTTTCTTTAAAAATCTTCTTCTTCAGATCCAGCAGTCGGAATGTTTTGATATGTGGTGTGTAGCATCCTTAGGCGGGTGAGATTCAAGTTTGTTAAAGCCAAGTCCCTGGGTCTATATTTGGGCTCCCTGTGGGAGCCTGAATTATAACTTAGTCAATATGAGGAAATTTTCTTTAAAAGTCTTCTTCAGATTCGGCAGTCAGAATGTTTTGATATCTGGCATGCAGCATCCGTAGGGGGTGAGATTCAAGTGTGTTCAAGCCAAGTCCCTGGGTTCATATTTGGGCTCTCTGTGGGAGCCCGAATGAAAACTTAGTTCAAAATTAGGAATTTTCTTTAAAAATCGTCTTCTTCAGATCCAGCAGATGAATGCTTTTGATATTTGGTATGCAGCATCCTTAGGGGGGGGGGGGGGGGGGGGGGGGGAAGATTAAAGTTTGTTCAAGCCATGTCCCTAGTTCCATAAAATTTGTCTCTCATGACTTCATTCCTTTGTAGTGTTGATGAACCATGTCTAACTGAATGTGACCCCACATACTTCTTTGAACCACTTTGTTTGAATCACTTTGCCCGGTGAGCGATTAAGGCCCCTTGGGGCCTCTTGTTTACTTTATTTTTCATTTTTGTAATTATTATATCTTTGCCATCAAAAATTCATGTTCATGGTTTGCTTTATGTTTTAGGCCTCATAATCTACAGAACAGCATGGGTGGTGGTGTATTTTGTCCCATGAATGCAAGAAGGCTTTGCAATGCTAAAGCCTTGCAAAGCCTTCTTGCACTCACAGGATAAATTTATCAATTTTATTAACTTGGATAAAATATCAGACATAACTCACTTAATTTTTAGCTTCGACTAGCAGCTCTATAAGTGACAATGTCGGTCTGCCTGTCGGTCTGTTGGTCTGTCTGTGACCAATGAGTTTCAAAACTCAATAACTTTTGAAATACTTGATGGAATGACTTTATATTTGGCATGTAAGTGTATCTTATTGATGTCTAGACACTGTTCAATGGATGTGTTGTTCCAAATATTTTTCTTGGAGTTATGCTGTCTGTCGGTCCGTCTGTGACCAACGAGTTTCAAAACTCAATAACTTTTGAAATACTTGATGGAATGACTTTATATTTGGCATGTAAGTGTATCTTATTGATGTCTAGCCACTGTTCAATGCATGTGTTGTTCCAAATATTTTTCTTGGAGTTATGGCCCTTGATGAAATTAGGATTTTGTGAGATTGCACCACCCGTCGCAGCTACGGCGTCGATGTCGCAATTTTTATTTTTTTAGCTCAGCTGGACAAAGTCAAGCTTAGCTATTGCCATCACTTCTCGTCCGTCGGTGTACGTACGTACGTTAGTATGTTAGTACGTACGTCCACAATTTTCTTTGGCACACCTCACAGGTCGCATTTATGATCAGATCACTTTGAAACTTGGTATGCTTATTTGGGGTGACCTCTAGATGGGAGCTAATGATTTTTTTCAGTTTCCGTCAAAAAATGTTGCCGCGGCCAATGTTCTTAGAACTTAGTTTAGTCAGACCACAATATTTCCCTTTGGCACACCCTACAGGGCACATTTATGATCGGATTGCTTTGAAACCTGGTATGCTTGTTTGGGGTGACCTCTAGATGGGAGCTATCGATTTTCTTCAATTTCCGTCAAAAAATGTTGCCGAGGCCAACGTTTTTAGAACTTAGTTTAGTCAGAAGACCTCAATATTTCCCTTTGGCACACCCTACATGGCACATTTATGATCAGATTGATTTGAAACCTGGCATGCTTGTTTGGAGTGACCTCTGGACGGGTGCTATTTATTTTCTTCAATTTCCGTCAAAAAATGTTGCCGCGGCCAACGTTCTTAGAACTTAGTTTAGTCAAACCACAATATTTCCCTTTGGCACCCCCTACAGGGCACATTTATGATTGGATTGCTTTAAAACCTGGTATGCTTGTTTAGGGTGACCTCTAGCTGCGAGCTGTCGATTTTCTTCAATTTCCGTCAAAAAATGTTGCCGCAGCCAACGTTCTTAGAACTTAGTTTAGTCAAACCACAATATTTCCCTTTGGCACACCCTACAGGGCACATTTGTGATTGGATTGTTTTGAAACCTAGTATGCTTGTTTAGGGTGACCTCTAGATGGGAGCTATCGATTTTCTTCAATTTCCATCAAAACATGTTGCCACGGCCAACGTTCTTAGAACTTAGTTTAGTCAGACCACAATATTTCCCTTTGGCACACCCTACAGGGCATATTTATGATTGGATTGCTTTGAAACCTGGTATACTTGTTTGGGGTGACCTCTAGATAGGAGCTATCGATTTTTGTCCGTTTCTGTCAAAAAATGTTGCCGCGGCCAATGTTCTTAGAACTTAGTTTAGTCAGAAGACCTCAATATTTCCCTTTGGCACACCCTACAGGGCACATTTATGATCAGATTGCTTTGAAACCTGGCATGCTTGTTTGGGGTGACCTCTAGAAGGGAGCTATCGATTGTTTTCCATTTCTGTCAAAAAATGTTGCCACGGCCAATGTTCTTAGAACTTAGTTTAGTCAGACCTCAATATTTTCCTTTGGCACACCCTACAGGGCACATTTACGATTGGATTGATTTGAAACCCGGTATGCTTGTTTGGGGAGACCTCTAGATGGGAGCTATCAATTTTCTTCAGTTTCCGTAAGAAATATTGCCGCTGCCAACGTTCTTAGAACTTGGTTTAGTCATACTTTACCTGTACATTTGTTACAGGCTACGGTCAGTATTTATGTACTGACCTTTACAACACTTTACATGTACCTTTGTTATCAGGTCATTGCCTAGATGTGTGTCATTGCTGTGTCACATACAATACATGTACATGACTAACACAAGTTGAGCTACAGTGTCATTGACACTTTCATTTAAGTTTGCATTGGTTATAAAAAGAGGGCATGCGGCAGCCAAAAGGACAATGCGGTAGGGCCTGAGAAACAGATTTTTAATTTTTTCAGGCCTATTCTCTTATTTTCTTATGAGTAAGCATTTTGAAATTCATGCTTTCTTTATACCTGATATCATTTTTTCAGAAAATGAAATGATTCTACATTTGAAGAAAATAGAAATTTTTTTTTTTCTGAATTAGAAATCCTAGTGTGTTGAGAAGAGATGTTTAATCACGATTCTATCACTAAAAAAAAATCCCACCTGTTTCTTGCTCTACCCCACAATTTGTTCAGCTTACGTCGTCGCTGTTAGAGCCTTTCCATGTCTGTATCTTTTGGTGAATTATAATTGAGCGAGATTGCTATTAATCTGTAACCGAATCCCTGAAAAATACCAAAACACTTTCGAGTTCTCCCCTATAATGCATTCCAATTCCGATTTGCTGCCCAAGCCTTTCCATGCCTCTATCTTTGTGTGAATTATGATCGGGCAGGGTTGCTTTAGGAGGTTTTCACTAGTAATGTCTTCACGCCAGTTATTGGGTCGCTGCAATGAAGGCTCGCTTTGAGTTATATATTTTCTTTTGAGAATCATCACATTTTTTTTTACAATAGGCCAATACACGTTTTGTGAGACAAAAAGCGTATTAATTATTACTGTGTTAAATCTTTTTGTCTGAAAAATACAACTATTTTAAAGGCCCAGTTTGAAGGAAAAAAAAATACTCAATCGAGTGGTATTTTTATCTCAGCTTTTAAAATGCCTTTTGGTTTACCTGGATCATTGTCTTGTTTATCATGTTATTATTATTAGTGCTACCTAATCTTTAGTTGTCAAATTGCAATTTAGTAAATTGTACCTGCAATTTAGCTAAATTCTAGCTGCAATTTAGTAAATTGTTCCATCAGTTTAACTAAATAGCACCTACAATTTAGTAAATTGTACCTGCAGTTTAGCTAATTGCTTCTAGAATTTACTGAATTGCAGCTACAATTCTGCATCTTCACTCTCATTGGTCAAGCTAAATTGTCGCAGCAATTTAACTCAACCAAGGCCATGGGCACGTTATTTAGTGCGCATGTACAGTACATGGAGAGTGGATTGTAACTAAATCACCTGCGTAGTGGAGTTATGATCCAAACTGTAACTTTCAAATTTTGTACATATCTACAAAAAATACAAGCAATGTTTCAGCCAATGGACCTCCGGGTTTAACCTTATCGCCCAATAAGCTTGAGGTTCTTTAAAAAAAATATTTGAAAACCACAATTGACTTGGAGATGGTATCAGGCAGTACCTCTCAAAAATCACCTCGCCACGAGCGTTTTGTCCTAAGTGGAGTTTTGTACCGGATGGTTCGTCCAAAAAGCTGGGGTTTTGTTAGGGGATAGGTGTTTGGGTGTGAGAAGGGTGCTTTTCAAGTGTTTTCGAGGAAGATATTAACCCCCATAGCCTTGAACCCTGTCCAATAAACTTGAAATTATTTTAAACTAATATCTGGTGAATAACCAGCCACAATGCTTTCAGATGCAATATTCACCTTCTTTTAGTGAAAAAGACTCTATGTTGTTCACAAAACATTGCATGATATATGCACAAAATAAATGTTTTTATTGGGCATTTTATCGCACACTTGTGCTTGCACAAAACTTTTCTTGTTAGTTATTGTTCTCCTTCCCATTGTGCTCATAAGAAGCTTCAGAGGCTGTAGAATGTCAAAATACATTGTAATTGACATCAGAACGAAGTATTAAGATACAACACATGACACCAGGTCTGGCTTTCTAGAAAGTATGGGAGTACAAATAATTGCTGTTCTCGGTTTACCAAGGAGTGTAATTACCTTCTTAACCCTTTACCCAACATAGTCGATATCAAAATTTATTATTTTAATTACTATTTTTTTAAAAATTAAAAAAAAAAATTCAACAAAACTATATCATGTGACCCCTCATTGGAATGAGGTTGATGAGCTCGTTCCAATGAGGGGTCACATGATATGGTTTTGTTGAAATTTTTTGAAAAATTTCTTTCTTTGAACTGCTGCATTTGCAAATTACGTGGGCGATTTGTTAGGTAAAGGGTTAAATCTCAATGCTGCTATTATTAGACTCCTGACAACCTCAGGTTCAAAACTTAGCCTAGGCTCAGAGGTGGTCAATAGTCTGAATTTATTTTCCACATAGAGCAGTAGGCGTGCAGCATACCTACATGTCTAAAGTATGCTGGCTTGAGGAACTGATGACCAAAAATATTGTTTTCTATATAGTTGTTTCAAGAGGTCAGAGAGTACAATTAAAGTAGACTATTATTAAGTGGTCATGAAATTTCATTATTGTGTCAGACTTTTGTGTCCAGTTTCCTAAGTATTATAACCCTTTACCCAACGCAGACGATATCAAAATTGATTATTTTAAATATCATTTTTCCATTTTTTATGCCTCCTGACTTAAGTCGGGTGGCATATAGTGATTGAAGTGTGCATGTGTCCATCCGTCCGTCCGTGTGTGTGTGTGTGTGTGTCCGAGCCAATAACTCGAAAATGGTCAGGGCCACAGTCATCAACCTTCACACAATTATAAAGGACCATGGGAGGATGTGTTACACACCATAGCCGGGTTCGTACCATCAAAGTCAAAGTCACATTTCAAGGTCACACTTAAAATTGGTCAATATTTGTGTTTCAGTCATAACTCAGAAAGGAATCATAGTACAATTGTTAAACTTTTTACAAATATTAAGGACAGTCAGGTGTGTCACATATAATAGTTTCCACTGCATCTTCAAGGTGGAGGCCACAATTGACCTTCATATGTTCAGGATCACAAATCGTGTCTCAAGCATAACTCCAAAACTATTAGGGCTACAATCATCTAACATCGCTCAATTATAAAGGACAACAGGTAGATGTGTCACATACCAGGTCCGTAAGGTTATGGTCACATTTCAAGGTCACACTGAACATGGTTAGGGCTACAGTCATCAAACTTCACACAATTATAAAGGACCATGGGATGATGTGTCACATACCATAGCCGGGTTCATACCTTCAGGGTCAAGGTCACATTTCAAGGTCACACTAAAAATCGGTCAATATTCGACTTATTCGTGTCTCAGTCATAACTCCGAATTGAATCATAGTACAATTAAACTTTTTACAAATGTTAAGGACAGTCAGAAGGTGTGTCGCATATAATAGTTTCCACTGCATCTGCAAGTTGAAGGTCACAAGGTGGGGGTGGGGGCATGTGTTACCTTAGTAACATTTTTAGCTCAACTTTGGCAAAGCCCATTTTGAGCTCATGCCATGGCCAGTTGTCCATCTGTCCGTCAACACGGCTCGGGCTAGAGGCCGTATTTATGAACCGATCTTTACAAAACTTCTTGGGTACCTCTGCTATGACCGTGGGACGAGAACAAGTGTTTTGGGGTCCGATTCGAAATTCAAGTTGGCCACTGGCAGCCATTTTGTTCAAAATTAGGTGCGATCAGATTTTTGCACAGAACTTCCATATGAAAGCGCTGATTTGAATAATTTTTTGCATGAATGTTTAGTACCATGGGATACATCACATATAATACAGGTTTTTTTCTTGTGCGTTTATTATGCAAATTAGACTAACTTTGATCTATTTTGTGTTACTTTCAGGACTGTAAGTGCAAATGCAAATACGGCTCGGGCTAGAGGCCATATTTATGAACCGATCTTTACGAAACTTCTTGGGTACCTTTGGTATCACCGTGGGACGAGAACTAGTTTTTTTTTGAGTCCGGTCCGAAATTGAAGATGGCCGATGACACCCATTTTGTACAAAATGAGGTGCAATCAGATTTTTGCACAGAACTTCCATATTAAAACGCTGATTTGAATAATTTTTTGTGTGAATGTTTAGTACCATGGGCTGCATCACATATAATACAGGTTTTCTTCTCGTGCAAAAATTATGCAAATTAGATGAACTTTGATTTTTTCAGTGCTACTTACACACAGAAAGTACACATGTCAATACGGCTCGGGATAGAGTCTATATTTATGAACCGATCTTTACGAAACATCTTGGGTACCTTTGTTATCACCTTGGGATGAGAACGAGTGTTTCTGGGTGCGGTCCAAAATTCAAGATGGCTGCCAGTGGCCATTTTGTACCGTAATTAGGTCTGATCAGTTTTTTGTACACAACTTCTATACGGCTCAGGCTAGAGACTGTATTTATGAACCGATCTTTACGAAACTTCTTGGGTACCTTTGTTATCACCGCGGGATGAGAATGGGTGTTTTTGGGTGTGGTCTAAAATTCAAGATGGCCACCAGCAGCCATTTTTGTACCAAAATTAGTGCAATCAATCTTTTGTACAGAACTTCTGTATGAAAGTTCTGATTTGAATAAATTGTTGTATGAATGTTTAGTAACATGGAATACATCACATATAGTATGGGTTTTTTTTTCTCGTGCAGAAATTATGCAGATTAGATGAACTTTGATTTATTCAGTGCAACGTATACACTGGAAGTGCACATGTCAATACGGCTTGGGCTAGAGGCTGTATTTATCAACTGATATTCACGAAACTTCTTGGGTACCTTTTTTATCACCTTGGGACGAGAACAAGTGTTTCTGGGTGCGATCCAAAATTCAAGATGGCTGCCAGTGGCTATTTTGTACCGAAATTAGGTCCAATCAGTTTTTTGTCACAACTTCTATACAGCTCGTATTTTTGAACTGATCTTCACAAAACTTCTTGGGTACCTTTGTTTTCACCTTGGGACAGGAACGAGTGAGTTTTGGGGTGTCTTTGTTATCACTGTGCTATGAGAACAAATATTTTGGGGTTCAGTCAGGCCTGTTACAACCAGTAGTGTATAAATTTACCAGTAATGTCGAAATCGACCAGTAATGTCGAAAAAAGTAACCAGTAATGTCGAAATCAACCAGTAATGTCGAAAAAATCGACCAGTAATGTAAAAATCCGTAATGGCGAAAAATTAACCAGTAGTGTCAAAAAGTGACGACCAAAATGTCGATTTTTCGCAAAAATTTTAATATTTTTTCGGGTTGCTCAAATTGTACTTTTGCCTATATTTATCGACTTTTAACCATTTTCGCGCAAGTTTAAACACATTTACCCCAGTAAATATGGAATTTTATGTTTAACAATTATTTCCCTCTTTCATATGCACAACACAACATATCCCATCCTATTTGCTCTCTCTCTCTCTCTCTCTCTCTCTCTCTCTCTCTCTCTCCTTCCCCCTCTCTCTCTCTCTCTGGATAGATAATGAATTGATACGACGCTGAAATATTTAGTCTAGTATTTAGCGCTCGCACAGACAGACATACAGTCACACATGTAGGCTGACAAGTGTGTAGGCAGGCAGGTTAGCAGCATCCAGGCAGACGGACAGAAATTCAGACAGACAGATAGCAATGTGGCGTGTGAAAAATAACCCCTAGACGTGGATAGACAACTGAATGATGGAAAGACAGGCAGACCTACATACAAAGATTGATTGGTTGGTTGATTGATTGATTGATTTCGTTTACGACACTTAGTTTAAAGCACGCGCACCATACACGTGTCATTTCAGCATGTGGCTTGGCACTCGAAGTCAATGTGCACCTGGGATAAAGTGTCATTCCCAAGGACACAACTTAACTAACCTCGTCAGGTATAGAACCCGGATATTCATCAAATGGAATTGCGAGGCAATTTCT
This sequence comes from Pictodentalium vernedei, assembly GCA_031216915.1. Classification (NCBI taxonomy): domain Eukaryota; kingdom Metazoa; phylum Mollusca; class Scaphopoda; order Dentaliida; family Dentaliidae; genus Pictodentalium; species Pictodentalium vernedei. The sequence goes on from CM062293.1 coordinate 502,340,166, forward strand.
CGATTGAGCTAATAGTGCTCCCCACGTACATGCGGGTACATGCGGGTGACGCAGACTGACTGATTGATGGATGTAGGTAAAATGATAGGTAGCAAATTGGTAGAACTAGATGACAGACATGTAGCAAATATCGGATAGTGACTGACATTATAATAGTCAGTCATTAAAGCACACGACCAGGGATGTCATGGGGGGGGGGGTGGCTATACCCCCCTCCCCCGTCGGCAAGTGTTTGTGCTCCTCATTTTGGTCGTCACTTTTTGACACTACTGGTTAATTTTTCGACATTACGGATTTTTACATTACTGGTCGATTTTTTCGACATTACTGGTTGATTTCGACATTACTGGTTAATTTTTTCGACATTACTGGTCGATTTCGACATTACTGGTAAATTTATACACTACTGGTTGTAACAAGGCCCATTCTGGGACTCAAAGATTTCTTTTCATGTTTAGCATCTGAATGTCACCCACCTTTACAATACTTTACCTATACATTTGTTACCGGCTACGGTCAGTATTTATGTACAGACTGTTACAATACTTTATATGTACCTTTGTTATCAGGTCATTACCTACATGTTTGTCATTGCTGTGTCACATACTATACATGTACATGTCTTAACAAGTTGAGCTACAGTGTCATTGACACTTTCATTCTTGTTTTTTATAATACCGTATTTATGTATTGGGACAGCTAAAAATAATTATTTTCACAGGTGCCCCAATTCTTAGAAAATGGGGAAAGAAGACAGCCTGGTCTTGATTTGATGCTGAATAAAGTTCCAAAAAACATAGCTTAGGATCCCTCACTGGAACGAGCGCATTGCACTCGTTCCAATGAGGGATCATAAGCTATGTTTTGGAAGCAAAAAATGAAAATGTTTAGTTACTCAAAAAACTTTTTTATGAGTGTTGTCTGCTACTAGCGACGGGCCAACTGGAAACAAATCTCCTGAATGTCCCAAACTTTGGAACATGAAAAAAATATAGTTTTCTGGAAAAAATGTGTGTCTTAAATCATAGAGTGTCCCAATACATAGAGTAAATACGGTATATGGAATTGGTTTACATGGAATTTGTCTACATGTAATAAACCCTTCAGACCCCTTTGCATCTCTCATTTTGATGCAGTGTTGATTTTGTTGTACAGTAGAATTCACCTAATTGGATATCTCTTAATTGATTAATCCTGTTAATTGAATGCAACTTCCAAACATAAAACCATTTACCATACCCTCAGTACAAATTTGACCTGTTAATTGCATGTAGGTTATAGAGAAAACTTCTGTTAAGTGAATAAAAAAAACTCATGTAATATGTCAAGAAATTGCCCTGACAGCCAGTCAGCTGCTGAATGTCCTTTGTTCATTGTCCTATTCTGACTTGGTACATCCAATACTAGTATTTAGTTGAGTACTAGAAGCCACTATCACGACTTTTAAAAAAAATTGAGGGAACCAAGAGTAAAAGCCTATGTATTCTTTGCTCATGTTTCATATTCTGCCAAGTGCAAATAATATTTTGTTTGTATAAATTTATTTTTTTTACAAATTATTGGAGAGTGCCTGTGGGCACTCTCCTATAATTTGAAAATAAAAATAATTTGGAATATATTCAGGCCATCAAAAATAATCTAGCCTCCAAGTTAACCCTTTACCTAACATAAAAAGCAGACGACACTTGTAAAAAAATTCTTGAATAACTAATTTTTTTCATCTTTTGTCTCAAAAACATAGGTTATGACCCCCTCATTGAACGAGCTTGACAAGCTCGTTCCAATGAAGGGGTCATAACCTATGTTTTTGAGACAAAAAATGAAAAAAATAATGAAACTTAATTGGCAATTTTTGAGAATAGCGCTGGCCAGTTTTGACCGTTACGTTGGGTAAAGGGTTAATCAGTCTTTTGATTTGAGGTGAGCAGTCACTCTTATGTGCCATTGCACCTGCAATTTTTACTTTTGCAATTAAATGACAGCAGGATTTAAAATTCATGTGTGAATCAGAATCGATTCTCGCAAATGATACTTACAAGAAGAACAATGAGAATCAGCACTCATTCTCGCAAAATGTTCATTTGATTCTAGTCATAGATTCTAAAAGTGTCCTTAAATGCCTGGAGGATTCTACTTATTTTATTGCTTCCTCTAATAAGGTGAAACATTGACTTAGCAGTGGTGTCTGGTAAAGTCTTGGCTGCCTATGTAGGCCTATACATGCAGCCAAGTCTTCACCAGAAACCACTGCCAAGGTACTGTAACTTCTATCAGCAAGACCACTAACTGTATGTTGGAACACATGTTCTAAATGCACTCACAAGGCAAGAGTCAAACAAAAATTGGAAATAGGCCCTTTAGGGTTCAACTGAAGCATTTATTTTTACAGTACAGTCGCGGTGGACTGGTCACTTTCCACGCGTGGGCAATATTTCCACAGACGCAGTAATATTAGATTCCAAACACTAATTACAGGGGTAATCGTCAAAAATTTAATTAATGAAGCACCGGGTAAAACCCGGTGCTTCATTAATTAAAATTTTGCTAATGATGATTTTTATTATAACAATAACATGTTCTTTTGAGGGCGTTATGGTTCATTAACGGCCCTAGAAAAATGATTAACAGTGCGAGGGCCACTTAAAGGCCCGAGGGCCACTTAAAGTTGCTGTTAATCATTTTTCGAGGGCCGTTAATGTACCATGACGCCCGAAAAGGAATATGTTATTACTATTATTACCACTTACCAAAGAACTCCATTTCAAGCCTTGAAATTTCTGGCTTTGAACTCATTTCTAGATTATCAAGGCCCTCTTCATCTAGCACGCTGTTTTGAGGCATTTTTGATTTAGAAATGGAAGAATTGGATTGTCGTCTGTTTATTTACAAACAAAGGTCAAAGTTCAAAGTTGAGTACAATTTATTTGGATGACTCGAAAATAGGATTGCTGGAATTTGGCTGAAGCGCTTTAACTACAAACTCACGCCATTATTTACAAAATGAGATTATTTATTGTATCAATACTCACCACCACTTTTATATCCTAAATGAAGTTAATAATCCGAAATAAATCATGGTTTAATCCGTTTTGTTGGAATAAATGGACAACAAAATTTCGAGCACATTAGTGTCATTTTTCCGGAACATAAATTACCCACAATTCTGGGCTAGCGGGCCGTTTTCATTATTAACGCTATTTTTGTGGGCTGTTATTGAGTCTTATCGTCCACCTCAGATCATTTTAATAACCCAAGGAGCGCCCTATAAAGCGGTAATAATACCTGGTAAACACATGCATGGACATAACTGCCCACGTGTAGATTACGACCAATCCACTGTGACTGTACTGTATCTATGAAGACGAAGTTTGTTTTTTATTGTGAATTATGGATTGGTTGTATTCACAAGAACAAGGGTATAACGGAACTATCAATTTCTGAATTGAGAACCGAAAATTGATTCACGTAAAGGAGTTTGCAAGAATCAAAATTGATTCGCGCGAATCGGGTTGAATTTTAAGGCCTGGATAATTTTTTATGCTTGTATCGGCAAGACCACTATCTGTATGTTGGAACACATGTTCTACATGTACACACAAGGAAAGAATCATACAAAAATTGGAAATACGTCCTTTAGGGTTAAACTGTAGTAACTATTTTAAAGAATAAATATGAGGTTTGTTTTTTAATAGGAATTATGGACTGGTTTGTTATCTCACAAGAACAAGAGTATAACAGTACTATCAAAAACTGAATTGAGAACTGAAAATTGATTCTCGCACAGGAGTTTACAAGAATCCAAACTGATTCTTGCAAATAGGAACAAATTTTAAGGCCTGGACGGTGTGCTTTTTGTTCCACCTAGCAGGCGCTTAACCCTTGTATGGCAAATTTGCTGCATCTGACACATAATATACAAATTGTGCAGAAGAAATGTTTTTTTAAAAATTCAACAAAACCATATTTTATGCCCCCTCATTGGATGAGTTCGTCAGGTGATAAGGTTTTAGCTCAACTTGCCAACGTCAAGTATGAGCTGTTGGGATGGGATGTAAGCTGTCATCCATCCATACTTCCATACGTCTATCAATCCACAATTCCTTTAGCACACCCTACAGGCTGCTTCTCTTGCCTGATAATTTCAAATTTCATACGTGGCTTTGGGGTAATGTCTAGATTGGTACTATCAAAGTTTTCCGATTAACATTGAAAAATATGGCCTTCGGCGCCCATATTGGATTTGGCATATAAATTTTCAATTCCATTAGCACACCCTGCAGACTGCATCTCTCACCTGATCTTTTTCGTATTTTATATATAGCTGTGATGTAATGTATAGTACTCAAACGATTAGTCGACTAGTCAATGTCGACTCTGGGCAAATCAGTAGTCGACTCTCAATTGTGCAGTCGACTAGTCGGAGGAGTTCAAGCTTTTAGGTAAATAGTATCCCTTTTGTGCCACTGTCAGACAGTTTGAACAGCAATATTGGGCAATCAATGTATACATCTATTGCCATCTAATAGTAGTGACAATAGTTTGTTTTAACTGGTACTAGTAGAATGCTGAATTATTTTGGGCTATCAGGATATGTTATTAATTTGCCTTGTTGCAATTTATGGGAGAGTGCCTATAGGCACTCTCCCATAAATCGCATCAAGGCAAATTAAATAAGACTATATAATTTCACTCTTAGCATAATTAGAAGCACATTAACAGAATAATGTTCCAGTAAGTTGCTGTATATGAATGGCCAAGTGAAGCCAAATTTGGACCTTCATCACTCTACCGGAACACCAACACTGTTATAAGGAGACAAGTTCCACCAATGACTAGTCGAAGTCGACTTGACTTTTGGGTATTGACTACTCGACTTTGGAATTCACTAGTCATTTGAGCACTAGTAATGTATATATGTAGTTGGAAGCTATCAAATGTTTCTGAATTTTGTTGAAAAATATTGCCGCTTGTGGCCATCATGGATTTGGCATAAAAATTGTCAACAATTCCATGAGTACACCCTACGGGCCACATCCTCACCCATTCTTTTTCAAATTTGATATCGAACTTTTGTGTGATGTAGGGCTGCAATTATACATCTCACTCACGATACAATATGTATCGCAATTTTTTTTTCACGATACGACTTTTTCACGATACATTACATGCAGTACATTGAGAGTGAATTATCAGTAATAAAAAAGGTCCACAAATTGCACAGAGTCCAACTTTTATTTGGCCAGTAACATCTAATTTCTATTTTAGTGCTTGAGAAAGACAATCAAATTTCAGCCAATGGACCTCTGGGAGTCTGGGTTCAACTCAAAGGTGAGAGGTCTGTTGCCTCAAACTATGCTTATAATTTAGACAGAGTTGATATTTTACTGAAATACAAATGAACAAGTCGAATCACAGGAGTCTGAAATTCTATCAGTATAGCTATAATTCACTTTCAACGTGATATTTACGTTCCCAACATAATCCCCTATAATTCACTTTCAACATGATATTTACGTTCCCAACATAAACCCCTTCAGGGGATTATGTTGGGAACGTAAATATCACGTTGAAAGTGAATTATAGCTATACTGATAGAATTTCAGACTTCTGTGGTGGAATTATAAGTTGGAAAAGCACAAAATAGACTTGTTGAGCCGGAAAACCTTCTGGAAGTGTATCGTTTGTATCGTGATACACATGAAACGATATGATATGCGTATCGTGTACAAATGTATCGTGATGCACTGAAATCGCGATGAATCGTTGCAGCCCTAGTGTGATGCCTTTTCTGAAGAAAGTTGAGTTATTGACTTGGCGTTACTGGAACTTTCTATTTTGATCAGTCTCTTCTTTGCCAAGTTGAGCTGCAGTGTCGTTGACAATTTCATTGTGATTAGAAAACTTTATGATAGAAAAAATCATGTGTTCATCTCAGTCTTAGAATCTGCTTACAATCAATAAGGCCTTTAAAAGTTAAAAATATGTTTCTCAGGCCCTCTCATGTGGTCTTTTTGGCTGCCGCATACTCTCTTTTTATAATCATTTCAAACTTGAAAAAGTAAAAATATATTACCCAAGTTAATAAAATTTATAAATTTGTCCCTTGAGTGCAAGAAGGCTTTGCAGTGCTTTAGCATTGCAAAGCCTTCTTGCACTCATGGTACAAAATACACCACTACCCATACTATTCTGTAGAATATGAAGCCTAAAACATAAAACAATCCAAGAACATGAACTTCTGATAGCAAAGAAATGATTACAAAATAAAAAATAAAATAAACAAGATGCACTGTCACAGTGCCGAATCTGCGACGATTCGTGCAACACCAATGATGTTTTAAAACTCGTTGGTGACAAAAAAAATAACTTGTTGGTGACAAAAAAACTGGTTGGTGACAAGTCCATAAATGTGAAAGAAATTATCCGAATGACATGCACTATTGAGATGGTGTAGACACCATGAAGATACACTTGCATACCAAGTATGGTGTCATTCCATCATGTATTTTAGGAGTTATGGTGTTTTTTAAACTCATTGGTGCCAGACAGACTGACTGACCGACAGACAGACTGACATTGCCACCCACATATAGAGCTGCTCATCACAGCTAAAAAAAACGCCTGCCCGCACGCATGCAATTTGACCAAAGATGGCCTGAGAAATAGAAGATCAACTTTGTGGGGCCTGATTTTTCATTCTTTTTTCTCTTTACATTGGTTCATTTTTTTTTCTTTATTGTAGGTTTTACTGTATCCAGTGTGAGAAAATTGATGGAGGTGAGCAGCTAAACTTGATTGAATAGCAGTTAACACTATTTTCATATATTGTTATAATTTTCTACAAATGAACCCCATTTACTATATGCTAGCCTGTGAATTATCTCATATTATCTAAAAGATATTTCTCGATATCTATCGACTCGATAGATATCGAGAAATATTCTTCAGTAGCTTCCTAAATGACATCATGCTATGCCGCATTATGTCGCTTTGAAGGACGATCTTTGTTATTGTTTTGAAAAGTACGCATTTCTCGACGAATTGAGCTGAATATTGTGCAATAAAATGTCTCGTAGACAATAATAAAAAAGAAAATCTATTCTGTTTTAGTCAGTATCTGGAATTATCTCATGAGTGTGGACCTGAAAGTAATATTTTCAGGTCCACACGATGAATTTTTTCAGTAGCTTCCTAAATGACGTTACGCTTTAGTGTATGATGTCGCCTTGAATGTCGCCTTGAAGGAACAATCAACAGATCAGAGGATATGAAATGAGTGTTTTTCTCATATAATATTTATCAAAGAAGTCTAAGAATTTTCCGTTTTGGCAAGCCCAAACGGAAAATTCGGACGAGTTTCATAAATATTATATGAGAAAAACTCTCATTTCATATTCTATTTATCATATGGCACACACACGCACAAATTAGCCACTTAGTATGACTTTTTAACCCATCACCTAACCAATGAGGGTTCATAACCTATGTTTTGGAAGCAAAAAAGTGAAAATGTAAAAAAAAATGAATGGCGTTTTTCTTGTAGGTAAAAAGGTTAATACAATATAACCCACCCTAAATAGGACAGATAACGTAAATTCTCCCTCCTGAAATTATGCAAATGTGACCCAGTTGTATTTTGTTTAGCCAATCAAATTGTCCAGTTTTGAAATTGACCAATGAAAGCTCCCAACTCTAATTATGCAAATTATAAAAATGTGGCCCAGTTGTATTTTGTTCATCCAATCAAATTGTCTAGTTTTGAAATTGACCAATGAAATTGACAGAAGCCTTTATTTATCACTGATTAATATGAAAACAAAATATCAAATGTTTTAAAGTAAACAAAACGGACAAGTCATATGATAATTCCTGATATACACCAAAACAGTGTAGACATCCTTGATATATGTATAGGAGTTGAAGATGATAGAAAGAGTAAAATATTATTATTTAGGCCTCACAAAGTAGATCTTCTGTTTCTCAGGCCATTTTTTGTAAAATTGCATGTGGGCGGGCATTTTTTTATTTTATTTTTTATTTTTGTAATTATTTCTTTACCATTAAAAAGTTCATGTTCTTGGTTTGTTTTATGTCTTAGGCCTCATAACCTACAGAATAGCATGGGTAGTGGTGTATTACATCCCTTGAGTGCAAGAAGCCTTTGCAATGCTAAAGCATTGCAAATCCTTCTTGCACTCAAGAGACAATTTTATTAACTTGGGTAAAATATCAGACATAAACCATTTGATTTTGATTTTTTTAAGTTTGCTTTGGTTATAAAAAGAGAGCATGCGGCAGCCAAAAGGACCATGCGGGAGGGCCTGAGAAACAGATTTTTATTTTTTTTTAGGCCTTACACTGTGTTTTGGCAGGGTATACGGTACTGTACTACCCTACTGAGATCCGTAATATGAATCTCAGAGGGGTAGTATAGCCCTATACTCCCTGCTGAAACACTGAGTGACCATATACCTCTCATTTAAAACTGACACCTGTATTTCTGATTGCTATTATGTAACAGTTGTGCTAAAAATAGCCTAATCAGCCTGATTTACTGTGTTGGAACTTTTTCGGGGTCACCACGGTGATTGCAAATCAGATATAAACTGAATTACAATCTTCTCTCTCTCTCTCGCTCTCTCTCTTGTAACACATCATTCCACTGAATTGTAAGGTTGTAGGGCTATGCAATTAACTAATCATGATTGAATGGATTATTTAAAGTACATGTAGATTGATTAAACCACTATTTGCACAAGGTGTGAAATAATATTTGGGTGGCACGACAAAGCAACAGAAGCTTTCATCCTCCTAACAAACATCTGTTTGAACACCTCTGCACATGACATGGTTGAGGAAAAACAAGAGACTGTAATCAACATTTTCAATTATTTTTATTATTATTTTACCCTAATCGTAATTATAACCACATGTACATCACAAATTCATCAGAAAACAATTATGGTTTTCTTATTCAATAATGACCAGCTTTGGATCAATCAGGCGATCGACACACCTCTTCCCAGCTAAAAAACAAAAATGTTACTCTGATGGCCAATAAATAACTGATTATTCAACCCAAAAGCTGCCAGAAGTCTCCATTTTTTCTTGGGGGTGGGGGGGGGGAGGTGGGGGTGGGTGGGGGGTGGAGGTGGGGTGGGACACCACCATCCCAAACCACCAATCATCGATAATATAAACCAGGTAGAAAAAAACTCAATAAATTAACAACAGATTAACAAAGCATAATATTAATTATCCTTGTGTTTCCCAGGGTGTATGGGAATTTATTCCGGTTTGGGAACTCATACCAGTGTAAATTCCCATACACCCTGGAAAACACAAGGATAACAGATTTATTTCCAAGAATTTTGGTGTACTTAATATTTTAACCTACATTGTGGGCAAAAACTGACAGAAAATTTGTACTTTACAAGTTTCTTAAATAAAACCAGATAAATATGGACGTCATTGGAACTGGCTCAATGAGCCAGTTCCAATGACATCCATATCTGTAATATTTTATTGCACATAAATATTAAATTTCCTGTATTTTTATTTTTGTTCTAACATAACCGAGCAGAAGGTATGAATTAATAATTAAAAATAGGTACATTTTTAGCCAAAAACTTGCTCTTGTATATTCTTGTTTTTACATCATGGTTAAACACGGTGTAAAAAAAACCCACTGTGGATTGCAAATTACATCATACCTCTCAGCCAATCAAAATGCAGTATTTGTTGTTTCATTTGGAAATAAAGAAGTTTACATCGTGCACCATATAATATGATAATTCAGCCTTTTCACATGTCAGTACGGCTCCGGCTAGAGGCTGTATTTATCAACTGATCTTCACAAAACTTCTTGGGTACCTCTGTTATCACCTTGGGATAAGAACGAGTGTTTCTGAGTGCTGTCCAAAATTCAAGATGGCTGCCTGTGGCCATTTCGTACCGAAATTAGGTCTAATCAGTTTTTTGTACACAACTTCTATACGGCTCAGGCTAGAGGCCGTATTTATGAACCGATCTTTACGAAATGTCTCGGTACCTTCGTTATCACCATGGGATGAGAACGAGTGTTTTTGGGTGTGGTCCAAAATTCAAGATGGCCACCAGCAACCATTGTGTACCAAAATTAGTGCAATCAGTCTTTTGTACAGAACTTCTGTACGAAAGTTCTGATTTGAATAAATTTTTGTATGAATGTTTAGTAAAATGGAATACATCAAATATAGTACGGGTTTTTTTCTCGTGCAGAAATTATGCAAATTGGATGAATTTTGATTTATTTAGTGCTACTTATACACTGTAAGTGTACATGTCAATACGGCTCGGGCTAGAGGCTGTATTTATCAACCGATCTTCATGAAACTTCTTGGGTACCTTTGTTATCACCTTGGGACGAGAACGATTGTTTCTGAGTGCGGTCCAAAATTCAAGATGGCTGCCAGTGGGCATTTTGTACCGAAATTAGGTCCAATCAGTTTTTTGTCACAACTTCTATATGGCTGAGGCTGGAGGCCGTATTTATGAACCGATCTTTACGAAATGTCTTGGGTACCTTCGTTATCACCGTGGGATGAGAACAAGTGTTTTTGGGTGTGGTCCAAAATTCAAGATGGCCACCAGCAACCATTGTGTACCAAAATTAGTGCCATCAGTCTTTTGTACAGAACTTCTGTATGAAAGTTCTGATTTGAATAAATTTTTGTAGGAATGTTTAGTAAAATGGAATACATCACATATAGTACAGGTTTTTTTCTCGTGCAGAAATTATGCAAATTGGATGAATTTTGATTTATTTAGTGCTACTTATACACTGTAAGTGCACATGTCAATACGGCTCGGGCTAGAGGCTGTATTTATCAACCGATCTTCATGAAACTTCTTGGGTACCTTTGTTATCACCTTGGGATGAGAACGAGTGTTTCTGAGTGCGGTCCAAAATTCAAGATGGCTGCCAGTGGCCATTTTGTACCGAAATTAGGTCCAATCAGTTTTTTGTCACAACTTCTTTACAGCTCGTATTTATGAACTGATCTTCACGAAACTTCTTGGGTACCCTTGTTTTTACCTTGGGACAGGAATGAGTGTGTTTTGGGGTGCCTTTGTTATCACTGTGCTATGAGAACAAATATTTTGGGGTTCAGTCAGACCCACTCTGGGACTCAAAGATTTCTTTTCTATTTAGCATCTGACTGTCACCCACCTTTACAATACTTTACCTATACATTTGTTACAGGCTACAGCCAGTATTTATGTACAGACCATTACAATACCTTATATATACATTTGTTATCAGGTCATTACCTACATGTTTGTCATTGCTGTGTCACATACTATACATGTACATGTCTTGACGAGTTGAGCTACAGTGTCATTGACACTTTTAGCTTAACTTGACAAAGTCAAGATAAGCTATTACCATCACACATGCGGAAGTCTGTTAGTCTGTTAGCCTGTGAGTCTGTTCGCATTTTCCTTTTGCACAGGCTACACCCCGTAGTTCTTGTATGATCGTCACGAAATTTTATATGCAGTTTTGGGGTCATGTCTAGATGCGAATGTCCCCTTTTGGTCACAATCGGTCAACCATGATGGTGGCCCAAGCCCAAAACCCGAAAACCTTTAGCACAGTCTACAGGTCGTTTTATGAAGGGTTTTTCATGGTAACTTGGTAGAATGATTCTATATGATGTCTAGATGAGAATTTCCCCTTATGGTCGCAATCTGTCAACCATGACGGCAGCCCAAGCCCGAAACCCAAAGACCATTATCATAGTCTAGAGATCGTATTTGTGGAGGGATTTTATTGTAACTTGGTAGGATGACTCCATATAACATCTAGATGAGAATGTCCCCTTGTGGTCATGATCTGTCAACTGTAACGGTTACAGGGGCCCGAAGCCCAAAAACCATTAGCACAGTCTACAAGTCATATTTATGAAGGGATTTCATTGTAACTTGGCAGGATGACTCCAGATAGTGTCTAGATGAGAACGTCCCCTTTTGGTTATGATCATTCAACCGTGATGGCTGCCCGAGCTCAAAACCCCAAAACCTTTAGCACAGACTGCAGGTTGTATTTATGAAGGGATTTCATTGTAACGTGGTAGGATGACTCAGTATAATGTCTAGATGAGGATGTCCCCTTTTGGTTACGATCGGTCAACCATGATGGCTACACAAGTCCGAAACCCTTTAGCACATCCTACAGGCCATATTTATGAAGAGATTTCATTGTAACTTGACAGGATGATTCATTTTGGAATAATTTCATTGTAACTTGGTAACTTTGGTTGACATACATTAACTGTGAGGGCCACATTCAGGGACCGATCAGGACTATTTAAAATACGCTCTAGCCTCGGAGCCTATTTTTTCAATTCATGCGCCAGATTTCAATTTACGGAGTCACACTGCTGTTTGTAACACACACTGCAAGTATGTAATAGCTCTCATCATTTTCATTTAGTACACTATAGCAAACATTAATCTTCACTGTGGTTTCTGATCAAGTCTTGGCTGCCTATTTAGGCAGCCAAGACTTGATCAGAAACCACAGTGAAGATTAATGCTTGGTAATTAAGACTTGAAGTATTAACTTAAGCATTCTACAACAATGATAAATGATAATCATATATATAATACATATAAGTGTGTCTCTCTCGATTATCCATCGAAAGAATATCAAAATATGATCTGAGAAGTTATGCGCCAACTGAGAAGCCTATTTCTGAGATTTAAGAGCCAGGTCCTGATGTTTCAGAACCAAATACGCACTGGCACATGCCCAGGTTGGTCCCTGACATTAACCCATACCTCAAGTCTTTAGTACAGTCTACACCTCAAATTATATTTATTGAAAACATAGCATACAGGCAATGGAAATTAATATATTCTCATTGATCACAATTCTTGTATTTCATAATCCTTTCATAAACATTGAACATTATCCTTTTCATCGAACACAACACACATTCAAGTTAAGCTACCATGTCATTGCCACTTTCATTTTTTATCTGTTTGCACGTTATTTACACTTTATAAAACTGCGAGGAAAATTTTCCATTCATCAATTATAGGTTATGGTAAGATTCGGTTTTGAACTACAAATGATCCTCTCAATTTTAACAAGTCTAAATTATGTGTGGATTGAAATTATGACAAGGAATGTACAAGAAGTCTATTAAAATATTTTACCAGAAATGCAAAGTTTATATAATAATCTCATGTTTCGAGCATGTTTTTCAACTATGTTGGCAATACAGTAGAATCCTCTTAATTGAATATCCATTTTGCCAGTGAAAATTATTCAGTTAACAGGAGTATACAATTAACAGGGATTTGGTCAGTTTCTTGTGTTCTGGAGGTAAACTCAGCATTTATTCTATTATATCTTGTTTGACAGAGCTCATGGAGCTCTGTCAAACAAGATATAATAGACTAATTGCCTGTATTGGATGTAGTGTGGCCAAAAAGGTTGATAAATAAAGGGAATTTAGTGCGTGTCACAGTAATTTTCTTGACATATTACACAAATTTATATACAATTAACAGGAGTTTACTCTACAACCCATATGCAATTAACAGATCAAATTTGTATTGAAGATATGGTAAATGGTTTTGTGTTTGAAAATTGTATTCAGTTAACAGGAATATACAATTAAGAGATATCCAATTAAGTGGGCTGCACTGTATCTTTTTTGTAAAATGTGCTTTTAGTGTCACAAGTGAATTTTCATAAAAATAGCTCTCATGATCACCATAACGATCCCCTAGAAAGAGCATAGTAGGCCTGATTTGTTTCACGCTCGGTTTCAAGATGGCCGACTGGTGGCCATATTGGATTTGTTTTACATGGAAACTTGTGGAGCGAACTACTTCCACAGTTTTAGCTGCATTTTCATGAAACTTAAAAATGTTCAACATGATGAGGGGAAATGCGTGACATAATTTGTTTCCCCACTCGGTTACAAGATGGCCGACTGGTGGCCATATTGGATTTGTTTTGCATGTAAGCTTTTTTTTTGCATGTGGAGGGAACTACTTCCACAGTTTCTGCCGCATTTTCATGAAACTTCACAAAAATTATCAACATGATTAGTGGAAGTGCATGACATAATTTTTTTCCCACTCCGTTTCAAGATGGCCAACTGGTGGCCATATTGGATTTATTTTACATGTAAACTTGTGGAGCGAACTACTTCCACAGTTTCTGTCGCATTTTCATGAAATGATCAACATGATGAGGGGAAGTGCGTGGCATAATATTTTTATACTGTACCAATGACCCAGACTTAGCTGGTGCTAACTCCAACAAAACCAGGGCCAAACACAAATTTTGCCCCCCAATCCCCAAAATTTGCATCCAAAACAAAAAGAAATCATGTCCTAAAGGACCTCCATAGTACGTCTCTACTGCGCATGCGCAGTGACGCAGTCGTCCCGAAATTGGCGCCAAATATCATTCTCTGTTTGGCCCTTCATCAGTCAACATCTCACTGATCTTTGTGCTTGTAAATCTCAGTTTAAAGGATGCCAGACACGTAATTTTTGGAGAAAATGTGATTCTAAGGAGGATAGAAGGAGGAGAGGAAAAAAGAAGTGGCAAAAAATAATCAGGGCTGTACTTAAAAATTTTTGTTGAAATTATGTTAAGTTGCCTATTTTCGAGGCATGGGCCTCTTGTTGTCATTCTTGCTAATTGTTGCACTGCTTATTCAGTGTTTCCTCTCCCCTAGCCTTCTAAAGTCCCCCCTTGCAATTCTCCCATGCTTTTGGCATATTTTTGAGAAGTTTCAGTTCTAAAATTTCCTGGGAGAGTTGCTTGGTTACAGAATGTTTTCTGTTATTTTCCCCATAGTTACGTTTTCACCCATGGGTGTATAACGTTTGTGTTCTGCATCTTCCATCTGATGTTCTGCAGATTCTCCCCTGGGAGTCTCTGTTTTGCATCAGATAGAGTGTAATTGATGACTGATTCCGGGCCAGTTTTTTCAGTGCCTGGAGTCATGTTTTCTAGTGTGTTTACACTGTTTGTTTTCATTGGCAACAGCCTTTTTTGAGGGGGGCTGTTTGCCTTTGTGGTAGTTTATCTCATTATAAGATACATTTATATTATCCGAAAGTGTCTCATTAATTATTTTATATAAATTTAAAATTTTTGACCACACTTTGCCATCGGATCCATCGGGGCTCAACGTTACTTTTCAGCAACTTGGGCTTCTCTGAAAAAATATTTTTTCAAAATTATTTTGTTTTGCAATTGTTTTTTCATTTATTAATGGATCATGTTATTATGTATCTTTGTGTCAGGGGTTTTTGCGAGTAACTAGGACTTATTGTTGTTCTTTCACAATGAAGGGACATTGTTCAAATTGTAATAGGAAGAAATCTTCCTCTGACTTTCATGATCATTGTATTAATTGTAGTCAGTGTTCTCGCATTAATCCCTGTCCTATATGTGAACATTGGGATGAGAAACATTGGAAACGTGTGTCAAGATATGTTGTTTCTGGAGAAAGAGCGATGCCGGCTCTTTCTCCACAAGGTCACTCTACTCTCTCAGTTTCTATTTCAGAGGAACCAGAACAGGGTGATGTTTCCATGTTATCTTCTTCAAGTGTGCGTCCGTCGTCACAAATGAATTCAGAGCTAGCGGCAAAAGTGCTCATGGAGATTAGACAAATGTCGTCCGCTAGCTCGCCCGGTGTAGCGTCCATTCACCGAATGGTTCGGCAGCCGGGTTCGTCCGATGCGGTCCAAGAGGAAATTTTGGGTGATGCGAGCACTATAAACATAATAGATGCACACCCAGTGACGGCGGATAGTAAACGAGAACGGAGGAAGCCTTTTAGTCCGGTTCCTAGCTCGTCCAGGTCCAGCCGGGCCACGAGCGAGAGAGGCCCCTCTCTCGTACAACAACATCTGGGACCAGATGTTGTGGTACAAAATGTGTCTTTAGCGGAGCATACGTCCGTCGCTCGGGACGCTCCGTTGTATAAGCAGTCCGCAGAGACTGTTAAGGCTTCCTCTTCTCGTCGGCGCACACGACTGCACCTTGGCTGCGTGACCTCCGATATTTTGCCAGCTTCGCCGATGAAGGATTCTTCGGCGACCAGGTCACACCATCTGGCAGCCAGGGATTCGAGACCGATGGACTCCGGACGTTCGCATAGGAAAAGTATGCGGGAGCCATCTGATGCGGAGCTGCCCTCGGCGAAGCAGCGAAAGACCGTGCCTCCGCAGGTCTCGACGTCGGACATTCTAGTGCAGATAGCACAGCTTATCGCAGCATCCCAGCAGCCGACAGAAACGGTGTCGGATCGAGAATTATCCGACGGCGCTGGGTCGGTACGCTCCGCCGAAGCATCGGGGGCGGACGACCGGGAACATCGGGAGGTCCGACCGGATGGTGAAAGGGATACGGATGAATTGGAGCTATCCCTTTCGGAACAACATAAAGCTGCCGTGGACTTCATCCGGCACTTTCTTCCTCAAGTTGTTCCGTCGGGCCAGACTGCTGCGCTTCCGGACAAGAGAATTATAGCGTCATTGGACTCTGAATTTTTTGAGCGGTTCAGGGACATCACTCCCGAGTTTCCGTCGCAGTCCAATAATGTTGCAAGAACATTTGAATTATTGAACGACGCTATTTTTAAACTTGCTTCCAGGACGGGGAAAGCAGGTTTCTTGTCCGCAAATACTCTCAACCTGCCTTTCATTAATGCAAGGAATAAATTCGACACGGCAGGACAGGGTATACCGAGAGTTCCTCTGCGTATGGACGACGAGGCGGAAGACTTAGAGCTATCATTACCGTCGTCAGCTTCTATTCCAACTGCAGTGTTGGAAACAGCTATTGCGTCTAACAGAGCCAATTTAGATGCCTTGTCTTACGCAGATCACCTTACTAAGGCGTTATCACTGCGCCTTCAAGGGGAAGAGTTTCAGGATATACAATCCTCTTTAAGACTTCTTTCAAGGGCAGTAGCTTATTCCACGTGTAACTCCGCCCTTTCAGTGGCAAATCTGGAGTTGGTTAGACGTGACGCAGCCCTGGCTACATCCACACTAGTGGATTCTAAGGTGAAGAACTCTCTTAGAGTCGCTTCGGTCTCAGGAGAACTTCTCTTTGACGGCAAGCTTTCCGCTATTTATGATAATATTAAAAAGAAAGCTAGTGATTCTCTGTTGTTCAGATCCGCTCCTAAAAGGTCGGATACAGCAGACACGAATAAGGCGGGCACTTCTGGGTCTAATGCGCCCAAGAGAGGTTCCTATAGAGGTTCCGGTGCGTCCTCTGGCTCTTATTCGAGAGACCGTCAGGATAGCGACTCTCGTTCGGGACGTCCTTCAGGCCGGGACAATCGGTCGGATGCCCCGAGGTCGACGAGGCGAGGTGCGGGTCGTGGAAGACGTGGTTTCTCCTACCGCAGGCCTCGCAGATCCAGGAGGTGATGGCTTAAACCTCTATCGCGTTCCGGTTGGCGGAAGGTTGTCGAGTTTTTCTCAAGAGTGGGCGTCGATTACGGACGACCCGTGGGTGAGAGGAGTGACTTCGGAAGGTCTAAAGATATCCTTCAAACGAAAGCCTCCATTAACTCGAAGTCCAAAGTGGACTCATCTTCCGTCAAATCCTCAGAAAAGAGACGCTCTGTTATCAGAGGTGCAGTCTCTTTTAATGAAGAACGCGGTAGAGGTCGTAGAAAACCAGGAATCGCTGGGATTCTACAGCCATCTGTTTCTGGTTCCGAAACCAGACGGCTCGTTCCGTCCAGTCATAGATTTGAGCTGGATAAACAAGCTGACCGTCGCTCCGAAGTTTTATATGGAGACGATTCGATCGGTCAGAGCGAGTATTCGGGTGAACGATTATGCAACGAGCATAGATCTCAAAGATGCGTACTTTCACGTCATGGTACATCCGACATTCCGAAAGTATCTACACTTCGCAGTCCTAGGAGTGGTGTATCAGTTCCGGGCCATGTGCTTCGGATTGAATCTAGCACCCTGGGCTTTCACTCGGGTAATGAACTCGGTAATGATCTACTTCCGAGCTCATTCGTCTGCGGTAACGTCGGCCTACCTGGACGACATTCTTCAGAGGTACGGCAACGAGTTAACGCTTCAGAACGATGTTCAGAATCTTCTTCTATTGCTCCGACGTCTCGGTTTCATAGTAAACGAGGAGAAGTCGGATCTGGTGCCGTCCAAGTCATTTACTCATCTGGGAATGAGCTTCGAGACGCACAACAATCTCGTTCGTCTGCCATTAACCAGAGCGAAATTAGTCAGTTGTTACGCTCGCTATTGTCTGAATGCAGACAAAGTCACGGCGAGAGAATTTATGAGACTGATAGGTCTGTGCGGAGCCGCCGCGGATCTCATTCCGATGGGACGGCTACGCACACGTCCTCTTCAAATTTTCCTGACTCAGAATTGGAGTGTGAAAATTCATTCGCTCGATGTAGACGTTCTCTTGTCAGATCAAGTGAAACAAGAGATTCAGACTTGGGCAAGCATTCAGTGGTTAACTCAAGGAGTTCCGCTGCAGTTGCCGGATCCGAGTTTTACCATTATGACGGATGCCAGTCAAACAGGTTGGGGTGCATCATTAATCCCAACGGATTCGAGATGCCAGGGTCTTTGGGATCCGCAATTCCTGGGCAAGCACATAAACATCAAGGAATTGATGTCAATTTGGCTTGCGTTACGTCACTGGATGGACATTATTCACGATGCTCATGTCCAAATCCTATCCGACAATACGACAGTAGTGGCGTATATACGGAATCAGGGAGGCACTCATTCAGTTCCGTTTTTCAATCTAACGGAAAAAATCCTTCTGTTTGCGTTGGAACATCACGTTCTTCTTTCGGTCCGTCACATACCGGGTCGTCTGAATGTGCTAGCAGACTCCCTTTCACGAAAGGGTCGCTTGTTGCCGTCGGAGTGGACTCTCAACAAACAAGTATTCAATCAGATTTGCTACCAATGGGAACGGCCAATGATAGACTTATTTGCGACACATCTCAACAATCAGTTGCAGACGTATGTGTCCCCGTGTCCGGATCCAAGAGCATTTGCAGTAGACGCTCTGTCGATCCCTTGGGACGGAATGATAGGATATGCGTATCCTCCAGCGCCGTTAATTCAACAAGTATTGCTAAAGATAAAACAATCTCAATGCAAGATTCTGTTGGTAGCATCTCTGTCGCCACAGAGACCGTGGATAAATCTACTCAGGTGTCTGTTGTGGGACCTACCGCGGAAGCTTCCTCCACGAGAGGATCTTCTTTCGCAGGGGAAATCGCGCCAACTCCATCACAACCCGCAAGGTCTCAACCTTCACGTTTTTCCGTTGTGCGGTCCTTCTTGCATGGCAAGCACTTTACAGGACGAGCAGTGGACGCGATTTCTAACTGTAGGAGGACCTCCTCTTCGCTAAACTATGCGGCTAAGTGGAAGGTTTTCCGTCGTTGGTGTAGGGATCATTCTGTAGATATATTTGATCCCTCTATACCAGACATTGCAAACTTTCTAGTATACTTGTTTGACGAAATCAAACTGTAGCCTGTTACTATAAAGGGTTATAGATCTATGTTATCTGATACCTATGCACATCATGATAGTTTACAAATTGGATCTAATGTCTCTTTATCGAAGTTGGTTAGAAACTTTTCGATAAATAGACCCAGAACTCTTAGATTAATTCCTAAGTGGAATTTAGCTTGGGTTCTCCTTAAATTGAAGGAAAAGCCATTTGAACCTCTTGGGACAGTAGATTTCAAATTCTTATCTTATAAGACAGCTTTTCTCTTAGCTTTCTCTTCTGCCAGAAGAGTCAGTGAGCTTCATGCACTATCGGTGGATGATTCTCATTATCGTAGTGTTGGGAACACTATCACCTTCACTACTAATGTGGGTTTTTTAGCTAAGAATCAGGCTCCTAATAAATATCCGGAACCTATTGTTATTAAGGCTCTTCCGTCTTCAGACGGGCGTAGGCCTTTACTCTGTCCTGTTAGAGCACTACGTATCTATAAACAGAGATCTCAGTTCATCAGAAAGGGACGGAAACGTTTCTTTCTGTCTTTGATGCCTAATAGAAAGGACATTTCAGTCCATTCTATTGCTAGATGGATTCAGTTAACTATCCGTACTGCGTATGAAGATTTATCTTCTTCTCAGCAGTCTGTGCTTAAGATTTCTGCTCATGAAGTAAGAGCTCTTTCTACTTCCTGGGCTTATGCTAATAGTGTTGCCATTACAGATTTAATGAAGGCTGCTTATTGGTCTCAGCCATCCACATTTACTAATTTTTATCTCAGAAATATTGAGTCCATTTCTGGAGACCTGCATTGTTTAGGTCCGTTATCTGTTGCTCAGAATGTCGTCCACTAAACAGTTGCAACTATAGTTATGCAGGCTTTCTGTTCCGGCAGTGACTCCGTCCGACTGCCCTCTTCGCTCTGGGCTATTTGACCCAGGGCAAGGGGAAGGGGGGAGGGGGGGGGGGGGGGGCGGGTGCGGGTGTTCCCTTAGGTCACCTGCTTTATAGTGAAAAGCAAGGGAATGCCTCCTCCAAGACAGTATTTCTGAGTCGCTTCCGGGATGGTTTTAAAGTGTAATATTAATGTTTAATTTCATTCATGTCTTATTTTTAAAGTGTAGCTCGGTGTGAAGCATTTGTATATGTCAAGTGTCAAACGGGCTTTAATATACAATACTCGGACACTTTTAAATGATTATAAAGAGTCTCAATTCTCTGGACTACTTTATTTATTGGCTTGCTTTAAAAATAATTAGTATAAGGGTTATACTGGATGTTAATAGAGAACATGAATGTTATTGTGCTCAATTATTAAGGGTAGTGTATCTTTCTAATTTAATATTAAATAAGAAAGATACATGTAAAGCCTAATACTCCTTTTCTCCTTAAGGGGTTACCTCTTTATTATATAATTGAGCTTATTGGATTTTCCTCTATGTCCTAGGCCCTCCAGCCTGTTTACTATTCAGCTAAGTCTGGGTCATTGGTACAGTATAAAAATGTTAAAAAATTTATAGTAATTTATATATTTTTTATACTTACCAATGACCCAGACGGGGATGGCCCTCCCTGAGTTGGGAACTCTTGCCTCCCCGCTGAGTACATAGCGCTGACCAGGCACTGCCAGTAAGAATGATATTTGGCGCCAATTTCGGGACGACTGCGTCACTGCGCATGCGCAGTAGAGACGTACTATGGAGGTCCTTTAGGACATGATTTCTTTTTGTTTTGGATGCAAATTTTGGGGATTGGGGGGCAAAATTTGTGTTTGGCCCTGGTTTTGTTGGAGTTAGCACCAGCTAAGTCTGGGTCATTGGTAAGTATAAAAAATATATAAATTACTATAAATTTTTTAACTTTTTGCCCTCTAGGTTTCAAGATGATTATGATTTTTTTTTTTTACTTAGAAAAATTGAATGCCCCTTTTCAGTCCCTCACACTAGGCAGTATGCCACGGTGGGAGTATACCAGGCGACAGACCATCTCTAGTTTAATATATAGTTTCTTGGTGACAGCCAATCATCTGTATAACTGTTATATTCTGCCCCTTCTGAACCCCAAGGAATGATCTTCAATCTGGTCGAGGGGCAGTAGATAACCGTGTTACAGAGTAGTATGTATTTAGCCCCTCTCCTCTCCACCAATTTGGGAACTTTCCTTTTTATTGTAAGGTTTCTGGAACACAGCATAGCATCTAAGATGGCAATGCACTGTTGCACCTCCACCCAGGGCTTTAACTCTGGGTTGGTGGAGGGGCAGTATATAGCCGTCTAAAAACATTTAAGAAGTTTTTCAGGCATTCTCGATACTCACATGTATTAAATCTTCATAGAAAGCAGTGGGTGATAATTGAATAAAAAAAAATAAATAAATAAAATAAAATCCTCCCTCCCTCCCTCGCTCCCACTCTTCCTCCCTCCCTCATTCGTTTGAAAAAAGCCTGAGAATCAATTAATTTTAGCTTAACATGACCGGTTTGAGGTCATGTCTAGATGAGAACATCCCCTTTTGGTCGCGATTGGTCAGCCGTGATGCCTGCCGTAGCCCAAAATCTAAAAACCTTTAGCACAGTCTACAGGTCGTATTTATGAAGGAATTTCATTGTAACTTGGTAGGTTGACTCTGTTTTATGTCTAGATGAGAATGTCCCCTTTTGGTCATGATCTGTCAACCGTGATGGCTGCCCAAACCCTAAACCCAAAAACTTTTAGCACAGTCTGCAGGTTGTGTTTAATATGGAGGGATTTCATTGTAACTCGGTATGATGACTCTGTATGATGTCTAGATGAGAACTTCCCCATTTGGTCACAATCTGTCAACCATGATGGCTGCCCAAGCCCAAAACCCCCAAACCTTTAGCACATGCAGTCTACATGTCATATTTATGAAGGGATTTTATTGCAACTTGGTAGGATGACTCTGTATAATGTCTAGATGATAACGTCCCCTTTTGGTCGTGAGTGGTCAACTGTGATGGTTACAAGGGCCCAAAGATCGAAGAGGTAGGATGACTCTATATAATGTCTAGATGAGAATGACCCTTTTGGTCATTATCTGTCAACCGTGTTGGCTGCCCAAGCCTGAAACCTGAAAACTTTTAGCACAGTCTACAGGTCGTATTTAATATGGAGGGATTTCATTGTAACTTGTTAGGATGTCTCTGTATAATGTCTAGTTGAGAACATCCCCTTTTGGTCAACTATGACGGCTACAGACGCCGAAAGCCCAAAAACCTTTAACACAGTCTACAGGTGGTTTTTTGGAAGGGATTTCATTGTAACTTGGTAGGATGATTCCAGATAATGTCTAGATGAGAACATCCTACTTTGGCCGTGATCGGTCAACATTGATGGCCACACAGGCCTGTGACCTAGATTTGTTTAGCACAGTCTACAGTTCATATTTATGAATTGATTTCATTATAACTAGGAAGGATCACTCGGTATGATGTCCAGATGAGACTTTCCTATTTTGGTCACGATCAGTCAGCCATTGCCGCCACCTGGTCATGCAACCTGAATTTATTTACCTGTGGTACTGTCTACAGGTTCTTTTTATAAAGGGATTTAATTGTAACTTGGTAGGATAACTTGGTTTGATATCTAGATGAGACTGTCCTATTTTGGTCAACTGTGACTGCTGAAACATCATGTGACCAAGATTCCTTTAGCAAAGTCTATGACTTATATTTATGAAGGGATTTCATTGTAACTTGATAGGATGACTCATTATGGAATAATTTCACTGCAACTTGGTTACTTTGGTTGACACACATTAACTATGAGGGCCACATTAACCCACCCCTCAGTTCTTCAGTACAGACTACACATCAAATTATTTTTATTGAAAACATGGCATACAGGGAACAGAAATTAACATATTCTCAATTATCACAATTTGTCTCGTATTTCATAATCCTTTCATAAACATTGAACATTATCATTTTCATCAAACACAACACACAGTCAAGTTAAGCTACAGTGTCATTGACACTTTCATATTTGTATGGCCTAAAGGTTATACACAGAACGACACATGCGTGTGAATGGGTTAATTGATATGGCACGAGTGCCAGCGTGGAAGGATAGAACGAGAGGCCGCAGGCATCAAGTTTTATCAATTTGCGATGGCACAAGTGCCATATTGATTAACCCATTCACACGCGTGTGTCGTTCTGTGTTTATTGCATGCATTCACGTCTATAAAAATAATTATTAGAAGGACACTCGGCAATTCATTTGACAACTATTAACACAGACAACACATTTTATCGTCAACCAAATTTGCATGGGGAACCCGTGTTAATATTTTGTCTCCTGAGTTGCAATGTGTTCTATGTGCCTACTGGCACATAGAACACATTGGAACTCAGGTGATGATTTTCAGCTATCGCTAGCGATTCAAATTGTAAATGTGTTGCACAATTTGTAGAAATTTCCAGTAAAATTTCGCTTCTATTTAAAAATAGTCTGTCAACAATTTCCGTTCCGCACATATGTGTGGAACAGATTTTTATTTTTTGCACGGTTTAGTGTTGCTGTAGATGGGAATTACATAGAACGGGAGTGTAATAAAAAATTTGTTTCATTTCAGACCGTTTCATTATGTGGAATGACATTTTTTTTAACAATGGTAGCTTACACAACAAGGTATGAAGCTGCACTATTTTACGTAGCATGTGCTCTGGCATGTTCTGCTTTCCACCATTGTGGCATTTTAGTAAACCCTCAAGATATAGCACCGAAACATGCTGGCGCAGTATTTGGTATGTATGAATGTAACCATGCACACTCATTTGTGATTATTTAGTACACTTTATAGTGGATCCCTCTTAATTGAATATCCACTTTTCCAGTGAAAATTATTCAATTAACAGGGGTATTTAGTTAACTGGTAGAGTGTTAAATTATTTTTGGCCATCAAATTATATTATAATTACAATTAATATAAAATTAAGGAAAGTTAGAGTCTGGAAATGAAAAACATGGAAGGACGGAAGAACACCCCGAATTTAATATCTCCCATTTTTTTCAAAAAGCGGGAGACAATAAATAAATAAGTCTAGTGTCTTGTTCACATGTCCCCTGCCTTGTCACAATTTATAGGAGAGTGTCTGTGTGCACTCTCCCACAAATTGTAACAAGGCAAATCCTAACAGGCTAAATAATATACTTGAAAGATAATACAAAGCACAGCCACTGAATTTTAAGCCTTTAACCTTTAAAGGCCTTTTTCCGACTTTTACTACCTCAGACCAGTTGCCCATAACATGCTATCATGAGAAGGTCCTGTTGACAGCAGACAAATTTTGTACTGAAACTCTGTCCGTCTACCTGTCCGTCTGCCCCATGCGTCAACGCACCTCAGACTAAATGCCGTATTTATGAACCGATCTTCACAAAACTTCTTGGGTATCTTTGTTATCATTGTGAGACCAGAATATGTGTTTTGGGGTTTGGTCCAAAATTCAAGATGGCTGCCAGTGGCCATTTTGTTCCAAAATTGGGTGTAATCAGTTTTTTGTACAGAACTTCTATATGAAAGTTCAGATTTGAATAAATTTTTGTATGAATGTTTGGTAACATGCAATACATCACATATAATACGGGTTTTGTTCTCGTGCAAAAAGTATGCAAATTAGGGAAACTTTGATTTATTCAGTGCTACTACTCATACACAGAAAGTGCACACCTTCCGTGTTTTTCGTATCCAGACTCTAACTTTCTTTACAGTCAGTCGATTTCGATGAAATTTGGGTAGTAGATCACTTCCATCAATTGTGGGTCCAAGCTGGAACATGGTCATTTTCCGTGCATATTTAATTAGTTGCTTAACTTTGATTGGCTGATGGTTTCCAGACTCTAACTTTCCTTGGAGTCAACCGATTTCAATGAAATTTCATATATGGATTACTTTTCACATCAGTTTAATGTAATGTGTCTTATCATACAGTCTTAATTTTTAGCTCAACTTTGGCGAAGCAAAATTTGAGCTTATGCCATGGTCCGTCTGTCCGTCAACAATTGGATACGGCTCGGGCTAGAGGCCGTATTTATGAACCGATCTTTACGAAACTTCTTGGGTGCCTTTCTTATGACCGTGGGATGAGAACGAGTGTTTTTGGGTGCGGTCCAAAATTTAAGATGGTTGCCAGCCGCCATTTTGTACCGACGATGCAGAAATCTGTTTTTTGTACAGAACTTCCATATGAAAGCTCTGATTTGAATAATTTTTTGTTTGAATGTTTAGTACCATGGGATACATCACATATAATACAGGTTTTTTTCTCGTGTGTAAATTATGCAAATTAGACTAACTTTGATGTTTTTTGGTGTTACTTTCAGCACTGTAATTGCAAATGCCAATACGGCTCGGGCTAGAGGCCGTATTTATGAACCGATCTTTACGAAACTCCTTGGGTACCTTTGTTATCACCGTGGGACAAGAATGAGTGTTTTTGGGTCCGGTCCGAAATTCAAGATGGCCGATGTCAGCCATTTTGTACAAAATTTGGTGCAATCAGATTTTTGCACAGAACTTCCATATGAAAGCGCTGATTTGAATAATTATTTGTGTGAATGTTTAGTACCATGGGATACATCATATATAATACGGGTTTTTTTCTCGTGCAGAAATTATGCAAATTAGATGAACTTTGATTTTTTCAGTGCTACTTACACACAGTAAGTACACATGTCAATACGGCTCGGTCTAGAGTCTGTATTTATGAACCGATCTTCACGAAACGTCTTGGGTACCTTTGTTATCACCTTGGGATGAGAACGAGTGTTTCTGGGTGCGGTCCAAAATTCAAGATGGCTGCCAGTGGCCATTTTGTACCGAAATTAGGTCTAATCAGTTTTTTGTACACAACTTCTATACGGCTCAGGCTAGAGGCTATATTTATGAATCGATCTTTACGAAACTTCTTGGGTACCTTTGTTATCACTGTGGGATGAGAACGAGTGTTTTTGGGTGTGGTCCGAAATTCAAGATGGCCACCAGCAGCCATTTTGTACCAAAATTAGTGCAATCAGTCTTTTGTACAGAACTTCTGTATGAAAGTTCTGATTTGAATAAATTTTTGTATGAATGTTTAGTAACATGGAATACATCACATATAGTACAGGTTTTTTTTCGTACAGAAATTATGCAAATTAGACTAACTTTGATGTTTTTTGGTGTTACTTTCAGCACTGTAAGTGCAAATGCCAATACGGCTCGGGCTAGAGGCCATATTTATGAGCCGATCTTTACGAAACTCCTTGGGTACCTTTGTTATCACCGTGGGACGAGAACAAGTGTTTTTGGGTCCAGTCCGAAATTCAAGATGGCCGATGGCAGCCATTTTGTACAAAATTTGGTGCAGTCAGATTTTTGCACAGAACTTCCAAATGAAAGCGCTGATTTGAATAATTTTTTGTGTGAATATTTAGTACCATGGGATACATCACATATAATACGGGTTTTTTTCTCGTGCAGAAATTATGCAAATTAGATGAACTTTGATTTTTTCAGTGCTACTTACACACAGTAAGTACACATGTCAATACGGCTCGGGCTTGAGTCTGTATTTATGAACCGATCTTCACAAAACTTCTTGGGTACCTTTGTTATCACCTTGGGACAAGAACGAGTGTTTCTGGGTGCGGCCCAAAATTCAAGATGGCTGCCAGTGGCCATTTTGTACCGAAATTAGGTCCAATCAGTTTTTTGTCACAACTTCTACACAGCTCATATTTGTGAACTGATCTTCACGAAACTTCTTGGGTACCTTTGTTTTCACCTTGGGACAGGAATGAGTGTGTTTTGGGGTGCCTTTGTTATCACTGTGCTATGAGAACAAATATTTTGGGGTTCATTCAGACCCACTCTGGGACTCAAAGATTTCCTTTCTAGTTTAGCATCTGACTGTCACCCACCTTTACAATACTTTACCTATACATTTGTTACAGGCAACGGTCAGTCTTTATGTACAGACTGTTACAATACTTTATATGTACCTTTGTTATCAGGTCATTACCTAGATGTTTGTCATTGCTGTGTCACATACTATACATGTACATGTCTTTGTCTTGACAAGTTGAGCTACAGTGTCATTGACACTTTCATTTAGTGATTCTCACAGTTATACTCCACATAACTTTACTTGCTTTGACAGTGACCTCCGTGAAAATAAATCTAATAACCACTGTCTGAAGCACTGTCTGTTCTGTCTCTTCTAAATAACTTCCACTTGCAACTCAACTATATTCCACTGGATGCATTAATTCCCCTTGAAACTGCTGCCCAGCGAGAGACATGAATTCACTGAATTTGCTTATTTAATTATTTATTGGTGTTTACCTATTCACTGCAGTAAACAGGCTCTGTTTTACTGGTAAAATAGGACCCAGTCACCAATGCTTGGGAGGTGCAAAAAATTCTAAAATTGGCAACATGGCTTATTAACACTCACCCCTAATCTTGAGCTGATACTCATGTTGTGGTCATGATTAGCCATTGTGCAAAAATATGTGACCTTAAACACCAATAAATAAATAAATATTATTGCTGTTTAAGGTCACATACTTATGCACAATGGCTAATCATGACCGTGACAGTTTTACAGGTGGAGGAAGCCGGAGTACCTGGGGAGAACCACTGAGCATCAACGGGCAACTGTCTGCTCCTCAACATTCTAAGTCTGTTCAAGCTCCGCTCAAGCAGGGTTACAGCGATTGAAGACATGTACTATCGATGTGCAGTACGCCTTAGTACACTGCATCATCTAGTCCCCATGTAGGCAAATGGGATAAAGGGCCTTGCCCAAGGACACAACGCGGGTCGTCCCGGATGGGGGTCAAACTCGGGACCTCTAGCATAGAAGTCCAACAGTCTACCACTGAGCCACCACACTCAGCCCCTAGACTTAGAGAGGCTGTGGACTGGTGGGAATTCAGGACACTTGTCCAGACCCTTAAGCAGGGACCAGCCGTGAGGGTGACTAGGGCGATTATGTCACTCTTCTAAATCCAAAGTCACCTAGAAAAATAATCGGGCCGATTACAAGACGCCCTAAAAAAATTGGCCAAAATGAGAAAAGGCCGAACTGAATGATCCGTGGTATACATAAAAACGTTTATTTTCAAGAATCAAATGTGCTTGAGTGTGATAAACGGGCATTTCATTCGTCAAATAAGCAACCATTTATTTGAAATCACAGGAGAATCAATGATCAGTTGTCGATTTTTGCGGATTTTTTATTTCTATTTTGTTCCATTTCAATCTGAGCTTCAAGTGTCGTAGCGAAAATAGGTGAGTTAAGGGACTCAACAAACCAACCCAGTTTGAAAATGAAAGTAGGTTACGTCGTGTGTATGAAGGTTCTTGAAAAAGTATCTTCCAAGCAACCATCTTACATCTAGTCCTGTTCACACTTTCAGACTTAGGAAATTATTAGCTTAGTAGACTTTGGTGAAAGGCAACCACAGGAGGGTGCTGGGGGGGGGGGGGGGGGGGGGGCACGAAGAAGAATGGAGGGGTCATGAAGAAGAGGGTAGCAGTGGGGGATTTTCAATCAATAATTACTTTGTGATTTTTTAACCTGGCATAGAATGCATCATAGACAATTGGACCTGGATTAATCGGGCATTAATGAAAGTCCATGAGCTGACAATATGAAGGGCCGGCAAGGGGTGGTACATAAATATTCTTAATTTTCCCCACGTGCCTATGTAGTCTCCCTACTTGACTGCAGTCTCCCTATATTTTCTGGGGGGAGACATGAAGTCTCCCTAAAATTCTCCCCTAGGCTGGTCGCTACCCTTAAGGGTTAAGTTGTGGTACCTACACTTCAGAATGAAGGCCAAATATGGACTTCCAGCATTCTACCAGATAACAGGGATATTTTATCTCACCTGACTGAATGTCAGGGTGAGCTTTAGTGACCACTGTCCATCTGTAGTCTGTCTGTGTCTGTTGTCTATGTACCTGGTATTCACAAATTCTCCAAAACTGCTGAAATGATTTCAGTGAAATTAGATGTGATTATATGTGATGATATCACATTCTGATCTTGTTTAAATGAAGGTGCACCCCCTGCCCCAATAGGGAGGGAGTGGTGGAAAATATTTTAAAATTTAAAAAAATGCTGTACACTGACTGGGTAGATGGTACTGAGCTTCCTTTTGAGGTGTAAATAAAGTTTGTACAAATGAGGTTCTTGAGGCAATATGTGCCTTTGTAATGGGAGGGGCTAGATTTTTTACCCTGCCCAAAATTTATTCTCTCTGAAGCGATGAGCCAATTTTAACTGAAATTGGTATGTGGTATTATTGAGCCATAAGTACCTGATTCATGTAAGAAAAACTCCTCACATTCCCAGGTGCTTAAAATAGAAATATATTTTTATTTCTCAATTTCCCAAACCACATGTAACAGAGAACTGTTATTTGGTATGAAATATCCTTAGGACTAGTAGAATCAGATGATAAATTGCGATCGGTTGTGTTATAGTGTATTGTAGGGGCGGAATTGAAAAAATGCAGAGTCAGCATATATTTTTATACTGTACCAATGACCCAGACATAGCTGGTGCTAACTCTTAAAATATAGGGCCAAACACAAATTTTGCCCCCCAATCCCCAAAATTTGCATCTAAAACTAAAGAAAAACATGTCCTGAGAGGCCCTCCACACCTCGCCCCTACTGCGCATGCGCAGTGTCAAGGACGTTCCGAAATTGGCGCCATTAATCATTCTAAGTTTGGCCCTTCATCAGTTAACATCTGACTGATCTTTGTGCTTTTAAATCTCAGTTTAAATGATGCCAGACACATAAATATTAGTGAAATGGTGATTCTAAGGAGGATAGAAAAGGAGGAGAGGAAAAGAATGTGTGACAGAATATTATCAGGGCTGTAACTTAAAATTTTTTAATGAAATTATGTTAAGTTACCTATTTTCAAGGCAGCAGCCATTTTGTTGTCATTCTGATTATTTAGTTACACTGTTTTTTCAAGTGTTTTTCCTCTCTCCCTGTCCTTAAGTTCCCCCTTGCTATTCTCCCATGCTTTTGGCATAGTTTCTGTAATTATTATTACTAAAATTTCCTGGGAGTTTTAGCTTAATAACAGAATGAATTCTGTTCTTTCCCCATGTTTACGTCTTCACCTACGGGTGGTTAGGCGTTGTGTTCTGCATCTACCATCTGATGTTCTGCAGTTTCTTCCCTGGAAGTCTCTGTTTTGCATCAGATGGTGTATTTTTGGTAACTGATTTCGGGCCTGGGTGCCTGGAGTCTTATTTTAGTGTTTTTACACTCATTGTTTACATTTACAACAGCCCTCTGTGTGAGGGGGGGATTTCTAAATAATAATATCTTTATGTTATTTTAATCATAACTAGATACATTATTATTGTTCGTAAGTGTTGAATAAATTGTTTAAAATATTTTTAAAATTTTTGTCCACACTTGGGCTTGGGATCCATTGGGGCTCAACGTTACTTTTCAGAAACTTGGGCTGTTCTGAAAAAATATTTTTTCAAAATATTTTGATTTCAATTATTTTTTCTATATTAATGGATCATATTATTATTATGTATTTGATTGCCAGGGGTTAGTGCGAGTACCAGGACTTGTTTCTTTTCTCATTGAAAGGATATTGATCAATTGTTTTAGGAGGAAGTCTTCCTCTGACCTTATTATCATTCTATATGTGGTCAGTGTACTCGCATTAACTCCTGTTCTGTATCGTATGATTTCGATGACAATATGGGAAGCGTATGTCACGGTATGTTGTTGGGGATTTGGACACTCCGGTCCTTTCCCCGCAGGGTCACTCTACTTTATCAATTTCTATTTCAGACGATCAAGATTAGGGTGATGTATCTGTGATGTCTTCCATCAGTGTGCCTCCGTCGTCACAATTAATGAAGGGCTAGCGGAAAAGTGCTCATGTAATACGCCAATTGCCTAAGAGGACCCTAGTAGGTTCGACGGCCTTTGACGTCCGCTAGCTCGCCCGGTGTAGCGTCCATTCACCGAATGGTTCGGCAGCCGGGTTCGTCCGTTGCGGTCTAGAAGGAATTTTGGGGTGATGCGAGCACTATAAAATTAACTTAATGCACACCCAGTGACGGCGGATCGGAGGGAGAACGGAGGAAGCCTTTTAGTCCGGTTCATAGCTCGTTCCGGTCCATCCGGACGGCAAGCGAGAGAGGCCCCTCTCTCGTTCAACAACATCTGGCCCCAGATGTTGTGGTACAAATGTGTTGTTAGCGGAGCATACGTCCGTCGCTCGGGACGCTCCGTTGTATAGGCAGTCCGCTGAGACTGCTAAGGCTTCCTCTTCTCATCAGCGCACACGACCGCACCTTGGCTGCGTGACCGCCGATATATTACCAGCTTCGCCGATCAAGGATTCTTCGGCGACCAGGTCACACCATCCGGCAGCCAGGGATTCGAGACCGATGGACTCCGGACGTTCGCATAGGAAGTATGCGGGAGCCATCTGATGCGGAGCTGCCCTCGGCGAAGCACCGATAGACTGCGCCTCCGCAGGTCTCGACGCCGGACATTCTTGTGCACATAGCACAGCTTATCGCAGCATCCCAGCAGCCGACAGAAACGGTGTCGGATCGAGAATTATCCGACAGCGCTGGGTCGGTAGCCGGGGACTCGAGGCCTGCAGACTCCGGACGTTCGCATAGGAAGTGTGCGGGAGTCAACGTACACGGAGCTTCCAGCGGCAATGCATCGTAAGTCCGCTACGGCACAGGCCTCGGGAACGGACGTGCTTTCCTTAATAGCACAGTTTATCGCAGCATCCCAGCATCAACTGAATCTGTCGCATATATTTTATCCGACGATGCTGGGTCGGGACGCTCCGCGGAAGCGGGTACGGACGTCCGAAAGTTTCATCCGGTCCGACGGGATACCGAAAGGGATTCGGTGGATTTCAAGCTTTCCCTTTCGGAACAACATATGCTGCGATGCCGGATAAGAAACTGATAGCGTCGGTGGACTTAGAAATTTTTGGTTCGGTTCAGGGACATCGTCCCTCAGTTCCGACATAGTCCAATAATGTCACACAAACTTTCGAATTATTGAACGACGCTATATATATTATTATTTTATGCTTGCTATCCAAGCATTTCTGGTTTCTTGTTCGAAGAGTTATGGAGATGTCTTTCAAAAGTGTGCCTCTGTCGTCATAGTTAATGAAGAGTTAGCGGCAATAAGTGCTCATGGAATATGTCTATCGCTTACGGAATGACATTCGCTAGCTCACCCGGTGTAGCATACATTCATCGAATGGTTCGGCTACCGGGTTCGTCCGTTGCGGTCTAGGAAGGAGATTTGGGTGATGCGAGCACTTTAATTACTTTAGTACTCACCCAGTGACGGCAGATTGAGGACAGATCGGAGGAAGCCAACAACATAGGGGACCGCATGTTGTGGTTCAGATATTTTACATTCGGAGCATATGTCCGTTGCTCGGGACGCTCCGTTATATTGACAGTCCGAGAGACTGTCTTTAATGCTTCCTCATCCTCACAGCAGGGCACACGACCGCACATTGGCTACGTGACCTCGAGTATCCGATCAGTTTCGGCATTCAGTGATTCCACAGCGAATAGGTCGCGCCATCCGGTAGCCAAGGGACACGAGGCCTATACACTCCGTTCGCTCGCATATTGGAAGTATGCACGGGGTATCGATCTCGGAGCTTCCTGCGGCAATGCATCGTAAGACCGCTGCTCCTCAGGCCTCGGTGACGGACGTGCTATCCGAGTTAGCACAGTTGTTTCGCAGCATCCCAGCAATTGACGGTTTCTCGGTCGAATCAGGAATTATCCGACGGCGCTGGGTCGGTGCGGTCCGCGGTTGCATCAAGCTACGGACGACCGAACGCTTTATAGGGTCCGACAGGATGGCGAAAGGGATTCGAAAGATTTCGAGTTTTCCCTTTAGTAGTATCGGAAGATGCCTTTCATATCTTCTGGCATTTCTTCCAGTGATTATTTTTCGGACTTCATTGCTGCGATCTTGGATAAGAGACTTATAGCGTCATTGGACTCGGTTTTTTTCGATCGGTACAGGGACTTTGTCCCTGACTTACCGACGCAGTCCAATATTGTCATTACAACATGTGTTTTATTTTTCGACGCTATATATTATATATATATATACAAGCCTGCTACTAAGCATGATAGTTTAGTTTCTTGTCCGCGTGGCTCATTTCTGCCATTTTATCTTTTTTACATATAGTTTATTTTGGCAGAGCAGGGCAAACCGAGAGTTCATATGCGTCTAGACGGTGTGATTAAAGACTGCATATATTCTTTTTCGCCGTTTATGTCTTTTCCAATTTCAATATTGGGAACGACATTATGTATAGTAGACTTAACTTAGACGCTTTATTATACGTAATCCGCCTTACTGAGGCGTTATCATTACGTCTTCAAGAAAAGATTTACGGGATATTATTCCCAATGTAATTTCTTTTGAGGGCGGTATTTTATTCACGTATAACTCCGCCCTTCAGTGGCTGATTGGAGTGTTTAGACGTGATGCGGCCCTAGCTACATCCACGCGTGGATAGTAGGTTAAGAACTCTCTCAGAGTCGCTTCGTTCTCGGAGGAGCTTCTCTTCGACGGCAACTTTCCGGCAATCCATGAATTGCTTGGTTTATACATTCTCTTGTCTATCTAGTGTTACAAGAGATTCAGACTGGGGCAAACATTCGGTGGTTGACTCAGAGAGTGCCGCCGTAGTTGCCGGACCCTAGTGTGGCTGTTATGACGGTTGCCAGTCAAACAGTTTGGGATATATACTGATCCCTACGGATTCGAAGTGCCAGGGTCTTTGGGTTCCGCAGTCTTTTAGCTATCAGTTTAACTTCCGCGGAATAATGTTTTTTTAGGCTTGCTTT
This sequence comes from Pictodentalium vernedei, assembly GCA_031216915.1. Lineage (NCBI taxonomy): Eukaryota > Metazoa > Mollusca > Scaphopoda > Dentaliida > Dentaliidae > Pictodentalium > Pictodentalium vernedei. The sequence continues at coordinate 502,374,645 of CM062293.1, forward strand.
ATGTCATTGCATGAACATTATTCAGAAATGCATGCCCAAATTCCTGTCCTTTAATTCGACAGTAGTGGCGTATCTCCGGAACCAGGGAGGCACTCTTTCGTTTCCGTTATTCAATTTAATGGAAAGAATCCGTCTGTTGGTTATAGTACACCAAGTTCAGTTTTGGTCCGTCATATTCGGGGTCGTCTGATTGTTTTATCGCACTCCCGTTCTCTTACGGGTCGCTTGTTGCTGTCAGAATGGACTCTCAACAAACAAGTATTTAATCAGATTTGCTATCTATGGGAGCGCCCAATGATGTTTTATTATGACACAGCTTGCTAATCAATTGCAGACGTATGTGTTGGCTTGTCCAGATCTCTGAGCTAATTCTGTTAACGCTCTATTGATCTATAGGACGCAATGATAGGATACGTGTATCCTCCGGCGCTGTTGTTTTAGCAGGTATTGCTATGATAAACAACCACAATACATTTCTGTTGATAGCATCTCTATCTTCACAGAGATCATGAGTAATTTACTCTCTTGTCTACTGTGGATCTTAACGTGAAATCTTCCTCTATGTGAGGATCTTTTTTCACTGGGTAAATCGTGTCATCTTTATCACAACCAGCAAGGTCGCAACCTTCATGTATTCCGTTGTGTGGTCCGTATTGCATTGTAAGCACTGTACTGGACGAGCTTTGGACGCGATTTCTTACTATAGGAGATCCTCTTCTTCGCTATTCTATGCGACTAAAGTGGAGGCTCTTCCGTCGTGGTGTAGGGATCATTATGTTCATATGGTTGATCCCTCCATACTACGCATTGCTAGTTTTTAGTATACTTGTTTCACAAGATCTACTGCAGCCTGTTGTTATTTAGGTTATAGGTTTATGTTACCTCATACCTATGCACTCTACGATAGTTTACAATTGAGTCTTTTGTCTCTTTATCTAAGTCAGTTAGTAACTTTTTGATAAATAGACTTAGAATCTTTAGATTAAATTCCTATACGGATTTTAACTTCGGTTCTTATTTAGCTAAGTAATCATTTGAGCCTCTGGAAACAGTAGTTTTCAAATTCTGACCTTTTAGACAGCTCTTTTACTGTAGAGTCAGTGAGTTTCATGCACTATCGATGGATGATTTTCACTTTCATAGTTTCGGAATCAATACTTCCGTTACTATTTAGGTTGGATTGTTGCATAAGAGTTAGGCTCCTATTATCCGGAACCTATTATTTTAAGGTCCTTCCGTCTTCGTATGGGCATAGGCCTTTACTCTTTCCGGGTACAGTTTATGTATTTATAAACAGATATCTGTTTATTACATGGGCGTAAGCTTCTTCTGTCTTTGATGTCTAGTAGAAGGACGTTACGCTCCATTTTATTGTTAATCGATTCTATTAACTAGCGTACTGCTTATGGTATATCATTGGCTTAGCAGTTGTGCTTAAGATTTCGGCTCTTGAAGTAAGAGTTCTTCTACTTCTTGGGCTTACATTAATAGTGTTGCTATTATAGATTTTTGAAGGCTGCTCATTGCGCTCAGCCATCCATTCATGAATTTTATCTCAGAAATATCGAGTCCATTTCTGGAGGCCTCTATTGTTAGGTCTATTATCTACTGCTCAGAATGTCATTCACTTAACAGTTGCTACTATAGCTAGGTAGGCTGTCTGTTTCGGCAGTGTCTCCGTTCGGCTGCCCTCTTCGCTCTGGGCTATTTGACCCAGGGCAAGAAAAAGGGGGGGGGAGGGTGTTCCCTTGGGTCACCTGTTTTTACTATGAAAACAAGGGGATACCTCCTCCGGAGTTAGTAATTCTGAGCTGTTTTGGGATGGTTGTTTAGTGAGAAGTTTAAGTTTATAAAATTCATTCAAGTCTTAGTTTTTAAAGTATAGCTTTTGAATATTGCATATGTCAACGGACATGATTATGCAATTCTCACACACTTTTAGGAGTATAAGAGTCTCTATTCTCTAGACTTACTTTATTATTGGCTTACTTTAAAAATTATTAGTATAAGGATTATTGGATATTAATAGAGTACATGGATGTATGAAGCTCAATTTTTGGAAGGTGTTGTATCTTTCTAATTTATCATAAATAAGAAAGATACATGTAAGGCCTATTACTTCTTTTCCCTACACGGGATGACTCTATTTTTTTTTTTATTGAGCGTATTCCATTTTGCTCTATGTCCTTGGCCCTCCAGCCTTTTTACTATTCAGCTATGTCTGGGTCATTGGTACAGTATAAAAATGTTAAAAAATTTATAGTAATTTATATATTTTTTATACTTACCAATGACCCAGACGGGGATGGCCCTCCCAGGAGTTGGGAACTCTTGCCTCCCCGCTGAGTACATAGCGCTTACCAGGCACTGGTTATTAGAATGATTAATGGCGCCAATTTCGGAACGTCCTTGACACTGCGCATGCGCAGTAGGGGCGAGGTGTGGAGGGCCTCTCAGGACATGTTTTTCTTTAGTTTTAGATGCAAATTTTGGGGATTGGGGGGCAAAATTTGTGTTTGGCCCTATATTTTAAGAGTTAGCACCAGCTATGTCTGGGTCATTGGTAAGTATAAAAAATATATAAATTACTATAAATTTTTTAACTTTCAAAAATTTTAAAAATCATCTTTCCCCAAACCATCAATTAGATTATTTTGTTTTTTGGTATACAACTTAGATTCAAGTTTGTTAAAATCAAGCCCCTCAGTTTATATTTGGTCACTATACAGGAGCCCAAATATAAACTTAGTGCAATATGAGGAATATTCTTTTTTATACCCTGCGAGAACAAAGTTCAGGGGGTATATAGGAATAACTTTATCTGTCCGTCTATCTGTCTGTCTGTTCGTCTATCTGTGCAAGTCGTGTCCAGCTCAGAACGTTTGATGGCCTTGAAGGATATTAATGATATTTGGTATTAATGTTGCCCACCCCCAGAGGGTGTGTCATGAATAAGGTTGGAATGCCTTGCCTATCTACAAGCTCAAGATTGCAGACTTAGTTCAAGTTCACATACCCATATCCAAATATACACAAGTCATGTCCAAATCTAGTTGATATTTGGTTTACAGCATCCATAGGAGGGGAGTCAGATTCAAGGTTTGTTCAAGTCAAACCATTGCATTATATTTGAGCTCCATATAGGAGCCTGAATTATGACTTAGTGCAATGGGAGGAATATTCTTTAAAAACAATCTTCTCCAAAACCACTTGTCAGAAACTTTTTATCTTTGATATTCAGCATCATTACAGGCCTGGCATTATGAAAAATACAGGAGGGCTAAAAATTGTCCTCCTAAATCCTCCTAGGGGGGCAAATGCTCTCGCCAGGATACACATCGTCACTTGAGTTCCATTCTGTTCTATCTCCCAGTAGGCCGATAGTAGAACAGAATGGAAGTCAGGTGAGAACATGTTTAACCCTTTACCCAATGCAGACGATTTCAAAATTTATTATTTGAAATATAATTTTTTAAATTTTTTCAAAAAATTTCAACAAAACCATATCATGTGACCCCTCTTTGGAACGAACTCGTTCCAAAGAGGAGTCACATGATATGGTTTTGTTGAAATATTTCGAAAAATAATATTTTTTCAGCTGCTGAATTTGCATATTAAGCGGGCGGATGCGGGCGATTCATTGGGTAAAGGGTTAAGGAAGTCTTCTTGCTTCATACAGTAAGTGTAAGAATAACAAGATTGACCACATCCATCCCTAACAGTATCTCTGGAGAGATGTGAACAGCATCTTAAGGTAGAATTGTAATTTCCCCAACAATGTTCAGATATTATTTTACATCTCACTGGTGCCATTACCAGAGAGTCACATACCACCAGCACCATGAATGTGACAGAATGTTTGAACATGAAGCCCAGTGGTGCAGTTGAGTTTTATATTTGAGCAAATTTTATATTTCTTTTTGTCATATGGATAAAGTGAGCCATAGAAATTGTGCCCATAAAATAGAAGTAGTACTGCAAAACAATTTGTGATGTGGTTAATTGGCTAGATGCAGCAAGGCTAAAAATAGCCCTCCTAAAAAAGGATTTGTGAGGGCTCTTGGAGGGCAGCCCTCCTTGAAAATGCCAGGCCTGTCATTGGGATGGTAAAATTTAAATTTCTTCAAATCAAGTCCATGGGTTCAAAGCAGGGACCGACCTGGGCATGCGCCAGTGCGTATTTGGTTCTGAAACATCAGGACCTGGCTCTTAAATCTCAGAAATAGGCTTCTCAGTTGGCGCGTAACTTCTCAGATCATATTTTGATATTCTTCCGATGGATAATCGAGAGAGACACTCTCTTACATGTATTATATATATGATTATCATTTATCATTGTTGTAGAGTGCTTAAGTTAATACTTCAAGTCTTAATTACCAAGCATTAATCTTCACTGTGGTTTCTGATCAAGTCTTGGCTGCCTAAATAGGCAGCCAAGACTTGATCAGAAACCACAGTGAAGATTAATGTTTGCTATAGTGTACTAAATGAAAATGATGAGAGCTATTACATACTTGCAGTGTATGTTACAAACAGCAGTGTGACTCCGTAAATTGAAATTTGGCGCATGAATTGAAAAAAATAGGCTCCGAGGCTAGAGCGTATTTTAAATAGTCCTGATCGGTCCCTGTCAAAGGGAGCCCAAATATTAACTTAGTGCAATATGACAAAGAGTCTTCAAAAATCTTCTTCAGATCTACCATTCAAGGCATAAGGCAACTATGAGGGAGGTGGGGGAGAAGTTTGTCCTTGAGTTGATATTTGGATTCCCCATTGGAGGCTGAATTTAAACTTTGTGCAATATGAGGAATATGCTTAAAAAATCCACTTCAGATGCACCTTGCTGAATCTTTCGATATTTAGTAATGGAATTGGGTGGTTGGGCGTGGTGGGGGTCTATTGGTTGAATTTGTTTTTTTCTTTTTGAGGTGGGGTTAAAATCTGGTTTGATTGATTTGGGGCATAAAAAAGTTCACTCTGCTGGCTAGACCCGCCCCCTCCCCTCCAGCGGATCAGTCTTGTATTTTGAAGGGGTACCAAATCATTCAAAATGCTTCAAAACTCACTTTAACCCTCTGCATTCTGATGTCAAAATGTTTTCAGCAGCAAATATTTCCCATAAGGCAGTCTGACATTTAACCAAATATGCTCAGTGAACTCTGTCAGACAGGATATATTTAGTTCAATTCATAGTCAAAGAAGAGAAAAAAACACACTGGAGAAAATCCTGTTGCATTACCAGAGTGCTTGGGATTAAAGCAAAATAATGAATTCTCCTATTGGACTCTCCTTCTCTCAATCCCTCCTCCAATTACAAATACAGAGGCACGGTGGCATTGCGGTAACTGGTTCTCGTTAGATCACCGAAGTTAAGCAATGTAGAGCCCAGTTAGTCCTCGGATGGGTGATCGTCTGAGCGATCAATTCGGACTCCCGTGCTGTGTCCTTGGGCAAGGCACTTAACATGGGGGCACGATGACGCCATGTGCTAAGGTGTACTGCACGTCGATGGTGCACATGTCTTCAACCAATCTAACCCTGCCTGTGCTGCAGTACGGATGTACAATGTTGGGGAGCTGGCAGGTGCTTGTCATTGCTCGGTGGTTCTCTCTGGGTACTCTGGCTTCCTCCACTCATAAAACTGTCATGGTCATGATTAGCCATTGTGCATAAGTATGTGACCTTAAACACCAATAAATAAATAAATATTACAAATACAACCTTGACACATGGAAGTTTGATCACAAAGTTTGCTGCCTAACTTGGAAACTGAAAGATAAATATTTAGAATTTCATATCCTGATAAATGTCCCTTTTATAGTGTTCTTGGAAATACTGACAACCTTCCGTTATTCCTGGCATTGTTTCTGCAGCTGCATCTGAATATCAGAAAATCATCTGACATGGACAACAAAGGTAAATATAGGATATGGAATGAGTGTTTTGGTCACTCAATATTTATGGAATGAGTCTAAGGATTTTCTGTTTTGCCAAGCCTCTGGCAAGCCAAAACAGGAAGTTTCATAAAAATCGAGTGATCAAATCACAAACATCATATTTTGTTTACCATATGACACCACAGTTAGCAATAAGGCCACACAAAGTAGATCTTCTGTTTCTCGGGCCATTATTTGTAAAATTGCATGCGGGCGAGCGGGTTTTTATTTTATTTTTTATCTCTGTAATTATTTCTTTGCTAGCAAAAGTTCATGTCCTTGGTATGTTTTAGGCCTCAAAATCGACGGAGAAGCATGGGTGGTGGTGTATTTCGTCCCTTGAGAGCAAGAAGGCTTTGCAATGCTAAAGCATTGCAAAGCCTTCTTGCACTCAAGGGACAAATTAATCAATTTTTTTTAACTTTGATAAAATATCAGACATAAACCATTTAATTTTTATTTTTTTAAATTTGTATAGGGTAGAAAAAGAGAGCATGTGGCAGCCAAAAGGACCACGCGGGAGGGCCTGAGAAACAGATTTTTAATTTTTTTTTAGGCCTAACACATCTTTTAGATAAATACAATACCAGAAGAATTATTGTAGTTTTTAGGCAGCAATCATATTACATTTATATGGTTAGTTCAGGGTTAATTATCCCAGATCTGTCTTTTGTCATCCTTGAGTTATTTCAATGACCACAGTTATCTCAGATTGGGTTGGTTTGCACGAGTTAATTATGACAGCTCTCTGGACATTTTGTGCTTGATTTCTCACTGTGTATTTGTGACCAGTCAGTCTGTGAATTGCATCGAAACGACTGGGTCAGGTGGTGAATTTCCAATCAAAATTCCACCCGCCTCCCCAACCAACACCTTTGTAAATTCATTGCACTGATATACCTTGTCAAGTGTCCTCGGTATGGGTACCGTTTAGGTTGTGTGGGCATTTTTTCATACCGCCCACAACATAGACAACATTTTCCAAAATGAAACTCCCCATAGAGCAGTAATTATAATTATTCTACTACTCCTTTATTGGCTACACTGTACTTATGATACATATATCAAACAATAAAATCTACATTAGTAATTTACAGTGTAGTCCTAAAACACATACATTAGTTCTTATTAATTGCTCATTGCAAGTTTGGTTTTCCAATCCATGATGGCTGCATAAAAAAGGCTTGAAGAGTGGAATTTTACCTTGAACGTCATGCGTCGTAAATCAATTATAACATAATATGACACCACAGTTGCCAATAACACATCTTTCAGGGCTGAAACGGTTGGCTCATTTTTGTAACCGACTAACCGAGAGCTATAACCGGATAATATCCGGTTATCCGTGGCCATTATTTCACTGAATATGGGATCAAAACTATAGGAATTGGAAAGCAGTTTTCTCAAACTATTCCGTAGTGTGTATACAAACGAACGTTGTCGAGTACTCGACAACGTTCATTTGTATACACACTACGGAATAGTTTCTGCGATTACTCATTACTCGCGGAAACTGCCGATCATAAACAAAGTCTTGAATGCCAAAGTCGATTCTTTCTCAATATATGCAACGTGTCTTCGAGGTGTAATCTATCCCAAAGGAGAAGTGGCAGATTTACTATGTTTTAAATGTGAAATGATGATCACTATCGATATTTTGGATAACCGGTTGACATTTTTTTCAAATCAGTTAAGTAGGTAACCGGTTTCAAACCGGTTATCCAGTCAACCATTTCAGTACTATCATCTTTAAGTTGGAAAAGGGTTAAAGAATGGAATTTCACCTTGAACGTCATGCGTCATAAATCAATATAACATAGGTACAAGATCTGTTGATGTTTTAAAATAGCATTAATTTTACCAATCAGAAAGCTTTCTTTTCAAATTGTCCAATCAAATCAGCTGAAGGTGTTATGAAACCCTAATTAATTTAACCAATCAGAAAGTGTTCATTTTAAAATTGACCAATCAAATCTGCTGAAGGTGTTATGAAGCACTAATTAATTTAACCAATCAGAGAGTGTTCTTTTGAAATTGACCGATCAAATCAACAGATTTATTTAACCGGAGCACTAATTAATTTAACCAATCAGAAAGCATTCTTTTGAAATTGACGAATCAAATCAAGTGAAGGTGTTATGAAGTACGAATTGAAAATATATAGAGAGTAATCGCTTGACTGGACTGGTTATGTGAAATAATTCATGAGAGGTGAGTGACGTTGTACAATTCAAGTGCGCGAATGCGCACCAGTGTTTTACAATATAGTCCCTCGCCTCAGATGAATTATTTCACGTCACCAGTCCAGTCAAGCGATTACTCTGTTTATTAATTTTCATTATTAACGATAATTATATCGTCGAGCTCATTCCAATGAGGGGTCATAACCTATGTTTTTGAGACAAAAAATGAAAATAATAGTTATTCAAGAATTTGTTTTACAAGTGTCGTCTGCTTTTCATGTTAAGTAAAGGGTTAAAAAAACAATGAAGTCCCCATTACACCCACTGCAAAGCGTCTTCGTTTGTGCACATGGATACATGACACAATTGTTGATTGCATAATTCACTTGTCAAGTTATTGTTTATAATCAAACCAGGAAATCCCAGTAAATCACACTTTGGAAAGTAATAAGAAATGGTAATAAGCTGAGAAAACGGAGAAGTTATATGGTAAATATAATTACATGCCTTCATTTCTGGGTACTCTTAACCCTTTTCCTAACATGAAAAGCAGACGACACTTGCAAAAAAATTCTTCAATAAATATTATTTTCATTTTTTGTCTCAAATTTTTGTCTCAAAAACATAGGTTATGACCCGTTATTGGAACAAGCTCGACGAGCTCGTTCCAGTGTGGGGTAATAACCTATGTTTTAGAGACAAAATATGAAAAAAATAATGAAAATTAATTGATGATTTTTGGGAATAGCACTGGCCGGTTTTGGTCGTTACATTAGGTAAATGGTTAACTGGCCATCGATTCTTAATGTGATATAAAATCCTTCTTTGAGCAATTTTTTCAGTTGAGAACCTAAGGCCCTTTGGTGCCTCTTGTATTCAATTAACTCTAGTTCACTCTCTATAACTTTGTTTTCCATCATATCCGATTAAATCGGTTCAAAATAGTGGTATCAAGTCGATTTTTTAGCTCTCCTGACTGCAAGCCAGTGTGAGCTATTACCATCACTTGGTGTCCATCGATCGTTGTCTGTCGGCTGTTAACTTTTGGAAACTTGTCTTATTCTTCACAACCATTTAGCCAAATTCAAACGTATTGCACAGACCATCGTCAATGTGAGCTATTGCCATCACTTGGTGTCCATTGATCGTTGTCTATCGGCTGTTAACTTTTGGAAACTTGTCTTCTTCTTCATAACCATTTATCCAAATTCAAACATGTATTGCACAGACCATCATCTATGGAGTATACCCTTTTTGTTCAAATGAAGCAGCTGCCATCTTCGGGCACTGGTTAATGCGCCAAAAGCATAAAAATCTCTAAAAATCTTCTCATAAACCACCAGAGAGCATGCCTTGATATTTGGTATGGAACATCCCTTGGTGTTGAAGATTAATATTTGTTCAAGGGAAGTTAGTAGGTCAGTATTTGGGCTCTCTGTGGGAGCATATCCATTTTGGGCTCTGCCCAAAATTTGTATTTCATGAACTGGTGGGCCGATTTCAATCAAATGTGGCATACAGTATAAGTGGGTCCTAAGTAATTGATTGATGCCCGAAAAAAATTTGTTTACAGCCCTGTGGGAACCCCAAGGGCTAAAAAATAAAAAAAAAATTAAAACACACGTTTCCCAAACCACAAGGATTCAGATTCAAGTTTGTTCAAATCAGGCCCTTGGGTTAATATTTGGGCCCTTCATTGGGGCCCATAGTTTAACTCAGTGCAATGTGAGAAAATTTCTTGAAAAATCTTCTTTGGATTCCACAGTTAGAATTTTTTCTTATTTGGTGTGTGACATCTCTAGGGGTGTCAGGTTCAAGTTTGTTTAAATCGAGTCCCTGGGTTAACATTTGGGCTCCGTATGCCAGTCACTTACTGATACATTCATCTCTTTTGGCAACTTGAGCCAGGTGAGCGTTTTAGGCCTCTGGTTTAATTATTGGGACAGGGCAAATAATACAACCAGTTGGCAGTGTTCAAGACTTACCCAGTATATTTTATTTTTTCAGGTTTAATGAACATGGTTGGTGCCATTCCAGGTAAAGAGTTCTAGAGTAATGTATTTATAATGATATACATTTTTTGTCCCCTGACTTGCATGGTGTGTAGTTTTGGATTTGTATGTGCACATCAGTCCAACCATCCGATTTGCACTTTGAAGATTATGGAAGTGAAGTGAGAAGATTGATACAATTGTTGAGGTCATTGGAAAGGTTTATACAAATGCTAAGGTCAGCGAGAAAGTTCATACAAATGTTGAGTTCATTGAGAAGGTTCATTAAAAAAGTTTTTTTCAAATCAACTCCCTGGATTAATATGTGGGCTCCCTATGTTATTAGTCCCCTACCATCATCACCGGAGGGGACTATAGGTTTGTACTCTGTCCATCTGTCAGTCTGTCAGTCACACTTTAGTTACCAGATTTTTTTTGGAAATGCTTCAACCGAATGATTTCATTTTTGGTAACCTACTATAGAATGATGACTTACAGATCAAGTTTGGGTTTCATGCTGATTGCATTATTCTTGTGTGAGTTATGGCCCTTGGAAATATGGAAAAGTGCAAAAATATCAGTTTTCCAGACTTTTTTTTTAAAACGCTTCAACAGAATGATTGCATTTTTGTGGCAACATTTTTTGACAGAAATGGAAGAAAATCGACAGCTCCCATATAGATGTCACCCCTCACAAGCACGTTGCCAATGGTTTGATGGAAATCGAAGAAAATTGATAGCTCCCATCTAGAGGTAACCCCAAACAAGCATACAAAGTTTCAAGCCGATCTGATCATAAATGTGCCCGGTAGGGCATGCCAAAGGAATATATTGATGCCTGACTAAACGAAGTTCAAATATAGTAGGTTACCAAGAATGAAATCATTCAGTTGAAGCATTTCCAAAAAAAATCTGGAAAACTAAAGTGTGACTGACAGACTGACTGATGGACAGAGTGAAAATGAAACTTGATCTGTAAGTCATTTTTCTATAGTAGGTTACCAAAAGATGGGAGCTATCGATTTTCTGCAATTTCCGTCCGTCAAAAAATGTTGCCACTGGCAACGATCTTTGAACTTCGTTTAGTCAGGCATCAATATATTCCTTTGGCATGCCCTACCGGGCACATTTATGATCAGATCGGCTTGAAACTTTGTATGCTTGTTTGGGGTTACCTCTAGATGGGAGCTATCAATTTTCTTCGATTTTCATCAAACCACTGGCAACGTGCTTGTGAGGGGTGACATCTATATGGGAGCTGTCGATTTTCTTCCATTTCTGTCAAAAAATGTTGCCACTGACCTTTGAACTTAGTTTAGTCAGACCTCAATATTTCCCTTTAACACACCCTTCAGGGCACATTTATGATTGGATCACTATGAAACTTGGTATGTATGTTCGGGGTGACCCCTAGATGTGAGCTATTGCTTTTTTTCATTTCCATAAAAAATTGTTGTTATCACCAGCCTTTGAACTTACTGCATTTGTGCATCAACTTATCCCTTTTGCACTCGCTGCAGGGTATATTTATGAATTTCCATAAAAAAAAACATTGCTGCAAGCAATGACCTTCTACTTAGTGCATTTGTGCATTAACATCTTCCTTTGGCATGCCTCGGAAGTCACATTCATTATCAGCTTGTTTTTGAAACTTTGCATGCTTATACAGGGTGACGAAGATAGGAGCAATTGATTTTCTTTTCATTTCCATCAAAAACTGTTGCTGTTAGCAACAATCTTTGAATTTATTGTATTTGTGCATCAACATTCTTTGACATGGCCTACAGGCCACATTTATCATAGGATTGTTTTGGAACTTGGTGTGCTCATTTGGCAAGACCATTAGATAAGAGCTATTAATTAGCATTCATTTCTGTGAAAAAAGTTGCCATTTACAATAACCTCTGAACATACTGCATTTGTGTATCAACATTCTTCCTTTAGCCATTCTTACAGTTTACATTTAAAAATGCATGAATTACTCTGATGTTGTGCACACACAATGCTGTTACGTTGAAATTTCATCAAATAACATTGGTACCAATGATCTTCAATTTTGCCATTTCATTTATAACTTCCCAAGTTTAAGTTTGTCAAGTTGAGCTACAGTGTCATTGACACTTTCATTTAAAGTTTGCATTGGTTATAAAAAGAGAGCATGCGGCAGCCAAAAGTACCATGTGGGAGGGCCTGAGAAACAGATTTTTTACTTTTTCAGGCCTAACACATATTTCAGTTTCAGAATTTCAATAGCAGAATTCTGCAAATTTGGAGAAAACAGGCCTGGCATTCTGAAAAATGCAGGAGGGCAAAAAATCGCTCTCCTCAATCAGCTTAGGAGAGCAATTAGCTTTACATAGCATTTTAAGTATCCAGTTGAACGAACTCATTGAAACTGAAACCAACAGACTACATCAGTGATTTTATTAACTTTACTATGGTAAATCGAAATCTCTTAGACATCTAGATGTCTCACTCAACAACCGAACACACACTTGACAAGACCTGTGTGTGTACCCAGACCTTTTGTCCAAGAAAGTCATACGCCTGCCATTACCACCTTCAACCCCCCAATGGGGGGTTGAAGGTGGTAGTGGCAGGCGTATGACTTTCTTGGACAAGAGGTCTGCTTGAATCTACAATCACATCCTGGTGCAAGTGCTTCAAGTGACAGGATAGTAGTAATGGTAGTATATTATAGTGTCAATATTCCTTGAATAATTACTCCTCAAACTGTGATGTCAGTTGTCGAACTTGAAACTGACAGAAAAAAAAATATTGCTGTGACCCATTTTGCTTCAAATGATTGCAACTGTGTTTGGGTATGGCTGCAGCCATTACCTTTTACCACTAAACCACTTTCAAAATGAAATTACCTGATGTTGTGTGACTTCGCAGTTAAATTACATTTTTGCTTTACAACAAAAATTTAATGTGAGCATAATACATGTAATCTCAATCATCCCAGACCAAAATATTTAGGAGGGCAATTTTTCGCTCTCCTTAATTCTTTCAGGAGAGCAGTAAGGAGAGCTAAAAAATCGCTCTCCTGAAATTGCCAAGCCTGAGAAAACTTATGATTATTTATCTTATACCTGTTGAAGATATAGCCCATGTGTTATAGATTATCTATAACACATACCCCTATGTCATATAGATTGGAGAACATTTTGAGTCGACATTTTGACACGAAATCATCCCCAAAACCCTTTTAAAAATGCAGAAAAGAACAAAAATGGTCGGTATAAGATAAATACAACAATACCATAGTGTGTTTTGATATGTTTGATATCTCAACTCGTTGAAAGTGAGTTTTTTTCGCTCGGCAAGCCTCGCGAAAAAAACTCACTTTCAACTCGTTGAGATATCAAACATATCAAAACACACTATGGTATTATCGTATATATAGTACATATAATACAAAAATACAAATAAATAGTATAAGTAGATAAGCAAGCACAGTTAGAGCTGCGTATAACTGGTTAAGTGCAAAATTATTTTTATACCCCCCTTCCCGAAGAGACTAAGGGTATACTGGATTACACGCATCCATCAATCCATCTGTATATCCGCAGTGATATCTCGGCAGGGAGTGGATGGATTTCAATGAAATTTGGCGTGAGGGATCCTTGTAACAAGACACACATGTTATAAAAATGTTGCCTGCGTTTTTTTCAGCAGAGTTATGGTCCTTTGTCAATTTTTCATGATTTTTGGATCCTTACCTTGTTTATAAATTACTTATGCTTCATCGGGCCAGCACTTTCAAAAAGTGGGGTATACAGGATTGCGCCTATCTGTGCATCTGTGTGTTAGTGCGTCCATACATAAGTCTGTCCGTCCGAACTCAGATGTCTGTTTGCATTATAACTTTTAACTTTACTGCTCAGATTTGATGAAATACAGATGTTCATTGTTGGAATATTTTTCAGTGAGTTATGGCCCTTTGAATATACAAAAATAGGCTATTTTTTTGTCTGTTCACGTCATATCTCAAGTTTGGGCCATTGGATCCCAGTGAAATGTGGAACGAAAATTGTTTGAGAAAGGCTGTCAAATGAGTCTCTAATAATATTTTTTTACTTTTCACTTTTTAGACTTATCCCCCATTTAACTTTGGAAATTCACTGTTTGTCTCAGGGAAATAAACAATGTTTGGTCTGTTCGCCTCATATTTCAGGTTTGGGTTATCAGATTTCAATGAAATTTGGAATGAATATTGTTTATGGGAAAGGCTTTCAACAGTAAAACAAAGAAAATACATGCAAATCACATCCCCCGCATCTTGCATTATGTCTTTGTTTTATAAGTTTTGGGTTATCAGATTTCAATGTAATTAATTTTGAATGAAATTTGTTTATGGGAAAGGCTTTTAAGTGTGTCATGTCCCTGCAGTAAAACAAAGAAAATACATGCAAATTACCTCCCCACATGTGGCATTATGTCTTTATTTTCTAAGGTTTGGGTTATCAGATTTCAATGGAATTTGGAATGAAGATTGTTTATGGGAAAGGCTTTTAAGTGAGTTATTTCCATGCAGTAAAACAAAGAAAATACATGCAAATCACCTCCTCATATCTGGCATTATGTCTTTGTTCTACATCTCTTATGTGGATGGTCCGATCATCACTAGATTTTAGTAACAGGTGTTGATGGCTTTCACAATTACTTTAACAATAATTTTGCTGTTTGTCTTGTAAAATAGCCTATTTTTTTGTCTGTTCATCTCATATCTCTGCTTTGAGGTTCACAGCTCTCAATGAAATTTGGAATGAAGATTGTTTATGGGAATAGCTTTCACAGTATCATAGTTTATTTCTTCTCTTATCATTGTTAGGTGGTATGCACTGTGGGGGTATGCCTTGGGGCATGCCCCCCCCCCCCCCCCCACCCCAACTCTTGTTGCCTTTAGCAATAGCTCTTGTTCAAATCTGATTTGAAACGTAATTTTTTTTTTCAAACATGCCATTCAACCAGCAAGGGATGCCAAAGTTTAACAACATTTTGTTCATAAATTTTGTTTTGTTACAATTTATTGGAGAGTGCCTGTTGGCACTCTCCAGTAAATTGTAACAAAACAATTTTCAATGAATATTTTCTTCTAAGAAAACAAGCCTATACAAATAGTGTAGAGCCATTAAGGTGGCTTTCTGCACTTTTCAGTAGAACCATAATAGTTGCCTCTAGCACACAATCAGTTAATAAAGATGATTGATGTATCTCCCTGGATATGTCTCCACCCAATGTTTCTTTCTCCTGGTTGCACCCATAGGGTATAGCAGTACATGTACTCTCAAATTCTAAATGCTAACTCTGCTTGGGTGGAATTAGTATGTTGGGGAGCTGACAGTTGCTCGCCATTGCTCAGTGGTTCTCTCCGGGTACTCCGGCGTCTTCCATCCGTAAAACTGTGGTTATGATTAGCCTTTGTGCAGAAATAGGTGACCTTAAACACCAATAAATAAATAAATAATCATTAGTGTACACTAGGTGAAATCTTTATACATCTTTTCTTAAAGACCTATTTCTGACTTTTCCAACCTCCGAACAGGTGCCTTCAACATGCCATCATGAGGAGGGCCTGCTGACAACAGACAAATTAAATGGGCAGTGGTTTCTAGTCAATGTAACAGGCAGCCAAGACTTGACTACAAATCACTTTAAAGCCATTAGACATATAGAGACTGAACTGACCTCCTTTCTCTCCCACTGGGTCTAACCCTGAACCCTTAACAATACTATCCTCTCTGTTCCTAATACCCTCTCATTGACCTCTGGAAAACACAGATAGGTTCGGCTAAGACTATCTGGACCACAGACCACCCTATCTAGCCCCCACACTGTACTACTTCCAGCTACCACCAGTTTTTCCTCCTAACTAGAATTCACTGCAAAGCCATAAGACGTGTAGAGACTGTGGAATGGTGGAAATTCAAGACCCTTGTCCAGGCCCATAAGGCTTAAATCATGGGCAGGTAACCCAGATTCTGTCCACATGTGTAGGCGATCCCTAATGAGTCACAATTTCATATAAAATTTCTGAACTGAGTTCACTAGAATCAACTGGAGCCGAGGTTCATGTCGATTTCGGTGAATGAGGTTCATGACAAATATGAGATCCCTTTTATTACTTAACCCATTACCCAATGAATCGGCCACATCCAACCACGTACTATGCAAATTCAGCAGCTGAAAAAATATTATTTTTCAAAAAATTTCAACAAAACCATATCATGTGACACCTCTTTGGAACAAGCTCGTGGAGCTCGTTCCAATGAGGAGTCACATGATATGGTTTTGTTGAAATTTTTTGAAAAATTTAAAAAAAATTATATTTAAAATAAATTTTGATATCGTCTGCGTTGGTTAAAGGGTTAATGACATCTATGTAACTAGTGGGCCTACCCATCCTAGAATGGGTAGCTCCGTCCATGTGATGGAAAATTTCTAGTTACATTGCATATCAAAGGAGATAAACAAAGCTTGAATTACTAGCTGGACATTGATGCAGAAAATGGAAGGAATCACACACTACCCATTAAAACTATTTATTTATTTACTGGAGTTTAACAACAGTTGACAGCCTCGATCACCTCGTGTCGGACAGTTTTACGGGTGGAGAAAGCCGGAGTCCCCATAGAGAACCACTGAGCAATGGTGAGCAACTGTCAGACTTCCCAATGCACTAACTTCACACATGCAGGGTTAGCATTGGTTGAGGACAGGTGCACTATCAATCTGCCTTAGTAGACAGTGTCACCACGCCCCCACGTGTACGTGGGCAATCAGAATTAACTGTCTTGCCCAAGGACACAATGCAGTTTCCCCTGACAGGGCACTAAACATAGATTTAACCTTCTTACAGGTAATGACTAATACTGGCCTGTGCTGTTCACCAAAATCACCAACCAAATTTCATTATTTTTATACTGTACCAATGACCCAGACTTAGCTGGTGCTAACTCCACAAAAACCAGGGCCAAACACAAATTTTGCCCCCCAATCCCCAAAATTTGCATCCAAAACAAAAAGAAATCATGTCCTAAAGGACCTCCATAGTACGACTCTACTGCGCATGCGCAGTGACGCAGTCGTCCCGAAATTGGCGCCAAATATCATTCTCTGTTTGGCCCTTCATCAGTCAACATCTCACTGATCTTTGTGCTTGTAAATCTCAGTTTAAAGGATGCCAGACACGTAATTCTTGGAGAAAATGTGATTCTAAGGAGGATAGAAGGAGGAGAGGAAAAAAGAAGTGGCAAAAAATAATCAGGGCTGTACTTAAAATTTTTTGTTGAAATTATGTTAAGTTGCCTATTTTCGAGGCAAACGCCTCTTGTTGTCATTCTTGCTAATTGTTGCACTGCTTATTCAGTGTTTCCTCTCCCCTAACCTTCTAAAGTCCCCCCTTGCAATTCTCCCATGCTTTTGGCATATTTTTGAGAAGTTTCATTTCTAAAAATTCCCTGGGAGAGTTGCTTGGTTACAGAATGTTTTCTGTTATTTTCCCCATAGTTACGTTTTCACCCATGGGTGTATAACGTTTGTGTTCTGCATCTTCCATCTGATGTTCTGCAGATTCTCCCCTGGGAGTCTCTGTTTTGCATCAGATAGAGTGTAATTGATGACTGATTCCGGGCCAGTTTTTTCAGTGCCTGGAGTCATGTTTTCTTCTGTGTTTACACTGTTTGTTTTCATTGGCAACAGCCTTTTTTGAGGGGGGCTGTTTGCCTTTGAGGTAGTTTATCTCATTATAAGATACATTTATATTATCCGAAAGTGTCTCATTAATTATTTTATATAATTTTAAAATTTTTGACCACACTTTGCCATCGGATCCATCGGGGCTCAACGTTACTTTTCAGCAACTTGGGCTTCTCTGAAAAAATATTTTTTCAAAATTATTTTGTTTTGCAATTGTTTTTTCATTTATTAATGGATCATGTTATTATGTATCTTTGTGTCAGGGGTTTTTGCGAGTAACTAGGACTTATTGTTGTTCTTTCACAATGAAGGGAACTTGTTCAAATTGTAATAGGAAGAAATCTTCCTCTGACTTTCATGATTATTGCATTAATTGTAGTCAGTGTTCTCGCATTAATCCCTGTCCTGTATGTGAACATTGGGATGAGAAACATTGGAAACGTGTGTCACGATATGTTGTTTCTGGAGAAAGAGCGATGCCGGCTCTTTCTCCACAAGGTCACTCTACTCTCTCAGTTTCTATTTCAGAGGAACCAGAACAGGGTGATGTTTCCATGTTATCTTCTTCAAGTGTGCGTCCGTCGTCATAATTAAATACAGAGCTAGCGGCAAAAGTGCTCATGGAGATTAGACAAATGTCGTCCGCTAGCTCGCCCGGTGTAGCGTCCATTCACCGAATGGTTCGGCAGCCGGGTTCGTCCGATGCGGTCCAAGAGGAAATTTTGGGTGATGCGAGCACTATAAAAATAATAGATGCACACCCAGTGACGGCGGATAGTGAACGAGAACGGAGGAAGCCTTTTAGTCCGGTTCCTAGCTCGTCCAGGTCCAGCCGGGCCGCGAGCGAGAGAGGCCCCTCTCTCGTACAACAACATCTGGGACCAGATGTTGTGGTACAAAATGTGTCTTTAGCGGAGCATACGTCCGTCGCTCGGGACGCTCCGTTGTATAAGCAGTCCGCAGAGACTGTTAAGGCTTCCTCTTCTCGTCGGCGCACACGACCGCACCTTGGCTGCGTGACCTCCGATATTTTGCCAGCTTCGCCGATGAAGGATTCTTCGGCGACCAGGTCACACCATCCAGCAGCCAGGGATTCGAGACCGATGGACTCCGGACGTTCGCATAGGAAAAGTATGCGGGAGCCATCTGATGCGGAGCTGCCCTCGGCGAAGCAGCGAAAGACCGCTCCTCCGCAGGTCTCGACGTCGGACATTCTAGTGCAGATAGCACAGCTTATCGCAGCATCCCAGCAGCCGACAGAAACGGTGTCGGATCGAGAATTATCCGACGGCGCTGGGTCGGTACGCTCCGCCGAAGCATCGGGGGCGGACGACCGGGAACATCGGGAGGTCCGACCGGATGGTGAAAGGGATACGGATGAATTGGAGCTATCCCTTTCGGAACAACACAAAGCTGCCGTGGACTTCATCCGGCACTTTCTTCCTCAAGTTGTTCCGTCGGGCCAGACTGCTGCGCTTCCGGACAGGAGAATTATAGCGTCATTGGACTCTGATTTTTTCGAGCGGTTCAGGGACATCGCTCCCGAGTTTCCGTCGCAGTCCAATAATGTTGCAAGAACATTTGAATTATTGAACGACGCTATTTTTAAACTTGCTTCCAGGACGGGGAAAGCAGGCTTCTTGTCCGCAAATACTCTCAACCTGCCTTTCATTAATGCAAGGAATAAATTCGACACGGCAGGTCAGGGTATACCGAGAGTTCCTCTGCGTATGGACGACGAGGCGGAAGACTTAGAGCTATCATTACCGTCGTCAGCTTCTATTCCAACCGCAGTGTTGGAAACAGCTATTGCGTCTAACAGAGCCAATTTAGATGCCTTATCTTACGCAGATTACCTTACTGAGGCGTTATCACTGCGTCTTCAAGGGGAAGAGTTTCAGGATATACAATCCTCCTTAAGACTTCTTTCAAGGGCAGTAGCTTATTCCACGTGTAACTCCGCCCTTTCAGTGGCAAATCTGGAGTTGGTTAGACGTGACACAGCCCTGTCTACATCCACACTAGTGGATTCTAAGGTGAAGAACTCTCTTAGAGTCGCTTCGGTCTCAGGAGATCTTCTCTTTGACGGCAAGCTTTCCGCTATTTATGATAATATTAAAAAGAAAGCTAGTGATTCTCTGTTGTTTAGATCCGCTCCTAAAAGGTCGGATACAGCAGACATGAATAAGGCGGGCACATCTGGGTCTTATCCGCCCAAGAGAGGTTCCTATAGAGGTTCCGGTGCGTCCTCTAGCTCTTATTTGAGAGACCGTCAGGATAGTGACTCTCGTTCGGGACGTCCTTCAGGCCGGGACAATCGGTCGGACGCCCCGAGGTCGACGAGGCGAGGTGCGGGTCGTAGAAGGCGTGGTTTCTCCTACCGCAGGCCTCGCAGATCCAGGAGGTGATGGCTCAAACCTCTATCGCGTTCCGGTTGGCGGAAGATTGTCGAGTTTTTCTCAAGAGTGGGCGTCGATTACGGACGACCCGTGGGTGAGAGGAGTGACTTCGGAAGGTCTAAAGATATCCTTCAAACGAAAGCCTCCATTAACTCGAAGTCCAAAGTGGACTCATCTTCCGTCAAACCCTCAGAAAAGAGACGCTCTGCTATCAGAGGTGCAGTCTCTTTTAATGAAGAACGCGGTAGAGGTCGTAGAAAACCAGGAATCGCTGGGATTCTACAGCCATCTGTTTCTGGTTCCGAAACCAGACGGCTCGTTCCGTCCAGTCATAGATTTGAGCTGGATAAACAAGCTGATCGTCGCTCCGAAGTTTTATATGGAGACGATTCGATCGGTCAGAGCGAGTATTCGGGTGAACGATTATGCAACGAGCATAGATCTCAAAGATGCGTACTTTCACGTCGTGGTACATCCGACATTCCGAAAGTATCTACGCTTCGCAGTCCTAGGAGTGGTGTATCAGTTCCGGGCCATGTGCTTCGGATTGAATCTAGCACCCTGGGCTTTCACTCGGGTAATGAACTCGGTAATGATCTACTTCCGAGCTCATTCGTCTGCGGTAACGTCAGCCTACCTGGACGACATTCTTCAGAGGTACGGCAACGAGTTAACGCTTCAGAACGATGTTCAGAATCTTCTTCTATTGCTCCGACGTCTCGGTTTCATAGTAAACGAGGAGAAGTCGGATCTGGTGCCGTCCAAGTCATTCACTCATCTGGGAATGAGCTTCGAGACGCACAACAATCTCGTTCGTCTGCCGTTAACCAGAGCGAAATTAGTCAGTTGTTACGCTCGCTATTGTCTGAATACAGACAAAGTCACGGCGAGAGAATTTATGAGACTGATAGGTCTGTGCGGAGCCGCCGCGGATCTCATTCCGATGGGACGGCTACGCACACGGCCTCTTCAAATTTTCTTGACTCAGAATTGGAGTGTGAAAATTCATTCGCTCGATGTAGACGTTCTCTTGTCAGATCAAGTGAAACAAGAGATTCAGACTTGGGCAAACATTCAGTGGTTAACTCAAGGAGTTCCGCTGCAGTTGCCGGATCCGAGTTTTACCATTATGACGGATGCCAGTCAAACAGGTTGGGGTGCATCATTAATCCCAACGGATTCGAGATGCCAGGGTCTTTGGGATCCGCAATTCCTGTGCAAGCACATAAACATCAAGGAAATGATGTCAATCTGGCTTGCGTTACGTCACTGGATGGACATTATTCACGATGCTCATGTCCAAATCTTATCCGACAATACGACAGTAGTGGCGTATATACGGAATCAGGGAGGCACTCATTCAGTTCCGTTGTTCACTCTAACGGAAAGAATCCTTCTGTTTGCGTTGGAACATCACGTTCTTCTTTCGGTCCGTCACATACCGGGTCGTCTGAATGTGCTAGCAGACTCCCTTTCACGAAAGGGTCGCTTGTTGCCGTCGGAGTGGACTCTCAACAAACAAGTATTCAATCAGATTTGCTACCAATGGGAACGGCCAATGATAGACTTATTTGCGACACATCTCAACAATCAGTTGCAGACGTATGTGTCCCCGTGTCCAGATCCAAGAGCATTTGCAGTAGACGCTCTATCGATCCCTTGGGACGGAATGATAGGATATGCGTATCCTCCAGCGCCGTTAATTCAACAAGTATTGCTAAAGATAAAACAATCTCAATGCAAGATTCTGTTGGTAGCATCTTTGTCGCCACAGAGACCGTGGATAAATCTACTCAGGTGTCTGTTGTGGGACCTACCGCGGAAGCTCCCTCCACGAGAGGATCTTCTTTGGCAGGGGAAATCGCGCCAACTACATCACAACCCGCAAGGTCTCAACCTTCACGTTTTTCCGTTGTGCGGTCCTTCTTGCATGGCAAGCACTTTACAGGACGAGCAGTGGACGTGATTTCTAACTGTAGGAGGACCTCCTCTTCGCTAAACTATGCGGCTAAGTGGAAGGTTTTCCGTCGTTGGTGTAGGGATCATTCTGTTGATATATTTGATCCCTCTATACCAGACATTGCTAACTTTCTAGTATACTTGTTTGACGAAATCAAACTGCAACCTGTTACTATAAAGGGTTATAGATCTATGTTATCTGATACCTATGCACATCATGATAGTTTACAAATTGGATCTAATGTCTCTTTATCGAAATTGGTTAGAAACTTTTCGATAAATAGACCCAGAACTCTTAGATTAATTCCTAAGTGGAATTTAGCTTGGGTTCTCCTTAAATTGAAGGAAAAGCCATTTGAACCTCTTGGGACAGTAGATTTCAAATTCTTATCTTATAAGACAGCTTTTCTCTTAGCTTTCTCTTCTGCCAGAAGAGTCAGTGAGCTTCATGCACTATCGGTGGATGATTCTCATTATCGTAGTGTTGGGAACACTATCACCTTCACTACTAATGTGGGTTTTTTAGCTAAGAATCAGGCTCCTAATAAATATCCGGAACCT
Organism: Pictodentalium vernedei; assembly: GCA_031216915.1. NCBI lineage: Eukaryota > Metazoa > Mollusca > Scaphopoda > Dentaliida > Dentaliidae > Pictodentalium > Pictodentalium vernedei. Next base: position 502,397,378 of record CM062293.1, read on the forward strand.
ATTGTTATTAAGGCTCTTCCGTCTTCAGACGGGCGTAGGCCTTTACTCTGTCCTGTTAGAGCACTACGTATCTATAAACAGAGATCTCAGTTTATCAGAAAGGGACGGAAACGTTTCTTTCTGTCTTTGATGCCTAATAGAAAGGACATTTCAGTCCATTCTATTGCTAGATGGATTCAGTTAACTATCCGTACTGCTTATGAAGATTTATCTTCTTCTCAGCAGTCTGTGCTTAAGATTTCTGCTCATGAAGTAAGAGCTCTTTCTACTTCCTGGGCTTATGCTAATAGTGTTGCTATTACAGATTTAATGAAGGCTGCTTATTGGTCTCAGCCATCCACATTTACTAATTTTTATCTCAGAAATATTGAGTCCATTTCTGGAGACCTGCATTGTTTAGGTCCGTTATCTGTTGCTCAGAATGTCGTCCACTAAACAGTTGCAACTATAGTTATGCAGGCTTTCTGTTCCGGCAGTGACTCCGTCCGACTGCCCTCTTCGCTCTGGGCTATTTGACCCAGGGCAAGGGGAAGGGGGGGGGGGGGGCGGGTGTTCCCTTAGGTCACCTGCTTTATAGTGAAAAGCAAGGGAATGCCTCCTCCAAGACAGTATTTCTGAGTCGCTTCCGGGATGGTTTTAAAGTGTAATATTAATGTTTAATTTCATTCATGTCTTATTTTTAAAGTGTAGCTCGGTGTGAAGCATTTGTATATGTCAAGTGTCAAACGGGCTTTAATATACAATACTCGGACACTTTTAAATGATTATAAAGAGTCTCAATTCTCTGGACTGCTTTATTTATTGGCTTGCTTTAAAAATAATTAGTATAAGGGTTATACTGGATGTTAATAGAGAACATGAATGTTATTGTGCTCAATTATTAAGGGTAGTGTATCTTTCTAATTTAAATATTAAATAAGAAAGATACATGTAAAGCCTAATACTCCTTTTCTCCTTAAGGGGTTACCTCTTTATTTTATAATTGAGCTTATTGGATTTTCCTCTATGTCCTAGGCCCTCCAGCCTGTTTACTATTCAGCTAAGTCTGGGTCATTGGTACAGTATAAAAATGTTAAAAAATTTATAGTAATTTATATATTTTTTATACTTACCAATGACCCAGACGGGGATGGCCCTCCCTGAGTTGGGAACTCTTGCCTCCCCGCTGAGTACATAGCGCTGACCAGGCACTGCCAGTAAGAATGATATTTGGCGCCAATTTCGGGACGACTGCGTCACTGCGCATGCGCAGTAGAGTCGTACTATGGAGGTCCTTTAGGACATGATTTCTTTTTGTTTTGGATGCAAATTTTGGGGATTGGGGGGCAAAATTTGTGTTTGGCCCTGGTTTTTGTGGAGTTAGCACCAGCTAAGTCTGGGTCATTGGTAAGTATAAAAAATATATAAATTACTATAAATTTTTTAACATTTTTTTCACTTTTGGCCTTGAAAACATAGCTTATGTTATGACACATCATTGGCATGAGTTTGATGAGGGAATGAATTTGATGAGCTTGTTCCACTGAGGGGTCATAAGCCATGTTTTGGTGAAAAACATTTCAGAAATTATTTTTGCATATTTCATCTACTGTTAGAGTACAGTGGAACCCTGTCAATTAAATAACCATTTTGCCAATGAAAATTATTCAATTAACAGGAGTATTCAATTAACAGGGATTTTGTCACTTTCTTGTATTCTAGGGATAAACTTAGTATTTATTCTATTATTTCTTGTTTGACAGAGCTCCATGAGCTCTGTCAAACAAGATATAATAGATTAAATGCTTGCATTGGATGTACTGAGGCTAAATAGGTCTATAAATAGAGGAAATCTAGGGAAAGTCAGGGTAATTTCTCGACAGGTTACAAGATTTTGTTTCAATTAACAGGAGTTTACTCTATAACCTGTATTCAATTAACAGGTCAGCTTTGTACAGTAGGTATGGTAAATGGTTTTGTGTTGGGGGAATTATATTTGTTTAACAGGGTTATTCAGTTAAGAGATATTCAATTAAGTGGGCTCCACTGTACTAGGTAAATAGTCAGTTAAATTTTAAAGAATATTAAAGTCCAGCATCACAATATTATTATGCCAGTAATTGTTATTGACCAATCAGCTTCAGTATCTAGTGACCATATATGAGACTGTGTATATGAGACTGTGTATCATCGAGCTGACCATAAAAAGAGCTTATATACGGTCAGTACCGACATTTTGTTTTTGACATCCAACACTCGCTTCGATTTTTTCCTATTTTCGCATGTTCAATGAACAACAAATAATTTTGCGTGTGTGTCTGTTGAGCAATGTACAACGATAATACGTTTCATCCAGTCTTTTGAGAAATTTTAATAAACAAATGTAAATAAATACAATAAATAAACCACTAAAACGACATGTATAGAAGCCAACTGGCACTGTCTGAGACGAACTCAAGCAAGAATCCTTTCACGAATAATCTGCCCTTCTCAGTTCACGCAAAAATATTTTGGAGTTACTCCCCCTGGACTGTAAATTTTATCGTCTGTTTTGTTTTGATTTGAGTGAATGAACTTAAAGGTTGATCGATATCGAACATAAATTACACTTATGGTTGTGTCTCTTTCAAAGGACTGGCATAATAAATACGTTATGGGGCTTTCAGGGGGCAGATATGGTGTGATATAAGGCTCAGCGATATCAATATTAGGCTCAGCCTTCGGCCTCACTGAATATTGATCTCACTTTGCCTTATATCACACAATATTCGCCCCCTGAAAGCCCCATAACTTATAATAGATGTGCTATGAACAATATTTCTGAAATGATCTGTTTGATGGTAATTATGTGATAATTAAACTTTTGTCATCATTTAACATCATTATGTTTTTATTTGTAGGTTTTGTTGGTGTATATCTTGCAGGACATATATTAGAAGCCACTAAAAGTTGGGCTGCTGTCTTCCATCAAACTGGTGTTTTGTGTATATTTGGATGGCTTATTTATATTTTATTTGGTTCAGGGAAACCTATCATTTAATTCTCATCAGATATTTAATTTTATGTAAATTTAATTCATTCCAGAGAATAATTCCTTCTGTTCTGAAAATGATTTTAACCAGTACTCAGAAAAAAAAACAGTTTTACAAACCAAAATATCGGACAAAATTAATTTTTCAAACCTAAAATTTTGTGTTCATGTTCTCTTCCAATAAGCAGATGTTTGCTGTGTTGTATGTGAACACATGGTGGATAAGCCAGCAGATCAAACAGAGCTCCTACTGACATGAAAAGTCCTTGAATTTTGGTCCCTTCCTTGAAGAGTATTTGAAATTGTTTCTAGCCTTGAAAAGTAATTGGGGTGTGGGGGTATGGTGGGGTGGGGTGGGGGTGGGGGGCTTAGGGGTGAGGGGGTGGGCTTAGGGGTTGGGGGGGCAGTGGCGTCAAGGTGACCGGTTCTGGTCAGATCACCGAAGTTAAGCAATGTTGAGTGCGGTTAGTAGTTGGATGGGTGACCATTTCAGCGACTGATTCGCACTCCAGCATTGTGTCCTTGGGCAGACACTTAACCCCGATTGCCTTCATGGGGACACGATGACGCTGTATACTAAGGCGTACTGCACGTCAATGGTGCTCATGTCTTCAACCAATCTAACCCTGCCTGTGCCACGGCAGAGAGTTCAGAGTTACTATGTTGGAGCACTGACAGCTGCTCGTCATTGCTCGGTGGTTCTCTCCGGGTACTCAGGCTTCCTCCACCTGTAAAACTGTCATGGTCACGATTAGCCATTGTGCATAAGTATGTGAACATAAACACAAATAAATAAATAAATAAATTGAAAAGTACTTGATTTTACATCACTCCCCTTGAAAAGTACTTAAGTTCAATTTACCTATAACCTCTGAGAAATCACATTTATTTGATCTCTGTACTGTCCATTGAGTGCAACAAGACATCAGGCATCACCTACAATGCTTTATCATTGAAGTTGATTCCTTGTTGAACTAAGTAACGATATATAAGTTGGGTTTTTCAGAGATCAGGCCAACAAAACTAAAATTCTTTGTGTTGCTATGGTGTTGTAAGTTCATATCAAAATTATAACGGTCCTTGAAAATCATGGTCAGAGTCCTTGAAAAGTGCTTAAATAATGCTTAAATTTGATATTCCGATATCGGTCGGAACCCTGTGAAAGTGATACCAGTTAGAGTGATCTCCCTTGTATAGTTTATTGTTAATCTGAAAATGTGTATGTGTTGTATGCACATTGTACTTAAAGTTGGGCGGAACTAAAACAGCCCAGTTAATTCACCCTCAGCAATCAGCAGTGCCAAGGAAAATGCCGAGGAAACGAAAAATATCCACAGCAAAAATACAGCCGAGGATGGCTTCTTCAGAATGCCTAGTGGTGGCAGAAATTGCACAACATCCAGGTTACACAAGGAATCAAACCATGTGGGTTGTACTACGCTGTATTGCTAATCTTACAATTTACAGTACAAATTGCAGCATAACCACTAGAAACTTTGTGTTCTGCTTCTTCTATGTTGATAAATCTAGAATCTGACATCAGTTTATGGAAAGCTGTCAGATTCTAGTGTTATCAACATAGAAGCAGTGAGATACTGAGTTTGTGGTTATGCTGCATCTTATTTTCACTCATACTATACATATTGATTTTTTCTCGGCATTCACCTGGTTCATGATACTGGCATTATCTAACTGAGTGAAAGATTCTGCACATTGATTGTGATTATATACACATGTATCTCAAACTACTTTCACATTATTTGCAAATTTTCACTTCGCTGCATACTACATAAACATGGCAACAGAGACTATGCCCTCCCCCCATCCCCCAATGGTTTTTACACAATCGAACAGGCTTCATAGTAATTGCCGTAAAAGCACCAGTTTTCCCCAGCAATTTTTTTTGCCGAGGAAACAAGGATGAATTACCAGGACTGCTAATATTTCAAGTTTGGTTTGGGTACATGTATCAGTATTTTTAGAATGATTTACCTCGGTATCAGTACGGTGTTTCCATGTACTCACACCAGTACCCATATCAAATGGTCATTCTGGTGTACAGCTCGGTTGTAGTTCACAGCTTTACAGCAGACAAAGCCAACAAATTGTCAAAATGTTGGAAGCAATGCATTCAGTCACCATCAGTCATTTGATGTAACAAAAATGCTGAGAGAAAATACTCCCTGGTTATTTTCTCTCAGCTTATTTTTTACATCAAATGACCTGATCGGTTGTGACTGTCTTTAGAACTACATAATCCACTGTCTTTTCTTGTCATCAAGTTTGTGTAATGTTCTGTAGATTTTCATTTTATTAGCTCCGGCCTGACAAAGTCAGCAGAGCTTTCCTGATATTGAGTTGTTCGTCGTCTGTCCATCTGTCTGTCGTCTGGTGTCAACATTTTGTTTGTCCGAGCCATAATTTCTTTACCACTGGATATTTATTAACAAAACTTTATAACAGTATGTATTGTCACTGGACAGTGTGCCATCAATCACAATAAGGTCTGTATCCATCAAAGTCAAGGTCACAGGTGACATGGTATAAAGGTAACACTCAGGAAAACGACAACATTTTGTTTGTCCGAGCCATAATCTCTTTACCACTGGATATTTTTTAACAAAGCTTTATAACAGTATGTATTGTCACTGGACAGTGTGCCATCAATCACAATAAGGTCTGCATCCATCACTGTTAAGGTCACAGACTACCTGGTCAAAGTAACACCAATGTATTTGCCAAATTTTATTATATTTTCAATTTTTGTCCAATAAACAAATCAATTGAGCCTTCATTGAACAAGCTCAACAAACTTGTTCCAATGAGGGGCCATAAGCTATGTTTTTGAGATAAAGAATGATGATGTTGTCTGCTATCCGTGTTTGGTAAAGGGTTATCAGAATCAGAGATTGGGGATGGGATCAAAAGTTGCCCTGTATATGGCTGCTCCAAAAGTAGTTGCCCTGGGCGGAGCTATCTTGGCTGAGAGGCCCTATGTTTTTAACTTAACTTGACATGTATGGTGTAAATAATGTCAGCATCCAGGGTGCATCCAGGGGCCACCCCAGCATCCAGGGTGGCCCTCCGTCATACAGCTTTCTACTGGTTGCGCGTATGGGTACACATCTGACGATTTCTTCGGCCTATTTTTAACTAATGTCAGAATATTTTTCAATACTGAAATTTCGCTTTGTTGAGATTCCCTGAGTTTGGTAAATCCTAATGATACCAGTATTTACAGTGTGACACTGGAGCTCCCGTGTATAGGAGTTGGAGACCTGATGGAACCCCAGCAATGAAAAGACACATAAGACTGCTACTTCCTATTTGCAATATCCTATGGATCACTGGTTGCCTGATGATACATAAAAATATGGTGAATAGTGAAACAGCCTTGTCACAGTCAGGGGGAGACTACCCTGTGTTTGGAGGAAAACATTTTATAAACACTTTTATGTGATGGGGAGCTCAAAAGGCAAGAATGACTTCGAAAATAAAATTTATGAAACTCGTCTGAATTTTCCGTTTGGGCTCACCAGAGGCTTGCCCAAACGGAAAATTCAGACAAGTTTCATAAATATTATATGAGAAAAACACTCATTTCATATTCTATTTATCATATGACACACATGCACAAATTAGCCACTTAGTATGACTTTTTAACCCATCACCTAACTTTAAGTTGCAGATGGCACTTGGAAAAAACTAAAACTTCTCATTTTTTGCTTCCAAAACATAGGTTAGGACCCCTCATTGGAACGAGTGCGACACGCTAGTTCCAATGAGGGGGTCATAACCTATGTTTTGGAAGCAAAAAGTGAAAATATAAAAAAAAATGAATGGCGTTTTTCTTGTTTTGCACGGGATGGTTTTTGCCATTACATTAGGTAAAAGATTAATACAATGTAATGCTTCAACTTAACAAATGTTGACGTGAATTTATATTTATTTACATGATAATCGGTTGCATATTTACATATTAACAATTATGTATATTGACAAAATCTCCATCAGTTTCCACTGTTCCCAGCCATCTCCAAGCACGCTTTCACCCGTCTCGTTCTCGACTCGCTCAGCCCCGTTCCATTCACATCCAGTACATACACCAGTTACTTAGCTGTCCTGTTAACGCCTACTCGCCCACTCTCGTTCGTACCAGTTACTCATTCACTACACTACTTTCCCCCCAAAAAGAGTTAGTTATTTCAAATTATTCTGTATCATCTTCACTCGAACATGTAGAGACATAGTCCTGCAACCACAATGGTTTTCGACGAGTCCTAGGGGGTACTCTCCGAGGACTGTGAATTAGTGGCCTATTTTCTATTGGTGTTCCTACTAGTACAGGTAATTGCCTTCCAGGATTTATAACCTGAATATCTCTTTGCCCGTGATTATCAATATCTTGACTTGAGTCATGAGATGTATTTTCATCTTCCGTAGTTTCATCATCAGAGTCAGTTTCTGAGGTAACGATTCCATCATAACTTTGCTGCTGCTGCTTTTGACATGTTACATTTTTACTTTCATTCCACCAATCGTTATCAGAATGCCACATGCCATCTATTTCTGAAGGAGCGACAAACTGCTGTTCATTCTCTTTTCCACCAGGAGTGACTAACTGTTGCCCCAGGATGGATTTCTTGACAAACTGCCTCTTTTCCTTCCCTTCGGGGGTGACTAACTGTTGCCCTCCTCCTCCACCAGGAGCGACTAACTGTTGCTCCAGGGTGGATTGTTTTCTACCTTTTCCATTCCCCTCAGGGGTGATTAACTGTTTCTCCTCTTCCCACCAGGAGCGACTAACTGTTGCTCCAGGGTGGATTGTTTTCTACTTTTTTCATCTGGTTTTCCACCTTCTCCCTTGAACAATTTGAGACGATTGATATGGACATTTTTTCTCTTTCTACCATTTTCTCTCTGTACTTCATAAACAACATCCGATATGCATTTCCGTATTAAATACGGACCTTTCCATGGGCAATTTAATTTCTTAGTTCTTCCCACCTTGATTGCTGGGTCATACAGTAGAACTCTATCACCCACAGTAAGTGTAGTAGGAGACGAAAGTTTATCATAATAATTCTTTTGTTGATTTTGAGATGTTTTTAGGCTTTCTCTAGTTTTTCTAAAGGCTTCCTGCAATTTTTCTTTTAGATGAGATGCATAAGGAATTGTGTCTCTATTTTCAGTTGACAGTTCAGGAAATAATACATCTATTGGAAGCCGTAATTCATGGCCGAACATTAGAAATGCTGGCGTGAAACCTGTTGTTTCATGCACACTTGATCGATATGCTAACATTACATGAGATAGTTCAGTATCCCAATCTTCTTGAGTTTCACATACATGTTTACTCAACAGCTGCAACAACGTCCTGTTGAATCTCTCTACTTGACCATCTGACTGTGGATGGTACGGTGTAGTTCTAGTCTTATGTATACACATAATATCATTGATTTCCTTAAAAAGTTTGGATTCAAATTCCCTCCCTTGGTCGCTGTGAATATTATTTGGCGTACCATATCTGCATATAAATTCATTGACTAATTTTTCAGCAACCGTGCTAGCTCGGTGGTTTTTTAATGGGAATGCTTCAGTCCACTTGGTGAAATAATCTGATATTACCAGGATAAACTTATTTCCATGTTTTGTTTGAGGAAGTGGTCCTAAAATGTCTAGAGCTATTTTCTGTAATGGAGCACCACTTATATTAAATATCATTGGAGCTCTATTTCTTTTCAATGGATTACTTTTGGATGCACAGGTAAAACATTCTGCACAAAAAATATTGATGTCTTCTCGCCACCCAACCCAATAAAATCTATCTTGAAATTTTGATTGCATCTTCTTAATACCCAAATGTCCTCCACCAAAACCTGCATGTAACTGTTCCAAAACTGTTTTTTTTAAGGATTGTGGACAAACTAACTGTAATTTTGTTTCTTTACCATCTTCGTATTTTCTGAACAATAATTCATTACTTATTTGTAAGGCATCCCATTGACCCAGTAATCTTTCTAGAGTAGGTGATAGGCCATCCTCGAGCATTTTCGGTTTTGTATGATGTAAATGTTTCCATTTAATCATTTGCCCGATGTCTGAATCTTCTTCTTGTTCTTTTAAAAAGTCGTCTGTAGTCAATTGAATGTCTAATTGATTACAATTTATGTTTAATAAATGAGCGTGGCATGCTAAAGGTGGTCTTGATAGTGCATCTGCATTACCGTGGTTTCGTCCCGGTCGATGTACAATTTTCATATCATATTCTGCTAATTGAGCTTGCCAACGTGCAACTTGACCGTCTGGTTCACGAAAATTCCATAGCCATCGTAATGCTTTATGGTCTGTTCTTAACAAAAACTCTTTCCCTAGCAAATAATGCCTGAATTTTTTTACAAATCTAATTACGGCCAACAATTCTTTCCTAGTAACACAGTAATTTTTTTCTGCTTTGGACAACGATTGACTGGCATAGCATAAAACCTTCTCTTCTCCATTCTGTAGTTGTGAAAGAACAGCACCTATTGCGCAATTACTAGCATCAGTGTCCAATATATACGTTCCAGTAGAATTGGGATAAGCTAAAATAGGAGCTTCAATCAAAATGTTTTTTAGCTTTGTAAAAGCATTATCACAATCAGATGACCAAAAAAATTTAGACTGTTTTTGTAACATTTTGTATAATGGAGACGCTGTTTTGGCAAAATCTTTCATAAATTGTCTATAATATGAGGCGAGACCTAAAAAATGCCGTAATTCATCTAAATGTTTAGGTTCAGGGCAATTTCTTACAGCTGAAACTTTCTCGGGGTCCGTTTCAATGCCTGAACTTGAAACAACATGTCCCAAACATGTTACACTCTCTTTTGCAAGGTGGCACTTATTTGGCTTCATTTTTAATCCAGCTTGACGAAATCTTTCAAATACTTTCTTCAGTCGAACAACATGTTCAGTGAAAGTACCACTGAACGCAATAACATCATCAAGGTACACAAGACATACCTCATATTGAAGACCACAAAGTACAGCCTCCATTAAATGTTGAAAAGTATTTGGCGCTCCAGTCAGACCCATTGGCATAACGTTAAATTCAAACAATCCATAGGGGGTTGCAAATGCAGATTTTTCTTTGTCAGCCTCCTCTAATTCAATTTGCCAGTACCCACTACATAGATCCAATGTGGAAAAATATCTTGCACCTGACAAGAAATCCAGAGTGTCATCGATCCGCGGAATGGGATAAGAATCTTTACGTGTAATTTCATTTACTTTCCTGAAGTCTATGCAAAATCTGGCAGTCCTATCTTTTTTTTTTAACCAAGATAATTGGTGCCGCCCATGGACTACTAGATGGTCTGATAATCTGACTGTCCGTCATTTTCTCCAGCATATTTTTCACTTCTTGACGTTGATGAATAGGAAGTCGGCGTGGTGGTTGTTTAATAGCTGTATTATCGCCTGTTTTGATTTGATGCTTCATAACATTTGTTCTACCGAGGTCGTGTGGTCCTGTTGAAAATATATCTTTATAATCTTTAACAAGGGTCATTAATTCTTGTTGTTCTTTTTCTGGTAAAAGATTATTAATGTCAATTTCAAGTGGATCAGTAATTGTATACACATGTCCGGAGCTGCCAACTGCTGCTCCCGAAATGTCATTTTTACATACAGACTCTGCAATCTGACTGCTGGAGTTGCAATCTGCTGCTCTGTATAAATTTCTACCGGTATGATCACTAAGGATATCTTCTTCATCTAAACTGCTCAATTCACCAAGTGTGGTATTTTTATATAAAGTTACAGCATCACTGGATAGATTCATTAATCGCAAATTTAATAAATCCCCATATGGATTAGTAATGCTACGTGCTGCAATCACATCGCCATCTGCTAGTTTTCGAGTTGGCTCAAACAAACTGGAAAATGGCCTTATTGCTGTACCTCTTTCAATATGTTTTATTTTTCCCTGTGTCACAATTTCATGTCAAGCTGGAAGACTTATTGTCTTATTCAACCTAACTCTACAAATACTATTGGCTTCAGGAACAGCATACATATTGGCAAACTTTTGATTAATTTTAATTTGCATGGTGCTAAAATCAACACTAACTTTATATTTTCGAAGAAAATCAGTTCCCAATATGCAATCATGAGCCAAATCTCGAACAATCAATGTTCTTTGACTAAAACTTTCATTGTTAATCTCTAAAATAACATCTGTCCAACCACAAACATCAAGCTGGTTACCATTACCAGAAACAACACTACCATCAAAGGGATTCAGTTCAATCGGTTGACACCGATTTTTCTCTATTTTCTTTAATAAATTCCAATGAATAATTGTGAAGACAGACCCATTATCCACCAACATCTCTGTGGGCACTTGACAAACTTTGCCCATACAATGTACTGAATGACCCATATTAGAACACTTTTCTGTTTTCAGCATATCATTTGAATAGAAATCAGTTGGGTCTTTATCAGGAACCGAAGTGTGACCCATCACATCGGTTACTACTCGTTTCCCTGTTTTTTAAATGGGCATGAAAACTGATAATGTCCTTTCTTGTTACAATTCCAACAATATCGATCTCGGGGACAATTTCTTTGCAGGTGTCCACTTTCATCACAACCCCAACATTTTCTTTCAGAGCTGAATTGCCCCTCCCCTCGACCCCTGGGTTGATTGCTTGTATATCTTCGTCCACGATAATTTTTCCTCTCTGCTCTTTCTTCTTTCAATAGGCCAATCATTTCCTTCATGACTTGTAAAAGTTCAGGTGTTTCTGTTGGTTGGTTACTGCTTGTAGCTCCAACTAATTGCTCTGAGCTTGTTCCACTTGTAAGTGTGGATTTAACATCATTCTCAACTGTTTGCCATTCAATTGCCATCTGGATGGCTGCATCTAGTGTACTTGGCAAGTTGTGTCTTAATTTTAACACCAGTTCAGTGTTAGATAATGCTCGAAGAAATTGATCGCGAGCCAATTCGTCTCTCATTTCCACATTCAATTTTGGATATGCCTTTCTTGATAATACACGAATGCGATTTCCTAAATCTAATAAAGTTTCATCTGGTTGTTGTTTCGTGACTAAAAATTGTGATTTATACCACTGAGGTTCTTTTGTTGTAAAAAATCTGACTCTAAGTGCTTCTTGGACATCATCCCAACTATTTTTTACAGTATCCTCCAACTCAAAATATACTTTCAAGGCCTGCGATTTAAGGCTAACGCCTAAGAATTTACATTTTAGTTCATTATTCCTACCATTTATTGAGGCACAAGCATTGAAGTTTTTTATCCAGTCCTCCCAATCCTCATCAACATTCCCATGAAACACATCTGGGGTCACAACAGGTCTTTTAATTGACATAGTTAAATGATTTGATCAATAACAAACAATATCTATATATTTACCAGTTCAGTGTCTCTTGAAATCCCAATCACTTCCTCTGCTTTGCTCTGAAGTTACACAAATTCTTTTATCTGCAGAGGCACTGACATTATCATTATCTGATTCACTGGAAAAATTAACTGTAACTTTAAATGTTGCCTTTTGATTTGTGTCACTTTGTAACCACTGAATTTCCTGAGTAGCTGCCTTAATGATTTCTGAATGCCATTTCCTTTTTAAATCGGATGTAGCATGTAATCCATCATACAATGTAGTAAAATAGTTTCTTACAACTGTTCGTATTCCAGAACGACGTCGTCGCTTTGAAGTTTTAGTCACACTATTGTGCCAGGAAACTGTTCGGCAGCCATGGGAAAAACCAGTCTGATTCCGTGAATTTTCCAATTTTATTCTGTTATTTATTAATAGTAAATGATCATCTAATTTCTTTTGAAAAAGATTCAATTCTTCATCGGAAAATTTTGACCTATGATTTCCAGTAATAATGTTTTTATATTTCACAAATGATGCAGTTGGAATGGTAACAAAACCAACCAAACAACTTGGAAGAATGTTTTTGACTTTCAATTTAAGCTGCCTAAGTTCTTCAAACACTGAAGCATCATCAACATCGTCAGACAAGATTAAATCTTTTCCCCTTCTATGTCTTTTGAATTTCAAAAAATGATTAATACCACAAGCAATTTTAAGAATCACAATGTCTGTATTATGAAGCGAATTTATTAATGTCAGGGTCGGTTCTATCAGGTCCGAAATAACAGCGCCCCGAATGCCAACAACCCGAAAGTCAAAACTAATGTTATCAGGTAAAGAATAAGTTTGGAAATTGTTTATACGAGAATCTCCTGCTAGAATTACCACTGGATCAGACATATTTTCCATTTATTTCCAACATGAATGAATAAGTATGAAAATGAATTTATACTGTTATTTGGAATAACCATTTTGTCAGAAAACAAGATGAAAATGAATAAAAAAAAAAAATTACTTCCCTTGGATCAGTTGATTTGAGTCATCGAGCCTCTGATGAAAATGTTCACTGATTAGTTTCCTCTGCCACCAAATGTAATGCTTCAACTTAACAAATGTTGACGTGAATTTATATTTATTTACATGATAATCGGTTGCATATTTACATATTAACAATTATGTATATTGACAAAATCTCCTTCAGTTTCCACTGTTCCCAGCCATCTCCAAGCACGCTTTCACCCGTCTCGTTCTCGACTCGCTCAGCCCCGTTCCATTCACATCCAGTACATACACCAGTTACTTAGCTGTCCTGTTAACGCCTACTCGCCCACTCTCATTCGTACCAGTTACTCATTCACTACAACAATATAACCCACCCTAAATAGGACAGATAACGGAAATTCTCCCTACTGAAATTATGCAAATGTGACCCAGTTGTATTTTGTTTAGCCAATCAAATTGTCCAGTTTTGAAATTAACTAATTAAAGCTCCCAACTCTTATTATGCAAATTAAATGTTTTAAAGTGAACAAAATGGACGAGTCATATGATAAATATGAATATGACACAATAGCAAAATTTGGCACTCAGGAATATCTCTATCTTTGTAGCTCTCAATCTTTAACTTTGTCTCAAGCTGAAATCTCTTAACCTAACGTAACGGCCAAAACCAGCCATTCTCAAAAATCGCCAATTAATTTTCATTATTTGTCTCTAAAACATAGGTTTTAACCCCTCATTGGAACAAGCTCGTTCCAATGAGGGGTCATAAACTATGTTTTTGAGATAAAAAACGAAAATAATAGTTATTCAAGAATGTTTTTTGCAAGTGTCGTCTGTTTTTCATTTTTGGTAAAGGGTTAAGAAATCCAAGCTTGCAGAAAATGAGAAACATGGTAGAGTAATCTCCCTTGATATGTTAAACTCAACTTTTACTATGAACTCCCCCATTGGTAACTTAACCTTACAAATGCAAAGAAGTTCAAACCAGTGAATTTCAACTTAACACCACAACTACAAGTTTCTTGCCTGTACAGAACTGTATCAAACAAAAGAAGTTTCACACTCAAGTTATATGAATAACCCCAATTTCTAACTAAGAAAACTCTCAGTAAAATTGTATCCTGGTGCTTTCTGCACATCACAATATTACTACAAATATTTCAGTAATTAAGGCACAATCACCTCAAAATGTACCTGCACTACCTGCACAACACTGACTGGTAATACACTGCATTAGCGTGCCTTTTGCACAGCCCAGTAATACAATGTCTCAGTGCTACCTGCAGTCTACACCACACTATAATATAAATTATGCATGGTCTGAGGTTTGCGGCTCGGAGCTTATGTTCCAATAGACTCTACCCGTAGCCCAAAACCTACACCGTGAAACACGAGAGGCTTATTTACTAAACTTGTGATCATTAAAAATTAAAACTTTTAATGATCACAGGCTTAGTAAATAAACCTCTCGTGTATCCGTGACGGAACTGGATAAATAATCAATAAACCAGATAAACTCATTCCATCTTAGTTCAAATCATAAATCGGTTTGTAATTTAAACAACACTTCATCCGGAATACCGTCTACTGCAGACATGAAACATCCAGAAAAATGAAGAGGCTTGCTAGTCACTCCATTGATGAAACAGTTACGAAACGGACGATGTCATTGCAAATATTTCGCATTGTGACGTCAGGCAGTAACATTTGCCACTTGAACCATAAACATAGAATACACTAAGCGAGCTCTCGTCCAATCAGAGGAGGAGGATTTTAGTCTCATTGGAACATTGGGTATTACATGCACTTGTAGAATTCAGTAGCTCAAACTGTGTTTCTGTGTGTTCTATACATCACACAGTATTCCTTAACAGTTACAAATACCAAACCCACAGATCATAACTCAATGAATCATAAACACTTAATCCTATTGACTCCAGTGCTATAATTATGCAAACTCAAGCTCAATATAAACGGCACCCAATAAAAAAAACAAGTGGATTTCAAATATCTTTTATGCATAAAGTACTACAGTACCAAGCAATTATACTCTTATAATAACCAGATATATATAAAAATAAATCTTAACCCTTTACCTAACACGAAAAGCAGACGACACTTGCAAAAAAAATTCTTGAACAACTATTTTTTTTCATTTTTTGTCTCAAAAACATAGGTTATGACTCCTCATTAGAACGAGCTCGACAAGCTCGTTCCAAAGAGGGGAGGGGTCACAACCTATGTTTTTGAGACAAAATTAAAAAATAATGAAAATTAACTGGCAATTTTTTAGATTAGCGCTGGCCGGTTTTGGCTGTTACATTGGTTAAAGAGTTAATCAGCAAAATCTATAATGGAGCCGATATGTCAGATATTGATTGTACTTATTTTCAACAACTAAATAAAATTGTGCAACATCTGTCAAAACTACATCCCTTTCATTCTACTTTCTACACTGCTAGAGAAGGGAGTGACTACATACATAATTTTTATAGTCAGTTAATACTTACATTCAGTAATCTAATCTTACTTGACTAGTAGTATTCCCACCAGAATTGTCAATCTGCATGATACTGTCACAAGACTTGTTAATACTTATTTCCACAACTTACTGTTACTATTGGTATCCCCACCAGAACTGTCACACTACATGTACTGCTAGTGAAATAATCACCTACAGTATCTGTCACAAGATTTGTTAGCTCGCCTGACCTTCAGTCAGGGGAGCTATATTGATCACTCACCGTCCATCGTCTGTGAACATGGTGTTTGCGTATTTTCCTCCCAAACCGCTGAACCATTTTAATTGATATTTGAGATAATAGTTTGTTATGACATCGCATTTGTTCAAATCAAGTTGCCTCAGTTGGACCACACCCCAAAAGTGTGCTTAAAGCTTTAAAAATCTTCTCATTAACTAGCAGTAGAGACTTGATATTTGGTGTGCAGCTTCCTTTTGAGGTGTAGACTCAGATTTCTTCAAGAGAAGTTTGAGGAGCTATATTGGCCTTTGTTATGGGAGGGGCAAGAAACTACACAGTACTGAAAATTCTTATTTGGTATGAAGGTGAAGCTTCCTTAGGACAAACAGAATGGAATGGTAAAAAAATTGCTATCGGTTTTATATCATGGGGTACGTTTTTGGGACTTTGATAAAGTGTCAAGTCAGCATTTTTTAACACTGTGGGTAATGGGAAATACATTTAAGACTACTTTTCTCCCAAACCACTGCTCCAAAAGCTTTGAAAATTTCACATATAACATCTTTGGAAGATTGTTTCACATGTTGATTGAAACCAAATCCCTGGGTCCATATTTGGAGCCCAAATATTTAAATTAGTGCAGTATGAGGAATATTTTTTAAAAATCTTCTTCTTCAGATCTACCAATCAGAATCTTTTGATATTTGGTATGCTGCATGCTTAGTGGTTGTGAGATTCAAGTTTCTTCAAGCCAAGTCCCTGGGTTCATATTTGGGCTCACTGTGGGAGTTCGAATTATAACTTAGTTCAAAATGAGGAATTTTCTTTAAAAATCTTCTTCTTAAGATCCCGCAGTTAGAATGTTTTGATATTTGGTATGCAGCATCCTTAGGGGGGGTGAGATTCAGGTTTGTTGAAGCCAATTCCCTGGGTTCATATTTGGGCTTCCTGTGGGACCCCGAATTTTAACTAAGTTCAATTAACTGGGAAAGCTAACATGACGAATTGTGGAGAGAAAAATAAATGAAAGTTATACTAACATACATACACACACAAAACTAAATCAGACGGTATATTACAAGAGTGAAGGTTAAACCACCTCCCTCCTCCACCACCCACTCCCACCTCTACAAAAATGTGTCTTTCATGGTTTCTGAATGCCCTGACTCTTTCTCTGCCAGTGATGACTGTGGTTACCATGCAGCCGATTTTGCATTTGCTTCAATGCATTGGATTTGAAATTTAGTATTACCCATTGTGAGAGTGTTCTCTATAAAAGAAGGTATATTCTTTTAAAAAAAAAATATTTAAGGCTTAAAAAAATAAAAAATCTGTTTCTCAGGCCCTCCCGCATGGTTCTTTTGGCTGCCGCATGCTCTCTTTTTATAACCAATTTAAACTTTAAAAAAATCAAAATTAAGTGGTTTATGTCTGATATTTTACCCAAGTTAATAAAATTGATGAATTTGTCCCTTGAGTGGAAGAAGGCTTTGCAATGCTTTAGCATTGCAAAGCCTTCTTGCACTCAAGGGATGAAATACACTACCACACATGCTATTCGGTAGATTATGAGGCCTAAAACTTGAACCAAGAACATGAACTTTTGATGGCAAAGAAGTAATTACCGAAATAAAAAATAAAATAAAAAAACGCTCGCCCGCATGCAATTTTACAAATAATGCCCTGAGAAACAGAAGATCTACTTTGTGTGGCCTAAAGTATTTAAAATAAATTTCAAGTTCACAAAAGTAGGTGGGTCATTCACGGTTTCTGAATACCTTAATAGAATTGAAAAGCGTAGTTAAAAAAGTTTTTCATATCCTTTGTTAACCCTTTACCCAACGTAACGGCCAAAACCGGCCAGCGCTATTCACGAAAATCGCCAATTAATTTTCATTATTTTTTCATTTTTTGTCTCAAAAACATAGGTTATGACCCCTCGTTGGAACGAGCTCGTTGAGCTCGTTCCAACGAGGGGTCATAACCTATGTTTTTGAGACAAAAAATGAAAAAAAATAGTCATTCAAGAATTTTTTTTGCAAGTGTCGTCTGCTTTTCATGTTAGGTAAAGGGTTAACTAAGAGGTATTAACAATTTGTGTTAATTTATTTCTGAGGTAAATGACAAAATATTTCAGTTGTCTCCCTTCCCTTCTGCTCTGGTTAATAATACCAATACATTGTTTTGTTTTGAAACAGTGGTTAATTTTAATAAAATCCAATTGACACACTGCGTGTCTTGTGTGATCCGTTGGTTTTGCTGGCACTTTGTTTTTAAATAGCCATTTTGTGCTGGTTGCTACCAGTTGGGGCAAATTGTTCGAAGGACTATGCCATTACAACTCTTTTAAGAAATATATAATTAGGCTAGTTTAGGCTATTTTCAGAGCCATACGATGGATTTTAACAGCAGTCGTGTTTACTTTGTTATGAATGAGTAAGCATTTGTTTTTTAGAAATAAAACATAAAAGATGTATAAAACTGCTATGTCTCCAAAGGAGGTATTGGAGGGCCACTTGAATTTCGCCCCAATGTACATACAGTTAAAACTGAACATCCTGTCATGAAATGTGCACAAATAGCACATCGATCTGCACGTTAATCTATGCGTTATGACCATAGTAAGGCTATCAAGTTATGTACATATCGTCTGTGCTCAAGCAATGTTTGTAACCCGGAGGTCCATTGGCCGAAACATTGCCTGTGTTTGCTATGAGTAACCAGGAGAACCTGCCTTGCTTTGGATGCCATATGATATGGCAATTGCACGCAATTCCTACGCGCAATTAAGCCTAGATAAGTGCGCATTTCATGACAGGACTTCTAGTTTTAACTGTAAGCCAAGGCGACTTGAGAAATGACAAGGCAGCATCTTCGGGCTAGTCACCCACTCGGCTGACCCCTCATGTGGGGAGTTAGTACATTAGGTACTCTGACAGTTAGTTGCTTGCTGTTGCTTAGTGGTTCTTTGCATCCTCTACCTGTAAAACTGCCCAACATGAGGTGTTCCTGGCTCTCAAAAGTGTCATCGATCCCCAGTAAATAAATAATCACAGAGAGACTTGTTATTGGAGACATAGAGCTATGAGACAGGGCCGCGTAAGACATACATCCCAGAAAATGAGTTTGAGTCATAAAAAAGATTCTGAGTAACACGACAAGCACATAACACTTTAGCCTACCATTCAGTTGATGAAATGCATAACGATGATGTCACAAATATAGTTGTTAATACGTAAGTCCTTAGATTAATTTTATGTTAATAAATACTTGTATTGGGAGGAAGATTCAACTTTGCTCAAATCATGTCCCTGGGGGCATATTTGGGCTCCCTGTGGGAAATCAAACTTTAACTTAGTGCAATATGAGGAATATTCTTTAATAATCTTATTCAGATCCACCAGTTAGAATGTTTTGATATTTGATATGACCATCCTTAGAAAGTTCAGGGGGATGCGGTGGCTCAGTAGGTAGATTTACAGGCTGTAAGCCAAGTCCCCGGTTCGAATCTCACCGCGTTGTGTCCTTGGGCAAGACACTTCACCCCCATTGCCCACATAGGGGCACATTGATGTTGTGTACTAAGACATTCTGCACGTTGATGGTGCATCTGTCTTCAGCCAATGCTAACCCTGCTTGTGTGGAGTTGGTATGTTGGGAATCTGACAGTTGCTCGCCATTGCTCATGGGTCTCTCCGGATACTCTGGCTTCTTCCACCCTTAAAACTGTCATGGTTATGATTAGCCATTGCGCAGAAATATGTGACCTTAAACACCATTAAATAAATTAGAAGGTTCAGATTCAAGATTGTTCAAATCAAGTCCCAAGGGTTGTATTGGGGTTCCCTGTTACAGTGTAAAAATAACAATAGTGGTAACAGAAAGAAATCTGAGAATCAACAACAATAACTTGAACATAACTATTCTAAAATTTAATAACAAAAATAATTTGACACGAAAATGATACAAAATCTTTTACACTGTTTGCTTTACAGAAAAAATAAAACAGAAATACAGTAGAATCCTCTTAATTGAATATTCATTTTGCCAGTGAAAATTATTCAGTTAGCAGGAGTAGACAATTAACAGGGATTTGGTCAGTTTCCTGTGTTCTGGAGGTAAACTGAGCATTTATTCTATTATATCTTGTTTGACAGAGCTCATGGAGCTCTGTCAAACAAGATATAATAGAATAAATGCCTGTATTGGATGTAGTGAGGCCAAAAAGGTTGATAATAAGGGGAATTTGGTGCATGTCACAGTAACTTTTGACATATTACAAAAATTTATTTTCAATTAACAGGAGTTTACTCTACAACCCATTTGCAATTAACAGATCAAATTTGTACTGAATGTATGGTAAATGGTTTTGTGTTTGAAAATTTTATTCAGTTAACAGGGATATACAATTAAGATATATCCAATTAAGGGGGCTCCACTGTACTTATCAGTTAGTCTAAAATAAAGTTTAAAAGAATCACGTAATCCAGTGATGAAGAAACTTTCCAGCTGGTATTATAATGCTCAAGAATGTGTCTGCAGTAACAGTATCTACTACTCAAAAACACAGCAGTCTCCAGTAAATTCCAATAAAGCACGTGGCAAAATTCAAATGGAATTAATATTCAAGAAGTATTGGCTCCACAGGTAGTTTTAAAATAATCCAAAAGAATCCTTGTTTTTCACAAACGTAAATTCTGGTTCACAGCTGGCATAAATCACTTGTCCCTACATCCTGATAAATTCTGTCTTCGGATTGGTCAGAATCCCTTGAACAAATAGCTATGGAAAAGGGTGCACCCAACATCTGAGGTATATGAGAGCGTGCAACAGCCAGGGTATATGGACATGCGAAACATTGTGGGTATATCATTTAAATGAAAGCTTTTCGCATTCATTTGCCTCAGTATAAAAATTGAACAACAAAACCTGAAAATAGTCACAAATATTATCAGATTTCCAACAATTTGATCATATTTTGCCTTTATAAATCAAATATTTGAATAATTAAATGAAGCAACTTGAGAAAAATAAAATAAGAGCAAATATCGTCCCCTGGGTACCAATGTGTTCTATGTGCCAGTAGGCACATAGAACACATTGGAACTCAGAGGACAATGTGTCATCAAAATACTATTTACTCGTTTCCTTAACGACCCAAGGGATGTAACTCTATATGTTGTCTTCTGCATTTATAAACGCAAAACAATTATTCACGAATTTGGTCCAAGTGGTTGCGGAACATGAGAAATGCATCCACAAATTTATTTCCACTATGTGTTTATTGTGTTTCAAATGGGACAAAACGTTATATTTGCCAACATGTATGGTATATGGAGATTTAATACCTGGATGTCTCATTTAAACATCTTGCCTGTGGCTTGGTGTTTAAAAACTGACATCCAGGCATTAAATCTCCATATATATGTCATACATGTTGGCAGAGATAACTCATATTCAAAGATTTGGAAACACTTTTCATATTGCCATTTCATTTTTGCTTTGTTTGGTAAATAGTACTTAAAGTTTATTATTGTTGACATGTAAAACATGATCTTAAAGTACAGTACAGTCGCCGTGAACTGGCCGAAATCCACATGTGGGCAGTGATATCCACTCATACATTTACCAGGCAGTAAAAATCATCATCAGGAAAATTATAATTAATGAAGCACCAGGTTGTACCCATTGCTTCATTAATTACGTTTTTGATGTTCATTCATATAATTATACCCCCCGCAAACAAAGTTTGGGGAGGGGGGGGGTATATTGGAATCACCCTGTCCATCCGTCCGTCTATCCATCTGTCCATCCTTATAAGCGCAACTCCTCCTAAACCGTGTGAAGAATTTTCAAGAAACTTTACACAATGGAAGAACTTCATATGAAGATGTGCATGAAGCAATATATTTCCGTTCTGACAGGTGCGGGGGGTATCACTTTGTGAGCTTGCTCTAGTTAGTGTTTGGAATCTAATGTTATTGGGTCTGCAGAAATATTGCCCACCCGTAGAAAGAGACCAGCCCACGGCGGCCATACTGTGGAATCCCACTGTAATAGTATTCTTTGTTAATATAACAATAATATGACTATGGAGGGCATTGTGATTTATTAACAGCCCAACAGGTGTGAATTACAGTTTGACAGCATATAAAATGCCCAAGACAAAGTTGAGGGCTGTTAATAAGCTGGAGAGCTGTTATTCACACCTGTTAGGCCGTTAATAAACCACAAGGCACGACAAAGTCATGTTATTATTATTATTACCACTGGGATTCTGAGAAAGTTTTGATCCTCTACCTTACATGACTTTTTAAAAGTTTTCAATTTCGACAGATGATAATATCATCTGTTGCCAAACAAACTGGTGTCACATGATTATCACATGATCAGCATGGGTACGCTTTCAATTGCAACAAAGTTAGAAAACCTAAAAAGAGACCCGATATTTACCGCTTTTAAGTCCGGAATAAAGCTTAAAATGTATACAGACTTACTTACTATAGAGAGCTGATTGTTCTTATGGGGCAAGCTTTGCTGGACATTTTACATATTTTAATAATTTAAATAAAAATCACATTGTTTATAAGTTGAAGCCATTTCCATTTTCGAGTGTATGACTGCAAGGAAAAAAATCACGTGACCTGTCAGGCTGTTAATGAGAGTTTTCACCCATTAACGGTCCAACACAACAAGTGATTTTATGAAGTTGAATGTTACATTCTTGTAATGCCCAATTAAACTTTGTTAATGTACTATTTGTTAATGTACTAGAGAACGCCCACTAAAGTGGTAATAATATATATTTCCCTAGTTGTTTTTAGCTCACCTGACTTTCAGTCAGGAGAGCTATAGTGATCACTCACCGTCCGTCGTCCGTCGTCCGTCGTCCGTCGTCCGTGAACATGGTGTTTGCGTCTTCTCCTCCCAAACCGCTGAACCAATTTAATTGATATTTGAGATAATAGTTTGTTATGACATCGCAATTTGATTTTGTTCAAATCAAGTTGCCCCGCCCGTGGGTAGGGCCACACCCAAAAAGTGTGCTGAAATCTTAAAAAATCTTCTTCTCATGAACCAGCAGTAGCAGAGACTTGATATTTGGTGTGCAGCTTCCTTTTGAGGTGTAGACTCAGATTTGTTCAAGAGAAGTTTGTGGGGCTATACCTGACGTCGTTATGGGAGGGGCAAAATTTTTGGCCCCGCCCAAAATTTCTATTTTCCAAACCGAGAGGCTGATTTGAACCAAATTTTATGTGAGGGCTTATTGGGTCATAAGTAACTAATTTATGCTGATTTTTTTTTTCCCGTAGCCCCATGGGAACCGCAGGAGCTAAAAATAGAAAAAAATTAAAACGCCCATATCTCCAAAACTGCACGGCACCGAGAATTTTTATTTGGTGTGAAGCTTCCTTAGGACCAACAGAAAGAACTGGTAAAAAAAAATTGCTATCGGTTTTATCATAGGGTACAGTTTCGGGACATTGAAAAAGTGCTGAGTCAGCACTTTTTAACACTGTAGGCAATGGGAAAAACATTAAAAAATCTTCTTCTCCAGATCCAGCAGGCAGAATCTTTTGATATTTGGTATGCAACATTGGAGGGTGGATCTGATTCAGGTTTGTTCAAACCGGCCCCCTGGGTTCATATTTGGGCTCAGTATAGGAGCCTGATTTCGAACTTAGTGCATTTCAGGCAAATTTCTTAAAAAATCTTCTTCTCCAGATCCAGCAGGCAGAATCTTTTGATCTTTGGTATGCAACATTGTGGGGTGGATCTGATTCAAGTTTGTTCAAATCGGCCCCCTGGGTTTATATTTGGGCTCAGTATAGGAGCCCAAATTTGAACTTACTGCATTTCAGGCAAATTTCTTTGAAAATCTTCTTTTCCAGATCCAGCAGGCAGAATCTTTTGATATTTGGTATGCAACATTGTGGGGTGGATCTGATTCAAGTTTGTTCAAATCGGCCCCTTGGGTTTATATTTGGGCTCTGTATAGGAGCCCAAATTTGAACTTAGTGCATTTCAGGCAAATTGCTTTGAAAATCTTCTTCTCAAGATCCAGCAGGCAGAATCTTTTGATATTGGGTATGCAACATTGTGGGGTGGATCTGATTCAAGTTTGTTCAAATTGGCCCCTTGGGTTTATATTTGGGCTCAGTATAGGAGCCAAAATTTGAACTTAGTGCATTTCAGGCAAATTTCTTAAAAAATCTTCTTCTCCAGATCCAGCAGACAGAATCTTTTGATATTTGGTATGCAACATTGTGGGGTGGATCTGATTCTATTTTGTTCAAATCGGCTCCCTAGATTCATATTTGGGCTCACTATAGAAGCTCGAATTTGAACTTAGTGCATTTCAGGCAAATTTCTTCAAAAATCTTCTTCTCCAGATCCTGCAGGCAGAATCTTTTGATATTTGGTATGCAACATTGTGGGGTGGATCTGATTCCAGTTTGTTCAAATCGGCCATCTGGATTCATATTTGGGCTCACTTTAGAAGCCCAAATTCGAACTTAGTGCATTTCAGGCAAATTTCTTTGAAAATCTTCTTCTCAAGATCCAGCAGGCAGAATCTTGTGATATTTGGTATGCAGCATCCTTAGGGGGGTGAGATTCAAGTTTGTTCAAGCCATGTCCCTAGGTCCATATTTGGGCTCAATGTGGGAGCTTGAATTGTAACTTTGTTCAAAATGAGGAATTTTCTTAAAAAATCTTCTTCTTCAGATCCAGCAGTCAGAATGGTTTGATATGTGGTGAGTAGCATCCTTGGGGGGGGGGGGGGGGGGGGGGGGGGGGGATTCAAGTGTGTTAAAGCCAAGTCCATGGGTCCATATTTGGGCTCCCTGTGGGAGCCCAAATTATAACTTAGTCAATATGAGGAATTTTTCTTTAAAAATCTTCTTCTTCAGATTCAGCAGTTGGAATGTTTTGATATTTGGCATGGAGCAACCTTAGGGGGCTGAGATTCAAGTTTGTTCAAGCCAAGTCCCTTGGTTCATATTTAGGCTCACTATGGGAGCCTGAATGACAACTTAGTTCAAAATGAGGAATTTTATTTAAAAATCTTCAGATCCAGCAGATGAATGCTTTTGATATTTTTTATGCAGCATCCTTAGGGGGGTAAGATTCAAGTTTGTTCAAGCCATGTCCCTAGGTCCATATTTGGGCTGATTGTGGGAGCTCGAATTGTAACTTGGTTCAAAATGAGGAATTTTCTTTAAAAATCTTCTTCTTCAGATCCAGCAGTCGGAATGTTTTGATATTTGGTGTGCAGAATCCTTAGGGGTGTGAGATTCAGTTTGTTAAAGCCAAGTCCCTGGGTTCGTATATGGGCTTCCTGTGGAAGCCCGAATTATGACTTAG
Organism: Pictodentalium vernedei; assembly: GCA_031216915.1. Taxonomy (NCBI): domain Eukaryota; kingdom Metazoa; phylum Mollusca; class Scaphopoda; order Dentaliida; family Dentaliidae; genus Pictodentalium; species Pictodentalium vernedei. The sequence goes on from CM062293.1 coordinate 502,422,851, forward strand.
TTCAGTATGAGGAATATTCTTTAAAAATCTTTTTTTAGATCCACTGGTCAGAATATTTGGATATTTGGTTTCAGCTTTTCTTAGGAGGAGCAGATGCAACTTGTGGAAATCAATTCTCTGGGTTGCTATTTAGGCTACCATGTCAGGTGAGCGCCCTCAGGCCCCCTGGGGCCTCTTGTTTATTATGTGATCAGGTAAATTTGTACTTATTTGTGTGCAGTCAAAGTCCCACTATACAAAGTCCACACTGCAATTTTTTATTACTTCATTTGTGAACAAATTCTTATATTTTATTTTGTCTATTACAGTCGAACCTTGTTAAATGAATAACCACTTTGTCAATGAAAATTATTCAATTAACAGGGATTGTGTCACCTTTCTGTATTCTAGAGATATATTTAGCATTGATTTGTGAACAAATTCTTATATTTTATTTTGTCTATTACAGTCGAACCTTGTTAAATGAATAGCCACTTTGCCAATGAAAATTATTCAATTAACAGGGATTGTGTTACCTTTCTGTATTCTAGAGATAGATTTAGCATTTAGTCTATTATATCTTGTTTGACAGAGCTCTAATCTATAATAGATTAAATGCCTGTATTGGATGTACTGAGGCTGAATTGGTTTATAAACAAGTGAAAGCTGGAGAAAGTCCGGGTAATTTCTCGACAAGTTACTAGATTTTTTATTCAATTAACAGGAGTTTACTCTAAAACCTATATTCAATTAACCGGTCAAATTTGTACTGAAGGTTTGGTAAATGGTTTTGTGTTGGGTAATTAAGTGGGCTCCACTGTAAAACATATTTCTGTACAGAAATAAGTATAGGTTATTACCATCATGTAGGTTTCCGAGATGGTGTATTGAAGTTGAGACCTCGTCTTTGGGTATATATCGATACGATGAGGCGATATATGATCCAGAGACGAGGTCGAGACTTCACATGGTGGTAATAACCAATTTTATTATTCACTAAACGATAGATTATCGAAGAAATTGCGGAAAGATAGAAATCGTATCTCCCACTGTGCAGATATAGAAATTTTCGCTTTCACGGTATTGATCAAAATGGTGGCTTTCAAAGCATCACTTCAAGGTAAATACCAGTCAAATTATCACTGGAAATGACCAATTTGTTCTGAAAAGCAGGCCTGAAAATAAGCAATCTGACATTTGCAGAATGAGGTCCCCAGAGGGTGAATTTCATGATGTTACCCCATACAGTGGGCCAATTTATCGTCTGGGTTCCTCTTTCTGTTTAGTTTTGAGACACTGATTCAGATTGAGATTCACAGATTCACAGAGGGTAAATTTAGTGATGCTACCCTGCTGTGCAAGGTAGCATCACTAGATTCACCCTCTGGGGACCTCATTTTGCAGATGACAGTCCACTTATTTTCTGGCTTGATGAAAAGTAAATCTCGTGTTTTTGAGTGGATACCGATCATTTCCAACAATAATTCAACATGTATTCACCTTGAATTGATTCATAAAGCATATCAAGAGATTTCACATTGGCATTGGAACTCATTCCATTGAGGGGTCACATGATGTAGTTTTGTTGTCATTTTCTGAAAATTAATGTTTTTTCAACTGCTGAATTTGTATATTACATGGGCGGATGCGACCGATTTGTTAGGTAGTGGGTTAATCCCTCATCTAACACTAACAGGGTTACCCGGCATTGCTCGGGCTAAGGAGAGTATTATAACTGTTGGAGCCCCTCTACACCCCCACCCCACCCCGGCACTTTTTTAAACCTCACCATTAGATTCCTGGTAAAAAATTACCCCTAGTAGACCCCTTTGAAGACCATTATCGGTGAGAAAGATTTTTGCTCAGGCTGAGGAGAGTATTATAACTGTTGGTGCCCCTCTACACCCCCACCCTCACCCTGATACTTTTTTAAACCTCACCATTAGATTTCTGATAAAAACGTACCCCTAGTAGACCCCTTTGAAGACATGTATCGGTAAAAAAAATTTTGGTCATAACTTTTGGTGCCCCCCACCTCACACACTTTTTTAAATCTAACGATGACCTCCGCCATAAAAAAGTACTCCTAGCAGACCCATTTTGGACACTCGGGGTGGCCCCATATTCATTTCTATAACGGACAGACATACACACACACACACACACACACACACACACACACACACACACACAGTCTTTTCTACCCTACATACCGAGGTACCCCATTGTTTGTCCTTTGTGTGGACTAACGGTTTCTACCTCGTTTTGCCGGTACAGTTCTGGGAAAACAACCGAGGTAAAGGGTTTCTTTTGTCTTTTGTACCTCGGTAAGGCAAAACACGCAAACTCTTTTGTCTAGTTACCTCGTCTAGTTGGTAAGACAAACCCACACACACACACACACACACACACACATAGTATAGAAGATGACCTGAACATTTCACATTTTATGCCTCACAAATATTGTTTGTGGCCCTAATTGGAATGACCTCAGTGGGTGTTCTCTAATAAGGGGTCATAAGCTATGTTTTGGACACAAACTTTTTGAACCCTTTACCCAATGTAATGACCAAAACCAGCCAGCACTCTTCGTAAAAATCACCATTCAATTTTCATTTTTTGGGCCCCAAAACATCGCTTTTGAACAAGCTCATTGAGCTTTTTGCATTGGGCCATAAGCTTTGTTGTGGAGACAGAAAATGAAAAGATTTAGATGATCAAGAATTTTGTTTGTAAATGTTGTGTGCCTTTCATGTTAGGTAAATTGTTAAAAATGAACAGCACTTTTAAGTAGTGTGCTGTATCGTTTTGACTGTTATGTTATCTAAAGAGTTGAAAGAGAGAAGCATAGGTAAAGACTCTTCCAATGGGTCTTTCAAGTGGAACCCAGTGGTCCATTAGCTGAAACTGCTGGTACTTATTGCTTCCTAACCCTTTACCTAACGAATCGCTCCCATCAGGCCGCGTAATATGCAAATTCAGCAGCTGAAAAAATATTATTTTTTAAAAAATTTCAACAAAACCATATCATGTGATCCCTCGTTGGAACGAGCTCGTCGAGCTCATTCCAACGAGGCATCACATGATATGGTTTTGTTGAAATTTTTTGAAAAATTTGAAAAAATGATATTTGAAATAATAAATTTTGATATCGTCTCCGTTGGGTAAAGGGTTAACCCTTTACCCAGCGCTATTCACAAAAATCACCATTCAGTTATCATTGTTTTGTCTCAAGAGACATTGCCTAGGTCATAAGCTATGTTTTTGACGTAAAAAAGGAAAAAAAAATTTGGTACACAAGAATTTTGTTTGCAAGTGTTGTCTGCCTTTCATGATAGGTAAAGGGTTTAACCCTTTACCCAATGAAGGGGGTCACATCCGCCCACATAATATACAAATTCAGCAGAAGAAAAAATATTATTTTTCGAAAAAGTTCAACAAAACCATATCATGTGACCTCTCTTTGGAACGAACTCATTTAGCTCGTTCCAGTGAGGGGGTCACATCATATGGTTTTGTTGAAATTTTTAAAAAAATGATATTTAAAATAATAAATTTTGATATCGTTTGGGTAAAGGGTTAACAGATTTCCAGACAAATAGTTGAGATGCTTTTTCCACTCTGTTTATACAGTGAGAGATAACTAATTTTATTATACGCGAAACGATAGATTATCAAAGAAATTGCGGAAAGATAGAAATCATATCCCCCACTGTGAAGATATAGAAATTTTCACTTTCACAGTATCAATCAAAATGGCGGCTTTCAAAGCATCACTTCAAGGTGAATATGAGCCAAATTATCACTGGAAATGATCAATTTGTTCTAGAAACGTATAATGAAAAGTAAATCTAGTGTTTTTGAGTGGATGCCGATAATTTCCAGCGATAATTCAACACATATTCACCTTGAATTGATGCATGAAATCCACTAGTCAAAACATGGCCTGAAAGTATGTAATATAAGTTTTTGGTTTGGTACGTCCTTTCAAAGGACGTACCAAACCAAAAACTTATATTACAGACGTTCAGGCCATGTTTGGATTAGAAACCCGCCAACAGAATCAGATCGCGAGATGCTATCTGTTCTGAGTATCGATCAAATCACTTCTGCGTATCAATGATTCAATGTGCTGTTTACTTTCATGCATCAATTCAAGTTTGAAAAAATGAGTGGAATTATCAGATTTTTATAAAAAGTGTATAATAAAAAAGAAAATCTAGTGTTTTTGAGTGGATACTGAAAATTATCTCATGAGTGATCGAGACAAAGGTTTATTTTGTATATCCTCTATAAGTGAGCTCCACTGTATTGTTTGTTCGATAACAGCCATTTGGTGGATTTTACAGTGGTTGGGGGATACACAGGTCTCTGTAATAATTTTAAAAAAGAATGACCTCTGGATCCCAAATTTTAGCTCAACTTGACGAAGTCAAAATAAGCTATTGCCATCACGCATGCGGAAGTCTGTTCACATTTTCCTTTAGCACAGGCTACACCCCATAGTTCTTATCCGATCATCACGAAATTTCAAATGCAGGTGTGAGGTCATGTCTTGATGAGAACATCCCCTCCTTTTGGTCACGATCGGTCACCGTGATTGCGAAACCTGAAAACCTTTAGCACAGTCTAGAATATCATATCATTGGACCTTGGTAGGATGACTGTATAATGTCTAGATGAGAATGTCCCCTTTTGGTCTTGATCTGACAACTGTGATGGCTGCCGAACCCCAAAACTGTTACCACAGTCTACAGATCATATTTTATATGGAGGGATTTCATTGTAACTTGGTAGAATGACTGTATGATGTCTTGATGAGAGTTCCCCCATTTGGTCGCGATCTGTCAACCATAATGGCTGCCAGAGCCCAAAACCCCAAAAGCTATAGCACAGCCTACAGTTAGTATTTATGGAGGGATTTCATTGTAACTTGGTAGGATGACTCCATGTAATATCCAGATTGAATGTCCCCTTTTGGTCAACTGTGACGGCCACAGAGGCCCGAAGCCCAAAAACCTTTAGCACAGTCTACAGGTCGTATTTATGAAGGGATTTCATTTGTAACTTGGTAAGATGACTCCAGATAGTATCTAGATGAGAATGTCTCCATTTGATCGCAATCATTCAACAGTGATGGCTGACCGAGCCCCAAACCCAAAAACCTTTAGCACAGACCACAGGTCATATTTATGAAGGGATTTCATTGTAACTTCGCAGGATGACTTCGTATAATGTCTAGACGTGGATGTCCCCTTTTGTTGTGATCGGTCAACCATGATGGCCTCACAGGCCCAAAGCCCGAAAATCTTTAGCACAGTCTGCAGGCTGTATTTTTGGATTTAATTGTAACTTGATGGGCTGACTCATTTTGGAATAATTTCACTGTAACTTGGTAACTTTGGTTGACATACAATAATGGTGAGGGCCACATTAAGCCACCCCTCAATTTTTCAGTACAGGCTACACCTCAAATTATTTTTATTGAAAAACATAGCATACAGGGAACAGAAATTAACATATTCTCAATTATCACAATTTTTGGCTTATTTCATAATCCTTTCATAAACATTGAACACTATCCTTTTCATCAAACAAAACACAGTTAATCTACATAATCTACAGTGTCATTGACACTTGCATTTCTGGTGTCATTATAAGTGACTGTAGGTAGGTTCCTTTCAATAACCAGCATTCTGGCAAATACAACATGGCTGTCAAGTCCAAGCAATAGCTCCAAAAAGACCCAAATGAAAATTCACCATTACATAAAGTGGCCAGTTCGAATACCATCTGTGGCAACCACGTTGTGTCCTTGGGCAAGACAGTTCACCACCATTGCCCACGTGGGGGCACGATGGTGTCATGTATTAAGGCATACTGCACGTTGATGGTGCACCAGTCTTCAACCAATGCTAACCCTGCTTGTGCGGAGTTGGGGAGTTGACATTTGCTTGCTACTACTTGATGATTCTCTCAGGGTACTCCAGCCTCTTCCACCTGTAAAACTGTCCTACTTGAAGTGACCCTGGCTGTGAAAAGTGTCATTAAACCCCAATAAAAAAAATGGTTTTGGAACACAAAAGACAATTTGATAGTTGCTCGCAGGTTCACTCCAGGTACTCCTGCTTCCTCCACCCGTAAAACTGTCGTGGATATGATTAGGCATTGTGCAGAAATATGTGACCTAAAACACCAATAAATAAATAAATTTCAATGGCAAGAGAAATCCTGTTGTGGGCAAGAATATCCGTCAGTAGTATGCAGAGTTAAACACAACATGTTTACCACAGTGAACAATACTTCTCCACTTCCTGGAGTTTCCACTGAAAGAGCACCTGAACTGACATTGCAGTTGTGTTTTATTTGCTTTATAGCCTAAGATGTTGAAAGTTATCTCAAACCCCAACAAACTAACAAACAATGATTTGTAATATTTTCAGCTAAACAGATAAAGGATGTTAACCCTTCACCTAACATGAAAAGCAGCCAACACTTGGAAAAAACATTCTTGAATAACTAATTTTTTTCATTTTTTGTCTCAAAAATATAGGTTATGAACCCTCATTGGAACGAGCTTTACAAGCTCATTCCAAAGAGGGGTCATAACATATGTTTTTGAGCCAAAAAGAAAATAAAAAATAATGAAAATTAATTGGCGATTTTAGGCTCTGTTTTACTGGTAAAATAGGACCCAGTCACCAATGCTTGGGAGATGCAACCCCCTCTCTAAAATGGGCAACATGGCTTATTAACTCCCTAGACACTGATGTCAAAATATCCAGATTTGAAGTAGCCATTTTTCCCATAATGCAAGTGGGAATTTAACCAATTCAATCTTGTTTGACAGAGCTCATTGAGCTCTGTCAAACAAGATTGAATTGGTTAAATTTCTAGTTGCATTATGGGAAATATTTGCATGCTGAACTTTAGATATTTTGACATCAGTGTGCAGGGGGTTAACGTTCACCACTGGTCTTGAGTTGATACTCATGTTGTTGTCATGATTAGCTATTGTGCAAAATATGTGACCCTAAACACCAATAAATAAATAAATTGGCAATTTTTGTGAATAGCTCTGGTCGTTACGTTGGGTAAAGGGTTAAACATTTCAATTGAACATTTTAGGAAACAGTATTTTACAACTATTTATCATAGAATTTTATTGTTATAAGTTATATATATAGTGTATTTTTCTAAGTTATATAAATAGTGTATTTTTTATCGTTATTAAATTTATTAACAGTGTAACCAGATGAGTTGTTCTTACTACCACTCTCCGTCACTTTATACACTGCAGTGCATGTAAATACTGATACTATGGCTTAGTGGCTCACGGTTCAATCCCTTACTTCACCCTTTACCCAACGAATCGGCCACATCCACCCATGTACCGTATTTACTCTATATATTGGGACAGCTAAAAATAATTATTTTCACAGGTGTCCCAATTCTTAGAAAATGGGGAAAGAACAGTCTTGATTTGATGCTGAATAAAGTTTTGTGTGATTCGTTTTCCATCACTATATACGAAAATCGCTGTCCAATTTTTTTTTTATATTTTCATTTTTTGCTTCCAAAACATAGCTTATGATCCCTCATTGGAACGAGCGTATTGCGCTCCTTCCAATGAGGGATCATAAGCAATACGCTCGTTCCAATGAGGGATCATAAGCTATGTTTTGGAAGCAAAAAATGCAATTTTTAGTTACCCCAGAATTTTTTTTATGAATGTCATCTGCTACTAGCGACGGGCCAACTGGAAACAAATCTCCTGAATGTCCCAAACTTTGGAGCATAAAAAAAATATAGTTTTCTGGAAAAAATGTGTGTCCCAAATCACAGTGTCCCAATACATTGAGTAAATTCGGTAATATGCAAATTCAGCAGCTGAAAAAATAATGTTTTTCAAAAAAATTCCTCAAAACCATATCATGTGAGCTCTCATCAAGCTCGTTCCAATGAGGGGTCACATGATATGGCTTTGTCGAAATGTTTTGAAAAATATTTTTAAAGCGATATTTTAAACAAGAGGCCCCACAGGGCCTGATTCGCTCATCTTGAACAGAACACAATATAAACAGAGTCCAAGAATGAGTCTACATTAAGCAATCCACCTGCATAGGATACACTGTCAATCCTTCAGTCCCTCAGGAGTGCCAAAAATAATCCGGGCATCATGCCTTTTCTTCAGTTGATCATAATGTAAAATGTAGAGCTCCCCTATGAAGCCCTTGATACAACCAATGTGGATTAATCTTAGTTACACACCAATAGTGGGTACTGAATACAAAATTTTTAATTCTTCAGCGCCATGGACAATTCCGGCTCCCATAGAGTGCACAAATATTAACCCAGGCTCTCGATTTGAACAAACTTGAATCTGACTTCCCTTGAGATGTTAGGTACCAAATATGAAAGCATTCTGACTGTTGGATCTGAAGAAGAGAAATTTTAAAGAAATTTCTTCATATTGCAATAAGTTAAAATTTATGCTACCATAACGAGCCCAAATATTAACCAACGGATCCGATTTGAATAAATTTGAATCTGACATCCTAGAGATGTTGTATACCAAATATGAAAGCATTTTGACTAGTGGATCTGAAGAAGATTTTTGAAGAAATTCTCTCATATTGTACTAAGTTAAATTTCAGGTTCCCATATGGAGCCCAAATATTAACACAGGCACTCAAATTGAACAAACATGAATCTGACCTGAGACCCCCCCCCCCCCCCCCCCCCACCTCCACTCCCACCAGAGATGCTGTATACCAAATATGAAAGCATTCTGACTGGTGGATCAGCAGAAGAAGATTTTGAAAGCAATGTCCTCATATCACACTAAGTAAAAATTTGGTCTACCATAGAGAGCCCAAATATATACGTAGGGATCTGATTTGAACAAACTTGAATCTGACCTTCCCAAGAGATATTGCATACCAAATATGAAAGCATTCTGACTGGTGGATCTAAAGAAGAAGATTTTTAAAAATGATCACCCATATTGAACAAAGTGAAAATTTGGTCTTCCGCAAGAAGCCCAAATATTAACCTGGGGACTTGGTTTGAACAATCTTGAATGTGACCCTCATAACAATGATGTATACCAAACATTAAAAGATTCTGACTGGTGGTTCTGAAGAAGATTTTTAAAGAATATTTCCCATATTACCCTAAAAATTCAGGTTCCTGTATTGAGCCCAAATATGAACCAATGGGCTTTATTTTAACAAACTTGTATCTGAACCCCTATGCCCCCCCTCCCCCCCCCCCCCCCCCCCACCTATGAATGCTGAAAACCGAATATCAAAAGATTCTGATGATTGATTCTGGTGGTGAGGAGGGGAGGGGAGCTTACAAGTGACCTTTTAAGATTATAGCATCAGAGCATTGCATTCAGATACCATACACATCTCTGCAAGTTCCTAAGGCATGATCATTCATAGATTTGTTTAGAGTCTTTCTTGTGGGGAGGGCAGGTGGGGGGGGGGGGGGGGTGAAATTGAATTGTCAAATGAAGGCTGAAGGTATGAAGCACTGCTCAAGTTGATTCAGTAGGTTGTTGCCCGCTGTATTTTGGAACATGACTAATAATTATCTGTTTCTGAGCTTGTAAATCATTACTGGATTTGTTCCTCCACTTCCTGTGCATGGGAATTTAGAGAAGACTAGGGCTGAAATGGTTGGCTCATTTTCGTACAACAAACCGAGAGCTATAACCAGATAATGTCCAGTTATCCGTGGTCATTATTTCACTGAATATGGGAACAAAACTATAGGAATAGGAAAGGAGTATTCTCAAACTGTTCGAGCATCGACAGCGTTTGTTTGTATACACACTACAGAATAGGAATAGTTTCTGTGATTACTAATTACTCATGAAAAATGATGATTATTAATGAAATCTTGAATGTCAAAGTCGATTATTTCTCAATATACACAATGCGGCTTCGATGTGTAATCTTTCACAAAGGAGAAGCGGCAGATTTACTGCATTTTAAAGTGGAACGACGATCACTTTCGATATTTCGGATAACTGGTTGACGGTTTTTTCTAATCGATTAGGTAGCTAACCGGTTTCAGGGGGCAGGGTTAGGTTAGATGTGTGTGGTGGAGGGGATGGGTGTGTGTGGTGGATGGGGGTCTAAGTGTAAGTTTAGGGGCAAATGCACTGCTAATCTAAAATTCTAAAACAATTTGAGGCCCAAAGTGGCTCCTTCATAACAGCTACTTAACTCTTTTGGCATGACAGGTGACTAAAGTCGAAGATGGCAGACTGTGGAAAGGTACTGCAGTAGTCATTTTAGCCAACTGTGTGTGTCCATTTCTAAGTGCTTTTAACCCTTTACCCAACGGAGACGATCAAAATTTATTATTTTAAATATCATTATTTCAAAACATTTCAACAAAACCATATCATGTGACCCATCATTGGAACAAGCTCACATGATATGGTTTTGTTGAAATTCTTTGAAAAATACTATTTTTTCAACTGCTGAAGTTGCATATTACGTGGGGGGAGGGGGGAGGATGCGGCTGATTTGTTGGGTAAAGAGTTGAACAAACATATGTATTCCTATGTTTCATGCACCATTTATGTCCTATCCATGAACAACGATATCGTTCCTTGAAAGTATAAAGGTGCCATTTAAATATATACAGAAAATCATATGAAAAACTGTCAATGAGATCATTAGAACATCTTTTAAAATAATAACGCTTCAGTCTAACAACCTATACTTTTTGTAAAAAATTCCTGATGAATATTAGGCGCCAAGAATTCTGTTTCTCAGATTATTCCACGCCAAAAGAGTTAACTGGAGCTGGAAAGTGCAGTAAAAACTGCTTGTTCTAGGACTTGCTTGGGGAGGGGGGGGGGGGGGGAGAACAACAGAAACAAAAAATTTAAAACACACATAGATATATATCTGTTTATTTATTTTAATCATCACAGTAGTCTTAGAAATTTAACCCTCATTATGAATTATAAATACATGAAATGAGTTTCAATGTGAAACAAATAATGATCACCGAGATGCCAAGTTTTATAATAACACTATTTACAAGTCAAAACTCTGGAATGTAAAAATATTTCCTTATTGCACACCCTGGTATTTGTATGTACCCTGAACTGAACCTTATAAATTATACTGCAAGTCAAGGAGACAGAACTGCAGGAGCAGAAATGTGCCAAGGGCAGGTTTGAAATAAAGAGTTTATTTTGTAACCCATTAGCAGGTTTACACTATATAACATGGTCATAACCTATTGGAAAAAGTCTTGTAATGCCTTTTCGCTTTCTCAGTTTTTACTACACAAGTCATGTTGCTTACATCTGAACACTTTACCCAACACAACAAAATTTATTATTTTAAATATCATTTTTTAAAACTTTCGAAATTATTTTAACAAAACCATATCATGTGACCCCTCTTTGGAACGAGCTCAAGAGGGGTCACATGTTATGGTTGACCCCTCTTTGGAATGAGCATGTTGAGAAGGGGTCAACGTGCTTGTTCCAAAGAGGGGTCAATCATAACATGTGACCCCTCTTTGGAACGAGCACGTTGACCCCTCTCAACATGCTCGTTCCAAAGAGGGGGTCACATGTTATGGTTTTGTTGAAATTGTTTGAAAAATAAGAAAATTCAGCTGCTGAATTTGCATATTACACGGGCGGATGTGGCCAATTCGTTGGGTACAGGGTTAACAGAATTTCAACCAAAATAAATAACTAATGTGCAGCCTTGCTTTGGTGAGCATATATGTTAGTTATTGCTATTTATTTTGATGGATATTCTGTTAAGATGTAAATGACATGCCATTGTATACATAGACAAAACTACATGTATGTTTCAATGAGTCGTTTTGTATTCAATGAGTCAGATGTGCGTAGGAAGAAAACGTCGAGACCGAAGGTCGAGACGTTTTCTTTCTACGCACATCTGACGAATTGAATATAAAACGACTCATTGAAACATACATGTGGTTTTGTATTTATTAAATGACCTAAGCACCAACTGACCTAATTTTCTTTTCTATCAACGGTGGTAAACACCATGCACTTTATGCAGTCGCATTGCATAAAAAAAGTCCCGGTTGGAACAGGTTGGTGTGCAATACGGAATTCCGTATTGCACAGCCGTATTGCACGCCGTATTGCATAAGAGAGACTGCATGGGCATGTAATAAATTTGTAGATGAAATATGCAACATTTGAGTCAAGTTTGTTCCAAACGATGGTCATACAGTTAAAACTAGAAGTCCTGTCACAAACTGTGCACTTATCTAGGCTTAATTGCGCGTAGGAATTCCGCACAATTGCCATATTGAATGGCATCCAAAGCACGGCAGGTTCTCCTGGTTACTCACAGCAAACACATGCAATGTTTCTGCCAATGGACCTCCAGGTTACCCGGAGGTCCATTGGCTGAAACATTGCTTGTGCACAGACCATATGTACAGAATTTGATAGCTTTACTATGGTCATAACGCGTAGATTAACAAGCAGATCGATGAGCTATTTGTGCGCATTTCATGACAGAACTTCTAGTTTTAACTGTATCTGACTGGAAAAGCATGTGTTATTAGGAAGTTAATTTATGCGGCATTATTTTATCGTACATCGTAACCTGTACTGGGTTCACATATTTTACATTTCATGTACCTCCCCCCTCTCCTCCCCACCCCACATAACCTAAACGATCGTTCGCATTTTATTTCCACATCGGATATTGCTGGTCATCGAACTTGACATAGACACTGTTGCTATAAAGACATGTACCAAAAAGAATTGAAATCTGTTAACTATTGTTCAAGTTATCCCGTAAACAAGATTTATAGAATATTTTTATAACAAAGGCCAATAACTCCCATAATTTTCAAGAGATATCGGTGGTCATTGAACTTGACATAGACATTGTAGCTATAGAGACATATACCAACCAACAAGAGCAACGTGAAGCATGTGGCATATGCCCCCTCCTACAATATCATGGATAGAATTACAAAAAAAACCCACAAGATCAGTCTTGCAGAACTTTAGAGTTACAGAGCAGAAACCAATTTCAAAAGTATTTAACATTGGAGGTCACTGTGACCTTGACCTTTGGCACATCATGGTCAAAATAAATAGGCTTCTTCCACTTTGGCACATCATGGTCAAAATAAATAGGCTTCTTCCACTCATCATATCCAACCCACATGTGAAGTTTGGTAAAGATCCGGTTGGCAGAACTTTAGTTAATTGATGGAATGCAAAAAGTTAACGGATGATGGACATGGTGATAACATAATGCTACCTCCTCAAAGAGGGCGGGGGCATAAAAAGAATTGAAATCCATTAACTATTGTTCAAGTTATGCCATAAACAAAGTTTGGACAGATGGATGGATGGCAAGGTGAACGGACTGACAGAGCTCAATGCTATATCCCTCACTTGCAGGGGAGTGGGGGGGGGGGGGGGGAGGGGGGAAGGGGGAGACGATATAAAAATAATGACTGGGCTTGAGGGTAACAATGTGGATTGTCTTCCCAAGGGACCATTATCCAAGAGATAATAATCCCAAGGGGAGACAAGCCATATTGTTACCCTCAAGCTCAGTCATTATTTTATTCATTACACTGAATGAAGATTCCGTCTCAATACAATTATTTTTTGATAAATGTCTCCATCAAATATAGAGGAGGAACTAAGCTTCTTTACTTTTAATAGGGGAAGAAGTGAATGTCAAAACACAATTTTATTCTTCAAAACAAACACAGTAAATTGGCTTTTCAATTGAATGTCCTTATAGCGAATCATTTTGAATTGCTCAGTTCTTTTACTGTCCTTAATTTTGAGCAGTTCCTCTATTTCAGACTGGCAAGTATCAGCAAATCTTCTGGTAGGCATTTTGCAGATTTAAACTATTACACAATGTGGAAGTCGTTTGGTGAAAAAACTACGTCATCATGCGCTCGTTCAACAATACTTTGAGTGCCCCCACTGATGATGTTGGGATCTTGGGCTGAAGCAGGTAATAATGCAACAAGAGCACGGCCTAGCGGGGCAACATATGCCTGCCAAATTGGATCATGCGTAAGTTTCTCAGGGGTAAAGTTTGAAATTTTTGTTGACTCGACTATGTGTGTCCCCTCCCCCCTCCAATCACTGCACATTTAACTACCCCATCTGGGGTAAAGGGTTTCAAATTGTATGCTTGTGTGCACACATTTCATAGTTGTTTGGTGAAAATTTAGTATGCAGAATGGAAATGCAAACAATTTTTAGGTGTAGAAGATTCTCCTCACCGTTTACAATGGTAGCGTGCATTCATTGCCAGGTTAACTTCATTGATAACGATTGACGATAGGCAGCGCCAAGGAAAAGGACATTTTGAGGATCATAAAAGCTATAAACGATCTAGTCGTTTAAAAATAAAATGGAGTTATCTGCTCCTGTCCCATGCACAACGACAATTGATGATCAACATGGGTGCAAAGTTTGAACAATAAAGCAAGTAAAACATTGAAGGAGTAGGCGACACAATACTGTTATGTTTCAAGTACTAAAAGGGGTCATAACTCTGGAAATACATAACAGAGTTACCTGCTCTTTTCACATGCACAACAGCAATTGGTGGTCAACGTGTGTGCAAAGTTTGAACAATATCGCATGTAAAATGTTGAAGGAGAAGGCGACACGATACTGTGGTGTTTCCAGTACTAAAAGGGGGCATAACTCTGGAAATACAAAATGGAGTTACCTGCTCTTGTCACATGCACAACGGCAATTAGTGATCACCATGTGTGCAAAGTTTGAACAAGATAGCATGTAAAATGTTGAAGAAGTAGGCGACACAATACTGTGATGTTTCCAGTACTAAAAGGGGGCATAACTCTGGAAATACAAAACAGAGTTACCTGTTCTTGTCACATGCACAACGGCAATTTCTGATCAACATGTTTGTAAAGTTTGAACAATATAGCAGGTAAACCTTTGAAAGAGTAGGCGACACAAAAATTGTTCACAGACAGACAGACAGATGGA
The DNA here is from genome assembly GCA_031216915.1 of Pictodentalium vernedei. Lineage (NCBI taxonomy): Eukaryota > Metazoa > Mollusca > Scaphopoda > Dentaliida > Dentaliidae > Pictodentalium > Pictodentalium vernedei. The sequence continues at coordinate 502,437,864 of CM062293.1, forward strand.
CAGACAGACAGATGGACAACTCCATAACACAATACATCCATCAAAAAATGACGGGCGTATAAAAATTATTAACCAGCATTATTCACCACGGGTGGAACATTGTGAAATGTTTAATGGGATTACACGGCAGATTAGCATAACATTTGTAGATGAGATATAATAATATATATTATTTCCCTTATACGAATGGATTAGAGCCCTTCGAGGATGGGTTTGGATGTTGATTGCCTTATTCTTGATTAGTATATTTTCGAATCAGGGTAAGTCATATTCTTTCACGAGGGAAGAACGCAAGCGCTTGCTTTTATTAAGAGGCCTGATTTGTAATGCTTGCACTGCATGCAGCAGGGACTGACGGGAAAGGAGTGTGATCTCTCTCACTCGCCATCACTCTCCTAAATTTTTCACTTGGGGAGAAATTAATCACTCACCTTCCTGATGTATGTAGAAATTATGTCTGAGCATCAAGTTATATATTGTATTTCAATCACCCATTACATGACCCAATTAGGAGATGATACTTGCAAAACATTATCTCGCATAACTGAAATCTTTCATTTTTTGCTTAAACCATAACTTATGACACCTCAATGGAATTAGCTCGTTCCAATGAGGGGTCATCAGCTATGTTTTTAGAGCAAAAATGAAAAAAATAAAATTTATATGGTCATTTTCATGTATAATGCTGGTCAGTTTGAGCGGTCATAGTAGGCAAGGGGTTAAAATCACTCTCCTGAATTTTTTACTCAAGCAAAATCAAAATAAGGAGAGTGATGATTCACTCACCTGCATTCTCTTTCCGGCAGACATGGCATGCAGTGAACCAAAGCTTCCTATAGAAACACCCACCCACAGGGTAGAGTTTTCTGCAAATAACTGATGTCTTATATCTCTGCTGCTATTTATTTATTTATTTATTTATTTATTTATTTATTTATTTATGTTTAAGGTCACAAATTTCTGCACAATAGCGAATTGTGCACAGCATGGATATTAAGTCAAGTCCAGCCAACCGCTTATACACATGTTGCCCATTTTAAAGGACTTCCACCCCAAGCATTAATGACTGGGTCTATTTTACAAGTAAAACATAACTTATTTACCTCAGTACATAAGCACTGCTCCACTTCTTTGGGTTTCCATGGGGAACTCCGCCTGCTTTTGATCATTAGGCCACACAAAGTACATTTTCTGTTTCTCAGGCCATTATATGTAAAATTGCAAGCGGGCGAGCAGTTTTCTATTTTATTTTTTATTTCAGTAATTATTTCTTTCCCATCAAACGTTCATGTTCTTGGTTCAAGTTTTAGGCCTCATAATCTACAGAATAGCATGGGTGGTGGTGTATTTCATCCCTTGAGTGCAAGAAGGCTTTGCAATGCTAAAGCATTGCAAAGCCTTCTTGCACTCAAGGGACAAATTCATCAATTTTTTTTAACTTGGGTAAAATATCTTGGGTGAAAATTTAGTTTTTATTTTTTTTATGTTTCAATTGGTTATAAAAAGAGAGCATGCGGCAGCCAAAAGGACCATGCTGGAGGGCCTGAGAAACAGATTTTTATTTTTTTTAGGCCTTAATTTGCATTCTTTAATTTCCAGTAGGATGAGAAATGAAGTCCACATGTACACAATGAATAGTGCAATAATGAAAAGTGAGTCCCACAGTGATGATAATAATGAAAATCCACCATATAAATTAAATTATGATATACACCCTAATGGTATTGATGAGATTACTGAATTCCTGAGAGTAAATAATTTATCAATATTCATACTTTTTTCTACTAAAAAATTGAATATATTGAAACCCTCATCAAAAATCGTAACAAATTAAGAATATACATCAAGTGGTTTTTAAATAAATTGTTGAAACCCTCATCAAAAATCATAACAAATAAGAATATTGATCAGGTGGTTCTTAAAAAAATTATTTCGGCAATTTTTTTTTGATTTGTAAAGCATAAGTACAGGGTTGTTTAAACCTTTACCCAACAAATCGCCCACATCCTCCCACGTAATATGCAAATTCAGTAGTTGAAAAAATATTATTTTTTCAAAAAATTTTCAACAAAACCATTTTTCAACAAAACCATATCATGGGACCCCTCGTTGGAATGAGCTCATTCCAACAAGGGGTCACATGATATGGTTTTGTTGAAATTTTTTGAAAAATTTAAAAAAAAGATATTTAAAATAATAAATTTTGATATCGTCTGCGTTGGGTAAAGGGTTACCCCTTTACCTAACATGGGCTTTGCAAAGCATGGGCCACTGCCCCAACTCGTAGGAATATTCAAGCCAGCCTTAAAGGTATTGTGGAACAGAAAAAATTTCTTAGCCAAAAAAGAGTGAAAAAGGGCCATAACTATGGGCAAAATTATTGAACGGAACCCATTCCTTGTGCATATCCATTCACTAGATACCCCCAAATCCCTCTTAGGCGGTCGGGGCATAACAAATCGACCACGTCTACCCATGTAATTTACAAAATGAGCCCTTGGAAAATAGTTATTTTTCAAAAACTTTCAACAAAACTATATCACTTGTCAAACTTGTTCCAATGATGGTTCACATGATATGGCTTTGTTGATTTTTTTTTCAATTGAAACAATAATATTTAAAAAAATAAATGTGAAATCGATATGTTGGGTAAAGGGTTAACCCTTAAAGGTCTGATTCTGCCTTTTAATCATATTTTTCTACATGTACATCACACCAGGTACCCCAACATACTGACTTTGGATAAACTTGCAAGTTACATTCAAAGTGCTTTGGCAGGTGTTTCTAGGCAAGTCTTGGCTGCCTATAAAGGCAGCCAAGCCTTGCCTTAGAACAGCTGTATGGGAACATCATGTGGACTGTCCAAGAAGGGCAAAAATGTATAAAAATCTCCAGACCCTTGAGGGTTAAATAAAGAAGCCCTAAAGAGTCATAATTTGATATGAAATTGCTCAAGAAAGTTCCCTAAAATTAAGGTGAGCTGAGGTTTATGGAGGCGCTGATCCATTTAAATGAATGAGTTTAAGAGATTTCAACTCATGACTAATTTGGGATTCTTTTATCATATAATGTGAAATAACCAAGTATGTCAAAGTACCGCTGGTACCAACATAACCGGGACAGGGCAAAGCCCGTCCCGTTGAAACCGGTACCAGGACAAGTGAACAATTGGGTGACATCACAATCAGATGGGAGAAATTTGTATGTTAAACCAACCCAGTCCCCAAGATCGCAAAGACAAACATGGCATCATACCAATTATTCTGCGTTGACATCAAAGTAATCATGAAGCACGAAAATAATGCTTTATGATTACTCTGATGTTGCCACAGAATAATTTCTTTGAAGTAGCCGATGACGGTGCTTTCATTGTCTTTGATGCCACATTTGGAAAGTTAAAATGATCGGCATATCGAGGTGGTGGTGCAGACAGAACATGCCCCTTTAGAGTGTTTGGATATGTTCATTCACAAATAAGCTGAAAGTGTGTCGTGTAAGTATGACATACATAATTTGTCCCCTGAGTTCCAATGTGTTCTATGTGGCAGCAGGCATATAGAACACATTGGAACTCAGGGGACAAATTATTAGCCGTTTACCCTCGTTCAATTAGGAATTTCCCCATAAAATAATTTTGTCCCGGTACCGGTGGGACAAAAGCTTCAGTACCGGTGCCGGTTGGAGCAAGAGGGAAACGGCAGTACAGGTACCGGTTGACATGCCTGGTAATAACTCTTCACCAAAACTAAAACAGACAAGCACTTTTCCCAAAGATCACCAACCAAAAATAATTTTTTTCCAAGAAAAACGATAACTCGAGCACTCATTTGGAATGGCTTGTCCGGCTCTTTCCAAGGGGGTTCATAAGCTATGTTTTTGTAGACACTTCCTGTCTAGGCCAATGGTAGGTATGATAAATACAGAAATTACTTCATATTTCCATTATCTATCAGCCATTAACACTGGTCCAGACATGCTGAATAGATAATAGGATGGAGGGCTAAAACAGGACTGACAGGAAAAAACAATAACAAGTCGGCTATTGCTTATTCCAAACAGTAGGAATCCTTAAAACAGCTTAAGGATAAAATAGGATTTCTTTACATCCAAGAGTGATGGATAAATGTCATTGTTGGATACAATACCTATAAGGATATAAGAATCCATACTGGTGTAAGATTGGTTACCTCTTCTAAGACTATAGCATATCCCAAATGCTATACTTTAGGTAAAGGGGACCAAAATGTAAATGCATCCAGAGGTAACATGAGAAGATTTATATCAAGATTATGAATTATAGGTTATTGAACGGAATGAGCTCATGACTTCTAAAACTATATACAGTAGAATCCTCTTAATTGGATATCCATTTTGCCAGTGAAAATTATTCAATTAACAGGAGTATACAATTAACAGGGATTAGGTCAGTTTCCTGTGTTCTGGAGGTAAACTGAGCATTTATTCTATTATATCTTGTTTGACAGAGCTCACAGAGCTCTGTCAAACAAGATATAATAGAATAAATTCCTGTAGTGAATGCAGTGAGGCCAAAAAGGTTGATAAATAAGGGGAATTTGGAGCGTGTCACAGTAACTTTTTCGACATATTACAAAAAATTATATACAATTAACAGGAGTTTACTCTACAACCCATATGCAATTAACAGATCAAATTTGCACTGAAGGTATGGTAAATGGTTTTGTGTTTGAAAATGATATTCAATTAACAGGGATATACAATTAAGAGATATTCGATTAAGTGGGCTCCACTGTACAAATATATCAATCATTGGCATTAATTGTGGTCCACCATAGCCAAGAAAGAGACATGCAGGCTTTTCACTAAAAAGCCAAACTCTATGCACAAATACCCTCCCCTTCCCCTTCTCCTTTTTTTGAAAGAAATCATTTTCAAAACAAAGAGGGTGGCCACGATAAATGTCAAGTGTCGCAATGCAAAAGCTTGAAATTTGAATTATATAACATTCTGAGCAGCAGACAGTGGACCTTGACATCTTGGATTCCCTTCCGCAGATTCAAGATTCCTGAGGTTGAAAGAAGTGAATGTAGAAGGTTGTGTCCAACATGCATCCTTCATAATATCTGAGAGAACATATGCCCAGGTGGATGATAAAGCTTTAACCTCATGAGCAGAGATTCTATTCACTCTATTGGCCCTATCAGATAAATTTCTATAAGTGATACGGATAGTAGACTGAATTCATCTACAAATGGAATGAAATAAAATATCCTTTCTGGGCTGACAGAAAGAAAGTCTATTTATTCCTTTCCTCATCATTACGTGTACACTCCATACGAAAAAAATTATCCAAAAATCAACTGAGTGTGTTATCTGTAATTACATAATGTAAGACGTCCACTCACTAATCAGTGTTGATTGGACTGTATTGGGAAAAAATTTGCCAATTAACATATTAATTTCTGTTCACTATATCTTTTTTTTTTGTACCCGATACATTTTGTTTGGGAATTTTGTATATCAAATAAAATCTTTAAAGGTGAAAATCGGTTCGGTAAATCCCGTTATTTTGTATGATAAATTTGACCCAAAAAGTTAAAAAATTTATAGTAATTTATATATTTTTTATACTTACCAATGACCCAGACATAGCTGGTGCTAACTCTTAAAATATAGGGCCAAACACAAATTTTGCCCCCCAATCCCCAAAATTTGCATCTAAAACTAAAGAAAACATGTCCAGAAAGGCCCTCCACACCTCGCCCCCACTGCGCATGCGCAGTGTCAAGGACGTTCCGAAATTGGCGCCATTTATCATTCTAATAACCAGTGCCTGGTAAGCGCTATGTACTCAGTGGGGAGGCAAGAGTTCCCAACTCCTGGGAGGGCCATCCCCGTCTGGGTCATTGGTAAGTATAAAAAATATATAAATTACTATAAATTTTTTAACATTTTTATACTGTACCAATGACCCAGACATAGCTGAATAGTAAAAAGGCTGGAGGGCCAAGGACATAGAGCAAAATGGAATACGCTCAATAAAATAAAATAGAGTCATCCCCTGTAGGGAAAAGAAGTAATAGGCCTTACATGTATCTTTCTTATTTATGATAAATTAGAAAGATACAACACCTTCCAAAAATTGAGCTTCATACATCCATGTACTCTATTAATATCCAATAATCCTTATACTAATAATTTTTAAAGTAAGCCAATAATAAAGTAAGTCTAGAGAATAGAGACTCTTATACTCCTAAAAGTGTGTGAGAATTGCATAATCATGTCCGTTGACATATGCAATATTCAAAAGCTATACTTTAAAAACTAAGACTTGAATGAATTTTATAAACTTAAACTTCTCACTAAACAACCATCCCAATAACAGCTCAGAATTACTAACTCCGGAGGAGGTATCCCCTTGTTTTCATAGTAAAAACAGGTGACCCAAGGGAACACCCTCCCCCCCCCTTTTTCTTGCCCTGGGTCAAATAGCCCAGAGCGAAGAGGGCAGCCGAACGGAGACACTGCCGAAACAGACAGCCTACCTAGCTATAGTAGCAACTGTTAAGTGAATGACATTCTGAGCAGTAGATAATAGACCTAACAATAGAGGCCTCCAGAAATGGACTCGATATTTCTGAGATAAAATTCATGAATGGATGGCTGAGCGCAATGAGCAGCCTTCAAAAATCTATAATAGCAACACTATTAATGTAAGCCCAAGAAGTAGAAGAACTCTTACTTCAAGAGCCGAAATCTAAAGCACAACTGCTAAGCCAATGATATACCATAAGCAGTACGCTAGTTAATAGAATCGATTAACAATAAAATGGAGCGTAACGTCCTTCTAGACATCAAAGACAGAAGAAGCTTACGCCCTTGTAATAAACAGATATCTGTTTATAAATACATAAACTGTATCCGGAAAGAGTAAAGGCCTATGCCCATACGAAGACGGAAGGACCTTAAAATAATAGGTTCCGGATAAAAGGAGCCTAACTCTTATGCAACAATCCAACCTAAATAGTAACGGAAGTATTGATTCCGAAACTATGAAAGTGAAAATCATCCATCGATAGTGCATGAAACTCACTGACTCTACAGTAAAAGAGAAACCAACAGAATTACTGTCTAAAAGGTCAGAATTTGAAAACTACTGTTTCCAGAGGCTCAAATGATTACTTAGCTAAATAAGAACCGAAGTTAAAATCCGTATAGGAATTTAATCTAAAGATTCTAAGTCTATTTATCAAAAAGTTACTAACTGACTTAGATAAAGAGACAAAAGACTCAATTGTAAACTATGGTAGAGTGCATAGGTATGAGGTAACATAAACCTATAACCTAAATAACAACAGGCTGCAGTAGATCTTGTGAAACAAGTATACTAAAAACTAGCAATGCGTAGTATGGAGGGATCAACCATATGAACATAATGATCCCTACACCACGACGGAAGAGCCTCTACTTTAGTCGCATAGAATAGCGAAGAAGAGGATCTCCTATAGTAAGAAATCGCGTCCAAAGCTCGTCCAGTACAGTGCTAACAATGCAATACGGACCACACAACGGAATACATGAAGGTTGCGACCTTGCTGGTTGTGATAAAGATGACACGATTTACCCAGTGAAAAAAGATCCTCACATAGAGGAAGATTTCACGTTAAGATCCACAGTAGACAAGAGAGTAAATTACTCATGATCTCTGTGAAGATAGAGATGCTATCAACAGAAATGTATTGTGGTTGTTTATCCTAGCAATACCTGCTAAAACAACAGCGCCGGAGGATACGCGTATCCTATCATTGCGTCCTATAGATCAATAGAGCGTTAACAGTATTAGCTCAGAGATCTGGACAAGCCAACACATACGTCTGCAATTGATTAGCAAGCTGTGTCATAATAAAACATCATTGGGCGCTCCCTTAGATAGCAAATCTGATTGAATACTTGTTTGTTGAGAGTCCATTCTGACAGCAACAAGCGACCCGTAAGAGAACGGGAGTGCGAAAAAACAATCAGACGACCCCGAATATGACGGACCAAAACTGAACTTGGTGTACAATAACCAACAGACGGATTCTTTCCATTAAATTGAATAACGGAAACGAAAGAGTGCCTCCCTGGTTCCGGAGATACGCCACTACTGTCGAATTAAAGGACAGGAATTTGGGCATGCATTTCTGAATAATGTTCATGCAATGACATAAAGCAAGCCTAAAAAACATTATTCCGCGGAAGTTAAACTGACAGCTAAAAGACTGCGGAACCCAAAGACCCTGGCACTTCGAATCCGTAGGGATCAGTATATATCCCAATCTGTTTGACTGGCAACCGTCATAACAGCCACACTAGGGTCCGGCAACTGCGGCGGCACTCTCTGAGTCAACCACCGAATGTTTGCCCCAGTCTGAATCTCTTGTAACACTAGATAGACAAGAGAATGAATAAACCAAGCAATTCATGGATTGCCGGAAAGTTGCCGTCGAAGAGAAGCTCCTCCGAGAACGAAGCGACTCTGAGAGAGTTCTTAACCTACTATCCACGCGTGGATGTAGCTAGGGCTGCATCACGTCTAACCAACTCCAATCAGCCACTGAAGGGCGGAGTTATACGTGAACAAAATACTGCCCTCAAAAGAAATTACATTGAGAATAATATCCCGTAAATCTTTTCTTGAAGACGTAATGATAACGCCTCAGTAAGGCGGATTACGTATAATAAAGCGTCTAAGTTAAGTCTACTATACATAATGTCGTTCCCAATATTGAAATTGGAAAAGACATAAACGGCGAAAAAGAATATATGCAGTCTTTAATCACACCGTCTAGACGCATATGAACTCTCGGTATGCCCTGCTCTGCCAAAATAAACTATATGTAAAAAAGATAAAATGGCAGAAATGAGCCACGCGGACAAGAAACTAAACTATCATGCTTAGTAGCAGGCTTGTATATATATATATATATATATAGCGTCGAAAAATAAAACACATGTTGTAATGACAATATTGGACTGCGTCGGTAAGTCAGGGACAAAGTCCCTGTACCGATCGAAAAATCCGAGTCCAATGACGCTATAAGTCTCTTATCCAAGATCGCAGCAATGAAGTCCGAAAAATAATCACTGGAAGAAATGCCAGAAGATATGAAAGGCATCTTCCGATACTACTAAAGGGAAAACTCGAAATCTATCGAATCCCTTTCGCCATCCTATCGGACCCTATAAAGCGTTCGGTCGTCCGTAGCTTGATGCAACCGCGGACCGCACCGACCCAGCGCCGTCGGATAATTCCTGATTCGACCGAGAAACCGTCAATTGCTGGGATGCTGCGAAACAAGTGTGCTAACTCGGATAGCACGTCCGTCACCGAGGCCTGAGGAGCAGCGGTCTTACGATGCATTGCCGCAGGAAGCTCCGAGATCGTTACCCCGTGCATACTTCCAATATGCGAGCGAACGGAGTGTATAGGCCTCGTGTCCCTTGGCTACCGGATGGCGCGACCTATTCGCTGTGGAATCACTGAATGCCGAAACTGATCGGATACTCGAGGTCACGTAGCCAATGTGCGGTCGTGTGCCCTGCTGTGAGGATGAGGAAGCATTAAAGACAGTCTCTCGGACTGTCAATATAACGGAGCGTCCCGAGCAACGGACATATGCTCCGAATGTAAAATATCTGAACCACAACATGCGGTCCCCTATGTTGTTGGCTTCCTCCGATCTGTCCTCAATCTGCCGTCACTGGGTGAGTACTAAAGTAATTAAAGTGCTCGCATCACCCAAATCTCCTTCCTAGACCGCAACGGACGAACCCGGCAGCCGAACCATTCGATGAATGTATGCTACACCGGGTGAGCTAGCGAATGTCATTCGTAAGCGATAGACATATTCCATGAGCACTAATTGCCGCTAACTCTTCATTAACTATGACGACAGAGGCACACTTTAGAAAGACATCTCCATAACTCTTCGAACAAGAAACCATAAATGCTTGGATAGCAAGCATAAAATAATAATATATATAGCGTCGTTCAATAATTCGAAAGTTTGTGTGACATTATTGGACTATGTCGGAACTGAGGGACGATGTCCCTGAACCGAACCAAAAATTTCTAAGTCCACCGACGCTATCAGTTTCTTATCCGGCATCGCAGCATATGTTGTTCCGAAAGGGAAAGCTTGAAATCCACCGAATCCCTTTCGGTATCCCGTCGGACCGGATGAAATTTTTCGGACGTCCGTACCCGCTTCCGCGGAGCGTCCCGACCCAGCATCGTCGGATAAAATATATGCGACAGATTCAGTTGATGCTGGGATGCTGCGATAAACTGTGCTATTAAGGAAAGCACGTCCGTTCCCGAGGCCTGTGCAGTAGCGGACTTACGATGCATTGCCGCTGGAAGCTCCGTGTACGTTGACTCCCGCACACTTTCTATGCGAACGTCCGGAGTCTGCAGGCCTCGAGTCCCCGGCTACCGACCCAGCGCTGTCGGATAATTCTCGATCCGACCCGTTTCTGTCGGCTGCTGGGATGCTGCGATAAGCTGTGCTATGTGCACAAGAACGTCCGGCGTCGAGACCTGCGGAGGCGCAGTCTATCGGTGCTTCGCCGAGGGCAGCTCCGCATCAGATGGCTCCCGCATACTTCCTATGCGAACGTTCGGAGTCCATCGGTCTCGAATCCCTGGCTGCCGGATGGTGTGACCTGGTCGCCGAAGAATCCTTGATCGGCGAAGCTGGTAATATATCGGCGGTCACGCAGCCAAGGTGCGGTCGTGTGCGCTGATGAGAAGAGGAAGCCTTAGCAGTCTCAGCAGACTGCCTATACAACGGAGCGTCCCGAGCGACGGACGTATGCTCCGCTAACGACACATTTGTACCACAACATCTGGGGCCAGATGTTGTTGAACGAGAGAGGGGCCTCTCTCGCTTGCCGTCCGGATGGACCGGAACGAGCTATGAACCGGACTAAAAGGCTTCCTCCGTTCTCCCTCCGATCCGCCGTCACTGGGTGTGCATTAAGTTAATTTTATAGTGCTCGCATCACCCCAAAATTCCTTCTAGACCGCAACGGACGAACCCGGCTGCCGAACCATTCGGTGAATGGACGCTACACCGGGCGAGCTAGCGGACGTCAAAGGCCGTCGAACCTACTAGGGTCCTCTTAGGCAATTGGCGTATTACATGAGCACTTTTCCGCTAGCCCTTCATTAATTGTGACGACGGAGGCACACTGTTGGAAGACATCACAGATACATCACCCTAATCTTGATCGTCTGAAATAGAAATTGATAAAGTAGAGTGACCCTGCGGGGAAAGGACCGGAGTGTCCAAATCCCCAACAACATACCGTGACATACGCTTCCCATATTGTCATCGAAATCATACGATACAGAACAGGAGTTAATGCGAGTACACTGACCACATATAGAATGATAATAAGGTCAGAGGAAGACTTCCTCCTAAAACAATTGATCAATATCCTTTCAATGAGAAAAGAAAACAAGTCCTGGTACTCGCACTAACCCCTGGCAATCAAATACATAATAATAATATGATCCATTAATATAGAAAAAATAATTGAAATCAAAATATTTTGAAAAAATATTTTTTCAGAACAGCCCAAGTTTCTGAAAAGTAACGTTGAGCCCCAATGGATCCCAAGCCTAAGTGTGGACAAAAATTTTAAAAATATTTTAAACAATTTATTCAACACTTACGAACAATAATAATGTATCTAGTTATGATTAAAATAACATAAAGATATTATTATTTAGAAATCCCCCCCTCACACAGAGGGCTGTTGTAAATGTAAACAATGAGTGTAAAAACACTAAAATAAGACTCCAGGCACCCAGGCCCGAAATCAGTTACCAAAAATACACCATCTGATGCAAAACAGAGACTTCCAGGGAAGAAACTGCAGAACATCAGATGGTAGATGCAGAACACAACGCCTAACCACCCGTAGGTGAAGACGTAAACATGGGGAAAGAACAGAATTCATTCTGTTATTAAGCTAAAACTCCCAAGAAATTTTAGTAATAATAATTACAGAAACTATGCCAAAAGCATGGGAGAATAGCAAGGGGGAACTTAAAGGACAGGGAGAGAGGAAAAACACTTGAAAAAACAGTGTAACTAAATAATCAGAATGACAACAAAATGGCTGCTGCCTTGAAAATAGGTAACTTAACATAATTTCATTAAAAAATTTTAAGTTACAGCCCTGATAATATTCTGTCACACATTCTTTTCCTCTCCTCCTTTTCTATCCTCCTTAGAATCACCATTTCACTAATATTTATGTGTCTGGCATCATTTAAACTGAGATTTAAAAGCACAAAGATCAGTCAGATGTTAACTGATGAAGGGCCAAACTTAGAATGATAAATGGCGCCAATTTCGGAACGTCCTTGACACTGCGCATGCGCAGTGGGGGCGAGGTGTGGAGGGCCTTTCTGGACATGTTTTCTTTAGTTTTAGATGCAAATTTTGGGGATTGGGGGGCAAAATTTGTGTTTGGCCCTATATTTTAAGAGTTAGCACCAGCTATGTCTGGGTCATTGGTACAGTATAAAAATATGAGAATTTCGCCGATCACATGTCTCTTATATCAGCGAAAATTTTATTTTAATATGAAAACAAATCGAAAATCTCACAAATTAACGAATGGATTTTTTCCATTCGTACATAAAACCGCGGTACAGAGTTCTGGAAATGAAAGATATGACATTTTGTATCTGAATATTTTATTAAATGTAGGTTTTAGAAATTTTCTGACTGAACAATATAATTGCTAATCAGGGACAGTCTCTGAACGATTTTTCTCGCGAAGCATTAATTGGTTATGTAATCCTTCTCACGTGACCGCACTAAAACAGCTTTTCATACCCGGTCGTTTCTACACAAATGACGGGGTATTAACAAGTGCGGTTTTGTATGTAATGTACACGTAATGTGAAACTAGACTGTCTCACATATATTCTTACAGCCCTCATTGGACATAGAATTATTAACAGGTGGTAAGACCTAAAAAAAAAAAAAAAAGAAGTTAAAAATCTGTTTCTCAGGCCCTCCTGTACGGTCCTTTTGCCTGCCTCATGCTCTTTTTTCATTATCAATGCAAACTTAAAAAAAAACATAAGAAATTAAATGTCTGATATTACACCCAAATGAATAAAATTGATAAATTCATCACTTGAGTGCAACAAGGCTTTGCAATGCTCTAGCATTGCAAAGCCTTCTTGTATTCAAGGGACGAAACACACCCCCATTCATCCATGCTATTCAGCAGTTTATGAGGCCTACAACATAAAACAAACCCAGAACATGAACTTTTGATGGCAAAGAAATAATTACAAAAATAAAAAATAAAATAAAAAACAGCCCACCCACATGCAGTTTTACAAAAAATGGCCTGAAAAACAAGATCTACTTTGTGGGACTTAAACCATGAATTATTAAAGGAGCAGATAATTTATCATCTGGTGCCTGAATGGTCAGAAGGAACAATCTGGCTTTGGCACAAGACGATTCTTGGATAAAAACCTCAAGACAAAATGTTCTCTCCAAGCTCTATTGCCTTTTTGGATATCATCAAGTTTACTGCTTTAATTTTGTGGACAGTTTCTTCTGGTAAGGTCAATGGGAAGATTTTTTTATGTGGGAATTCTTGACAAAAGAGGTTCTCTTCTGAAAGAAAGAATTAATCCCTCTTGAAAAACTTGTTGCACCCAAGGATCTTTTGTAATTTTCTTCCAATTTTTCACAAAGTGGGAAAGTCTTCCGCCAACCGGAAGACAATGGAGGTTGAAAGCCTTCTTGAGGCTTGCGATAGGAGAAACTTTGTTTTCCTCTACCCATCTTGCCTCTGTAGGGCTGCAAACGTCCCCTTCTTTGTCAAGTCTTTTATCCAGAGCACGAGTTATATGTCCAACAAAGGATAGAAGATCCAGTAAACCCCTAGAGGATTGAACTGTTTGATCCAAAAAAGGATGTATGAATGGAACACTGAGACAGCAACTGGATGTTTAGATCATGAGACTTTCTATCCAATTGAAGCAGTGAAGGCTGAATGGATGGTCTGACCATCGTGAAGAATTTCGATTCACTAAACGGTGACAATGAATCCTCTGGTGATAAGAAGGAAGCTGTATCGGATTTCTGTAAAAGAAGAGCATTTATCCCATAAATGGCCGTTTATTTGAACAATAAAGGCCTTGGATAAATTTTTGCTTGATTCACCTAGTAGGGTGATAAATTTTCCCCATAGGTTCAACACTGAAAGAATTTATTCCCCTAGTAGCGACGGACTTGTTGACCTCTGGCCTCTACCACATTTGTCTAGCATAATTAATAGTTTGATTGTTGATTTCTTTAAATCATTTTGAAAGTATTCCACAATGCCAGTACAAAACACCACCGACTGCTCATATAATAAAGTATTTTTGCAAGCTTAGCTCAAGTTTGTAGGGGAATTATTTTTAGATAGAAATGTATTACTGCGCCTTGTTTATTTTTGCCAATTTTGCTGGTCGAGCGAATTAGACCAAGGTGCACCTCACTTCGTGATGTGTTTCCTAGCGAATTATAGCACGATTTTGCCACGACTGCCCTGTAGAAGATTTATGGGATAAACAAAATAAACGTATAGTGTTTTCAAGTAAAAAATTTATTCTACTCGTAGAATTAAGAATGAAGCCGACTCGCCAGAAAAATTGCATGTGGGCAGGGGTTTTTTTTTATTTTATTTTTTTATTTTTTGTAATTATTTCTTTGCCATCAAAAGTTCATGTTCTTGGTTTGTTTTATCCTTTAGGCCTCATAACTGGGATCAACAAAAAATAGTGCAAACAAAGAATCGCATCTACTCTCTCCTGCAATGTAAACATGGGCAATACAGAAATTATTCAGTTTTCTGCTGTCTTTCAACAAAAATTATTCCCATGGACAAAAAGCAATGCAAAAAGTTCACACGGACAGTTTTTCTTAGTCTAAAAAGAGGCATAACTGTGGTAAGTATGCATAGACATAACCCACAATATGTGGATATCCTTTCACCAAGAATGGTCTATCACCAAAGGACATCAAAATCCAACAACTGATGCCGGAGTTATAATGCAAAATGTTCATTTGGAAAGTTTTATAAGTGTGGTATGGGGCATAATAAGGGTCTTACTTTACAAAATGTGACAGACCAAACCAGGAATGGAGAGAAAATCCATAATACTGGCAAAAAACGGAAAACTTCCAGTCCTGTGCAGCAACCTACTATTTTTGTTTTTCATGATTCTGTCTTGATTTAGCAATATTTAACTCTTAAGGAGATTTTTATATATTTTTGCTATACTTTGAAAGTCTACCTCTTGTGGCTTGGCAATTGTTTCTAGTCAAGTCTTGGCTGCCTATAGAGGCAGCCAAGACTTGCCTAGAAACAAATGACAAGGTGCTTAGAAAATTAGTTCTGAGTTTACCCAAACAATGCTTATTGGGGCACCTGTTCCTTTCCTTTGCATTAAAAAATTTATCAAAATCTGAATTAGGCCTTTGAGCATTAATTTATGAAATCTCTATCCACTTATGTGAAAGTGTCACAACCAAATCACATTATTGATGTAATTCAGAAAGAGGACACTTTTTTGACCACAGAACTACATGGCGATTCCATTCAGAACCACACATTTGAAAGGGTTAAGGCCACACGAAGTAGATCTTCTGTTTCTCAGGCCATTATTTGTGAAATTGCATGCGGGCGAGCGTTTTTTTATTTTATTTTTTATTTCAGTAATTACTTCTTAGCCATCAAAAGTTCATGTTCTTGGTTCAAGTTTTAGGCCTCATAATCTACAGAATAGCATGGGTGGTGGTGTATTTCATCCCTTGAGTGCAAGAAGGCTTTGCAATGCTAAAGCATTGCAAAGCCTTCTTGCACTCAAGGGACAAATTCATCAATTTTTATAACTTGGGTAAAATATCAGACATAAACCATTTAATTTTAATTTTTTTAAAGTTTAAATTGGTTATAAAAAGAGAGCATGCGGCAGCCAAAAGGACCATGTGGGAGGGCCTGAGAAACAGATTTTTTATTTTTTTAGGCCTAACAGCAATAAATTAACCCTCAAAATTCTGCTATACTTAAAATCATACAATATGGTGAGTACATAATGTGTGATATTCATTAGATGATGGGCTTCCCTGAACCAAAGGAAATATAAATAATCCACCCAAATATACAAACAACACCGGTTTGATTAAATACAGCTGCCCAACTTTTTGTAGCTTCTAATATATGTCCTGCCATGTATACACCCACAAAACCTAAAAAAAAAAAAAAAAACAAAGACAATTAATGAAATTCTAAGCAGATCATTTATAATTCTTCGAACAAAATAATATACACTTGGAAATATACTAGATGTGTGACTATCCCCGGATGAGGAGTATTAATACCCCCACCGCAATGACTGACTTACCACAAAAGCATAAACATGAGAGCAAGCTATTCTAAGTTGAAAAGGGACATAACTATGAGAAAATAGTCCAAGCATAACTATAATCGTAGGTGCACAGGTTCCCATGATGGTGAACATGCATAAAGTTTTGACAGAATTGGCCTATAAACATCATAGAAAATCTTCAAACAAAATTTAGACCGAGTAGCAAATTCAGCAGCAGTTCAGTCGTCATGGAGTGTCCCAGTTCCATGTTTTCATGGAAAAATATCACAAATCATTTCACAGATGACAACATGTGAAAATGTTGTGAAAGTTAATTGAATGAAACACATCTGCACAAAGATGCACGAAAGCAATTACATGTACTATAATTTCCAGTTTCTCTAAAACTGAGCAATGGGCAATTAATCCAGCACATGAATATTCATGATAATCAAGGGATAGACTTATCCCAAAGAAGGTGAAATTTGAGCACAGCTTTTACACTATCAACTTACACTACAAGAGAAATACCTGCTTACATCCAACCATTATGAGGCGTTTCACAATGAATCTGCCTGTACACTTATTTGTTATCAAGATGTGACAAGCAACTTGGCAGCTCATAGATTACATAGCGGCCTGTCAGCTGAAATTTTAGTGCAGGTTTATGTATACACTCAAGGGGTGGAAAAAGATGCATGAATGGGAGTGTGGGTCTATGTGTGTGGGGGAGAGGGGTGTATTCTCCACAGCAAGTATTTATTTATTTACTTACTGGTGTTTAAGGTCACATACTTATGCACAATGGCTAATCATGACCCTGACAATTTTACGGGTGGAGGAAACCGGAGTACCTGGATGGAACCACTGAGCATCGACAAGCAACTGTCAGCTCAACATTCTAACTTTGTTCAAGCTCTGCTCATGCAGAGTTATAGCGGTTGAAGACATGTGCGCCATCGACATGCAGTACGCCTTAGTACACGGCGTCATCGTGCCCCCATGGAGGCAACCAGGATAAAGTGCCTTGCCCAAGGACACAACGCGGGTTATCCCAGACGGGGATCAAACTCGGGACCTCTAGCATATAAGTCCAACAGTCTACCACTGACCATGGCGCTCCCCCCACAGCAAGCAGAAATCCTCCCAATGACCCTCTGATAAAAGTAAGATTCACAGAACACTAGATTCACAAAATGAAACAAAATCTTGCAACGAGAAATAATATTGATTGATTGATTGATTCTTTATTTCACATTTCATTCTGCTTTGCCATTTTTGGGTGAAAGAAGTCTAAACCAGCAAGAAAAGAGATGCGCAGTCTAGAACCCATGTATTCTCAGTGCATGCATGTTTCATTTTCTTCTCCCATGGTTCCGTGGATCATTTACCGAATGAAACATGACCGTTTTTCATTTTTAGGAAGTATGCACTCTCAAATTCAAAACCAACTGCTTTTTTTTCCCAAGGTTAAAAAATAAGAAAATTTTTATAATTTGAGATACAGATGTACATGATGCAAGCAAACTTGTTTCGAGATCCCTGAGAACATTTCCAGTTTTAGCGTCAAAAACGTTTTTGTTAGAGCCCACATGCCCGTTGCATGTGGGCTCTAACAAAAACGTTTTGACGCTAAAATTGGAAATGTGTGAATACAGAGCACAGGTAATCCCAGATGATTTTTCTTTTATTATTCTGGCAGCTAACAAAGTAATCACACATTCTATGTGAACTTGGCAGGTAAAATATTAAAGTTGCAAACATTCAGAAGTATGGAATGTGTTTTCTCTCAGCATTGTGTGTTCGATGTTCAGTTTGATAATTAATCCGCTTCATGAGTATATGCCTGTAAGCTACTAAATTTACTGACACTGGCACAGTAGTAACAATTTGAAACACACAATGGATCTTCACGCATTTTACGTGTGTAAAGATGACTATAAAATATCACATGCTTTCACACTATCCATGAATTTGTAAAACCTGCACATGACAACCGTGCTATATAATACAACAAATGCTCCTTTTATCTCTAGAATACACATAAGTGGCCACATCCTTGCTAACCGAATACTCCTATTAACTGAATATTTACCGGCATAATGGCTATTCAATTAACAGGTATCCACTGTCATAACAACACTTTGCACAGCTAATGATTTGATGGGGGTCTCAAGTGATGATAAGGCCTGCATTAACTCCTTATATGCTGATGGCAGATATTCCTGCCCAGAACACGAAATCTCTTGCCAGCAAAACAAGAGTTTGACCACTGAGGTGGTATTAGTCCCCTACAGCGCTTTTGTGACATAAGGTGTTTTTGTCACATAAGACATGACAACAGTCAGCAGGAGTATCAGACCTGGGGGAGGGGGGGGGGGGGGGGGCAGTTTTGGTAAAATAATTGGGGATGGTTCGGCCTGGGGACAGTTCGGTTTAGGGATAATTTGGGTTTCATGACAACAGTCAACAGGAGTGTCAGACCTGGGGGGTGGTTTGGGTAAAATACAGACTATCAGACAGGATTTCAAATGTGAATGGAATCTAAAAATTGAGAATTGAGAGAAGTGTAGCTTGAACCCTGTTGGCGGGAGGGGTGGTAACATAAAAATAGAGAAAAAAAGCTTAAAAAACACAGCAAAAATGGCCGCCATTCCGCCATCTTGGATTTTGAAAAAAAAAATATTAAGCGTGCATCATCCCTTCAGAACCATTCATCCTCGTACCAAATATGAAAGGTGTAGCTTAAAGCATGTTAGAGGGAGAGGTGGTAACATAAAAACAGACAGACAGACAGACGAACAGACAGACAGACAGACAGATCTTAGATTTTGAAAAAAAAATATTGAGCGTGCATAATCCCCTCACAACTCTTTATCCATGTACCATATATGAAAGGTGTAGCTTGAACCATGTTGGAGGGAGGGGTGGTAACATAAAATAGAGAAAAAAGCTTAAAAAACACAAAAATGGCTGCCATGGCGCCATCTTGAATTTTGAAAAAATAATATTGAACGTGCATCATCCCATCACAACCCTCTATCCATGTGCCAAATATGAAAAGTGTAGCTTGAACCATGTTGGAGTGAGGGGTGGTAACATAAAATAGAGAAAGAAGCTTAAAAAAACACAACAAAAATGGCCGCCATGCCGCCATCTTGGATTTAGAAAAAAAAATATTGAACGTGCATCATCCCCTCCCAACCCTCTATCCATGTGCCAAATATGCGAAGTGCAGCTTGAACCATGTTGGATGGAAGGGTGGTAACATGAAAATCGAGAAGAAAGCTTAAAAAAACACAACAAAAATGGCCGGCATTCCGCCATCTTGGATTTTGAAACAAAGATTTTGATCGTGCATCATCCCCTCAGAACCATTTATCCATGTATCAAATATGAAAGGTGTAGCCTAAAGCATGTTAGAGGGAGAGGTGGTAACATAAAAACAGACAGACAGACAGATGGACAGACAGACGGACAGACGGACGGAGTGCAATCCTATAGTCCCCTTACAGTTCCCGTAGGGGACTAATAAATAAAATTTTAGCACATTTAACATTTAACTTTTGACCAGTGATTTTGTCAGTCAAATTTTCATGCCATTTTTATTAAATCTTGTCATAGCTGCTTTACGGCAGCCATGACAAGATTTTATAAAAAATATTATTAAAAAACTCATCGGGTTAAGAGTTAACTGTGTACTCTTCTCTCAGTAACTTCTCTCCTTACAGCACATGGATGATATCCCATACTTCCTCCTTCTCAGTTTCACTAATAATTAAGTGCATAAACTCTCTCTCTTGGATCACCCAATACCCACAGATCTCTCATTCTGCCTTGAATTTTGATACAAAAGATAGAAGAAGAAAGAGCACTATTACGAGAAATTGTCATGTGGCTGATCATACAATGTCCACTACAGTTAAAACTAGAAGTCCTGTCATGAAATGCGTACAAATAGCACATCGATCTGTGCGTTAATCTACGCATTATGACCATAGTAAGGCTGTCAAATTCTGTACGTATGGCCTGTGCACAGGCAATGTTTCAGCCAATGGACCTCCGGGTAACCCGGAGGTCCATTGGCCGAAACATTGCCTGTGTTTGCTATGAATCCTGTGTTTGCTATGAGTAACCAGGAGAACCTGCCATGCTTTGGATGCCATTTGATATGGCAACTGCGTGCAATTCCTATGTGCAGTTAAGCCTAGATAAGCGCACAGTTCATGACAGGACTTCTAGTTTTAACTGTGATTATATCAATATTTACCTGGAATTGCACCAACCATATTCATCAAACCTGAAAAATAATATTTCAGAATTCAGTTGAATGGCTCCATTAGATGACAAACAGTCATATACTACTTTTGACAAATTTTCACTTGCTTGCACTTGAGCCAAAAACTAACTTAGTAAAACAAAAAATTATTTTTTTTACACAGCCTTGCACCATCAAATCAAATACCATAGTTGCAATCTATTCCTTCCAGTGTGGGAAAAAGCACTGTGAACAAAAGCCTTCTGGACAAAAGCCCTACAATTTCAAAGGGGGCCAAAACCCTTACAATGTGCTTGAGTATTGACCCTTTACTAAGGAATCGGCCGCATATGCCCTTGTGATTCACAAAATCAGAAGTTGAAAAAAAAAACAAATTAAAAAACCAAACATATCATGTGACCCTCCCTCATTGGAAGGTGTGCATTGAACTCATTCCAATGAGGGGCCACATGATATGGTTTTGTTGAAATTTTTTTTTTAAAAATTACAAAAAAAATAATTAAAACAAGGTGAAATGCCACCCATATCCCCAGCCAAGGGTTTTCAAGTTGAAGGGTTTCTTAGTTGAAAAAAGTGGGAGAAGGCCC
Organism: Pictodentalium vernedei; assembly: GCA_031216915.1. Taxonomy (NCBI): domain Eukaryota; kingdom Metazoa; phylum Mollusca; class Scaphopoda; order Dentaliida; family Dentaliidae; genus Pictodentalium; species Pictodentalium vernedei. The sequence goes on from CM062293.1 coordinate 502,459,150, forward strand.
ATAACTCTAGAAAAACTGTCACGCATAGAGCCTGACTGCTCCAGCAATGACAATGCTTAGACACAAAATAATCTGTGTTATTTTTTGTTTTGTTCGAGCGCGGTTAGTATTTGGCTGGGTGACAATTTCAGTGACTGATTCGCACTCCGCGTTGTGTCCTTGAGCAAGGCACTTAACCCAGATTGCCTAAATGGGGGCACGATGACGCTGTGTACTAAGGCATACTACACGTCGATGATGCGCATGTCTTCAACCAATCTAACTCTGCCTGTGCTGCAGTGCAGAGTTCAGAGTTACGATGTTGGAGAGCTGACAGCTGCTTGTCGTTGCTCGCTAGTTCTCTCTGGGTACTCCGGCTTCCTCCACCCGTAAAACGGTCACGATCACGATTAGCCATTGTGCATAAGTATGTGACCTTAAACCCCAAATAAATAAATAAATAAATAAATACCGAACGAATCTGCCATATCTGCACTCGTGATATACAAAAATTGCTATTCAAATTTTAGTTTTTCATTTTTCTACCCCAAAACATACCTCATGACCTATTAATGGAACACGCTTGGTGAGCTTCTTCCAATAAGGACTAATAAGCAATGGTTAGAAGTTAAAATTGGCTTCAGCATGTGTTAGGTAAAGGGTTAACCCTTTACCTAACATAACGGCCAAAACCGGCCAGTGCTATTCTAAAAAATCGCCAATTAATTTTCATCATTTTTTTCATTTTTTGTCTCAAAAACATAGCATAACCTATGTTTTTGAGACAAAAAATGAAAAAAGTTAAAAAATTTATAGTAATTTCTATATTTTTTATACTTACCAATGACCCAGACATAGCTGGTGCTAACCCTTAAAATATAGGGCCAAACACAAATTTTGCCCCCCAATCCCCAAAATTTGCATCTAAAACCAAAGAAAACATGTCCTGAAAGGCCCTCCACACTTCACCTCTACTGCGCATGCGCAGTGTCAAGGACGTTCCGAAATTGGCGCCATTAATCATTCTAATAACCAGTGCCTGGTAAGCGCTATGTACTCAGCGGGGAGGCAAGAGTTCCCAACTCCTGGGAGGGCCATCCCCGTCTGGGTCATTGGTAAGTATAAAAAATATAGAAATTACTATAAATTTTTTAACATTTTTATACTGTACCAATGACCCAGACATAGCTGAATAGTAAAAAGGCTGGAGGGCCAAGGACATAGAGCAAAATGGAATACGCTCAATAATATAAAATAGAGTCATCCCCTGTAGGGAAAAAGAAGTAATAGGCCTTACATGTATCTTTCTTATTTATGATAAATTAGAAAGATACAACACCTTCCAAAATTGAGCATCATACATCCATGTACTCTATTAATATCCAATATAATCCTTATACTAATAATTTTTAAAGTAAGCCAATAAATAAAGTAAGTCTAGAGAATAGAGACTCTTATACTCCTTAAAAGTGTCTGAGGATTGCATAATCATGTCCGTTGACATATGCAATATTCAAAAGCTATACTTTAAAAACTAAGACTTGAATGAATTTTTAAAACATAAACTTCTCACTAAACAACCATCCCAATAACAGCTCAGAATTACTAACTCCGGAGGAGGTATCCCCTTGTTTTCATAGTAAAACAGGTGACCCAAGGGAACACCCTCCCCCCCCCCCTTTTCTTGCCCTGGGTCAAATAGCCCAGAGCGAAGAGGGCAGCAGAATGGAGACACTGCCGAAACAGACAGCCTACCTAGCTATAGTAGCAACTGTTAAAGTGAATGACATTCTGAGCAGTAGATAATAGACCTAACAATAGAGGCCTCCAGAAATGGACTCGATATTTCTGAGATAAAAATTCATGAATGTGGATGGCTGAGCGCAATGAGCAGCCTTCAAAAATCTATAATAGCGACACTATTAATGTAAGCCCAAGATGTAGAAGAACTCTTACTTCATGAGCCGAAATCTTAAGCACAACTGCTGAGTCAATGATATACCATAAGCAGTACCGATAGTTAATAGAATCCATTAACAATAGAATGGAGCGTAACGTCCTTCTACTAGGCATCAAAGACAGAAGAAGCTTACGCCCATAGTAATAAACAGATATCTGTTTATAAATACATAAACTCTACCTGGAAAGAGTAAAGGCCTATGCCCATACGAAGACGGAAGGACCTTAATAACAATAGGTTCCGGATATTAGGAGCCTAACTCTTATGCAAAAATCCAACCTAAATAGTAACGGAAGTAGTGATTCCGAAACTACGAAAGTGAAAATCATCCATCGATAGTGCATGAAACTCACTGACTCTTCAGTAAAAGAGAAACCAACAGAATTACTGTCTAAAAGGTCAGAATTTGAAAACTACTGTTTCCAGAGGCTCAAATGAATACTTAGCTAAATAAGAACCGAAGTTAAATTCCATATAGGAATTTAATCTAAAGATTCTAAGTCTATTTATCAAAAAGTTACTAACTGACTTAGATAAAGAGACATAAGACTCAATTGTAAACTATCCTAGAGTGCATAGGTATGAGGTAACATAAACCTATAACCTTAATAATAACAGGCTGCAGTAGATCTTGTGAAACAAGTATACTAAAAAATTGCAATGAGTAGTATGGAGGGATCAACAATATGAACATAATGATCCCTACACCAACGACGGAAGAGCCTCCACTTTAGCCGCATAGAATAGCGAAGAATAGGATCTCCTATAGTAAGAAATCGCGTCCAAAGCTCGTCCAGTACAATGCTTACAATGCAATACGGACCACACAACGGAATACCTGAAGGTTGCGACCTTGCGGGTTGTGATAAAGATGACACGATTTACCCAGTGAAAAAAGATCCTCACATTGAGGAAGATTTCATGTTAAGTCCCACAGTAGACAACAGAGTAAATTACCCATGGTCTCTGTGAAGATAGAGATGCTATCAACAGAAATGTATTGTGGTTGTTTATCTTAGCAATACCTGCTGAAACAACAGCGCCGGAGGATACGCGTATCCTATCATTCCGTCCTATAGATCAATAGAGCGTTAACAACATTAGCTCAGAGATCTGGACAAGCCAACACATACGTCTGCAATTGATTAGCAAGCTGTGTCGTAAATAAATCATCATTGGGCACTCCCATAGATAGCAAATCTGATTGAATACTTGTTTGTTGAGAGTCCATTCTGACAGCAACAAGCGACCCCTAAGTGAACGGGAGTCCGGTAAAACAATCAGACGACCCGGAATATGATGGACCAAAACAGAACTTGGTGTACTATAACCAACAGGCGGATTCCTTCCATTAAATTGAATAACGGAAACGAAAGAGTGCCTCCCAGGTTCCGGAGATACGCCACTACTGTCGAATTAATGGACAGGATTTGGGCATGCGTTTCTGAATAATGTTCATGCAATGACATAAAGCAAGCCTAAAAAACATTATTCCGCGGAAGATAACTGGTTGCTAAGAGACTGCGGAACCCAAAGACCCTGGCACTTCGAATCCGTTGGGATCAGTATTATATCCCAATCTGTTTGACTGGCAACCGTCATAACAGCAACACTCGGGTCCGGCAACTGCAGTGGCACTCTCTGAGTCAACCACCGAATGTTTGGCCCAGTCTGAATCTCTTGTAACACTAGATAGACAAGAGAACGTGTAAATCGAGCAATTCATGGATTGCCGAAAAGTTGCCGTCGAAGAGAAGCTTCTCCGAGAACGAAGCGACTCTGAGAGAGTTCTTAACCTTACTATCCACGCGCGTCACGTCTAACCAACTCCAATCAGCCACTGAAGGGCGGAGTTATACGTGAACAAACTACTGCCCTCAAAAGAAATTACATTGAGAATAATATCCCGTAAATCTTTTCTTGAAAACGTAATGATAACGCCTCACGTATGATAAAGCGTCCAAGTTAAGTCTACTAGACATCATTGTCGTTTCCAACATTGAAGTTGGAAAAGACATAGACGGCGAAAAAGAATATTTCCAGTCTTAAACCACACCGTCTAGACGCATATGAACTCTCGGTATGCCCTGCACTGCCAAAATAAACTATTCGTATAAATGATAAAACGGCAGAAATGAGCAACGCTGACAAGAAACTAAACTATCATGCTTGGTAGCAGGCTTGTATGCATATATAGCGTCGAAAAATAAAACACATGTTGTAATGAAATTATTGGACTGCGTCGGTAAGTCAGGGACAATGTCCCCGAACCGATCGAAAATTCCGAGTCCAATGACGCTATAAGTCTCTTATCCAACATCGCAGCAATGTAGTCCGAAATAACAATCACTGGAAGATAATGCCAGAAGATATGAATGGCAGCTTCCGATACTACAAAAGGGAAAACTCGAAATCTTTCGAATCCCTTTCGCCATCCTGTCAGACCCTATAAAGCGTTCGGTCGTCCGTACCTGATGCAACCGCGGACCGCACGACCCAGCGCCGTCGGATAATTCCTGATTCGACCAAGAAACTGTCAATTGCTGGGATGCTGCGAAACAACTGTGCTAACTCGGATAGCACGTCCGTCACTGAGGCCTGAGGAGAAGCGGTCCTACAATGCATTGCCGCTGGAAGCTCCGTGATCGTTACCCCGTGCATACTACCAATATGCGAGCGAACGGAGTGTATAGGCCTCGTGTCCCTTGGCTACCGGATGGTGCGACCTATTTGCCGTGGAATCACTGAATGACGAAACTGATCGGATACTCGAGGTCACGTAGCCAATGTGCGGTCGTGTGCCCTGCTGTGAGGATGAGGAAGCATTATGGACAGTCTCTCGGACTGTCAATATAACGGAGCGTCCCGACCGACAGACATATGCTCCGAATGTAAAATATCAGAACCACAACATGCGGTCCCCTATGTTGTTGGACGAGAGAGGGACCTCTCTCGCTCACAGCCCGGACGGACCTGGACAAGCCAGGAACCGGACTAACAGGCTTCCTCCGATCTGTCCTCAATCTGCCGTCACTGGGTGAGTACTAAAGTAATTAAAGTGCTCGCATCACCCAAATCTCCTTCCTAGACCGCAACGGACGAACCCGGCAGCCGAACCATTCGATGAATGCACGCTACACCGGGTGAGCTAGCGAATGTCACTCCGTAGGCGATAGACATATTCCATGAGCACTTATTGCCGCTAGCTCTTCATTAACTATGACGACAGAGGCACACTTTTGAAAGACATCTCCGTAACTTTGCGAACAAGAAACCAGAAATGCTTGGTTATAGCAAGCATATAATAATAATATATATAGCGTCGTTCAATAATTCGAAAGTTTGTGTGACATTATTGGACTATGTCAGAACTGAGGGACGATGTCCCTGAACCGAACCAAAAATTTCTAAGTCCACCGACGCTATCAGTTTCTTATCCGGCATCGCAGCAATCTGGTCTGACGAAAGAAGCTGTAGAAGACCAAGTCAGATGACATACACAACAGCATATGTTGTTCCGAAAGGAAAAGCTCGAAATCCTCCAAATCCCTTTCGGTATCCCGTTGGACCGGATGAAATATTCGGACGTCCGTACCCGCTTCCGCGGAGCGTCCCGACCCAGCATCGTCGGATAAAAAATATGCGACAGATTCAGTTGATGCTGGGATGCTGCGATAAACTGTGCTATTTAGAAAAGCACGTCCGTTCCCGAGGCCTGTGCAGTAGCGGTCTTACGATGCATTGCCGCCGGAAGCTCCGTGTACGTTGACTCCCGCACACTTCCTATGCGAACGTCCGGAGTCTGCAGGCCTCGTGTCCCTGGCTACCGGATGGTGTGACCTGGTCGCCGATGATTCTCTGACTGGCGAAGCTGACTGGATATCCGTGGTCACGTAGCCAAGAGCCGTCGTGTGCGCTACCATGAGAATGAGGAAGCCTTATTGACAGTCTACTCCGGACTGACTATATGTCGGAGCGTCCCGAGCGACGGACGTATGCTCCGAATGCGAAACATTTTGTACCACAACATCTGGGGCCAGATGTTGTTGTACGAGAGAGGGGCCTCTCTCGCTCGCCGTCCGGATGGACCAGAACGAGCTATGAACCGGACTAAAAGGCTTCCTCCGTTCTCCCTCCGATCCGCCGTCACTGGGTGTGCATTAGGTTGATTTATAGTGCTCGCATCACCCCAAAATTCCTTCTAGACCGCAACGGACGAACCCGGCTGCCGAACCATTCGGTGAATGGACGCTACACCGGGCGAGCTAGCGGACGTCAAAGGCCGTCGAACCTACTAGGGTCCTCTTAGGCAATTGCCGCATTTACATGAGCACTTTTCCGCTAGCCCTTCATTAATTGTGACGACGGAGGCACACTGTTGGAAGACATCACAGATACATCACCCTAATCTTGATCGTCTGAAATAGAAATTGATAAAGTAGAGTGACCCTGCGGGGAAAGGACCGGAGTGTCCAATTCCCCAATAACATACCGTGACATACGCTTCCCATATTGTCATCGAAATCATACGATACAGAACAGGAGTTAATGTGAGTACACTGACGACATATAGAATGATTATAAAGTCAGAGGAAGACTTCCTCTTATTACAATTGATCAACATCCTTTCAATGTGAAAAGAAAACAAGTCCTGGTACTCGCACTAACCCCTGGTAATCCAAATACATAATAATAATATGATCCATTAATATAGAAAAAATAATTGAAATCAAAATATTTTGAAAAAATATTTTTTCAGAACAGCCCAAGTTTCTGAAAAGTAACGTTGAGCCCCAATGGATCCCAAGCCTAAGTGTGGACAAAAATTTTAAAAATATTTTAAACAATTTATTCAACACTTACGAACAATAATAATGTATCTAGTTAAGATTAAAATAACATCAAGATATTATTTTCCAGAAATCCCCCCCTCACACAGAGGGCTGTTGTAAATGTAAACAATGAGTGTAAAAACACTAAAATAAGACTCCAGGCACCCAGGCCCGAAATCAGTTACCAAAAATACACTATCTGATGCAAAACAGAGACTTCCAGGGAAGAAACTGCAGAACATCAGATGGTAGATGCAGAACACAATGCCTAACCACCCGTAGGTGAAGACGTAAACATGGGGAAAAGAACAGAATTCATTCTGTTATTCAGCTAAAACTCCCAAGAAAATTTAGTAATAATAATTACAAAAACTATGCCAAAAGCATGGGAGAATAGCAAGGGGGGACTTAAAGGACAGGGAGAGAGGAAAACACAGAAAAAACAGTGTAACTAAATAATCAGAATGACAACAAAATGGCTGCTGCCTCGAAAATAGGTAACTTAACATAATTTCATTAAAAAATTTTAAGTTACAGCCCTGATAACATTCTGTCACACATTTTTCCTCTCCTCCTTCTCTATCCTCCTTAGAATCACCATTTCACTAATATTTATGTGTCTGGCATCATTTAAACTGAGATTTACAAGCACAAAGATCAGTCAGATGTTAACTGATGAAGGGCCAAACTTCGAATGATTAATGGCGCCAATTTCGGAACGTTCTTGACACTGCGCATGCGCAGTAGAGGTGAAGTGTGGAGGGCCTTTCAGGACATGTTTTCTTTGGTTTTAGATGCAAATTTTGGGGATTGGGGGGCAAAATTTGTGTTTGGCCCTATATTTTAAGAGTTAGCACCAGCTATGTCTGGGTCATTGGTACAGTATAAAAATATTAGTTATTCAAGAATTAATTTTGCAAGTGTCGTCTGCTTTTCAGGTTAGGTAAAGGGTTAAAGATGCAGTACATAAAACATTCTCTTGCTAAAATCTTCTATCATAATACTACTCAAAAATAATTTTGGTAAAAAGTGACAAGAAAAATGTTCTGCTTTTTTCATCTTTCTGAAAGAAAGTATAAAATTTATGTGTTTTCTGACAATTTCAACAAAATCTGTAGTTAGATCATCACCTGCATAGCTCTGTTGATTAGGAAACATAACTGCAGTCAATATAAGTTGCAATTTTTAACTTATTAAAAATTTATGGCTTAAATTTTAAAAGACTATACTTCAAATTTGGGTGCACCTGTGTTTTCTTGTTGAAAAAAGTGATATCAAATTTAAAGAGAATCGTATAATTAGAACTGGATTTATCTTCTGGATAACATGGAGAGGAGGGAAGGGTGGATTGGACCCATCTCCCCCAAAGTTTTGGAGACAACATCAAAGTCCCTCACTCCCATTTCCTGCCCATCTGTATTGCTTTTGGTAAAACAACAGAAATATGCTGCAGAAGGCATTTCTTTATACTTCAAACAGTGATGCCCAGGTAATGAAAAAAAGCTGCATAGAAGTAAGAGAAATCATGTCTGTAAATGAAATTATTAAAGTTGTATTGATCATGCAAGAACAACAAGAGACCTGCAATGCCAAGCACTGCTAATCCCCCAATTAGGAAGGTGGAGCATAGGTGGGTTTTTCCCCCCACATAAAATCACTCTAAATCAAATCAAACCCATCTTGGAGAAAAAAACAACAATTTTTTGAGGCCTGACTGGACAGGGGGAGGGAGTGGGAGAGGGATGCCTAGGAGTCCATTTTTTTGCATGTAATCACTTTAAATCCATCAAAATGCATTTTTGAGCAAAGAAAAAAAAATGCCTACCGGTAATTGATCCGGGGGGTGGGGGTGGGGGATGATAAGAGTAAAATTATTTTACGCATTTACACACTCTAAATCATTCAAATTGCATTTTGGACCAAAAAAACAAGCCCTAATTGGCACCTGGGGGAGGGGTTATAGGTGTCAATTTCTTTTCCACATGTAGTCACTCTAAATCCTCAAAATGCATTTTTGATAAAAGAAAAAAGTTGCCTAATTGGCACTGGGGGGGAGGGGGGAGGGGTTAGAGGAGTCAAATCTTCTTCCGTATGTGGCCACTCTACATCCTTCAAAATGCATTTTGGAGCAACGAAAAAAAAAATTAAATTGCCTACTTAGCACTGCGAGGAAGATTGGAGAGGTGGGTGGGGGGTGGGGGGGTTATAATTTTTTTCTGCAAGTAGTCACTATAAATCCTTCAAAATGCATTTTTGAGCAAAGAAAAAAAAATTGACTAATTGGTGCAATAACTCAGTGTGATCTGTAGAATGTGCTAAGACTTTTTGGGTTTTGGGCTTGGGCAGCTGTTGTGGTTGAACGATTGTGACCATAAGGGGATGTTCTCATCTAGACATTATCAGGAGTCATCCTACCAAGTTACAATGAAATCCCTTCATAAATATCACCTATAGACTGTGCTAAAGGTTTTCGGGCTTCAGGCCTCTGTAGCCATCACAGTTGACCAATCGTCACCATAAGGGGACGTTCTCATCTAAACATCCTACCAAGTTACAATGAAATCCCTTCATAACTATGACCTATAGACTGTGCTAAAGGTTTTCAGGCTTCAGGCCCCTGTGGCCATCACAGTTGACCAATCGCAACTAAAAGGGGAAGTTCTCATCTAGACATTATATGGAGTCAACCTACTAAGTTACAATGAAATCCCTCTATAAATATGATCTGTAAACTGTGCTGAAAGTTTTGGAGTTAAGGGCTCGCAGTCGTCACGATTGACAGATTGCGACGAAATGGGGAAGTTCTCATCTAGATATTATACAGAAGCATCCTACTAAGTTACAATGAAATCCCTTCATAAATACGATCTGTAGATTGTGCTAAAGGTTTTCGAGTTTTGGGCTCGGGCAGCCATCACGGTTGACCAATTGCGACCAAAAGGGGACGTTCTCATCTAGACATCATGCAGAGTCATCCTATCAAGTTACAATGAAATCCCTCCATATTAAATATGACCTGCAGACTGTGTAAGTATATCAGGAATGAAAAAATGATATACATATTTGTAAGGTTTTATTGAGGCAGTAAAATGTTACTTTGTGTTTTGGGATACCTATATGGGGTTATTTTCTTGCCATTTTTTACTGCTATGTTGGGTAAAGGGTTAAATGATGATATCACCTCTTGAGTGCAGTAAGAGGCCATCTGAAATGCTAGCTCATTGCTGATGGCACTTTGTTACACTCGAGTGGTGATATATTTCAGATTTAAACCAAATTTCTGGAAATGAACTCACCAGAGAAATTTTCAGCAGGGAATTTGTCCAATTCATGACAGATTACTTCTGATGGGAAATGTTATCCATATTGCTTTGTGGTCACTAAAGTATGTTTCATAGACACCAGTTTGAAGGTTCTCGTGAAATGTTGGTGTAAAGACGATCAATTGTTGTTATATAGTCTGTGGTGTGGGTATGAATCCCCCGAGACAAATTGTAAGCAGAACATATTTTCTGTCTTGTGTCTCTGGATTTCCAAATTATCGGATTGATATTTTTTGAGTTATCTCATGCCAAAGGGATTGGAGGAATTCGCAATTTGAAGGATAAAGGGTTAATATCTCAGGATCAATTATCAGATTTACACCAAAAACTATACAGCTCGGCACATCAGTAACCTGAACACAAATACACGATGCCAGATGGACAGACAGACAGATGGGTGGCAAGACAAAGGATGGACGAACGATGGTGGGCCATCCCGGATGCCGACATTACGTGTACCATACATGGTATGGGTACACATAAAAACACAGCCCCATTATTCAAAGATCAGCAGATGTATAATTCGGTGAAAGGAACATGGTGTAAACAAGTTGAATTATCACTGTTTTATCAGAGCAAATGAAAGCGCATATTCCTAAGATGGTGGAAGAAGAAAGAATGACACGTTGGTTATATGTCTGCGCACTAGTACCATAAGCTGTTGATTAGTACTAGAAGAATGTTGCCTTACCTACTGGGTGTGCACAAGTCACACATGACCCAGTTTGGGCTTACTTTTTCTTGGTGCTTTTGCACCCCTTTTCTTTCCCAAATTATTTATTTATTTATTTATTGATGTTTTAAGGTCACATATTTATGCACAATGGCTAATCATGACCGTGACAGTTTTACGGGTGGAGGAAGCTGGAGTACCCGGAGAGAACCACCGAGCAACGACGAGCAGCTGCCAGCTTCCCAACATCGTAACTCCGCACTGCAGCACAGGCAGGGTTACCATCGACGTGCAGTATGCCTTAGTACACGGCGTCATGGTGCCCCCATGCGGGCAATGGAGATGAAGTGTCTTGCCCAAGGACACAACGCGGTTGCCGCAGGTGGGTTTCGAACCGAGGACCTCTCGGCTTGCAGCCTGCACCTCTACCTATTGAGCGACCGTGCTCCCTATTTCCTAAATCACTTGGGAAAGAACAAAATAGAGAGAATACTTCCGAGTTAGGGACTTTCACTGTAATACAAGCCTGTTGTAAACAATTGTAAGGTATGTTGATAAGAAACAGATTTTAAACTTTTTTAGGCCTTACGGTGGCAATGAAAGACACTTCCTTTACTCTGCACAGGGCTTATATTTCGACGAGAATCCGAGAATCGATTCGCACAAAGATTCGCACAATGAAACCGGCGAGAATCCATGTAGATTCTCGCTGCACCTCTGCTAGGATTCGCGTGAAAAGAATTGAGTCAATTTAACCCTTTATTTAACACAGCGGCAACAAATTAACCAGCAGAAGGCTAACATGATCTGAAATATCCTGACACTATGTCAATAAAATCTTACAAATATGGCTGTCATTGGAACCGGCTCATTGAGCCGGTTCCAATGACAGCCATATTTGTAAGATTTTATTGATAAATATTGTTCATTTAATTATTTTATCATCTATTTATTATTTATTGTTTAAAAATTATCAAATTTAGTTTTAAAAATTAAAAAGGCGTGTTGGGTAAAAGGTTAACATGTGTTATCAGTATACAACAGTGGTTCAACATTGGTGATGTCATGGGATCCTGGGACACTCATAGTAGGTATGGATTCGCGCAACCATTTTCACGAGAATCCAAATGGATTCTCACAAGTTTAGACGAAATATAAGCCCTGTTGCACATGTCCAGATACTATATATGGAGGCTCAAACAGGACTCTGTTTTTTGTTACTTAGGCCTTAATTTTAGGGGTGGAGTGGAGTTCTAAACAAAGCATTTGGTATGAAATCTTACAAATTGAGTGCCAGCATGTCTGGGCCAGTCGTGCGATGGATAAATAAGAATGGTTAAGAAAGCCCAAAATAACTGAGAGTATTACATAATCGGTAACTTTATGTCACAACTTTATTGGTTATTTAAGGCCAAATAAAAAAAATGAATTGATTCTCAGGCAATTTTTTTTTCAAATCAGTGAGGGAGGGAGGATTTTATTTTTAATTTTTTTTTTTTTTTCGTGTGAAGGGTTGAGTATACTCAGTAAATCTTTTTGCTGTCTTTCCACTTGAAAAAAAGAAAAGGTTGTATTTTAGTGTAATTATAGTATACCTTTTATAACTAACTGATGTAACAACAGCTGAAAGGATTTGTATTTTATTGTTCTTTTTAATGGTATAGATCTGTCAAACATCATGATCCATTAGAATAGGCCCCAGTAACCAATGCTTGGCGTAGGAGTCCTTTAAAATGGGAAACATGGCTCTAAATGATTGGTTAAACTTGAGTTTATATTGGTGTTGCGGCCATTATTAGCCATTGTGCAGAAATATATGACCTTAAACACCAGCAAATAAATAAATAATTAAATCATGATCCAGTATATCGGAATTTGCCTTGTTACAGTTTATGGGAGAGTGCCTCTGGGCACTCTCCCATAAACTGCAACAAGAAAAACCAATTTGCTGTAAACACAGCTAAATAATTATATGTCGAGAAATGTATAAAAATGACCATTCCAAGTGTTCACAAATTCTTAAAAAAAAACATTACATAATAAAAATGTGTAATGAGGAGGTTCAAATCCAACGAGGGAGGGCCTGAGAATCAAAACATTATTTTTTTTTAGCCTAATTATATTTATTTATTTATTGGTGTTTAAGGTCATATACTTATGCACAATAGCTAATCATTAGGGCTGAAACGGTTAGCTCATTTTCACAACCGACTAACCGAGAGCTATAACTGGATAAAATCCGGTTAACCGTAGCCATTATTTCACCGAATCTAGGATCAAAACTATAGAAATTGGAAAGCAGTATTCTCAGAAACTATTCCGTAGTGTGTATACAAACGAACGTTGTCGAGTACTCGACAACGTTCGTTTGTATACATACTACGGAATAGCTTTTGCAGTTAGTCAGTACTCACGGGAATTGCTGATCATTAACAAAGTCTTGAATGCCAAAGTCGATTATTTCTCAATATATACAGCTCTGCTTCGAGGCGTAATTTATCCCAAAGGAGAAGCAGCAGATTTACTACGTTTTAACTGTGGAATGACGATCACCATCGATATTTCGGATAACCGGTTGACATTTTTTTTAATTGGTTAGGTACGTAACTGACTTCAAACCGGTTATCCGATTAACCATTTCAATACTACTAATCATGACTGTTACAACTAGGTTATTTAATAGAATATAGAATAATAAATATTATATTATAATTGTAACTATACATACCAAACACAGCTCCAGCATGTTTTGGTGCGATATCTTGTGGATTGACTAGAATGCCACTACTATGAAAAGCACAACATGCTAGAGCACACGCTACACAGAAGAGTGATGCTTCATAGCTAGTTGTATAAGTTACTATCATTAAAAAGAATGCAGGTCCACAGAGAGCAACAGTCTGAAAAAAAAAAACATTTCTAGAATTTAAGCATGCCATGAAACGTAATTAATCTTGAACTCATAGCTAGTTGTATAAGTTACTAACACTAAAAAGAATGCTGGTCCACACATAGCAGCAGTCTGAAAAAAAACAATAAATTTTGGAAATATTGTCTATTTATTTATTGCAGTTTAAGGTCACATACTTATGCACAATGGCTAATCAAGACCATGACAGTTTTACGGGTGGAGGAAGCCAGAGTACCCGGAGAGTATCACCGAGCAACGAGCTGCCAGCTCTCCAACATCGTAACTCCGCACTGCAGCACAACAGGAACGGTTAGATTGGTTGAAGACATGTGCACCATCAACCTGCAATATGCCTTAGTATATGGTGTCATCGTGCCCCCATGTGGACAATCAGGGTTAAGTGCCTTGCTTAAGAACACAACATGGGAGTCTGAATCGATCACTGAGATGGTCACCCATCCAAGGATTAACCAAGCTCAACGTTGCTTAACTTCAGTGATCTGACAAGAACCACTTACTGCAATGCTACCGCACCCCCAATTCTGGAATTAAGCATGCCATGAAAAGTAATTAATATTATTAAATTAACTCATTATTTAACTCGTTGCTTGTTGTATCAGTTACTAACATTAAAAAGAATGCTGGTCCACACAGTCTGAAAAAAACCTCCAAAATTCTAGAATTTAAGCAAACCATGAAAATTAATTAATCTATAACCCTTGAGCTCTTGACCTGCTGTGTATTTTTAAGATATTTTTCAGAAAATCTAGTCACGGCTGCTGTTAAGCTCGAAAAGCTCGTTCCAATGAGGGGTCATAACCTATGTTTTTGAGACAAAAAAGGAAAAAATAATGAAAATTAATTGGCAATTTTTTAGAATAGCGCTGGTCGGTTTTGACCTTACATTGGGTAAAGGGTTAATGTAAGGGACATAACAGTTAAGTGCTGCTCACAAAAATCACCATTCAAATATTTATAATTAAACCTTTTTCTGTTCAAGCATTTTCAGGTAAAACGATTGGCTAAAAAAGTATTTCTTTCTTCTTTTCATAACACAATGAATCCAAAAAATGTATTTAGGACCACCCTAAACCATATTCCCAATGCCTGTCTTAAAAATTACGTTGCACAGTGTGAATGGAAAAGAACCCCTGCACGCTCATATTGTTTCAACATGAACAGAAATTAATATTTATCTCATCATATTAAAAAGTCTTTCAACATAAAATTTACTAAACAATGAAATCCTTATCATGCTTTTTATTCCATGTTCAATGTGTTTTTATGCAATAGGTGATCATCTGCACTCATCGTTTTACCCAAATCACACGTAAACAATGGCCGGTCATAATAATCCACAAACAAAACTCACGCCAACAAAACTTTCCAATTTCCAAATAGCCTGAATGAACTCTTTTTGAGACAAAGTTCACCCAACATCATGTCATCTGGGTTTACATCGAACTCCACATTTAAAAACTGTTTTCAGTTTCTCAGGAAATGGTCAAAATCAGAATTAAATTTAACTCACTGCTGCTTTGAATGACAGCACTCTCCCGTCAAGTGGAAAAGGAGATTGAAGTTTTGTGTGGGCATGACCTACACCAAAAATTCATTGGTCAATAAAATTTTTAATGACATAACATGTTTCAACGAAATGTATTGTTATTTTATACAGAATTTTTGAAAACTATGCCTTTTTTATTCAGTTATCACTAGGAAGCAAGATGTGACCTGGTTTTTATTCTAACTCTGCAATGTAGAGAGTGTTTAAATTTACTCCCCCTCAAGTTTTATTATAAGGAATGATCGTTTGTTTCTGTCTATTTTTTGAGTTACGAATCCCAAAACACAATGGTCAAATGTAGTGTAAATGGGCATACTCATTTATTCTTTATAAATTTTTCCCTCCAAAACAGCATTGATCCCTTATTGGAATGATCTCATTGGGCTCATTCCAATGAGGCGTCATAAACTGGGCTTATAAAGCAAAAAATGTACCTTTTCAGGCTTGGCAATTTCAGGAGAGCGATTTTTTAGCTCTCCTTACTGCCCTCCTGAAAGAATTAAGGAGAGCGAAAAATTGCCCTCCTAAATATTTTGGTCTGGGATGATTGAGATTACATGTATTATGCTCACATTAAATTTTTGTTGTAAAGCAAAAATGTAATTTAACTTCGAAGTCACATAACATCACGTAATTTCATTTTGAAAGTGGTTTAGTGGAAAAAGGCAATGGCTGCAACCATACCCAAACACAGTTGCAATCATATGAAGCAAAATGGGTCACAGCAATATTTTTTTTACTGTCAGTTTCAAGTTCAACAACTGACATCGCAGTTTGAGGGGTAATTATTCAAGGAATATTGCCTCTATAATATACTACCATTACTACTATCCTGTCACTTGAAGCACTTGCACCAGGAAGTGACTGTAGATTCAAGTAGACCTGTTGTCCAAGAAAGTCATACGCCTACCACTACCACCTTCAACCCCCTTGGGGGGTTGAAGGTGGTAGTGGTAGGCATATGACTTTCTTGGACAACAGGTCTGGGTACACACACAGGTCTTGTCAAGTGTGTGTTCGGTTGTTGAGTGAGACATCTAGATGTCTAAGAGATTTCGCTTTACCTTAGTTACTGATGTAATAGTCTGTTGGTTTCAGTTTCAATGAGTTCGTTCAACTGGATACTTAAAATGCTGTGTAAAGCTAATTGCTCTCCTAAGCTGATTGAGGAGAGCGATTTTTTGCCCTCCTGAATTTTTCAGAATGCCAGGCCTGCTTTTTTAGTTATTAAAGAATTTTGCTGGAATGTTTAGTTTTTCTATTTGTGTAAGGTAAGGCCTAGAAAAGTAAAAAATCTGTTTCTCACATGGTCCTTTTGGCTACTGCATGTTCTCTTTATAACCAACGCAAACTTCAAAAAGTTAAAAAATTTATAGTAATTTATATATTTTTTATACTTACCAATGACCCAGACTTAGCTGGTGCTAACTCCACAAAAACCAGGGCCAAACACAAATTTTGCCCCCCAATCCCCAAAATTTGCATCCAAAACAAAAAGAAATCATGTCCTAAAGGACCTCCATAGTACGACTCTACTGCGCATGCGCAGTGACGCAGTCGTCCCGAAATTAGCGCCAAATATCATTCTTACTGGCAGTGCCTGGTCAGCGCTATGTACTCAGCGGGGAGGCAAGAGTTCCCAACTCAGGGAGGGCCATCCCCGTCTGGGTCATTGGTAAGTATAAAAAATATATAAATTACTATAAATTTTTTAACATTTTTATACTGTACCAATGACCCAGACTTAGCTGAATAGTAAACAGGCTGGAGGGCCTAGGACATAGAGGAAAATCCAATAAGCTCAATTATAAAATAAAGAGGTAACCCCTTAAGGAGAAAAGGAGTATTAGGCTTTACATGTATCTTTCTTATTTAATATTTAAATTAGAAAGATACACTACCCTTAATAATTGAGCACAATAACATTCATGTTCTCTATTAACATCCAGTATAACCTTTATACTAATTATTATTAAAACAAGCCAATAAATAAAGTAGTCCAGAGAATTGAGACTCTTTATAATCATTTAAAAGTGTCCGAGTATTGTATATTAAAGCCCGTTTGACACTTGACATATACAAATGCTTCACACCGAGCTACACTTTAAAAATAAGACATGAATGAAATTAAACATTAATATTACACTTTAAAACCATCCCGGAAGCGACTCAGAAATACTGACTTGGAGGAGGCATTCCCTTGCTTTTCACTATAAAGCAGGTGACCTAAGGGAACACCCGCCCCCCCCCCCTTCCCCTTGCCCTGGGTCAAATAGCCCAGAGCGAAGAGGGCAGCCGGACGGAGTCACTGCCGGAACAGAAAGCCTGCATAACTATAGTTGCAACTGTTTAGTGGACGACATTCTGAGCAACAGATAACGGACCTAAACAATGCAGGTCTCCAGAAATGGACTCAATATTTCTGAGATAAAAATTAGTAAATGTGGATGGCTGAGACCAATAAGCAGCCTTCATTAAATCTGTAATAGCAACACTATTAGCATAAGCCCAGGAAGTAGAAAGAGCTCTTACTTCATGAGCAGAAATCTTAAGCACAGACTGCTGAGAAGAAGATAAATCTTCATACGCAGTACGGATAGTTAACTGAATCCATCTAGCAATAGAATGGACTGAAATGTCCTTTCTATTAGGCATCAAAGACAGAAAGAAACGTTTCCGTCCCTTTCTGATGAACTGAGATCTCTGTTTATAGATACGTAGTGCTCTAACAGGACAGAGTAAAGGCCTACGCCCGTCTGAAGACGGAAGAGCCTTAATAACAATAGGTTCCGGATATTTATTAGGAGCCTGATTCTTAGCTAAAAAACCGACGTTAGTAGTGAAGGTGATAGTGTTCCCAACACTACGATAATGAGAATCATCCACCGATAGTGCATGAAGCTCACTGACTCTTCTGGCAGAAGAGAAAGCTAAGAGAAAAGCTGTCTTATAAGATAAGAATTTGAAATCTACTGTCCCAAGAGGTTCAAATGGCTTTTCCTTCAATTTAAGGAGAACCCAAGCTAAATTCCACTTAGGAATTAATCTAAGAGTTCTGGGTCTATTTATCGAAAAGTTTCTAACCAATTTCGATAAAGAGACATTAGATCCAATTTGTAAACTATCATGATGTGCATAGGTATCAGATAACATAGATCTATAGCCCTTTATAGTAACCGGTTGCAGTTTGATTTCGTCAAACAAGTATACTAGAAAGTTAGCAATGTCTGGTATAGAGGGATCAAATATATCAACAGAATGATCCCTACACCAACGACGGAAAACCTTCCACTTAGCCGCATAGTTTAGCGAAGAGGAGGTCCTCCTACAGTTAGAAATCGCGTCCACTGCTCGTCCTGTAAAGTGCTTGCCATGCAAGAAGGACCGCACAACGGAAAAACGTGAAGGTTGAGACCTTGCGGGTTGTGATGCAGTTGGCGCGATTTCCCCTGCCAAAGAAGATCCTCTCGTGGAGGGAGCTTCCGCGGTAGGTCCCACAACAGACACCTGAGTAGATTTATCCACGGTCTCTGTGGCGACAGAGATGCTACCAACAGAATCTTGCATTGAGATTGTTTTATCTTTAGCAATACTTGTTGAATTAACGGCGCTGGAGGATACGCATATCCTATCATTCCGTCCCAAGGGATCGATAGAGCGTCTACAGCAAATGCTCTTGGATCCGGACACGGGGACACATACGTCTGCAACTGATTGTTGAGATGTGTCGCAAATAAGTCTATCATTGGCCGTTCCCATTGGTAGCAAATCTGATTGAATACTTGTTTGTTGAGAGTCCACTCCGACGGCAACAAGCGACCCTTTCGAGAAAGGGAGTCTGCTAGCACATTCAGACGACCCGGTATGTGACGGACCGAAAGAAGAACGTGATGTTCCAACGCAAACAGAAGGATTCTTTCCGTTAGATTGAACAACGGAACTGAAGGAGTGCCTCCCTGATTCCGTATATACGCCACTACTGTCGTATTGTCGGATAGGATTTGGACATGAGCATCGTGAATAATGTCCATCCAGTGACGTAACGCAAGCCAAATTGACATCATTTCCTTGATGTTTATGTGCTTGCACAGGAATTGCGGATCCCAAAGACCCTGGCATCTCGAATCCGTTGGGATTAATGATGCACCCCAACCTGTTTGACTGGCATCCGTCATAATGGTAAAACTCGGATCCGGCAACTGCAGCGGAACTCCTTGAGTTAACCACTGAATGTTTGCCCAAGTCTGAATCTCTTGTTTCACTTGATCTGACAAGAGAACGTCTACATCGAGCGAATGAATTTTCACACTCCAATTCTGAGTCAAGAAAATTTGAAGAGGCCGTGTGCGTAGCCGTCCCATCGGAATGAGATCCGCAGCGGCTCCGCACAGACCTATCAGTCTCATAAATTCTCTCGCTGTGACTTTGTCTGTATTTAGACAATAGCGAGCGTAACAACTGACTAATTTCGCTCTGGTTAACGGCAGACGAACGAGATTGTTGTGCGTCTCGAAGCTCATTCCCAGATGAGTGAATGACTTGGACGGCACCAGATCCGACTTCTCCTCGTTTACTATGAAACCGAGACGTCGGAGCAATAGAAGAAGATTCTGAACATCGTTCTGAAGCGTTAACTCGTTGCCGTACCTCTGAAGAATGTCGTCCAGGTAGGCCGACGTTACCGCAGACGAATGAGCTCGGAAGTAGATCATTACCGAGTTCATTACCCGAGTGAAAGCCCAGGGTGCTAGATTCAATCCGAAGCACATGGCCCGGAACTGATACACCACTCCTAGGACTGCGAAGCGTAGATACTTTCGGAATGTCGGATGTACCATGACGTGAAAGTACGCATCTTTGAGATCTATGCTCGTTGCATAATCGTTCACCCGAATACTCGCTCTGACCGATCGAATCGTCTCCATATAAAACTTCGGAGCGATGATCAGCTTGTTTATCCAGCTCAAATCTATGACTGGACGGAACGAGCCGTCTGGTTTCGGAACCAGAAACAGATGGCTGTAGAATCCCAGCGATTCCTGGTTTTCTACGACCTCTACCGCGTTCTTCATTAAAAGAGACTGCACCTCTGATAGCAGAGCGTCTCTTTTCTGAGGGTTTGACGGAAGATGAGTCCACTTTGGACTTCGAGTTAATGGAGGCTTTCGTTTGAAGGATATCTTTAGACCTTCCGAAGTCACTCCTCTCACCCACGGATCGTCCGTAATCGACGCCCACTCTTGAGAAAAACTCGACAACCTTCCGCCAACCGGAACGCGATAGAGGTTTGAGCCATCACCTCCTGGATCTGCGAGGCCTGCGGTAGGAGAAACCACGTCTTCCACGACCCGCACCTCGCCTCGTCGACCTCGGGGTGTCCGACCGATTGTCCCGGCCTGAAGGACGTCCCGAACGAGAGTCGCTATCCTGACGGTCTCTCGAATAAGAGCTAGAGGACGCACCGGAACCTCTATAGGAACCTCTCTTGGGCGGATAAGACCCAGAAGTGCCCGCCTTATTCGTGTCTGCTGAATCCGACCTTTTAGGAGCGGATCTAAACAACAGAGAATCACTAGCTTTCTTTTTAATATTATCATAAATAGCGGAAAGCTTGCCGTCAAAGAGAAGATCTCCTGAGACCGAAGCGACTCTAAGAGAGTTCTTCACCTTAGAATCCACTAGTGTGGATGTAGACAGGGCTGCGTCACGTCTAACCAACTCCAGATTTGCCACTGAAAGGGCGGAGTTACACGTGGAATAAGCTACTGCCCTTGAAAGAAGTCTTAAGGAGGATTGTATATCCTGAAACTCTTCCCCTTGAAGACGCAGTGATAACGCCTTCGTAAGGTGATCTGCGTAAGATAAGGCATCTAAATTGGCTCTGTGAGACGCAATAGCTGTTTCCAACACTGCGGTTGGAATAGAAGCTGACGACGGTAATGATAGCTCTAAGTCTTCCGCCTCGTCGTCCATACGCAGAGGAACTCTCGGTATACCCTGACCTGCCGTGTCGAATTTATTCCTTGCATTAATGAAAGGCAGGTTGAGAGTATTTGCGGACAAGAAGCCTGCTTTCCCTGTCCTGGAAGCAAGTTTAAAAATAGCGTCGTTCAATAATTCAAATGTTCTTGCAACATTATTGGACTGCGACGGAAACTCGGGAGCGATGTCCCTGAACCGCTCGAAAAAATCAGAGTCCAATGACGCTATAATTCTCCTGTCCGGAAGCGCAGCAGTCTGGCCCGACGGAACAACTTGAGGAAGAAAGTGCCGGATGAAGTCTACGGCAGCTTTGTGTTGTTCCGAAAGGGATAGCTCCAATTCATCCGTATCCCTTTCACCATCCGGTCGGACCTCCCGATGTTCCCGGTCGTCCGCCCCCGATGCTTCGGCGGAGCGTACCGACCCAGCGCCGTCGGATAATTCTCGATCCGACACCGTCTCTGTCGGCTGCTGGGATGCTGCGATAAGCTGTGCTATCTGCACTAGAATGTCCGACGTCGAGACCTGCGGAGGAGCGGTCTTTCGCTGCTTTGCCGAGGGCAGCTCCGCATCAGATGGCTCCCGCATACTTTTCCTATGCGAACGTCCGGAGTCCATCGGTCTCGAATCCCTGGCTGCCGGATGGTGTGACCTGGTCGCCGAATAATCCTTCATCGGCAAAGCTGGCAAGATATCGGAGGTCACGCAGCCAAGGTGCGGTCGTGTGCGCCGGCGAGAAGAGGAAGCCTTAACAGTCTCTGCGGACTGCTTATACAACGGAGCGTCCCGAGCGACGGACGTATGCTCCGCTAAAGACACATTTTGTACCACAACATCTGGTCCCAGATGTTGTTGTACGAGAGAGGGGCCTCTCTCGCTCGCGGCCCGGCTGGACCTGGACGAGCTAGGAACCGGACTAAAAGGCTTCCTCCGTTCTCGTTCACTATCCGCCGTCACTGGGTGTGCATCTATTATTTTTATAGTGCTCGCATCACCCAAAATTTCCTCTTGGACCGCATCGGACGAACCCGGCTGCCGAACCATTCGGTGAATGGACGCTACACCGGGCGAGCTAGCGGACGACATTTGTCTAATCTCCATGAGCACTTTTGCCGCTAGCTCTGTATTTAATTGTGACGACAGACGCACACTTGAAGAAGATAACATGGAAACATCACCCTGTTCTGGTTCCTCTGAAATAGAAACTGAGAGAGTAGAGTGACCTTGTGGAGAAAGAGCCGGCATCGCTCTTTCTCCAGAAACAACATATCGTGACACACGTTTCCAATGTTTCTCATCCCAATGTTCACATACAGGACAGGGATTAATGCGAGAACACTGACTACAATTTATGCAATAATCATGAAAGTCAGAGGAAGATTTCTTCCTATTACAATTTGAACAAGTTCCTTTCATTGTGAAGGAACAACAATAAGTCCTAGTTACTCGCAAAAACCCCTGACACAAAGATACATAATAACATGATCCATTAATAAATGAAAAAACAATTGCAAAACAAAATAATTTTGAAAAAATATTTTTTCAGAGAAGCCCAAGTTGCTGAAAAGTAACGTTGAGCCCCGATGGATCCGATGGCAAAGTGTGGTCAAAAATTTTAAAATTATATAAAATAATTAATGAGACACTTTCGGATAATATAAATGTATCTTATAATGAGATAAACTACCTCAAAGGCAAACAGCCCCCCTCAAAAAAGGCTGTTGCCAATGAAAACAAACAGTGTAAACACAGAAGAAAACATGACTCCAGGCACTGAAAAAACTGGCCCGGAATCAGTCCTCAATTACACTCTATCTGATGCAAAACAGAGACTCCCAGGGGAGAATCTGCAGAACATCAGATGGAAGATGCAGAACACAAACGTTATACACCCATGGGTGAAAACGTAACTATGGGGAAAATAACAGAAAACATTCTGTAACCAAGCAACTCTCCCAGGGAATTTTTAGAAATGAAACTTCTCAAAAATATGCCAAAAGCATGGGAGAATTGCAAGGGGGGACTTTAGAAGGTTAGGGGAGAGGAAACACTGAATAAGCAGTGCAACAATTAGCAAGAATGACAACAAGAGGCGTTTGCCTCGAAAATAGGCAACTTAACATAATTTTAACAAAAAATTTTAAGTACAGCCCTGATTATTTTTTGCCACTTCTTTTTTCCTCTCCTCCTTCTATCCTCCTTAGAATCACATTTTCTCCAAGAATTACGTGTCTGGCATCCTTTAAACTGAGATTTACAAGCACAAAGATCAGTGAGATGTTGACTGATGAAGGGCCAAACAGAGAATGATATTTGGCGCCAATTTCGGGACGACTGCGTCACTGCGCATGCGCAGTAGAGTCGTACTATGGAGGTCCTTTAGGACATGATTTCTTTTTGTTTTGGATGCAAATTTTGGGGATTGGGGGGCAAAATTTGTGTTTGGCCCTGGTTTTTGTGGAGTTAGCACCAGCTAAGTCTGGGTCATTGGTACAGTATAAAAATATAAAAATTAGATGGTTTATGTCTGATATTTTACCCAAATTAATAAAATTGATAAATTTGTCCCTTGAGTGCACTCAAGGGATGAAATACACCACCACCCATGCTGTTCTGGACTGTAGATTATGAGGCCTAAGACATAAAACAACCATGAACATGAACTTTTAATAGCAAAGAAATAATTACAAAAAAATAAAATATAAATAAAAACCCGCCCACCCACATGCAATTTTACAAAAAATGGCCTGAGAAACAGAAAATCTACTTTATGAGGCCTAAAGGGTTTACTGAAATAGACAAAACACCTCTTTTGATGTTAACCTTTTACTCAACGAATCGGCCACATCCGCCCGCGTAATATGGAAATTCAGAAGTTGAAAAAATATTATTTTTCCACTAATTTCAACAAAACCATATCATGTGACCCCTCTTTGGAACGAGCTCATCGAGATTGTTTCTATGAGGGGTCACATGATATAGTTTTGTTGAAATTTTTGGAAAAATTAAAAACTAGAGCGCACTGTCACAGTGCCGAAGCTGCGACGATTCGTGCAACGTCAATGATGTTTTAAAACTCGTTGGTGACAAAAAAAGTCGTTGGTGACAAAAAAACTTGTTAGTTACAAGTCCATAAATGTGACAGAAATTATCCGAATGACATGCACTATTGAGAGGGTGTAGACATCATGAAGATACACTTGCATACCAAGTATGGTGTCATTCCATCAAGTATTTTAGGAGTTATGGTGTTTCTGAAACTAGTTGGTGACAGACAGACCAACATTGCCACATATAGAGCTGCTCGTCGCAGCTAAAAATGATATTTAAGGCCACACAAAGTAGATCTTCTGTTTCTCAGGCCATTATTTGTAAAATTGCATGTGGGCGAGCGGTTTTTTATTTTATTTCTGTAATTACTTCTTTGCCATCAAAAGTTCATGTTCTTGGTTCAAGGTTTAGGCCTCATAATCTACAGAATAGCATGGATGGTGGTGTATTTCATCCCTTGAGAGCAAGAAGGCTTTGCAATGCTAAAGCATTGCAAAGCCTTCTTGCACTCAAGGGACAAATTCATCAATTTTTTTAACTTGGGTAAAATATCAGACATAAGCCATTTAATTTTAATTTTTTTTAAGTTTAAATTGGTTATAAAAAGAGAGCATGCAGCAGCCAAAAGGACCATGCGGGAGGGCCTGAGAAGTTAAAAAATTTACAGTAATTTATATATTTTTATACTTACCAATGACCCAGACATAGCTGGTGCTAACTCTTAAAATCTAGGGCCAAACACAAATTTTGCCCACCAATCCCCAAAATTTCCATCTAAAACCAAAGAAAACATGTCCTGAATGGCCCTCCATACTTCGCCTCTACTGCGCATGCGCAGTGTCAAGGACGTCCCGAAATTGGCGCCATTAATCATTCTTACAACCAGTGCCTGGTAAGCGGTATGTCCTCAGTGGGGAGGTATGAGTTCCCAACTCCTGGGAGGGCCATCCCCGTCTGGGTCATTGGTAAGTATAAAAAATATATAAATTACTATAAATTTTTTAACATTTTTATACTGAACCAATGACCCAGACATAGCTGAATAGTAAAAAGGCTGGAGGGCTCAGGACATAGAGGAAAATCCAATAAGCTCAACTATATAAAATAGAGTCATCCCCTCGAGGAGAAAAGGAGTATTAGGCTTTACATGTATCTTTCTTATTTATGATAAATTAGAAAGACACAATGCCTTCTATAATTGAGCATCATAACATCCATATTCTCTATTAACAACCAGTATAATTCTTATACTAATTACTTTTAAAGTAAGCCAATAAATAAAGTTAGTCCAGAGAATTGAGACTCTTTTAAAAGTGTCCGAGGATAGTATAATAACGCCCGTTTGACTTGTGACATGTTCAAATGCTATACTTTAAAACTATGACATGAATGAATTTTTAAAACATAACTTTTCACTTTAAAACCATCCCAGTAACAGCTCAGAATTACTGACTCCGGAGGAGGTATCCCCTTGTTTTCATAATAAAACAGGTGACCCAAGGGAACACCCTCCCCCCCCCCCCCTTTTTCTTGCCCTGGGTCAAATAGCCCAGAGCGAAGAGGGCAGCAGGACGGAGTCACTGCCGGAACATAAAGCCTACATAGCTATAGTTGTAAATGTTAAGTGATCGACATTCTGAGCAGCCGATAATGGCCCTAAACAATGCAGGCCTCCAGAAATGGACTCGATATTTCTGCGATAAACATTCGTGAATGTGGATGGCTGAGACCAATATGCAACCTTTTTTAAATCTATAATAGCAACACTATTTATGTAAGCCCAAGATGTAGAAGAGCTCTTACTTCATGAGCCGAAATCTTAAGCACAGACTGCTGAGTTAAGGATAGATTATCCTAAGCAGTACCGATGGTTAATTGAATGCATTTAGCAATAGAATGGACCGTAATGACCTTTCTATTAGGCATCAGAGCCAGAAGAAGCTTTACGTCCTTACTGATAAACTGAGATCTGTTAATAATACATAAAGGTCTAGCCAGACAGAGTAAAGGCCTATGCCCGTTCGAAGACGGAAGGACCTTAAAAACAATAGGTTCCGGATATTTATTAGGAGCCTGATTCTTAACCAAAAATCCAACATTAATAGTAAAGGAATAGAGTTTTCGATACTACGAAAGTGAGAATCGTCGACCGATAGTGCATGAAGCTCACTGACTCTTCAGCAGAAGAGAAGACTAAGAGAATTGCTGTCCTAAAAGGCCAGAATTTGAAACTACTGTCTCAAGAGGTTCAAATGGTTGCTTTAGTTTAATAAGAACCCAAGCTACATTCCGTATAGGAATTAATCTAAGGATTCTAGGTCTATTTATCGAAAAGTTTCAAACTAACTTATAAAGAGACATTAGGGTCAATTGTAAACTATCATGGTGTGCATAGGTATCAGATAACATAGACCTATAACTTTTAATAGTAACTGGCTGCAGTTGATCTCGTCAAACAAGTATACTAGAAAGTTTGCAATGTCTGGTATGGAGGGATAAAAAATATCAACATAAAGATCCCTACACCAACGACGGAAGACCCTCCACTTTAGCCGCATAGTATAGCGAAGAGGAGGTCCTCCTACAGTTAGAAATCGCGTCCACTGCTCGTCCTGTACAAGGCTTGCCATGCAAGAAGGACCGCACAACGGAATATGTGAAGGTTGAGACCTTGCGGGTTGTGATGAAGTTGACACGATTTCCCCAGTGAAAAAAATCCTCTCGTGGAGGAAGTTTTCGCGGTAAGTCCCACAGCAGACACCTAAGTAAATTTATCCACGGTCTCTGTGGAGACAGAGATGCTACCAACAGAATTGTATTGTGAATGTATTATCCTAGCAATACTTGCTGAATCAACAGCGCTGGAGGATACGCATATCCTATCATCAAGTCGTACATGATCGATAGAGCGTTAACTACATATGCTCGGGGATCCGGACACGGTGACACATACGTCTGCAATTGATTGGTGAGTTGTGTCGCAAAAAATTTATCACTGGGCGCTCCCATTGGTAGCAAATCTGATTGAATACCTGTTTGTTGAGAGTCCATTCTGACGGCAACAATCGACCCTTACGTGAAAGGGAGTCTGCTAATACAATCCGACGACCCAGAATATGACGGACCGAAACAGAACTTGGTGTTCTATAACAAACAGAAGGATTCTTTCCGTTAAATTCAATAACGGAACCGAATGAGTGCCTCCCTGGTTCCGGATATACGTAACTACTGTCGTATTATCGGACAGGATTTGACATGCGTTTCTGAATAATGTTCATCCAATGACGTAGTGAAAGCCAAAATAATATCATTTCTTGGAAGTTAAGTGCTTGCCTAAAAACTGCGGAACGCAAAGACCCTGGCACTTCGAATCCGTTGGGATCAATATTGTGCCCCAACCTGTTTGACAGGCATCCGTCATAATCGAGAAACTCGGATCCGGCAACTACAGTGGAACTCTCTGAGTCACGCTATTAGTTTCTTATCCAGCATCGCAGCATTCTAGTCCGACGGAACAACCTCTGGAAGATAATGCCGAAAGAAATGTATGGCCTCTTCTGAAAGGGAAAGCTCAAAATCGTCCGAATCCCTTTCACCATCCTGTCAGACCCTATGAAGTGTTCGGTCGTCCGTACCTGATGCATCAGCGGAGCGAACCGACCCAGCGTCAATTGGTTATTCCTCATCCGACAGAGATTCTGTCGTTTGCTGGGATGCTGCGATAAGCTGTGCTATATTGGATAGCACGTCCGTCACTGAGGCCTGTGGAGAAGCGGTCTTACGATGTTTTGCCGCTGGAAGCTCCGTGTTCGTTACCCCGTATATACTTCTATTATGCGAGCGACCTGAGTGTACTGGCCTCGTGTCCCTTGGCTACCGGATGGCGTGACCTGTTCGCCGTGGAATCACTGAATGACGAAGCTGGCAGGATACTCGAGGTCACGTAGCCAAGTTGCAGTCGTGTGCGCTGCCGTGAGGATGAGGAAGCATTATCGACAGTCTCTCGGACTGTCTATATAACGGAGTGTCCCGAGCGGCGGACATATGCTCCGAATGCGAAACGTTTGTACCACAACATCCGGTCCCAGATGTTGTTGTACGAGAGAGGGACCTCTCTCGCTCGCAGCCCGGATGGACCTGGACGAGCTAGGAACCGGACTAACAGGCTTCCTCCGATCTCTCCTCTAATCCGTCGTCACTGGGTGTGTACTATTGTCTATTATAGTGCTCGCATCACCCAAATCTCCTTCCTGGACCGCAACGGACGAACCCGGCTGCTGAACCATTCGATGAATGGACGCTACACCGGGTGAGCTAGCGAATGTCAATGCCGTCGATCCTACTAGGAACCTCTTAGGCGATTGACGTATTCCATGAGCACTTATTGCCGCTAGCTCATCATTTAACTATGACGACAGAGGCACACTTTTGAAAGACATCTCAGTAACTTTGCGAACAAGAAACCAGACTTGCTTGTTAATAGCAAGCATATATATATAAACAGCATCGTTCAATAATTCAAAAGTTCCTGTGACATTATTGGACTGTGTCGGAACTGAGGGATGATGTCCCTGAACCGATCCAAACATTTTTGTGTCCACCGACGCTATCAGTCTCTTATCCGGCATCGCAGCAATGTGGTCTGACGAAACAACCTCTAGAAGATAAAGTCGGATGACATATACAGCAGCTTATGTTGTTCCAAAAGGGAAAGCTGGAAATCCTCCGAATCCCTTTCACCATCCTGTCGGACCCTATGAAGTTTTCTGACGTCCGTACCTGATGCTTCAGTGAAGCGTCCCGACCCGGCGTCGTCGGATATTACATGATGTGACAGAGATACTGTTGTTGCTGGGATGCTGCGATAAGTTGTGCTATTCGGGATAGCATGTCTGTCACTGAGGCCTGTGCAGTAGCGGTCTTACGATGCTTTGCCGCTGGAAGCTCCGTGTACGTTGACTCCTGCATACTTTTCTATGCGAAAGTCCGGAGTCTACAGGCCTCGTGTCCCTGGCTACCGGATGGCGTGACCTGGTCGCCGCGTATTCTCTGATTGGCGAAGTTGACTGGATATCGGAGGTCACGTAGCCAAGGTGCGGTCGTGTGCGCTGCCATGAGAATGAGGAAGCCTTATTGACAGTCTCTCCAGACTGTCTATATAACGGAGCGTCCCGAGCGGCGGACGTATGCTCCGAATGCGAAACATTTTGTACCACAACATCTGGGGCCAGATGTTGTACGAGAGAGGGGCCTCTCTCGCTCGCAGCCCGGATGGGCCTGGACGAGCTATGAACCGGACTAATAGGCTTCCTCCATTCTCTCCTCTAATCCGCCGTCACTGGGTGTGCACTTGGTTGTTTTATAGTGCTCGCATCACCCAAGACTCCTTTCTAGACCGCAACGGACGAACCCGGCTGCCGAACCATTCGATGAATGGACGCTACACGGGGCGAGCTAGCGGACGTCAAAGGCCGTCGATCCTACTAGGGACCTCTTAGGCAATTGACGTATTTCCATGAGCACTTTTCCGCTAGCTCTTCATTAATTGTGACGACAGAGGCACACTTTTGGAAGACATCACGGATACATCACCCTGTTCTTGATCGTCTGAAATAGAGATTGATAAACTAGAGTGACCCTGCGGGGAAAGGACCGGCATGGCCATTTCCCCGCTATCATACCGTGACACACGCTTCCCATGTTGTCATCGAAAATAACACATACTGAACAGGAGTTAGTGCGAGTACACTGACTACATTTATGCAATGATTGTGAAAGTCAGAGGAAGATTTCCTCTTAATCCAATTGAACAATATCCTTTCATTGTGAAAAGAAAACAAAGTCCTAGTACTCGCACCAACCCCTGCAAATCAAAATACATAATAACATGATCCATTAACATAGAAAAAATAATTGAAATCAAAATAATTTTTGAAAAAATATTTTTTCAGAAAAGCCCAAGTTTCTAAAAAGTAATGTTGAGCCCCAATGGATCCCAAAGCCTAAGTGTGGACAAAAATTTTAAAAATATTTTAAAAATTTAATGCAACACTTACGAATAATAATAATGTATCTAGATATGATTAAACTAACATCAAGATATTATTTTCAAGAAATCCCCCTCACACAGAGGCTGTTGTCAATGTAAACAAGAAGTGTAAAAACACCAGAAACATGACCCCAGGCACTGATAACCCTGGCCCGAAATCAGTTACCAATAATACACTATCTGATGCAAAACAGAGACTTCCAGGGAAGAAACTACAGAACATCAGATGGTAGATGCAGAACACTACACCTAAACACCCAAGGGTGAAGACGTAAACATGTGGAAAAGAACAGAATTCATTCTGTTATCCAGCTAAAACTCCCAAGAAATTTTAGTAATAATATTACAGAAAATATGCCAAAAGCATGGGAGAATAGCAAGGGGGGACTTAAAGGAAAGGGAGAGAGGAAAACACTGAACAAGCAGTGTAACTTTATAGCAAGAATGACCACAACAGGCCGTTGCCTCGAAAATAGGTAACTTAACACAATTTTATTAAAAAAATTTTAAGTTACAGCCCTGATTATTTTCTGTCACACATTTTTCCTCTCCTCCTTCTATATCCTCCTTAGAACCACCATTTCTCTAATATTTATGTGTCTGGCATCATTTAAACTGAGATTTACAAGCACAAAGATCAGTCAGATGTTAACTGATGAAGGGCCAAACAAAGAATGATTAATGGCGCCAATTTCGGGACGTCCTTGACACTGTGCATGTGCAGTAGAGGCGAAGTATGGAGGGCCATTCAGGACATGTTTTCTTTGGTTTTAGATGCAAATTTTGGGGATTGGGGGGCAAAATTTGTGTTTGGCCCTAGATTTTTAAGAGTTAGCACCAGCTATGTCTGGGTCATTGGTACAGTATAAAAATACAGATTTTTTATTTTTTTAGGCCTAAAATAATAAATTTTGATGTCGTCTGCGTTGGGTAAAGAGTTAATAGTTAAAAGCTTACCTCCATAAATTTTCGCACATAAGACACAGGATAACCTGTAATGATAAAATGAAAGTGTCAATGACACTGCGCAGCTCAACTTGTCCAAGAAGGGACTGAACTAAATGGAAATCTCCAGTAATGCAAAGTCATTCAATCAAATTTCTACAGAAAAGACATCACACCAAAGCTACATATGAAATCTGAAAAAAGACCGGGTGAGGGATGCAACGTGTAGGGTGTACTAATGCATTTGTTGACAATTTATTTGCCAAATCCAAGATGGCCATGTTTTTCAATGAATTTGGAAAAATTTTATAACTCCCATGTAGACATCATACCAAAGCTAGATACGAAATTTGAAAACATTTGGGCGAGAGATGTGGCCTGTAGGGTGTGCTAATGGAATTGTTGACAATTTATATGCCAAATCTAAGATGGCTGCTGGCGGCCTTGTTTTTCAACAAAATTCAGAAAAATTGATAGCTCCCATCTAGATAAGACACCAAAGCTATGAAATGTGAAAAAGATCGGGTGAGAAATGTGGCCTGTAGGGTGTGCTAATGGAACTGTTAATAATTTATATGCCAAATCTAAGATGGCTGCTGGCGGCCTTTTTTTTTCAACGAAATTCAGAAAAATTGATAGCTCCCATCTAGATATTACACCAAAGCTATGAACTTTGAAAAAGATTGGGTGAGAAATGTGGCCTGTAGGATGTTCTAATGGAACTGTTGATAATTTAAATGCCAAATCTAAGATGGCTGCTGGCGGCCTTGTTTTTCAACAAAATTCAGAAAAATTTATAGCTCCCATCTAGATATGACACCAAAGCTATGAACTTTGAAAAAGATTGGGTGAGAAATGTGGCCTGTAGGATGTGCTAATGGAACTGTTGATAATTTATCTGCCAAATCCAAGATGGCTGCTGGTGGCCATGTTTTTTAACAAAATTCAGAAAAATTTGATAGCTCCCATCTTGACATCACAACATAGCTACATATGAAATTTGAAAAAGATTGGGTGAGAGTAATGCCAAGTCATTCAATCAAGTTTCTACAGAAAAGACATCTTAAATCTGAAAAAGACCGGGTGAGAGATGCGGCTGGTGGATTGTGCCAACTGAATTGTGGACAACTAATATATCAAATCTAAGATGGCCACTTGGCAGCAAAGCCACATATGAAATTTGGAACTGATCGCGTGAGAGTTGCGGCCTGTAGGGGGTGCTACGGGAATTGTGGATGGACAGAGGAACGTACAGACGGACTGCAACCCATCCTAAATAGCTAATATGTGACATTGTCAAGTTGAGCTAAAAACAGTACCAAGAATCATTAATGTTTCTCTTGAAGGTCCACATACTAAATCTAAGTATTTGAATTCTGTCATTGGTTAACATAAAAAATGAGAAAATTGTGAATTATTCATTCAGGAATTTTTTAAAGAGCAAAATCCCATTAATACTGGTTAGGGAAATGTGGCCATGTACCGGCCAGA
This sequence comes from Pictodentalium vernedei, assembly GCA_031216915.1. Lineage (NCBI taxonomy): Eukaryota > Metazoa > Mollusca > Scaphopoda > Dentaliida > Dentaliidae > Pictodentalium > Pictodentalium vernedei. The sequence goes on from CM062293.1 coordinate 502,491,913, forward strand.
AAAACATGCTGGCAGAATGCTTGTTTATGGCACCACCTAAAATTTCAGTTTTTGGAACCGATAAGTTAATCTGAACCAAAATTGGTGAACATTAATGTGTGACATTTACTTATCTGAAACATTTTTGCTTGCACACAGGAGTTACACTATTTATTTATTTAACATGGAGATAAATTAAAGTTTAATCAATCCTTTTTACCCACGTTGGTTGTTGCCCATTTTAGAGGACTTCCATTCCAAGCCTTGGTTACTGGTTTCTATTTTACCAATAAAACAGAGCATGTTTACCACTGCAAACAAGCACTGCTTCTCTTCCTGAGTTTTCAACAGGGGAAGGGGTACCATATGGGGACCTCCATTCAACACTGTTGTTTATGCATAAGGCACAACTATCTTCTCCAGGGTTCAAATAAAAATTTGCTCTCAAAGTTCAAGGTTTTTTCAACGGCTTTTCAAGGGCTTCTTCTTTTTTTCAAGGGCCACATATACTATTCAGCTTGTTGTATGAGCTCTAAAAATCTAAGATTCATGTGACACGGATCTGACTTTGGAAGTCAGGAAGTACTGGTACCCAAAGTGTGATCTGTGTTACAGTAATCTTGATAAAACGTTCCATACTTTTGTTATGGTTTTTTTTAACTGAGTGACACGAGCACAACAAACAAGCAAAAGGTGAGTACACATATATTTACAATGCCCAGGAAATAGCTTGGTATTCAAGAGTTTTTCAAGAGATTTCTGAAAGTTCAAGGGTTTCTCAAGGGCTAATTTCAAATTCCAGGGTTTTTCAAGAAAAAACTCATTTTCAAGGGTTTTTCAAGAGCTGTATGAACCCTGTTCTCATGAACTATGCAATGATTCGATATTTGGTATCTAGCCTCTCTTGACCCTTGACCCATCATATAATACCAAATATTGTTATTTTAATTATTTCTTTTTTGAAATTTTCAACAAAATCATATCATGTAAACCTGCATTGGAACAAACTTGATAAACTCATTCCAATAATGAGACAAATGATATGGTTTTGTTGAATTTTTTTTAATTTGTATTTTTTTCACCTGCTGAATTTGTAAATTTTTTTGGCAGATGCGATCGATTTGTCATGTAAATGGGTTAATTGTGTAGATTGAAAGTTTTTCTGCCAATATCTGAACTCATTTTTCAAACTTAAATGGAGCAAACATAGACAGATCCACACAAGCATTTCAATGGGTTAATGTTTATCGTGCAAGTTTGGTTAGGCACAAGAATACCACGAGAGGCAAAGCCTTAAGTGGTATTCTGCACCAAACCAAACGGGTATGATTAACATTAACCCTTTACCCAACGAATCGGCCGCATCCGCCCGTGTAATTTGCAAATTCAGCAGTTGAAAAAATATCAAATATTGTTATTTTAATTATTTCTTTTTTAAAATTTTCAACAAAACCATATCATGTAAACCTTCATTAGAACGAACTTGATAAACTCATTCCACAGAGATTATCACCACAGTGTGTGTCTCCGGGAATTCAGATCAAGTCGAGTTTTAGGAACAGAACAGTATTTCGACAAGCCTATTAGGGCGAGTCGAAATGCGATTCTGTGCCAACAACGAGACTTCATCAGAATTTCTGGAGACACACACTGTGGTGATGATAAATTTATCTCACAATATTGACCACAAAATGTGTTATAAAACCATTTCAAAAGGAACTTTTTCATTTGCCTTATCGACGGAAAGACGCAAACTGAAAAATAGAACAGCGTTCATTGATCTCCATGTTGAGGTCAGTGATGACGTTATACTTCAGAGAAAATTAAGTCACTGGGATTCACTTTACTGAATACTGCTTGCGAAGTGGAGCAACTGTGTGTTTCGTCAACGTGAATTTGGTTGTAACTTTTGCAACAATTACTGGTGAATTAAATATCCATCTTGGTTTAAAGGTTTATTATATTTTAAAATTTGCCATTCATCATTTATTGAGGTGGAGTTTTCCACATTTCATAGCGAAAGCTAATCCTTAACTTCAAGAGAGAAGCCTCGACTTGAGCGTTCAGGAAAATCCCAATAATAAGCTACAAACCAGCCCAAGATGACGAAAAGTTTGCATAATTTAACTACTCGTTAACTTCCCCAGTGACATTTTAGCATGCCGTGCATAATAAATACGTTACAGGACGTTTAGTTGGCAGCTACAGTGTCATATACGGCTCAGAGAAAACAATATTAGGTTTGGCTTCGCCTCACCTAATATTGTTTTTTCTGAAGGGAAAAATGTGAAGCGATCGAAAAATTATATTAATGCAGCTGTTTTGGCAACAGCAGAATCATGCGCTTGTATCAGGGACCCTTGATACGGATTCGGAACAAGGGCCCAGATACATTAAACTTTAGTTGCGTAAGAGTGCAAAAACGCCCCGATTGTGAGATAAAATAATGAGTCAAATGATATGGTTTTGTTGAATTTTTTTTTAAATTTGTATTTTTTTCACCTGCTGAATTTGTAAATTCTGTGGGCAGATGTGATTTCTCATGTAAATGGGTTTATTGTATAAACTGAAAGTTTTTCTGCCAATATCTGAACTCATTTTTCAAACGTAATTGCAGCATACATAGACAGAACCACACAAGCATTTCAATGGGTTAATGTTTATCGTACAAGTTTGGTTGGGCACAGGAATACCACGAGAGGTGAAGCCTCAAGTAGTATTCTGCACCAAACCAAATGAGTGTGATAAACATTAACCCTTTACCCAATGTATCGGCTGCATCCACCCGCATAATATGCAAATTCAGCAGTTGAAAAAATATTATTCCTGAAAAAATTTCAACAAAACCATATCATGTGACCCCTTGTTAGAACGAGTTCATCGTGCACTTTCTAACGAGGGGTCATGCGATATGGTTTTGTTGACATTTTTTGAAAAATTAAAAAAAATATTTAAAATAATAAATTTTGATATCGTCTGCGTTGGGTAAAGGGTTAACCCATTCAAACGCTTGTGTAGTTCTGTATTTATTACACACCTTTCCAAATGTCTAAAACAGGACTTTTACTGTAATACTATGTAAGAATTAACCTGTCCTTCTGAGACGTAAAGGAAATAAAATAAGACGAAAAGCCAAATTAATCTTCACAAGCAGGATAACACTCATATTGTTATTTCATACGCTGACTGAACTTTCATTCATAATATCAACTTGCAAATTGTAATGCATCACCACTTCAATTGATGAAATTCTATTCATCTGAAATACAATTTACTGTCTTTTTTATGCCTCGATTTTACAGCACGAATTGTGAATGGTTGATGTGATCACCACCAAAACATTGCCATACTTTCACAACAAACAATAGGTGTAAATTTGGAAAATACTTCAATGAGAAATTACCAAAAAAACTCACATGTTTATCTGACTTCCAAATTCCATGTGGTCGTTGTTATTCGACTGATTGACAGGTTCAGATTTTAGTCAAGATTACAGTTGTCATAGTTATAACACTCTGTCATAGCATGATTAGAAAAAGACCAAATTTGTCATGTTTAAAACAGTTTAGATTGCTCATTTAACTAAACTGCAGTGGTCTTTGTGTCAAGTAGCTCAATTAACTTTTAGTGTTCATAGTTTAGGCCTGAAAAAATAAAAAATCTGTTTCTCAGGCCCTCCCGCAAGGTCCTTTTGGCTGCCGCATGCTCTCTTTTTATAACCAATTTAAACTTAAAAAAAATAAAAATTAAATGGTTTATGTCTGATATTTTACCCAAATTGAAAAAATTGATGAATTTGTCCCTTGAGTGCAAGAAGGCTTTGCAATGCTTTAAAACACACCCATGCTATTCTGTAGATTATGAGGCCTAAAACTTGAACCAAGAACATGAACTTTTGATGGCAAAGAAGTAATTACTGAAATAAAAAATAAAATAAAAAAACGTTCGCCCGCATGCAATTTTACAAATAATGGCCTGAGAAACAGAAGATCTACTTTGTGTGGCCTTACCAGTTACAGCATAGCCTATAACAAAGTATACCGTTAGGCGATATTCTTTTGTTAACTGGTTGAGGGCTACATTATTTTTGGTGGTCTGAATTTGTTATTCAAAATGTTTTATTACAAATTATTGGAGAGTGCCTACAGGCACTCTACAATAATTTGTAATAAAACAAATTTATGTAAACAAAATATTATTTGTGTTTTTACTAAATATGAAATATAATTAAGGAAAGTGTTGGCTTTTGCTCTGGTATCCTGATTTTTTGAAAGCCCTGATAGCACTCAACCAGTTAATGATGCCATATTAGCACCTTATTTTGGTAATATTCCTATAGCAATAACAAGATATTTTCAACATGTTGTGGCAAATATCACAAGACAAACACACGAGTGGCATGATGTTTTCATCATTATAGTTCGTAATTTTTTCGGATGAAAAGAAGAGGAGCAAATACTTATAATAATATGGATGATTTGAGTCATGCAAACTTTTTTTTTATTAAACGAACTGACGTAGACAATATCAAGCAGGAATTGGGGTGATGTAAAAAGAAATAGAAATATTTGTGAAAGCACAATTAGTTTAGTTGTATTATTAATATGTGTGTGATATATTTTGGATACATTTTAAAATATCCATCATTAATTTTAACAAAATATGAAATACTTACCTGTTTGTTTAAATTAAATTCACCAATGAAAAATATCCTTCATAATCATTCTTAATATTTGAAAATTATCCAGAATTATTATACACATAAGCAAGAATACATTCCACCCAGCAAGTACAAACTAATGAACTGACTGTAAAATACTGTGTTTAATTTCAGGATTCTTTCTTAGCTTCGTGCTTATTAAAACATGGCTTTCTGTCAGACATGTTAACCTCCAGAATAATTTTTCAGGGAACCGGAGGGTGATTTTCAGGGAAATGGGATGGATTTCAGGGAAAAGTCTTGTGAATTTTCAGCTCATGGACCACTATTAACACCAGGTTATATCCAGAACTAGTTGTCAACTGTGCTGATGCATTTATGCTATGTAAAAAAATCATAAAATAACTTGATTTGACCCCCCCCCCTCCCCCCCCCCCTCCCCGGATCCTCTTCTTTTACTGCTTTATCACATAAAAATGAAAAGAAAGAAACAGACCCTGGGCAACCTCAGGTCTTACTCACTTCTCTTTTCTTAATTATTTATTTATTTATTGTTATTTAAGGTCACATATTTCTGCACAATGGCTAATCACGACCTCGCCAGTTTTACTGGTGGAGGAAGCCAAAGTACCAGGACAGAACCACCGAGCAATGGGGAGCAACTGTCAGCTCCCCAACAACTAACCCCACACAAGCAGGGTTAGCATTGGCTAAAGACAGGTGCACCTTCAACATGCAGTATGCCTTAGTACACAACACCTCTGTGCCCCCAATGGGGGTGAACTGTCTTGCCCAAGGACACAACATGGTTGCCGCAGGTGTCTCTTTTCTTAATAAATAGAGGATATCTAGAGTTTTTGAGTGGATATCTAAAATTATCTCATGAGTGAACAAGACAAATGTTTATTTTTCGTTAGTGCCTGCACAAGAGAAAATAACCATTTGTCTTGGTCACAAGTATCCACTCAAAAACACTAGATTTTCTTTTTATTATAAGCTTTTTATAAGAATCTGATAATTCCACTCGTTTCAATCTTGAATTGATGAACGAAAGTAAACAGCACATTGAATCCTTGAAACGCATAAGTGATTTGATTGATACTCGGAAGAGACAGAATTTTGCAATCTGATTCAGCTGGCGGGTTTCTAGTCCAAACATGGCCTGAAAGTTTGTAATATTAGTTTTGGATTTGGTACGTCCTTTGAAAGGACGTACCAAACCAGAAACGTATATTACGGACTTTCAGGCCATATTTGGACTAGCGGGTTTCATGATTCAATTCAAGGTGGATATGTGTTGAATTATTGCTGGAAATGATCGGTATCCACTCAAAAACAGATTTACTTTTCATTATACCTTTTTAGAACAAATTGATCATTTCCAGTGATAAGTTGACTCTTATTCACCTTGAAGTGATGCTTTGAAAGCTGCCATTTTGATTGACACCGTTAAAGTGAAAATTTCTATATCTTCACAGTGGGGGATACGATTTCTATCTTTCCGCAAATTCTTTGCTAATCTATCATTTAGGGTTTAATAAAATTTAAACTGTGGCTGGATTGGACTTCTAGTGTGGACAACTCAGACCTTGTATACTAAATCTCTGCATTTTGACAGGTCTTGCCAGATGGAATGTAATATAACAGGATGAGTTAGATGGATGATTCGTACTCTGAAAAATTTGGACGCTGGGAGATTCAGATCCTGGCTTGTTTGTACCCTAAACAATTCAGACCTTGACCTTTGCTGATTCAGACAGCAATATTACGATGCTACGATAGTGAGAATCATCCACAGATAGTGCATGAAGCTTGCTAAATCTTCTAGCAGAAGAGAAGGCTAAGAGAAAAGCTGTCTTATAAGATAAGAATTTGAAGTCCACTGTGTCAAGAGGCTCAAATGGCGCTTCTTTTAGCTTAAGAAGAACCCAAGCTAAATTCCACTCAGGAATTAATCTAAGGGTTCTAGGTCTATTTATCAAAAAGTTTCTTACTAATTTAGATAAAGAGACATTAGATCCCATCGTTAAGCTATCGTGGTGTGCATAGGTATCGGATAGCACAGACCTATAACCCTTAATGGTAACAGGCTGCAGCTTGATCTCATCAAACAAGTAGACAAGAAAATTTGCAATGTCTGGAATGGAGGGATCATAAATGTCTACAGAATGATCCCTACACCACTGACGAAAGACCTTCCACTTAGCAGCATAATTTAGCGAAGAGGAGGTCCTCCTACAGTTAGAAATTGCATCCATTGCTCGTTCTGTAAAATGCTTGCTGTGCAAGAAGGGATGCACAAAGGAAATACGTGAAGGTTGAGACCTTGCGGGTTGTGATGGAGAGTGCATGATTTCCCCTGCGAAAGAAGATCCTCCCGTGGAGGAAGCTTCCACGGCATGTCCTACAACAGACGCCTGAGTAGATTTATCCACGGTCTCTGTGGAGATAGAGATGCTACCAACAGAATCTTGCATTGTGATTGTTTTATCTTGAGCAATATCTGCTGAATCAACGGCGCTGGAGGATACGCATATCCTATTATTCCGTCCCACGAGATCGATGGAGCGTCTACTGCAAACGCTCGTGGTTACGGACATGGCAACACATACGTCTGCAACTGATTGCTGAGATGCGTTGCAAACAAGTCTATCATTGGCCGCTCCCACTGGTAGCAAATCTGATTGAATACTCGTTTGTCGAGAGTCCATTCTGATGGCAACAGGCGACCCCTCCATGAAAGGGAGTCTGCTAACACATTCAGACGACCCAGAATATGATGGACCGATAGGAGAACCTGATGTTCTAGTACAAACAAAAGGATTCTTTCTGTTAGCTTGAACAACCGAATATACGCTACCACCGTCATATTCTCGGATAGAATTTGCACGTGTGCATTCTGAATAACGTCCATCCAATGACATAGCGCAAGCCAAATGGACATCATTTCTTTGATGTTTATGTGCTTGCTTAAAAACTGCGGATCCCAAAGACCCTGGCACCTCAAATCCGATGTGCTCAGTTTCACGCCCCAATCTGTTTGACTGGCATCCGTCATAATTGTAAAACTCGGATCCGGCAATTGCAGTGGAACTTCCTGAGTTAACCACTGAATGTTTGCCCAAGTCTGAATCTCTTGTTTCATTTGATTTGACAAGAGGATGTCCATATCAGGCGATTGAGTCTTCGCCCTCCAATTCTGAGTCAGAAAGATTTGAAGAGGACGAGTGCGTAGCTGCCCCATTGGAATGAGATCCGTGGCAGCTCCGCACAGACCTATCAGTCTCATGAATTCTCTCGCTGTAACCTTGTCTGAGTGAAGACAATAGCGAGCGTAACAACTGACTAACTTCGCTCTGGTTAACGGCAGACGTACGAGATTGTTGTGCGTCTCGAAGCTCATCCCCAGGTGGGTGAACGACTTGGACGGCACCAGATCCAACTTCCCTTCGTTTACTATTAAACCGAGACATCGGAGCAATAGAAGCAGATTCTGCACATCGTTCTGAAACGTTAACTCATTGCCGTACCTCTGAAGAATATCGTCCAGGTAGGCCGGCGTTACCGCAGATGTATGAGCTCGGAAATGAGTCATTACCAAGTTCATTATTCGAGTGAAAGCCCAGGGCGCTAGATTCAGACCGAAGCACATCGCTCGGATCTGATATATGGCTCCTAGGACAGCGAGGCGAAGATACTTTCTGAACGCAGAATGTACCATGACGTGAAAGTACGCATCCTTGAGATCTATGCTCGCAGCATAGTCGTTCACTCGAATGCTCGGTCTGACCGATCGAAAGGTCTCCATATAGAATGTTGGAGCCATGATCAGCTTGTTTATCCAGCTCAGATCTATGACTGGACAGAACGAGCCATCTGGTTTCAGAACCATAAAAAGGTGGCTGTAGAAACCTGGAGATTCCTGGTTTTCTACGACCTTTATCGCGTTCTTCACTAAAAGAGACTGGACTTCTGATAGAAGCGAGGCTGTTTTCTGTTGATTTGACGGAAGCTGAGTTAACAGAGGTTTTCCTTTGAAGGACAGTTTCAGTCCTTCCGATATAACCCCTCGAACGCAAGGGTCCTCCGTAATTAATTCCTAACTGTTTGAGAAACCTGACAGTCTTCCGCCCACTGGAACGCGACAGAGGTTTAAACCATCACCTCTTGGATCTGTGAGGCTTGCCGAAGGAGAAACCACGTCCTCCACGGCCGGCACCTCGCCCTGTCGACCTTGGGGCATCTGACCGGTTGTTTTGGCGGGCGTTACAGCCCCTATTTGAGTCGCTACCTTGACGGTCTCTAGAGTAAGACCTAGAAGACACGTACGAACCTCTACAGGAACTTCCCCTGGACGTACTCATCCCAGAAGTGCCTGGCCTACTCTTCTCCGCTGGCCCCCACTTTTTGGAAGTGGATTTAAATAGCAGAGAGTCTGAAGCTTTCTTAGTTAATTGATCATAAATTGCTGAAAGCTTGCCGTCTAAGAAAAGCTCTCCGGATTCTGGAGCGACTCTGAGAGTTTTTCACCTTACTATCCACATGCGTGGATGTAGCTAGGGCCCAGTTACATCTAACTAACTCCAGATTTGCCCCTGAAAGGGCGGAGTTATACGTGGAGAATGCTATGGACCTCGCCAGAACTCTTAAGGAGGTTTGTACATCCTGGAATTCTTGTCTCTCAAGGCATACTGGAATTCTTGTCCCTAAGGCATAATGACAACGCTCTGGTAAGGTGATCTGCATACGAAAGTGCGTCTAAATTAGCTCTATTAGACGATATTGTCGTTTCCAATGTCGTGTTAGGAATTGACATAGACGACGGCATGGATAATTCAAGGTCTTCGGCCTGGTCGTCTAGAAACAGAGGAACTCTCTGAATGCCCTGTCCTGCCATTTCAAAATTATTCCTTGGATTGATGAAAGGCAGATGAAGAGTACTTGCCAGTAGGGAGGCTGACTTGCCCGTTTGGGTAGCAAGTTTACTAATAGCGTCATTCAATAGTTCAAATGTTTGTGAGACATTTCTGGACTGTGACGGAAACTCAGGGACAGTGTCCCTAAACCGATTGAAGAATTCAGTGTCCAGTGGCGCTATAAGGTATGGCGCTGCGCAGCATTTTGGTCCATAGGAACAACATCAGGAAGGTAATACCGGATGAACTCTACCGCAATTTTATGTTGTTCCGAAAGGGAAAAATCCAATTCCTCCGAATCCCTTTCGCCATCCTGTCGGACCACTTGTAAATCTCGGTCGTCCGTACCTGATCCAGCAGCGGAACGTACTGACCCAGCAACATCTGATAATTCCTGTTCCGACAGAGTTTCTGCCGGTTGCTGGGATGCTGCGATGATCTGCGCTATCTGTGATAGCACGTCCGTTACGGAGGCCTGTGGAGCTGCAGTCTTAGAGAATTTAGCTGCCCGAAGCTCCCTGGACGTTGACTTCTGCATACCTCTTTCATGCGAACGTCCAGAGGATGAAGGCCTCGTATCCCTGAATACCGGATGGCGTGACCTGGTCGCCGTGAAATTCCTGGTCGGTGATGCAGGCTGGATATCGCTGGTCACATAGCCCAGGTGCGGTCGTGTGTGCTGCTGTGAGGATGAGAAAGTGGTATGAGCAGTCTCACCAGACTGTCTATATACCAGAGCATCCCGAGCGGTGGACGTATGCTCCGACTGAGGAACGTTATGTACCACAACATCTGGACCGCGATGTTGTTGTATGAGAGAGGGACCTCTCTCGCTCGCAGCCCATGCGGAGCTGGACGAGCTAGGAACCAGACTAAAAGGCTTCCTCCGTACCATCCTCTGCTCCATCGTCACTGGGTGTGCACGTGGTATGTTTATAGTGCTCGCAACATCAAAATCTCCTTCCAGGACCGCAATGGACAAACCCGGGTGCTCAGCCATTCGGTGAATTGTCGCGTCACTGGGCGCGCTAGCAGACGCCAACGCCGTCAATCATACTTGGGACCTCTAAGGCAATTGACGTATCTGCATGAGCACTTTTGCGGCTAACTCTTCATTTGATTGTGATGACGGAAGCACACTCTTGGACGACATCACAGAAACATCACCCTGTTCTTGTTCCTCTGAAAAAGAGAGTGAAAAACTAGAGTGACCCTGTGGAGAGAGGACTGGCATGGTCCTCTCCCCACTAACAACATACCGTGGCACACGTCTCCAACGTTTGTCATCCCAATTGATACACACTGAACAGGGTTAGTGCGAGTACATTGACTACAATTAATACAGAAATCATGAGAATCTGAGGAAGATTTCCTCCCATTACAATTTGAACAATAATCTTTCATTGTGAAAAAAGTAAACAGTCATAGTACTCGCACTAAACCTTGAAAACAAAGATACATAATAAAATAATCCATTATAACATTACGAAAAAATAATTCAATTTTTTTTTTCAGAAGAGCCCAAGTTCCCAATGGGAACAATGAGCCCAAATGGATACCAAAAAAGCCTAATTGTGGACAAACATTTTAAATCATTTCGAAAAATTAATGTAACACTTACGGACAATATTAATGTATCTCGCTATGAACTAAACTAAGCAGAAGACAAGTAATCACTATCAGAAGTAACCGTTGTCAACCTAAACAAAAAGTGTAAACAAACCAGAAACATGACTCCAGGCGCTGGTAAACATGGCCCGAAATCAGTAAACAATTTAAACACTATCTGAGGCAAAACAGAGGCTTCCCAAGAAGAAACTGTAGAACATCAGATGGTAGATGCAGACCAAAATGCCTAAACACCCAAGGGTGAGGACGTGAACATGGGGAAAAAACAGAAAATAATTCTGTTTCCAAGCCAAAACTCCCAAGACATTTTAGTAATAAACATTACAAAAAATAAGCCAAAAGCATGGGAGAATAGCTAGGGGAGAATAAAGGAAAGGGAGAGAGGAAACACTGATCAAACAATGGAACATTCATAGCAAGAATGACAACAATAGGGCCATGCCTTGAAAATAGGCAACATGAAAAAATTTCGTAAAATAATTATAAGTTACAGCCCTGAACATTTCCTTCCACTGTTTTTTCCTCTCCTCCTTCTATTTCCTCCTTATATCCACCATTTCTCTCATAATTATGTGTCTGGCATCATTTAAACTGAGATTTACAAGCACAAATATCAGTGAGGTGTTACTGAATTGAGGGCCAAACAAAGAATGACATTTGGCGCCAATTTCGAGACCTCCTTGACACTGCGCATGCGCAGTGGAGTAAAAGTATGGAGAACCATATAGGACATCTAATTTTTGGTTTTTGATGCAAATTTTGGAGATTGGGGGGGGGGGGGGGGGGGGGGGGGGGCAAGATTTGTGTTTGGCCCTGAATGATTTAGAGTTAGCACCAGCTAAGTCTGGGTCATTGATACAGTATAAAAATATGAGTATAAAATATCACGCGCTTTCACGCTATCCACGAATGTGTGAAAACGAGACACTCACGACAACTGTACTGTATTAGTGAAACCCTCCCTCCAAGGATTTCTGTCTCTGACAGGGACCAAGTATGTAGTCATGTGAATAATATGCTCACCTACCTTTCGTTATCAAGTAATCTGCTAATATTCCACTTGAAACAGAAGAAATTATAGACACCAGCCATGGCACCACATTAAATACCCATCCCTACAATAAAAATTTTTTTTTTTTTCAGTTTCATTTTTAGTTTGTGCAAAATAAATCAAAACTTTAACTCTTAACCTGCTGAGAAGAGGTCCCGAGTTCAATCCCTGTCCGACTCGCATTGTGTCCTTGGGCAAGGCACTTTATCCTGGTTGCCTAATGGGGGCACGATGACACCGTGTTCAAAGGCATACTGCACGTCGATGGTACACATGTCTTCCTTCAACTGCTATAACCCTGCTTGAGCGGAGCTTGAACAGAGTTAGAATGTTGAGGAGCTGACAGTTGCTCATCGATGCTTGGTGGTTCTCTCCGGGTACTCTGGCTTTCTCCACCTGTAAAACTGTCAGGGGTCACGATTAGCCATTCTGCATAAGTATGTGATCCTAAACACCAATAAATAAGTAACGACCAGTCGACAGTGACTGTGCTGTAGCTGCTTCACAGCAGCCATGGCTAGATTTGATGAAAATTATGTTGAAAATACTCTGCAGATTAAGAATTAATGGTTAAAGGAAAACCATTTTGTCTTGTGCAGTATTTGATGAGTATTAAGAGACCTAGTTATTTGCTTGTGCTTGTTATGCTTTGCATCGAATTTGCAATTATTGCTTGGGTGGAATCTCCACTCTGTGGGTGATTTAGTGATATTACACTCTCCACGTACTGTAGGTAACAGGAAAACTACTGAACAAGGATTTTGTCAAAACTTCCATCGGTATTGATTTGATGTATTCTCTCCTTTAACTCTTAACCGGCTGAGTATTTCCAATATATTTTTCATCAAATCTAGTCATGGCTGCCTCACAGCAGCCATGACGAGATTTGATGAAAAATTTATCTAAATTTAACTGAAGGAATCATTAATCAAAAAGTCCTTTCAATTTACACGTGGGGAAGAGTTTGGTTAAATGTGCCCAAATTATATTTATTTCAATGGTAAGAGATGTGTCAGGGTTGAAAATTTCAGACGAACGATCGTAATTTTCTCCTATCGTTCGTCTAAAATGAAAAACACATGAATGGTGAATCAGTATATTTAAATACATCAATCAAAAAAAATGCTTGTGTTTAGGGTAACCCGACCGCCCCTAAAAAATTAAGCCAACCCAAAATATTTCATAGAGTAAAAGTCGTTCATTTAGTGTTCATTGTAACCCTAAATGTCCACCACCCCCCCCCCCCCTCCCAATGCAATCTGAGGGGTCTAAGTAATTAGTAACAACCAGTCGCAGGGGGGGGGGGGGGGGGAGGTGGAGGGTATATGCTAAAATCAACACTAAATGCTCTTCATTTTTAGGAGGATGTTTTTAGGAGGATGTTTTTATTAGGATTGGGGAGGTGGGCATATGAGTTAAGGCTAACAATCATGTGAAGTATGAACAAGATCTGTCACACAGATTCAATTACACAGACAACTTAGCATCAGAAAAGCTCCGGTAACATTTTGCTAGACAGAGCTAAAAATGTTGGGATGGGGTTGGGAATAATCACAAATTGACAAGAATTTCCGTTTGTTCAAAGCATCTGAGAGCAATAACAATACAAAATCCCTGGAAATATATTTAATTATGTCTGGGGAAAATGATTCTTGTAATCAAACTGTACATAAGACTGTTCTTTGTTGTATGATGCAGTTGGAACAGGTATTAGTCAGTTTCCAAATATGCACAGAACAGTGTTTGAAGTGAGTTCAATCCCAGCTAGGAAATGATTGCCAATATTTACTTATGAACATGCAGAACAAAGGTGCTTGTTTTTTTTTCTATTCTGTTGAAATTTAAAGTTTTGCTGCAGATATAATGTTGGCAACAGAATATAGCCAATATACTCTGCTATTATGACTATCAGTTGAACCTGAATATTAATGCATGTGATTAGACGAGTAAGTTCAGTTGCGTTAAATACACTGATGTGAAAGCATATTTTGGCTCAAGGGCCTTATTTGAAGAAAACACTTTAATTCAACTGAACTGTATGCTTTATTAGACAATGACATGATAAATTATAAAATAAAATTCACAAAGACATGACCCATGCTTAATGCTTCATAACTCGGGAGCTTGATCAGCTTAGAAAATAAAAGATCTGTAAAATTATGGTTAACCAAATGGTTGAAGCCCCCAAAATTAGGCAAACAAACAAACAAACGGTTATCCAAGCTGAAACAAGGGCAACAAAGGATCAGTTTACCAAGATCATGAAATTGTCAGCCCTGGATGTGTCCTGGGCAGGAACATCTGCCAACAGAATGCAAGGAATTAATCTTCAATTTAATACTAAATTAAAAATGAAAGTGTCAGTGACACTGCAGCTTAACTTAACTGTGTGTTGTGTTTTATGAAAAGAATAATGTTCAATGTTTATGAAAGAATTATGAAATACGACAAGAATTTTGACAACTGAGAATATGCTAATTTCTGTTCCCTGTATGCTCTGTTTTCAATAAAAATAATTTGAGGTGTAGACTGTACTAAAGAATTGAGGGGTGGGTTGATGTGGCCCTCACAGTTAATGTATGTCAACCAAGTAACCAAGTAACATTATTCTAAAACGAGTCATCCTATCAAGTTACAATGAAATCCCTTCATAAATACGGCCAATAGACTGTGCTAAAGGTTATCGGGCTTCAGGCCTTTGTAGCCATCACAAAAGGGGATATCCTCATCTAGACATTATACTGAGTCATCCTACAAAGTTACAATGACAAAGTTACCAACGTTACTATTTCGTCCCCTGTGTTCCAATGTGTTCTATGTGCCCCAATGTGTTCTATGTGCTGGCACATAGAACACATTGGAACTCAGGGGATGATTTTCAGCTATAGCTGGGGACTGAAATTGTAATTGCGGTGCACAATGTGCAGAAAATTATTCGCTTCAATATAAAAATAGTCCATCAACAATTTGCATTTCCCTTATGGTTTAGTGTTGCTGGAGACGGGGATTTCATAGAATAGGCGTGTAATAAAACTCATTAGATCATATATGTCTCTACATATCAAGGGAGGATACTCCAAACTTTGGTAAAGGCCAAGAATAGAGGACCGCGCGTTTTTTAAGATATTAAAACATTTTTTACAACTCTTTTGGAGTTTCTTATCATTCTAAGACATGTTTTACACAAAATTAGCCCAAAACGCCGATACCTACTGACAAATATCATCACTTTTAACCCTTTTTACATTCCGTTAACTTTATTCTCCAAACAATTTCAACAACAAAACCTGCGGTAAACAGGTACGCGATTCTTTGTTTTTTTCCGCTATCGTGTATACTCCATTTGATCGGAGTATACGAGGGTGTAATTACAATGGGAGAACAAATTAGGGTGAGTTTGGGATGGTTACGGGTTAGCTAACCCGTACCCATCCTAAACTGACCCTAGTACGCAAAGAAGGCAAGGATTGGAATACGGCGACCAATGCATTAGGGTCAGTTTAGGATGGGTACGGGTTAGCTAACCCGTACCCATCCTAAACTGATCCTAGCATGCAAAAAGGTATTGATTGCTCCCCTGTGACGTCACATCGAAACATCCACAGCTCCATTTCAGAACGCAATCAGAAATTCATTTTGTTTCAAAAACCCGTCACAGAGAAAAGGGTTAAAAGTGATTATTTTTGTGAGTGGGTATCGGTGTTTTGGGCTAATTTTGTGTAAAACATGTCTTAGAATGATAAGTAACTCAAAAAAGTTGTGAAATATGTTTTATTTTCTCAAAAAACGTGCGGTCCTCTATTCTTGGCCTTTACCCAAACTTTAACTGGTTGAGTGCTAGAAGCCACTATCATGGCTCTACTGAAAAGCGCTGAAAGCCACTTTAGTGGCTTTACTCTGTTATACACTAGTTTGTTGTTGGCTCGGCAGTAGAAAAAATCTTAATATAAATTAGTTTTGTTACAATTCATTGGAGAGTGCCAACTGGCAGCCAACTGACAGCCAACTGGCAGCCAACTGGCAGCCAACTGACAGCCAACTGACAGTCAACTGGCAGCCATCTGGCACTCTCCAATGAATTGTAACAAAAAAAATATTTTTTAACAGTATATTGCTAAACTAAGTCTCCTCCTGCTGGTAGCGTAGTGTCTTTGAAAAGAATACTCACATTACAAATGACCACAGAAAAATAATTTAGCACTCTACCAGTTAAAGAATATCCTCAAAGATGCAAAGTTAACAGACAAAAAACAACGGATATCTGGTGACTGATGTCAAGTGATGGCAACAGCCTGTGTTGCATGATTTTCAGTCAGGTGAGCTGAAAATATAAGCAGCTAAAAAAGTGAGGGGATAATTGCCCGCCACTCTGTAATTTCCGGATAATATTAAAAATACTTCACAAGGTTGCAAACCATATGGAAGTTTATGGACATGTCAGTCAGCTCTTAATGTGCATACTGACCTCAGCTGAGGTCAATATGCACCTTAAGGTTGAATGACCAGCCCATAAACTGCCATATAGCCTGCAACCTCAGGCAATCACTGCCAACTGGTAGAGAGTGCTGGAAGCCCATATTTGGGCTTCACTAAAAAAAAACACAGGCTGTGATTATAACATCTACACTCAACTGAAGGTGGTTTCATAATTGACCCTGGCAAGAATCAACTTTTGTTGTTGACACATTGCTCAGTTACATTTGATTGGATAGTGCCCATTGGCACTATCCAATCACATGTAACAGAACAATATATGGTGACAGGGAATCTGTGGTCAGGCCTTTTGATTAGAAAGAAAGTCATCTCAATAAAACATAACAGGATAAGGCTGCTATTTCTGGTTTGAAGGTGCCTAAATTAGAGCAAGCAGGTGTGCCCAAAATAAATGAATTTAACCCTTTACCTAACATGAAAAGCAGACGACACTTGCAAAAAAAATTCTTGAATAACTAAATTTTTTCATTTTTTGTCTCAAAAACATAGGTTATGACCCCTCGTTGGAACGAGCTCGTTCCAATGAGGGGTCATAACCTATGTTTATGAGACAAAAAATGAAAATATTTTGAAAATTAATTGGCGATTTTTGAGAATAGCGCTGGCCGGTTTTGGCCGTTACGTTGGGTAAAGGGTTAAAGGAAAATGTAGCACTCTACCAGTTAATTACTGGCGATTTTTGTGTGAAGCCCTGCACAGCTTCAGTGGTTCCCTGTATGCTACGTTTTCAACAAAAATAAGTTGAGGTGTAGGCTGTACTAAAAAATTGAGGAGTGGCCCTCACAGTTAATGCATATCAAACAAACTTACTAAGTTACAGTAAAATTATTCCAAAAAGGGTCATCCTATCAAGTTACAATGAAATCCATTCATAAATACGGCCTGTAGACTGTGCTAAAGGTTTTTGAGCTTTGGGCTTGTGCAGCCATCATTGTTGATCAATCACAACAGAAAGGGGACGTCCTCATCTAGCCATTATACTGAGTCACACTACCAAGTTATAATGAAATCTCTCCATAAATATGATCTGTAGTCTGTGCTGAAGGTTTTCGGGTTTTGGGCTCGGGCAGGCATCACAGATGAATGATCGTGACCAAAAGGAGACATTCTCATCTAGACATTATTTGGAGTCATCCTACCAAGTTACAATGAAATTCCTTCATAAATACGACCTGTAGGCTGTGCTAAAGGTTTTTTGGCTTCTGGCCCCCGCAGCCATCACAGTTCACCAATCACAACCAAAAGGGGACGTTCTCATTTAGATATTATATGGAGTCAACCTACCAAGTTACAATGAAATCCCTCCATAAATACGACTTGTAGACTGCTAAAGGTTTTTGGGGTCGGGCAGCCATTACAGTTGACAGATTGTGACCAAATGGGGAAGTTCTCATCTAGACAACATAAGGAGTCATCCTACCAAGTTACCAAGTTACAATGAAATCCCTCCATATTAAATATGACCGGTAGACACTGCCAAAAGTTTTGAGGTTTCAGGCTTAGGCGGCCATCACGGTTGACAGATCATGACCAAAAGGGGGACGTTCTCATCTAGGCATTATACAGTGTCATCCTACCAAGTTACACAATGAAATCCATTAATAAATACAACCTGTAGACTGTGCTAACAGTTTTCAGGTTTTGGGCTTGGGCAGCCATCACATTTGACCGACCGCGACCAAAAGGGAACGTTCTCATCTAGACATGACCTGAATCCTACATATGACATTTCGTGACGATCGGACAAGAACTATGGGGTGTAGCCTGTGCTGAAGGAAAATGTGACCAGACTTACAGACTCAGACTTCCGCACGCGTGATGGCAATAGCTTATCTTGACTTTGTCAAGTTGAGCTAACAAATGTTAAATATGGAACTATTGTCTCTATATGTTTGAAAACTGAGTACCTACCTTTGCAGTTGGAAAATTTTCATGAAAATATGTTGGTAACCAGGATAATAAAATATAAAAGGCATTATTTTCACAAAAATGGCCGACAAGCAAAGACCTGAAATATATGATGAAAATCCATCAATAACAAATATTCAAAACTGTAAAAATAAAATAAAGATTATTTTCATGTCAGCTTTGCAGCACTCAGTTGTCAATGTAATATGGCAACTTAACTTTCAACTCACTGAAAGAAACATTTGAAAAAGACCGATCTTTTTCATTTTATATTATAAATTATTGTGATGAATTGATGGTAACATGGTCAGAGGTTGGTGGCTAGAAGCTTATGTTCAACCGAGACGTGAAGCGTCGAGGTTGAACATAAACTCCAAGCCGCAAAACTTAGACCATGTTTCTGTCAACTCATCACAATAATGTATATGTTCCAATAAAACACTACTCATAGCTTAAAACCTACATCATGAAACACGAGAAGCTTATTTACTAAACTTGTGATCAAAAGTTGCCTTGTTCAAGGCAACTTTTAACTATCACAGGTTTAGTAAATAAACCTCTCGTGTATCGACGACGGCACTGGATAAATAATCAATAAACCAGATAAACCCATTTCATCTCAGTTCAAATCATAAATCGTTTATAACAACATTTCATCCGAAAACCATCTGCTGCGCACGTGAAACATCAAGAAAAACAAGAGCAGGACTGTCGTCCGGTGCATACCCCCACATGGTGTACTGCCTAGTGTGGGCATACCTATGACCAACAAACATTATTTATGAATATTCTCGTATGGACTGACGGACAGATGCACAGATGGGTGGATGCAATCCAGTATACCCCCCCCCCCCCCACCATTTTCTGCGAATGTTTTCAACAATTTCTGAGTCAAAAGGTATGGTAAATTGTTTGGTGTTTGGAAGTTTTATGCAATGAGGAAGAAGCCTTTGTCATAGGCAAACTGCATGCCATATTTCACTGAAATCTGATAACCCATACCTGCGATACAGGCTGAACAGACAAATGATGTCTATTTCCTACAATTTCTACGTCAACAAGTAATAAAAAAAAAAATAAAAAATAACTAGTGCGGGCATTGTGGGCATACCTATGACCAACGTGGGCATACTTATGACCAACAAATATTATAGAAAGTTAAAAAATTTATAGTAATTTATATATTTTTTATACTTACCAATGACCCAGACTTAGCTGGTGCTAACTCTTAAATATTTAGGGCCAAATGCAAATTTTACCCCCAAATCCCCAAAATTTGCATCAAAAACCGCAAATTACATGTCCTATATGGTCCTCCATATTTTTACTCCACTGCGCATGCGCAGTGTCAAGAAGGTCTCGAAACTGGCACCAAAAATCATTCTTACAACCAGTGCCTGGTAGAAGTTATGTACTCAGCGGGGAGGTATGAGTTCCCAACTCATGGGAGGGCCATCCCCGCCTGGGTCATTGGTAAGTATAAAAAATATATAAATTACTATAAATTTTTTAACATTTTTATACTGTACCAACGACCCAGACTTAGCTGAATAGTAAAAAGGTTGGAGGGCCTAGGACATAAAGGAAAATCCAATAGGCTCAACTACATATAACCGAATTATCCCCTCGAGGAGAAAATGAGAAATAGGCTTTACATGTATCTTTCTTATTTGCATCAAAAAGAAAGACACAACACCATTCTGTAAATAATTGAGCACAATAACCTCAATGATCTCTATTAACATCCACTATAACTCGTTATGCTAATTATTTTTAAAGGAAAGCCAAAAAATAAAGGAAGTTCAGAGAAATGAGACTCTTATACTCATTAACAGGGTCCGAAGATTGTATATTAACGCCCGTGTGAAACGTGACATATACAAATGTTTCACACCGAGCTACACTTTAAAAATATTACATGGATGAGTAAACATTAGCTTTACACTTTAAAACCAGCCCGGTGCAGACTCAGAATTACTGACTCCAGAGGAAGTATTCCCTTGCTTTACACTATAAAGCAGGTGACCTAAGGGAACCCCCCCCCCCCCCACCCCACCCTTGCCCTTGCCCTGGGTCAAATACCCCAGAGCAAAGAGGGCAGTGGGACTCTCCTGCCGGAACAGAAAACCTGCATAACCATAGTTGCAACTGTTTAGTGGATGACATACTGAGCAACAGATAATGGACCGAAACAATGCAGATCTCCAGAAATGGACTCAATATTTCTTAAGATAAAAAGTTCGTGAAAGTGGAAGGCTAAGATCAATATACAGCCTTCATTAGATCAGTAATATCAACACTATTAGCGAAAACCCAAGAAGTAGATAGAGCCCTTACTTCATGAGCTCAAATCTAAGCACAGACTGCTGAGTTGAAGAAAATTTTAGATCAGCAGTACGGATAGTTAATTGAATCCAGCTAGAAATAGAATGGACCAAAATGTGGAGTAAGCTTCCACATCATGTCCCACAACAGACACCTGAGTTGAATAATCCACGGTCTCTGTGGGGACAGAGATGCTACCACAGAATTGCATTGAGATTGATTTATCTTGAGCAATGTCAGCTGAATCAACAGCGCTGGAGGATACACATATCCTCTCATTCTGTCTCACAAGATCGATAGAGCATTTGCTGCAAACGCTTGAGGATCTGGACATGGTGACACATACGTCTGCAACTAAATGTTGAGATGCGTCGCAAATAAGTCTATCCTTGGCTGCTCCCATTGGTAGCAAATCTGAATAAATACCCGTTTGTTGAGAGTCCATTCTGACGGCAACAAGCTACCTCTCCGTGAAAGGGAGTCTGCTAATACGTTCAGACAACCCGGAATATGACGGACCGATAGAAGAACCTGATGTTCTAGTACAAACAGAAGGATTCTTTCTGTTACCTTGAACAACAGAATGGAATGAGTACCTCCCTGATTCCGAATATACGCTACCACCGTCGTATTGTCGGATAGAATTTGCACGTGTGCATTCTGAAAAACGTCCATCCAATTATGTAGCGCAAGTCAAACTGACATCAATACTTTGATGTTTATGTGCTTGATTAGGAACTGCGGATCCCAAAGACCCTGGCACTTCAAATTCGTTGGGCTCAATGTTGCGTCCCAACCTATTGACTGGCATCCGTCATAACTATAAAACTCAGATCCAGCAATTGCAGTGGAACTCCCTGAGTTAACCACTGAATGTCTGCCGAAGTCTGAATCTCTTGTTTTACTTGATTTGACAAGAGTATGTCTGTATCAAGCGAAAGAATCTTCACCCTCCAATTCTGAGTCAGAAAGATGTGGAGAGGATGAGTATGTAGCCGCCACATTGGAATGAGATCCGCGTCGGCTCAGCACAAACCTATCCATCACATGAATTCTCTCACAGAAACCCTGTCTAAAAGAAGACAATAGCTAGCGTAACAACTGACTAACTTCGCTCTGGTTAACAGCAGATGAACGAGATTGTGCGTCTCAAAGCTCATCCCCAGGTGGGTGAATGACTTGGATGGCATCAGATCCGACTTCCCTTCGTTTACTATGAAACCGAGACGTCGGAGCAAAAGAAGCAGATTCTGCACATCGTTCTGAAGCGTTAACTCATTACCGTACCTCTGAAGAATATAGTCCAGGTAGGCCGACGTTCCCGCAGACAAATGAGCTTGGAAATGAGTCAATACTGAGTTCATTATTCGAGCAAAAGCCCAGGGTGCTAGATTCAGACCGAGGCACATCGCTCGGAACTGATATATGACTCCTAGGACGGTGAAGCGAAGATACTTTCTGAACGTCAGATGTACCCTGACGTGAAAGTACGCATCCTTGAGATCTATGCTTGCAGCATAGTCGTTCACTCGAATGCTCGCTCTGACCGATCGAATGGTCTCCATAAAGAATTGTGGAGCCAAGATCAGCTTGTTTATCCTGCTCAGATCTATGACTGGACGGAACGAGCCGTCTGGTTTCAGAACCAGAAAAAGATGGCTGTAGAAACCTGGAGATTCCTGGTTTTCTACGACCTCTATCGCGTTCTACACTAAAAGAGACTGGACTACTGATAGAAGCGAGGCTGTTTTCTGCTGATTTGCCAGAAACTGAGTCCATCTTGGACTTCGAGTTAACGGAGGTTCTCCTTTGAAGGACAGTTCAGACCTTCTGATATAAACCCTCGAACCGAAGGGTCTTCCGTAATTAGTTCCAAATTGATTGAGAAACTCAACAGTCTTCCGCCCACTGGAATGCGACAGAGGTTTAAACCATCACCTCTTGGATCTCTGAGCCTTGCGGAAGGAGAAACCACATCCTCCATGACCCGCACCTCGCCCTGTTGACCTAGGGGCATCTGACCGGTTGTTTCGGCCAGAATTACGGCCCCTACCTGAGTCGCTACCTTGACAGTCTCTAGAGTAAAACCTGGAGGACGCATAGGAACCTCTATAGGAATTTCGCTTGGACGTATTCGCCCCAGAAGTGCCTGTCTTACTCTTCTCCACTGACTCCGACTTATAGAAGCGAATTTGAATAGCAGAGAGTCTAAAGCTTTCTTAGTTATCTGATCATAGATTGCGGAAAGCTCGCCGTCAAAGAGAAGCTCTCCAGAGACAGGAGCGACTCAGAGAGTTATTCACCTTACTATCCACGCACGTGGATGTAGCCAGGGCCGCATCACGTGTAACCAACTCCAGATTGCCACTGAAAGGGCGGAGTTATACATGGAGAATGCTATGGCCCTCGAAAGAACTCTTAAGGAGGATTGTTCACCCTAGAATTCTTTCCTTTGATACGTAATAATAATGCTCTGGTAAGGTGAACTGCGTACGTCTAAGCTAGCCGTATTAGACGAAATTGTCGTTTCCAAAGTCATGGTTGGAATTGACATAGACGGCGGTATAGACAATTCTAGGACTTCGGCCTGGTCGTCTAGACGCAGAGGAACTCTCGTAACACCCTGTCCTGCCATTTCGATTTATTCCATGAATTGATAAAGGCAGATGTAGAGCACTTGCTGATAAGAAACCGGACTTGCCCGATTGGTAGCAAGTTTATATATAGCGTCATATAACAGTTCAAATGTTTCTGAGACATTACTGGACTGTGACGGAAACTGAGGGATGATGTCCCTGAACCGATTAAAGAAATCTGTGTCCAGTGGCGCTATCAGTCTCTTATTCAGCAACACAGCATTTTGGTCCGGAGGAACAATGTCAGAAAAGTTAAAAAATTTGTAGTAATTTATATATTTTTTATACTTACCAATGACCCAGACATAGCTAGTGCTAACTCTTAAAATATAGGGCCAAACACAAATTTTGCCCCCCAATCCCCAAAATTTGCATCTAAAACCAAAGAAAACATGTCCTGAATGGCCCTCCACACTTCACCTCTACTGTGCATGTGCAGTGTCAAGGACGTTCCGAAATTGGCGCCATTAATCATTCTTATAACCAGTGCCTGGTAAGCGCTATGTACTCAGCGGGGAGGTATGAGTTCCCAACTCCTGGGAGGGCCATCCCCGTCTTGCTCATTGGCAAGTATAAAAAATATATAAATTACTATAAATTTTTTAACATTTTTATGCTGTACCAATGACCCAGACATAGCTGAATAGTAAAAAGGCTGGAGGGTCAAGGACATAGAGCAAGTTGGAATACGCTCAATTATATAAAATAGAGTCATCTCCTCTAGGGAAAAAGAAGTATTAGGCCTTACATGTGTCTTTCTTATTTATGATAAATTAGAAAGATACAACACCTTCCAAAATTGAGCATCATACATCCTTGTACTCTACTAATATCTAGTATAATCCTTATACTAATAATTTTTAAAGTAAGCCAATAAATAAAGTAAGTCTAGAGAATAGAGACTCTTTATACTCCTTAAAAGTGTCTGAGGATTGTATAATAATGTCCGTTGACACGTGCTATATTCAAAAGCTATACTTTAAAAACTAAGACCTGAATGAATTTTAAAAACATAAACTTCTCACTAAACAACCATCCCAATAACAGCTCAGAATTACTAATAACTCCGGAGGAGGTATCCCCTTGTTTTCATAGTAAACAGGTGACCCAAGGGAACACCCTCCCCCCCCCCCCCACACTTTTTCTTGCCCTGGGTCAAATAGCCCAGAGCGAAGAGGGCAGCAGAACAGAGTCACTGCTGAAACAGACAGCCTACCTAGCTATAGTAGCAACTGTTAAGTGAATGACATTCTGAGCAGTAGATAATAGACCTAACAATAGAGGCCTCCAGAAATGGACTCGATATTTCTGAGATAAAAATTCATGAATATGGATGGCTGAGCGCAATGAGCAGCCTTCAAAAATCTATAATAGCGACACTATTAATGTAAGCCCAAGATGTAGAAGAACTCTTACTTCATGAGCCGAAATCTCAAGCACAACTGCTGAGTCAATGATATACCATAAGAAGTATCGATAGTTAATTGAATCCATTAGCAATAGAATGGAGCATAACGTCCTTCTATTAGGCATCAAAGACAGAAGAAGCTTACGCCCGTAGTAATAAACAGATATCTGTTTCTAAATACATAAACTCTAACCGGACAGAGTAAAGGCCTATGCCCGTACGAAGACGGAAGGACCTTAATAACAATAGGTTCCGGATATTTATTAGGAGCCTGACTCTTATGCAAAAATCCAACCTAAATAGTAAAGGAAGTAGTGATTCCGAAACTACGAAAGTGAAAATCATCCACCGATAGCGCATGAAACTCACTGACTCTACAGTAAATGAGAAGCCAACAGAATTACTGTCGAAAAGGTCAGAATTTGAAAACTACTGTTTCCAGAGGCTCAAATGATTACTTAGCTAAATAAGAACCGAAGTTAAATTCCGTATAGAAATTTAATCTAATGATTCTAAGTCTATTTATCGAAAAGTTACTAACTGACTTAGATAAAGAGACATAAGACTCAATTGTAAACTATCATAGAGTGCATAGGTATGAGGTAACATAAACCTATAACCTTAATAGTAACAGGCTGCAGTAGATCTTGTCAAACAAGTATACTAAAAAGTTGCAATGACTAGAATGGAGGGATCAACAATATCAACATAGTGATCCCTACACCAACGACGGAAGAGCCTCCACTTTAGCCGCATAGTATAGCGAAGAAGAGGTTCTCCTATAGTAAGAAATCGCGTCCAAAGCTCGTCCAGTACAATGCTTACAATGCAATAAGGACCACACAACGGAATACGTGAAGGTTGAGACCTTGCGGGTTGTGATAAAGATGACACGATTTAACCCAGCGAAAAAAGATCCTCTCATGGAGGAAGATTTCGCGTTAAGTCCCACAGTAGACATCAGAGTAAATTTACCTACGGTCTCTGTGAAGACAGAGATGCTATCAACAGAAATGTATTGTGGTTGTTTATCTTAGCAATACTTGCTGAAACAACAGCGCAGGAGGATACGCATATCCTATCATTCCGTCCTATTAGATCAATAGAGCGTTAACAACATAAGCTCAGAGATCCGGACATGTAAACACATACGTCTGCAATTGATTAGCAAGTCGTGTTGTAAATAAATTATCATTGGGCACTCCCATTGATAGCAAATCTGATTGAATACTTGTTTGTTGAGAGTCCATTCTGACGGCAACAAGCGACCCATAAGTGAAAGGGAGTCCGGTAATACAATCAGACGACCCGGAATATGACGGACCGAAGCAGAACTTGGTGTACTATAACAAACAGGAGGATTCTTTCCATTAAATTGAATAATGGAAACGAATGAGTGCCTCCCTGGTTCTGGAGATACGCCACTACTGTCGTATTAACGGACAGGATTTGGACATGCGTTTCTGAATAATGTTCATCTAATGACATAAAGCAAGCCTAAAAAAAACATTATTCCGTGGAAGATAAGTGCTTGCTTAGAGACTGCGGAACCCAAAGACCCTGGCACTTCGAATCCGTTGGGATCAATATTATATCCCAACCTGTTTGACTGGCAACCGTCATAATTATAAAACTCGGATCCGGCAACTGCAGTGGCACTCTCTGAGTCAACCACCGAATGTTTGCCCCAGTCTGAATCTCTTGCTACACTAGATAGACAAGAAAACGTGTAAATCGAGCAATTCATGGATTGCTGAAAAGTTGCCGTCAAAGAGAAGCTTCTCCGAGAACGAAGCGACTGAGAGAGTTCTTCACCTTACTATCCACGCGCGTGGATGTAGCTGGGGCTGCGTCACGTCTAACCAACTCCAAGTAGCCACTGAAGGGCGGAGTTATACGTGAACAAACTACTGCCCTCAAAAGAAATCACATTGAGGATCATATTCCGGAATTCTTTCTCTTGAAGATGTAATGATAACGCCTCAGTAAGGTGGATTACGTATGATAAAGCGTCTAAGTTAAGTCTATTAGACATCATTGTCGTTTCCAACATTGTGGTTGGAAAAGACATAGACGGCGAAAAAGATTATTTCCAGTCTTTAACCACGCCATCTAGACGCATATGAACTCTCGGAATGCCCTGTTCTGCCAAAATAAATTATTCCTATAAATGATAAAAGGCAGAAATGAGCATTGCGGACAAGAAACTAAACTATCATGCTTGGTAGCAGGCTTATATATATATACAGCGTCGATAAATAATACACAGGTTCTAATGACATTATTGGACTGTGTCGGTAAGTCAGGGACAATGTCCCTGAACCGATCCAAAATTCCGTGTCCAATGACGCTATAAGTCTCTTATCCAACATCGCAGCAATATAGTCCGAAATAACAACCACTGGAAGATAATGCCGGAAGAAATGTATGGCAGCTTCCGATGTTACGAAAGGGAAAACTTGAAATCTTTCGAATCCCTGTCGCCATCCTGTCGGACCCTATAAAGCGTTCGGTCGTCCGAACCTGATGCAACCACGGACCGCACCGACCCAGCGCCGTCGGATAATTCCTGATTCGACCGAGAAACTGTCGATTGCTGGGATGCTGCGAAAAAACTGTGCTAACTCGGATAGCACGTCCGTCACTGAGGCCTGTGGAGAAGCGGTCCTACGATGCATTGCCGTTGGAAGCTCCGTGATCGTTACCCCGTGCATACTACTATTATGCGAGCGAACGGAGTGTATAGGCCTCGTGTCCCTTGGCTACCGGATGGCGTGACCTGTTTGCCGTGGAATCACTGAATGATGAAACTGATCGTATACTCGAGGTCACGTAGCCAATGTGCGGTCGTGTGCACTGCTGTAAGGATGAGGAAGCATTATCGACAGTCTCTCAGACTATCAAAATAACGGAGCGTCCCGAGCGACGGACATATGCTCCGAATGTAAAATATCTGAACCACAACATGCGGTCCCCTATGTTGTTGGACGAGAGAGGGACCTCTCTCGCTCACAGCCCGGACGGACCTGGACAAGCCAGGAACCGGACTAACAGGCTTCCTCCGATCTGTCCTCAATCCGCCATCACTGGGTGAGTACTAAAGTTATTATAGTGCTCGCATCACCCAAATCTCCTTCCTAGACCGCAACGGACGAACCCGGCAGCCGAACCATTTGATGAATGTACGCTAGACCGGGTGAGCTAGCGAATGTCACTCCGTCGATCCTACAAGGGACCTCTTAGGCGATAGACATATTCCATGAGCACTTATTGCCGCTAGCTCTTCATTAACTATGACGACAGAGGCACACTTTTGAAAGACATCTCCGTAACTTTGCGAACAAGAAACCAGAAATGCTTGGTAATAGCAAGCATATAATAATAAATATATAGCGTCGTTCAATAATTCGAAAGTTTGTGTGACATTATTGGACTATGTCGGAACTGAGGGACGATGTCCCTGAACCGAACCAAAAATTTCTAAGTCCCCTGACGCTATCAGTTTCTTATCTGGCATCGCAGCATTCTGGTCCGACGAAAGAACCTGTAGAAGATCAAGTCAGATGACATACACAACAGCATATGCTGTTCCGAAAGGGAAAGCACGAAATCCTCCGAATCCCTTTCGGTATCCCGTCGGACCGGATGAAATTTTCGGACGTCCGTACCCGCTTCCGCGGAGCGTCCCGACCCAGCATCGTCGGATAAAACATTATGCGACAGATTCAGTTGTTGCTGGGATGCTGCGATAAGCTGTGCTATTTAGGATAGCACGTCCGTCCCCGAGGCCTGTGTAGTAGCGGTCTTACGATGCATTGCCGCCGGAAGCTCTGTGCACGTTGACTCCCGCACACTTTCCTATGCGAACGTCCGGAGTCTGCAGGCCTCGTGTCCCTGGCTACCGGATGGTGTGACCTGGTCGCCGATGATTCTCTGACTGGCGAAGCTGACTGGATATCCGAGGTCACGTAGCCAAGAGCGGTCGTGTGCGCTACCATGAGAATGAGGAAGCCTTATTGACAGTCTCTCCGGACTGACTATATGTCGGAGCGTCCCGAGTGGCGGACGTATGCTCCGAATGCGAAACATTTTGTACCACAACATCTGGGGCCAGATGTTGTTGTACAAGAGAGGGGCCTCTCTCGCTCGCCGTCCGGATGGACCTGAACGAGCTAGGAACCGGACTAAAAGGCTTCCTCCGTTCTCCCTCTAATCCGCCATCACTGGGTGTGCATTTGGTTGATTTATAGTGCTCGCATCACCCCAAAACTCCTTCTAGACCGCAACGGACGAACCCGGCTGCCGAACCATTCGATGAATGGATGCTACACCGGGCGAGCTAGTGGACGTCAAAGGCCGTCGAACCTACTAGGGTCCTCTTAGGCAATTGGCGTATTTATATGAGCACTTTTCCGCTAGCCCTTCATTAATTGTGACGACGGAGGCACACTGTTGGAAGACATCACGGATACATCACCCTAATCTTGATCGTCTGAAATAGAAATTGATAAAGTAGAGTGACCCTGCGGGGAAAGGACCGGAATGTCCAATTCCCCACTAACATACCGTGACATACGCTTCCCATGTTGTCATCGAAATCATCAGATACAGAACAGGAGTTAGTGCGAGTACACTGACTACATATAGAATGATTATAAAAGTCAGAGGAAGACTTCCTCTTATTACAATTGATCAAAATCCTTTCAATGTGAAAAGAAAACAAAGTCCTGGTACTCGCACCAACCCCTGACAATCAAAATACATAATAATATGATCCATTAACATAGAAAAAATAATTGAAATCAAAATATTTTGAAAAAATATTTTTTCAGAACAGCCCAAGTTTCTGAAAAGTAACGTTGAGCCCCAATGGATCCCAAGCCTAAGTGTGGACAAAAAATTTAAAAATATTTTAAACAATTTATGCAACACTTACGAACAATAATAATGTATCTAGTTATGATTAAATTAACATCAAGATATTATTTTCAAGAAATCCCCCCTCACACAGAGGGCTGTTGTAAATGTAAACAATAAGTGTAAAAACACTAGAATAAGACTCCAGGCACCCAGGCCCGAAATCAGTTACCAAAATACACTATCTGATGCAAAACAGAGACTTCCAGGGAAGAAACTGCAGAACATCAGATGGTAGATGCAGAACACAACGCCTAACCACCCATAGGTGAAGACGTAAACATGGGGAAAAGAACAGAATTCATTCTGTTATCAGCTAAAACTCCCAAGAAATTTTAGTAATAATAATTACAGAAAATATGCCAAAAGCATGGGAGAATAGCAAGAGGGGACTTAAAGGAAAGGGAGAGAGGAAAACACTGAAAAATCAGTGTAACTAAATAACAAGAATGACAACAAAATGGCTGCTGCCTCGAAAATAGGTAACTTAACATAATTTCATTAAAATATTTTATATTACAGCCCTGATAATATTCTGTCACACATTTTTCCTCTCCTCCTTCTATATCCTCCTTAGAATCACCATTTCACTAATATTTATGTGTCTGGCATCATTTAAACTGAGATTTACAAGCACAAAGATCAGTCAGATGTTAACTGAAGAAGGGCCAAACTAAGAATGATTAATGGCGCCAATTTCGGAACGTCCTTGACACTGCGCATGCGCAGTAGAGGTGAAGTGTGGAGGGCCATTCAGGACATGTTTTCTTTGGTTTTAGATGCAAATTTTGGGGATTGGGGGGCAAAATTTGTGTTTGGCCCTATATTTTAAGAGTTAGCACCAGCTATGTCTGGGTCATTGGTACAGTATAAAAATATAGAGCCGGATGAACTCTATGGCAATTATGTTGTTCTGAAAGGGAAAATTTCAACTACTCCGTATCCCATTCGCCATCCAGTCGGACCACTTGTAATTCTTCGTCGTCCGTGTCTGCACCTGCAGTGGAACGTACCCACCCAGCTTCTACAGATAATTCCTGATCCGACAGAGTTTCTGTCAGTTGCTAGAATGCTGCG
The DNA here is from genome assembly GCA_031216915.1 of Pictodentalium vernedei. Taxonomy (NCBI): domain Eukaryota; kingdom Metazoa; phylum Mollusca; class Scaphopoda; order Dentaliida; family Dentaliidae; genus Pictodentalium; species Pictodentalium vernedei. The sequence goes on from CM062293.1 coordinate 502,522,913, forward strand.
ATAATTTGTGTTATCTGCGATAGCACGTCTGTAACGGAGGCCTGTGGAGCTGCGGTCTTACAATATTTAGCCGCTGGAAGCTCCTAAGACACTGACTCCTGCATACTTCTTAATTCAAACGTCCGGAGTATGAAGGCCTCGTATCCTTGGCTACCGGATAGCGTGACCTGGTCGACGTGAATTCCTGGTCGGCGAGATTGGCTGGATATCACTGGTCACGTAGCCAAGGTGCGGTCATGAGAATGAGGAAGCCAATATAGCAGTCTCTCCGGACTGTCTATATCATGGAGCGTCCTGAGCGGTGGACGTATGCCCCGACTGAGGAATGTTCTGTACCACAACATCTGTGCCCAGATGTTGTTGTATGAGAGAGGGACCTCTCTCGCTCGCAGCCCGTGCGGAGCTGGACGAGCTAGGAACCGGACTAATAGGCTTCCTCCATACCATCCTCGTAGGTGTCGTCACTGGCAGTGCACGTTGTATTTTATAGTGCTCGCATCACCCAAATCTCCTCCTGGACCGCAACGGACAAACCCGGATGCCAAGCCATTCGCTGAATGGTCGCAACACCGGGCGAGCTAGTGGATGCCAAAGCTGTCGATCCTACTTGGAACCTCTTAGGCAATTGTCGTTTCTGCATGATATGCCCCCAAATCCCTTCATAAATATGACCTGTAGACTGTGCTACAGATTTTCGGGTTTCAACCCCCCTGTAGCCATTACAGTTTACCAATCGCGACCAAAAGGGGACGTCATCATCTAGACATTATACTGAATCAACCTACCAAGTTACAATGAAATCCCTCCAGAAATATGACCTGTAGACTGCACTAAAGGCTTTCAGGGTTTGGGCTCGGGCAGCTGTCATGGCTGAATGATCATGACCAGAAGGGGACATTCTCATCTAGACATTATCTGGAGTCATCCTACCAAGCTACAATGAAATCCCTTCATAAATATGACCTCTAGACTATGCTAAAGGTTTTCGGGCTTCGGGCCCCTGTAGCCGTCACAGCTGACCAATCGGGACCAAAAGGGGACGTTCTCATCTAGACATTATATGGAGTCATCCTACCAAGTTACAATGAAATCCCTCCATAAACACGACCTGTAGACTGTGCGAAAGGTTTTGGGATTTGGGGCTTGGGCAGTCATCATGGTTGACAGATCGCGACCAAATATGGAGTGATCCTACCAAGTTACAATGAAATCCCTTCATATTAAAGATGACCTGTAGACTGTGTCAAAGGTTCTTGGGTTTCAAGCTTGGGCAGCCATCAAGGTTGACAGATCATGACCAAAAGGGGACATTCTCATCTAGATATTATACAGAGGCATCCTACCAAGATACAATGAAATTCCTTCATAAATACGACCTGCAGACTGTGCTAATGGTTTTCAGGTTTTGGGCTCGGGCAGCCATCAGGCTTGACCGATCGTGAACAAAAGGGGACGTTCTCATCTAGACGTGACCTCAAACCTGTATATGAAATTTCATGACGATCGGATAAGAATTATGGTGTGTAGCCTGTGCTAAAGTAAAATGACTAACACAATAACAGACTTCCACACACGTGATGGCAATAGCTTATCTCAACTCTGTCAAGTTAAGCTAAAAACAAGAGGCCACAGGCCTTCTGCTATAGCACAAGTGTCATATCGATTAACCCATTCACACACGTGTCATTGTTTTTATTACATGCCTTCACATGTATAAATAGAGGATATGGAATAAGTGTTTTTCTCATATAATATTTAAGAAACGAGTCTAAGAATTTTCCGTTTTGGGGAGCCTCTGGCGAGCCCAAACGGAAAATTCGGACGAGTTTCATAAATATTATATGAGAAAAACACTCATTTCATATTCTATTTATCATATGACACACACAGGCACAAATTAGCCACTTAGGAGGACTTTTTAACCCATCACCTAACTTGAGTTGCAGACGGCACTTGAAAAAAACATCCTCGTATAACTAAAAATTTTCATTTTTTGCTTCCAAAACATAGGTTATGGCCCCTCATTGGAAAGAGCTCATTGAAGAAGCAAAAAGAGAAAATATAAAAAAATGAATGGCGTTTTTCTTGAAGGTAAAAGATTAATACAATATAACCCACCCTAAATAGGACAGATAACGTAAATTCTACCTACTGAAATTATGCAAATGTGACCCTGCTGTATTTTGTTTAGCCAATCAACATGTCCAGTTTTGAAATTGACCAATGAAAGCTTCCAACACTAATCACGCAAATTATGAAAATGTGGCCCAGTTTTATTTTGTTCAGCCAATCAAATTGTCTAGTTTTGAAATTGACCAATGAAATTGACGGAAGGCTTTATTTATCACTGATTAATATGAAAACAAAATATCAAATGTTTTAAAGTGAACAAAACGGACGAGTCATATGATAAAAACAATTATTAGAAGGATACTCAGCAATTCATTTGACAACTATCAACAAAACAAACTCATTTTATCACCAACCAAATTTGCATGGGGAACCTGTGTTACTATTTCGTCCCCCCAAGTTCCAATGTGTTCTGTATGCCTGCTGGCACATTGAACACACTGGAACTCAGGAGACGATTTTTATCCATCACTGGGGATTCAAATTGTAATTGCGGTGCATGATTTGTAGAAAAATTCCAATAAAACTTTGCTTCTATTTAACTGGTCGAGTGCCAAATTATTTTTGGTCCTTAAAATTTGTTTGTGCATCTTTGCCTTGTAACAATTTATGGGAGAGTGCCAATGGGCACTCTCCCATAAATTGTAACAAGGCTGATCCCAACAGATAAAATAATATCATTTCAAAGACAATATGAAGCACATCCACAGAATATGAAGCCTTTAAATTGCGATACCGGCACTTCAGAATAAAGCCCAAATATGGGCTTCCAGCACTCTACCAGTTAAGAATAGTTTGTCAACGATTTCCGTTCTGCATGGGTGTGGAAAGGATTTTCATTTTCTGCATTGTTTGGTGTTTCTGTACAGTAAGAGGAGAGTGTATTATCACTAAATCACCCGCAGAGTGGAGATTCCACCCAAGAAATAATTCTAAATTTGTTGCAAAGCATAACTAGCACAAGCAAAGTTTCAGCCAATGGACGTCCAGGTTAAACTCGGAGGTCCATTGGCTGAAACATTGCTTGTATTTTATGTCGATATGTACACAGTTTGAAAGTTATAGCTTGGGTGATAACTCCACTCCACGGGTGATTTAGTTACAATCCACTCTTCACGTACTGTAGATGGGGATTTCATAGAACAGGCATGTAATAAATTAGCAATCACGCAAATATCCATAAGAAAAGAAGACGAATAAATAGAGATTATTACCATTATGTGGATGTACAAAATATGTATCCGAGTCGAGCTCCGGGTTCTAAGGGTAGATCACGACGAGTCGAAGACGAGTCGTGATCTACCCTTAGAACCCGGAGCGAGACTCGGATACATATTTTGTACATCCACATAATGGTAATAATCATTTTATCTTACAATATATTGGGGATAAGTAAAGAATGTAGACGAATATATAACGAAAAAAAAAAAAATGGAACTCACGCGAAAGGAACGTGGTTGTATACACCCCCCTGATACGAACGTCTGTATCAGGGGGTCAAATACACGTCAGTTGCAGAGTTAATACAGACAAAATACGTGTTGATTGTAAGATAAAATAACTGAAAGTGACAGTGAATCAACATTGAAATGCAACATCTATGTTGAGATACACACACTCCAAATAATTATAAATAAAGCGACGTCCAATTATAAATTAATTTATTTATTGGGATTTTAACAACACTTTTTGACGACCAGGGTCACCTTGTGTCAGGCAGCTTTACGGGTGGAGGAAGCTGGAGTACCCGGAGAGAACCACCAAGCAACTATCAGGCTCCCCAGCATATTATCTCCACACAAGCAGGATAAGCATTGGTTGAAGACAAGTGTGTGACCAACGTGCAGTATGCCTTAGTCCACAGCATCACCTAGCCCCCATGTCGGCAATCACGATGAAATGTCTTACCCAAGGACACAATGCATTTACCCCTGGCAGGGAATGAACCATAGACCTTACAGTTTGAACTCCAATGCCGTAACCAATGAACCAGTGTTATTACCAATTATAAATTAAATTATGTCATGCATATAAAGGCATTTCCCAGAAACTACATGCAAATGAGAACATTTATGTTCTAAAACAACATACCCCAATACATCATGCTCTCTGTGGCACAGTATGATGTATGAGAGTAAGACAGGGCATAATATTTTATCAAAATTTTGGAATCACAGCTGGGAGACAGTCCGACAAGTGGAATTCCAGTCCAAGTGGAACTCCAATTTTGTGGGGAGGTACATTATTACCCATTGCTAAGTTCCAAGCCTGAAAATAATTTTCATTGCGCTTCCAGACAAAATGTCAGACACCAAATAAATCATGTCTGTTATTTAAGAATGATATCTGACATGGTGCAAAATGGAGTTTGAGTATTAGAAATAATGTGTTCAGGGTGTAGATACAGCTTTATCTTAAAACTGCTCTGAATTCATCCAACCATACCTTGTTTGGCAGGGCTCAAAGAGCCCTGCCAAACCAGGTATGATTGGTTTCATTCTGAATTAGAAGTGAATTACCCTTCAGACATACTTTAGATACATGTATGGCTATATCAAATCATATTTCTTCACATGCTGTTAATACAGGTGAGCTGTACAGTCACTTTCTTCACACTTCCCAACATGCCAGGGCCAGAAATCACAATAATCCTTAAATTTAGGCTTGCTAGTTATCATTACGTGTACACTCCATATGAAAAAATTATCAAAAAATCGCCTGAGTGTGTTATGTGTAATTACATAATGTCAGACGTACACTCACTAATCAGTGTTGATTGGACTGAATTGGGAAAAGATTCAAAAATTAACATATTAATTTCTGTTCACTCTTTTTTTTGTACCTGATATATTTTGGGGGGGGAATTTTGTATATCAAATAAAATCTTTAAAGGTGAAAATCGGTTCGGTAAATCCCATTATTTTGTGTGTTAAATTTGACCCCAAAAATGAGAATTTCGCCGATCACGTGCAACAGTGTGGCTCTTCAGTCAATTGGATATACATTGCATGAAATATTCTGAAGTCACAGGAGACCGGCAAACAAACTCAGGGGGGTGGGGGTGGAATCCAAATCATATATCAGCAAAAATTTTATTTTAATATGAAAACAAATCGAAAATCTCATGAATTAACGAACATAATTTTTCAATTCCTATATTAAACCACAGTACAGAGTTCTGGAAATGAAGATATGGCATTTGTATCTGAATATTTTATTAAATGTAGGTTTTAGAAATTTTCTGACTGAACAATATAATTGCTAATCAGGGACAGTCTCTGAAAGATTTTTCTTGCGAAACATTAATTGGTTATGTAATCCTTCTCATGTGACTGCACTAAAACAGCTTTTCACACCCGGTCATTTCTACACAAATGACGGGGTATTAACAAGTGCAGTTTTGTATGCAATGTACACATAATGTGTACATGATTTCCAACATGCTTGATGTTCTGATCACTGAACTTCCTTGATAATTTTGGTATCAGACATTTTGACTGATGATTTTAAACCTCAGTCTGACATTGGCCTTTTTGCATCTGACACTGTCCTTGTCTGAACACTTATTTTCTGGTATGTTGCTAACTGCCCTGGTTATGCACCTGTACGTTAATATTTTGAAGACTTTCAACATTGACACCAATATCTATTTTGAAACTCAAATTATTGCAAAAACTGATATATCACTCGCTCAGCACAACAACCAAGTGAAGACCCATGGGTGAAAATTTTCTTATTTTCTGTGATTCTTCAGAATTGAGTCACAGACTGTGTGGAGAATCATGATATCCACATACGTTCTCATCAAAAACCTCCTAAGTACAGTTACCATAACCCACGCATGTGTAGTTATGCCAACACATGCATTTACCAGGTAATAACAAGAGCAATGAGAAGTATGGCATATGTCCCTGACGGTGTCATAACGCCATGGTGGCCATACTGAATTGGTTAGTTGAACTAAAATCAAAAGGAAGCATTGTCAAGTCAACTACAAGTAACACCTAAAATTATTTGATAAAAAAAACAGTTCCCTAGTTATTGGACAGAAACCAAAGGTTATCGGATGGATGGATGGATGGATGGATGGATGGATGGATGGATGGATGGATGGATGGATGGAAGGACGGCCGGCCGGCCGGCCGGACGGATGGGCAGATGGACGGATGGACATGGACGGATGGATGGACAGACGGATGGACAGACAGATGGATGGATGGACAGATGGATGGACAGACAGACATGGTGAAAACATAATGTCTCCGAGAGGGTCGGGGCCATAAAAATCATAATCAGCAAAATTTTAATTAATGAAGCACCGGGTTGTACCTGGTGCTTCATTAATTAAATTTTTTATCATTATTCCTATAATTAGTGTTTGAATTCTAATATTATTGAGTCCGTGGAAATACTGTCCCCTTGTGGAGAGTAACCAGTCACGGCGGCCATACTATACCTGTCCTGCATCATAACTTACCAAAATGCAGTCTTGGTAAAAAGTTTTATCCATGGTACAGGCACCTTCTCTTGGTATTTTTCATCACTTTTACTACCTATCTGAATATATTTTTTCCTATGCTGTGGTGCAAGGCAGTATTTAAAACACAACATCCATATGATACCAATTGTACCTGTGGAAAACAAACATAAAAACTAGTTACTCACATGATTCAATCATCACTCACTTCAAATTGTATTTTAAACAGACATGTTAACCTTCCAAAATTTTTTTCAGGGAGATTGAAGAAAATTTTCAGGGAGATGACATGATTTTCAGGGAGATTTTTTTTTGCGCGTAGAAGCCACGTGTGGATCAATTTTAAATACAAATTAATACCAAATACCCCCCCCCCCCCCCCCACACACACACAGACATAACAGGAAACAGTCCAACAACAATACATCAAAGGAACATACGCCAACATTCTACTAACCGGTGGTGAGTGACCCAGACCTGTTAACCTCTCGAGGTGACTGTCAGTGAGATTTTAATGAGCTCCCAGTGAGACTCGGATGCTTGTCAGTGAGATTTTTGCACGTGGGCAGCACATCAATAATTTCCATGTTACCACCCCCCCCCACCCCCACCCCCACACACACACATACATTAAACATTCCACCGTAATGTTTTATTTGAACAATTTGTCCTTTCAAAAGCCAAAACATAGAAATATAGAGAAAAACAGAAATCAAAAATATGGATGTGGTCATGAGCCAATATCTGAGTTCTTCCAATGACATCCATATTTCAATGGTTTTATGTACAAAAATGTTTGGAGATATTTTCGACCTTTTCAGCACTATATCAGTTTTGACGCTGTGTTGAAAGTTTTGGATCTATTTGGGAAATTATGGGTACTTGCGGCGACCTGTGGTAACCTGTGGCGATCTGTGGTGTTTAGGCTCACCCCGAGCCCGGTTGTTGTGGTAATTCGATCTGCCAAAGCCCAGCGCTCCACCTAACCACACCGGGTACTCACTGGAAGTAGTTGGTCATTTACGAAGGGGATTTGGAATGGGGTGATCATTTTTCAGTGAAACGTGAACATTATGCCACAGCCAGCCCAGGACGAAACATCTCCGGGATATTTAATTTATTTTGTTGTCCATTTATCACAACGAATGAAAAAACGTCCAAGTGCCGTAAATTAGCAACTTTTTAGAGATTTTTTTCACCAAAAACATAATTTTTTTCACAGCCTGCTTTAGAAAATTGCGAATCGGAAATTTTTCCCAATATATTGAAAATTACGGCAACTCATATGTTTGAGCCGTTTGTCTGCAAAATTGGCTATAATTATCTGAAGTGAAAGTGAAATCCAAAATGCACAATAATAAATTTGTGCGTATTTTTGCACATGTTCGATTGGACAAAATTTATGCGTATGGAACTTATTTTTCGATTTGACTGCTACCTGTATACAAGCAAAGGTGTGCCTTTAATATATAATCAATTTCAGCAATTATCCTGCATCTCAAATTCATTTAATCCGCCTGTCAAACATGTTTGCAAATAATCACAACACGGCCATTGACAGAAATGAGATTGGTCACCAGTTCTTACGTAAGTGGTGACGTTTCACACAAACTTAATGACCTTGCCATTGAGAGTAGAGCACATGCTTTTGTATTTGTAAACAAAAGCTGGTGGATTCAGTTTTTGTGTGGTATGTCGACTTTCCGGGAGATTTTGGCCCAAATTGACTCCCAGACAGGAGGGCGGGTGGGGATAGCTAATTCCGGGAGAATCCCAGGCATTCCGGGAGAGTTAACATGTCTGATTTTAAATCACACAGTAATTCTGAAGCCTGAGTCACTTAAACCCTTTATCACACACCCATTAACGTAAAACACAGGATTTTCACTGTTCTGCCTGTACGACAAAAAATAAAGTTGTAACCACATGTTGTGATACAAAACACGCTCGGGTTGGTTTTTAATGTAAACAGAGAAGGAACCTCTCTAAATAAATCAGGTCAAACATTGGTTGAATGCACTGAAATCGAGATCACTTGGAAATTCCAAGTTCCTCATTTAGATTTGTATACCAGGGATATTTAAGCAATCAGATTCAAGTCAAAAATTTATAAAAACAAAATAACATTCTGACTGCTATTTACTTCACATATTTTGACAGAACTCAATGAGGCCTCACAACCCATGCAAGCCATCTACAGTACATGGCAAGTGTATTATCACTAAATCACCCTCAGAGTGGAGATTCAACCCAAGCAATAATTGCAAATTTGTTGCAAAGCGTAACCAGCACAAGCAATGTTTCAGCCAATGGACCTCCGGGTTAAACACGGAGGTCCATTGACTGAAACAATGCTTGTGTTTTTTGTCGGTATGTTCAAAATTTGAAAGTTACAGCTTGGGAGATAACTCCACTCTGTGGGTGATTTAGTTACAATCCACTCCCCACGTAATGTACATGTACCATATAACTTTCTGTATAAAAAAGATATCCACTTACCAACAGCATAAAAGATGCTCTGCCAGCCATAATGATCTTGTAGGAAGGAACCAAAGCTGCCTGTAAACAAAGTTCTGAAATATACAAAAGAATCAGATTACAACAGTGTAACCCTATTAATTGAATAGCCACTTTGCCAGTGACAAATATTCAGTTAACCCCAGTTAACCCCAGGAGGGCCCTGCAAATACCATTTTTTTTTGCTTGAATCAAATATCGAATCGAATAGGGCCATAGATTTCACACTGAACTGAACTTCGAATCAAATACCATCATGACTGTTCATGCCGTAAACTAGTGTGACAAAACACCAACGCTGATGATACAGTTGAAACTAGAAGTCCTGTCATGAACTGTGTGCTTATCTAGACTTAATTGCGTGTTGGAATTGCGCGCAGTTGCCATATCGAATGGCATCCAAAGCACGGCAGGTTTTCCTGGTTACTCATAGCAAACACAGGCCATGTTTCTGCCAATGGACCTCAGGGTTACCCGGAGGTCCATTGGCTGAAACATTGCTTGTGCAAAGGCCATATGTACAGAATTTGATAGCCTTACTATGGTAATAACGCGTAGATTAACGTGCAGATCGACATGCTATTTGTGCACATTTCATGACAGGACTTCTAGTTTTAACTGTACATGCTCAATAGTTCATGTATATCGATAATGTCAACATATAAAGTATGATAATGAATTCTGCCTAGTGGGCTTTGCACATCTTATTTGGTGCTGGTAACAAGGTAGTCTCTTTGAGACAGCTACACTGCCCCTCCAACACTTCCCAGCCTCGCCAAATACAAATATTGGATTGTGGAGTGGAAATTTTTTAAAGTGAATTCCAAAAATTAAAACAATTTTATTATTATTATTCTATTTTGAATTAATAGTATGTTTTTTATTCAAGTGAGAGATATCCAGTTGAGTCGGCACCATTGATCTATTATTTATTTATTTATTGGTGCTTAGACTTGAAAAAAATAATGTTTTGATTCTCAGGCCCTCCCTCATTGGATTTGAACTCTTCATCAGACATTTTTATTATGGCATGTTTTTTTAAGAATTTGTGAAAACTTAGAATGGTCATTTTTTAACATTTCTCGACATATAATTATTTAGGTTCCGCTCCACAATTTCGCACTATTGCACAGGGGTGAAATTCTAAACATAGGGCATATGTTGAAACTAAGGCAATGTAAAATTGAGATATATTTTTTAGTATCAGATATATGATTACAATAGGCTTTTTGTTGGACAAGAGAATTTGAAGTTTTGGTCCCAAAGTTGGATTCTGATACACAGGGGTAAATTATCAGATGAATTATGGGAAACAGAGGCTTCGAAAAATTGGCTATTTTTTAAAATGTAATTTTTACACGGGTTTGTTACCAGACAGGTAACTTAATGAAAGTGTCAATGACACTGTAGCTTAACTTGTGTGTTGTGTTTGATGAAAAGGATAATGTTCAATGTTTATGAAAGGATTATGAAATAAGACAAGAATTGTGATAATTGGGAATATGTTCATTTCTGTTCCCTGTATGCTATGTTTATGATAAAAATAATATGAGGTGTACACTGTACTAAAGATCTGAGGGGTGGGTTAATATGACCTCACAGTTAATATATGTGGCCCTCACAGTTAACATATATCAACAAAATTACAATGAAATTATTCCAAAATGAGTCATCCTATCAAGTTACATTAAAATCTCTTCATAAATATGGCCTGTAGACTGTGCTAAAGGTTTTCGGGCTTCGGGCCCCTGTAGCCATCAGTTTCCCAATTGCGTCCAAAGGGGTCGTTCTCATCTAGACATTATATGAAGTCAACCTACCAAGTTACAATGAAATCCCTCCATAAATATGACCTGTAGACTGTGCTAAAGGTTTTCGGGCTTCAGGCACCTGTAGACATCACAGTTGACCAACCACGACCAAAAGGGGATGTCATCATCTAGGCATTATATGGAGTCAACCTAACAAGTTACAATGAAATCCTTCCATAAATACGACCTACAGACATGCTAAAGGTTTTTGGGCTCGGGCAGCCATCAAGGCTGAATGATCGTGACCAAAAGGGGACGTTCTCATCTGGACACTATTTGGAGTCATCCTACCAAGCTACAATAAAATCCCTTCATAATTATGACCTGTAGACTGTTCTAAAGGTTTTCGGGCTTTGGGCCCCTGAAGCCGCCACAGTTGCCCACTCGTGTCCAAAAGGGGACGTTCTCATCTAGACATTATATGAAGTCAACCTACCAAGTTACAATGAAATCCCTTCATAAATATGACCTTAGACTGTGCTAAAGGTTTTCGGGCTTCGGGCTCGGGCAGCCATCATGGTTGAATGATCGCAACCAAAGGGGACAATCTCATCTGGGCATCATCTGGACTGATCCTGCGAAGTTACAATGAAATCCCTTCATAAAGATGACCTGTAGACTGTGTTCAAGGTTTTCGGGCTTCGGGCACCTGTAGCCATCACAGTTGACCAATCACGACCAAAAGGGGATGTCATCATCTAGGCATTATATGGAGTCAACCTAACAATGTTACAATGAAATCCTTCTATAAATATAAACTTTTGCCTATGCTAAAGGTTTTTGGGCTCGGGCACCCATCAAGGCTGAATGATCACGGCCAAAATGGGACGTTCTCATCTTGACCTTATTTGGAGTCAACCTACCAAGTTACAATGAAATCCCTTCATAAATATGACCTGTAGACAGTGCTAAAGGTTTTTGGGCTTCGGGCACCTTTAGCCGTCAAAGTTGCCCAAACATGTCCAAAAGGGGACGTTCTCATCTAGGCATTATATGAAGTCAACCTACCAAGTTACAATAAAATCCCTTCACAAATATGACTTGTAGACTGTGCTTAAGGTTTTCGGGCTTCGGGTTCGGGCAGCCATCATGGTTGAATAATCGCAACCAAAGGGGACAATCTCATCTGGGCATCATCTGGAATGATCCTATGAAGTTACAATGAAATGCCTTCATAAATATGGCCTGTAGACTGTGCTCAAGGTTTTTGGGCTTCGGGCACTTGTAGCCAACACAGCTGACGAATTACGACCAAAAGGGGATGTCATCATCTAGGCATTATATGGAGTCAACCTAATAGGTTACAATGAAATCCTTCCATAAATATGACCTTTTACCTATGCTAAAGGTTTTTGGGCTCGGGCACCCATCAAGGCTGAATGATCGCGATCAAAAGGGGACGTTCTCATCTAGACATTATTTGGAGTCATCCTACCAAGTTACTATGAAATCCCCTCATAAATATGACCTGTAGACTGTGCTAAAGGTTTTCGGGCTTCGGGCACCTTTAGCCGTCACAGTTGCCCAATCATGTCCAAAAGGGGACATTCTCATCTAGACATTATATGAAGTTAACCTACCAAGTTACAATGAAATCCCTTCATAAATATGACCTGTAGACTGTGCTAAAGGTTTTCTGGTTTCGGGCTCGGGTAGCCATTATGGGTGAATGATCGCACGTTCTCATCTAGACATTATATGAAGTTAACCTACCAAGTTACAATGAAATCCCTTCATAAATATGACCTGTAGACTGTGCTAAAGGTTTTCGGGCTTCGGGCTTGGGCAGCCATCATGGGTGAATGATCGCAACCGTAGAGGACAATCTCATCTGAGCATCATCTGGAGTGATCCTAAGAAGTTACAATGAAATCCCTTCATAAATATGACCTGTAGACTGTGCTCAAGGTTTTCGGGCTTCGGGCACTTGTAGCCATCACAACTGACCAATCACGACCGAAAGGGGATGTCATCATCTAGGCATTATATGGAGTCAACCTAACAGGTTACAATGAAATCCTTCCATAAATATGACCTTTTGCCTATGCTAAAGGTTTTTGGGCTCGGGCACCCATCAAGGCTGCATGATCGCGATCAAAATGGGACGTTCTCATCTAGACATTATTTGGAGTCATCCTGCCAAGTTACAATGAAATCATTTCATAAATATGACCTCTAGACTGTGCTAAAGGTTTTCGGGCTTCGGGCTCCTGTAGCCGTCACAGTTGCCCAATCACGTCCAAAGGGGGACTTTCTCATCTAGACATTGTATGAAGTCAACCCACCAAGTTACAATGAAATTCCTCAATAAATATGACCTGTAGACTGTGCTAAAGGTTTTCGGGTTTTGGGCTCGGGCAGTCGTCACGGTTGGCAGATCATGCCCAAATGGGGAAATTCGCATCTAGACATCATAAGGAGTCATCCTACCAAGTTACAATGAAATCCTTCCACATTAAACATGACCTGCAGACTGTGCTAAAAGTTTTTGGGTTTCGGGCTTGGGCAGCCATCACGGTTGATAGATCATGCCCAAAAGGGGACGTTCTCATCTAGGCACTATACAGAGGCATCCTACCAAGTTACAATGAAATCCCTTCATAAATACGACCTGTAGACTGTGCTAATGGTTTTCGGGTTTTGGGCTCGGGCAGCCATACCGGTTGCCCGATCGCGACCAAAAGGGGACGTTCTCATCTAGACATGACCCCAAACCTGCATATGAAATTTCGTGACGATCAGACAAGAACTGCGGGGTGTAGCCCGTGCTAAAGGAAATGTGAACAGACGTCACAGACTCACAGACTAACAGACTTCCGCACGCGTGATGGCAATAGCTTATCTTGACTATGTCAAGTTAAGCTAAAAATGAGACGGAAACATATAAATTTTTTTTTGCATTTTAGAAACAGGGGACGCTCTGTTCCAGGGGTGGGTAGGTGGTTTTGGTGGGAAAATTCTGCTTTTGAGGCTGCTAGGTGGCTGAAAATGACTGGTTCCGGCATTTTTTCATGCAATTTTTCCGGTTGAAGTCTGGTCTTTGATAATAAATTATTCCACCCACATTCAGATTGTTTATTTCTACTTAGTCAGATAGTGTTATATGTTTTTTGTGGATTTGGGAAATGTAATACATGTTATGAGTTAGATAACTAAGCTACAGAATATTTGCATTTGAAGAGAGTGTATGGCATATCATATTTGGAAATGCCTGGAAAACTGTGGAGCAGAATCTTAAAGAGCATTCTGCCGTTGGTGTCAGTTCTTGAACCAGGAAGTTCTTTATTTGTGTTTGAGTTATAAATACACCATTTTTCAAAAAACTTTTCATTATTTCTGGTTTGTGTGCAATTGTTATGAGTAGTTAACATTCATCAAGTGATATCTCAGCACAACTGGATAGAAATAAGTGGAAATTTGGAGAAATATATTGATGTAGCCTAATTTCGCACTTGTTTTGAATTTTCGTCAAGATTTCGAAAACATTAAGGTAGAGCACTGCCTTTCCTAAACTCCGAGCCTTGTATTCATGGCAAATATATGCAGTTATGGACAGCCTGGGTGTTATTGTTGACCAGTGGTTTGCAGTCATGGTGTCTACTTTTTCAGTTTGGTCATTGGTGTCATGTCTGTATGTCATCCATCTGTCAAGCTGTTAAACGCTTTCATATCTAGAGAGCAACACCCTCCCCCCCCCCCCCCCCCCCCCCCCAAAGCTATGGTTATCACTGCTTATTGTTTTACATTTTGATTGTATTTAACAGTGCTATTGGCAGGACCTGGTTAGTCAATGTGGCTGGTGGTAATAACAAAAAATCCTCTCTGAAGTGGCTCAGAGAAATATGAGGGTTGAGGTGGTGTGGTACTGGCTGCAAAAGTTATTCGGCAGTCAGAAAGGCCATGCTGTATCTTTTTACTGGTTGAAAATAGAGACTTGTGGTTTTTGTTCATTCAACTCAGGATAGAGTCCAGATTCTTTTTCCTGAGTGAAATCCAAGGAGAGATCACTCTTGTTTTCTCTTTAAGGTTCCGCTCCACAGTTTCGCACTATTGCACAGGTCTAAACATAGGGCACATGTTGAAACTAAGGCCATGTAAAATTGAGATATATTTTTAGTATCAGATGTATGATTACATTAGGCTTTTTGTTGGACAAGAGAATTTGAAGTTTTGGTCCCAAAGTTGGATTCTGATACACAGGGGTAAATTACCAGATGAATTATGGGAAACAGAGGCTTCGAAAAATTGGCTATTTTTTAAAATGTAATTTTTACACAGGTTTGTTGCCAGACAGGTAACTTAAAAATGAGACGGAAACATATAAAAAAATTTTTTGCATTTTAGAAACGGGGATGCTCTGTTCCAGGGGTGGGTAGGTGGTTTTGGTGGGAAAATTCTGCTTTTGAGGCTGCTAGGTGGCTGAAAATGACTGGTTTCGACATTTTTTCATGCAATTTTTCCGGTTGAAGTCTGGCCTTTGACAATAAATTATTCCACCCACATTCAGATTGTTTATTTCTACTTAGTCAGATAGTGTTATATGTTTTTTGTAGATTTGGGAAATGTAATACATGTTATGAGTTAGATAACTAAGCTACAGAATATTTGCATTTGAAGAGAGTGTATGGCATGTCATATTTGGAAATGCCTGGAAAACTGTGGAGCGGAACCTGTGTTTGCAGTAAATTGTTTTTTCTTGTTGCAGTTTATGGGAGGGTGCCCAGAGGCACTCTCCCATAAACTGTAACAAAGAAAATTCTGATATACTGGATCATGATTTAATTATTGATTTATTTGCTGGTGTTTAAGATCATATATTTCTGCCCAATGGCTAATCATGGCCACAACACCAATATAACTCAAGTTTAACCAATCATTTAGAGCCATGCTGCCCATTTTAAAGGACTTCTATCTCAAGCATTGGTTACTGGGGCCTATTCTAATGGATCATGTTGCTTGACTGATACCATTGACAAGAACAATAAAATACAAATCCTTTTAGCTGTAGTTCTGGCAGTTGGTTATAAAAGGTATACTATAATTACACTAAAATACCTTTTCTCTTTTTTAAGTGGAAAGGCAGCAAAAAGATTTACTGAGTATACTCAACCTTTTACAAGAATAAAAACAAAATAAAAATAAAATCCTCCCTCCCTCACTGATTTGAAAAAAAAAAATGCCTGAGAATCAATTCATTTTTTTCATTTGGTCTTAAGGTCGCATATTTCACCGAGCAACTGTCAGCTCCCCAAAATATGAACTCCACACAAGCAGGATTAGTATTGGTTGAAGACAGGTGCACCATTGACATGCAGTACACCTTAGTACATAACCTCACCATACTCTCAATGGGCAATAGGGGTGAAGTGTCTTGCCCAAGGACACAAATTAACACAATGCAGTTTCCTCACGTTGGCTTCGAAACAAGGACCTCTTGACTTGAAGCCTGCACCCCTACCAACTGAGCCACCGCACCCCACCACCGATGTATAAAACACTTTAAATGTAGACTTACAAGAAATCTAAAAATATTTAACTTGCTCTTCACATTTTGGCAGCTTCATCAACTGCCTCTAGACCAACGAGTGACCTGAACCTTAGCTCGAGCATTAGTGCCACCACCATAATTGATTCAAACAATAGGCAAGCTATTTATTTATTTATTTATTTATTTATTTATTTATTTATTTATTTATTGGTGTTTAAGGTCACATACTTATATGCAGTGGCTAATCGTGACCGTGACAGTTTTATGGGTGGAGGAAGCTGGAGTACTCAGGCTTGGATTTCTGAAAAATCCAGAGTGGCAATAAATCGCACACCTGGAACCTCCTTAGGCGAGCAGATTGCTCTCCTGAAATCTTTTTCACTTTTTTGTTTCACAAAGATCTTCTAAAGACTTAGTTAACCCCCTGCACACTGATGTCAAAATATCTAAATTTTACACAGACAGACAAAATTTCCCATAATGCAATTAGAAATTTAACCAATTCAGTCTCGTTTGACAGAGCTCATTGAGCTCTGTCAAATGAGATTGATTGGGTAAATTTCTAGATGTATTATGGGAAAAAACAGCTTCCTGAAATTTTGGTATTTTGACATCAGAGTGAAGGGTGTTAATACCGGGTTGGGTAATTTCTCCTTTGAGTGCATTCAAGCCAGTCAATTTTAAATGAATTAATAAAATGTTAATGAATGAACCTGTATTCATTTTTTACTATCCCCTCCACCCCAGTGTGGCCAAATCGATCAAGAAGTTCAGGAGGACTGGTACATGAAGTGGCCAACACACACATGTACCCAGCATATTCTGTACACACGTTCCATGGTCCATCACCATCGAAAATAGCTGAAAGTAGGTGAACAAAAAAACGCTTATGCCGGTGTCACACAAAATTTTTCCCGCCAGGAAAACTCCCCCCCAGGGGGGGGGGAAAAACCTGGATTTTCCCGTGTTTTCTCCCCCCCGGAGGGATGAAAAACCTAGTTTTTTTTACCCCCCGCCCTGATTTTTTTGCCCCCCGTCTGAATTTTTTGGGGTGTTAATTTTTTTCAATTTTGAGAATGATCATAGATGGTAAATACAGAATAGAAAACCTTACCCTGTTGTGTAATTTTAGCCAATGCTGAATTAGGGGCTGAGGTTAGATAGAATTCACAAATGAAGATTCCATGTCTTCAGGAGGAATACTGTATTATTAAAAATTCTTGGGATTGGCATCAGGCCTGTTACATATTGCCCAAATTTCGTGTCGCTGGTGAATATAGGACTTTAATAATTATTTCTAGTATTTTCTCCACTCCTGGGGGGAGGGGGGGGGAAACCCAGGGTTTTTTACCCCCCGCCCTGACATTATACAAAAAAATATCAGTCAAAGATAGGTTTTTGCACCATATGAGCAAAGAGCATGACCTACAAAAAAATTTTTTTTATAAGAATTGGGAGGGGTGTAAAGATTTCGGTAGCTGGGGAAAATCCCCCCCCCCCCCCATCACCTGACAATAACCATTGTCAAGTTTTTGGAAAATTTGTTAGAAGTTTTCTTGCCATATTGGCAATAATACAATATGGAAGACAAATATTTTTTTAAATATAAATGGGGGAGAGGGGAGAGATTTTGAGGCTGGGGAAAACTGCCCCCTACCTGACTTCGGCCATTCAATGTCAATGAAAAAACAAGCCTCTGTCAAACAGGGTTTCTCGTCATATTTGAAATAATATGACGAAGAACAAAAATATTGGTTGAATGTGGGGGGCGATTTTTGTAGCCAGGGGAAACTGCCCCCCACCCGACGTTGGCCATTCACTGTCAGAATGAAAAAAAATTTCTTCATTAAATAGAGCTATGCTTGCCATATTAGCAATAATATGACACAGAACAAACATATTGTTTGGATGTCAGGGGTGGGAGGGGGGGGGGTTGGGGGATTTTTATAGCTGGGAAAAATTACCCCCCAACTGACACTGACCATTCATGTCAGAAAGAGAAAAACATTTCTTTGTCAAATAGACGGTTTCTCATCATATTCGCAATAGTGCGATGTAGAACAAAAATATTAGTTGATGTGGGGGGGGGGGGGGGGGGGGGGGGTTTGTAGCCAGGGAAAATTGCCCCCCACCTGACGTTGACCATTCAATGTCAGAATGAAAAAAAATTTCTTAATCAAATAGAGCGAGGGTTTCTCGCCATATTAGCAATAATACGATAAGCAGAAAACATATTGTTTGGATGTGGGGGTGGGGTGCGGGGGACTTTGGGAGCCATGGAAAATTACCCCCATCTGACGTTGTCCATTCAATGTCAGAATGAGAATTTTTTTTTCAACAAGTAGAGGGTTTCATGCCATATAAGCAAATGATATGACTCAAAAATTTTCTTTTTGAAGGTGAGGGAACATTTTTGGTGGCTGTGGAAATTCTCCCCAACCCACCAACACCAAATGTAGGAAATGTCGAGAATTTTTTTCAGAAAAGATAGATTTTCTTGCCAAATAATACAATAATACAACTTTAAAAAAATTCTCCATGGAGATGGGGGGAAGATTTCATTGGCCTATGAAAATTGCCCCCGTCTGACATTGACCATGTCAAAAAAAAAAAAAGAAGTTTTTTGGGGGGTCAATAAAAGGATTTCTTGCCATATTAGCAAATGATATGACACAAAAAAATTGAGAAGAAAAAAAATTCAGGTGGGGGGCAAAAAAATCAGGGCGGGGTAGAAAAAACTAGCCCCCCCCCCCCCCCCCCCCCCCCCTGGGGGGGGGGGGGGGGGGGGGGGGGGCTTTGATGGGGGGGAAAAAAACTGTTACACCGGATTAAATTGCGTGAGCAGTTAAGGAAAGCTAAAAATCGCTTGCGGCAGAATTCCATGACTGAGTACTCGAGAGAACCACCGAGCATCGAAGAGCAACTGTCAGCTCCTCAACATACTCGGTTCAAGCTCCGCTCAAGCAGGGTTACAGTGGTTGAAGACATGTGCACCATCGACGTGTAGTATGCCTTAGTACACAGCGTCATCGTGCCCCCATGTAGGCAACCAGGATAAAGTGCCTTGCCCAAGGATACAATGCGGGTTGTCCCGGATGGGGATCAAACTGAAGACCTCTAGCATAGAAGTCTAACAGTCTACCACTGAGCCACCACACTCTCAGGCAAGCCATTAAAACAAAAACTTACCACAGACACTGCTCAAACTTTTATCAACGAAGTCAATAAGGCAGCATAACAGAAGATTCACAATCTTTGCCTTGAATTATTTAAAATAGACTTCCAGTTCCTATTCCTACACAAATGTCTGTATATGGCAGGGTTGGTGATTTTAAAAAAAAAAAAATTAAAAAAATCGATTTTTTTTTTTAAAATCAGTATTTGGATATAAATCGATTTACTTTTATTTTCATACCATAAATTATTCGCCAAAGGAAAGTTTTTTCCACATGCTTCCTTTAGATAGAGAAACAAAGTGTATTGACTGCAGGTTGTGTCAAAAGCTTCCCACAGAATGGACACAAATAACTGATGCAGGGAAACCCCAATAACTGAAAAGCCACTTTGCCAATGAAAAGTATTCAATTAACAGGGATTGTGTCTCTTCCCTGTAATCTGGAGATAAACTTAGCATTCATGCTATTATATCTTGTTTGACAGAGCTCCATGAGCCTGCATTGGATGTACTGAGGCCAAATAGGTCTATAAACAAAGGAAAACTGGGGAGAGTCAGGGTATTTTCTCGACAGGTAAGAAGATTTTTTATTCAATTAACAGGAGTTGTCTCCATAACCAATATTCAATTAACAGGTCAAATTTCTACTGGGGTATGATAAACAGTTTTGTGTTGGGAAATTATATTCAATTAACCCTTTACCTAACATGAAAAACAGACGACACTTGCAAAAAAAATTCTTGAATAACTATTTTTTTTCATTTTTTGTCTCAAAAACATAGGTTATGACCCCTCATTGGAACGAGCTCGACGAGAAAAATGAAAAAATAATTAAAATTAATAGGCGATATTTGAGAATAGCGCTGGCCGGTTTTGGCCGTTACGTTGGGTAAAGGGTTAACAGGGTTATTCAGTGAAACGATATCCAATTAAATGGGTTCTACTGTACTAAAACATTCACCTGTGTTACCCATTTTAGATTTTGGAGTGGCATGAGGGGAAGAACTTCAGATTACATTTAGCATAGAACAGACAGCATACAGTACGTGGAGAGTGTATTGTCACTAAATCACCCACAGAGTGGAGATTCCACGTGAGTAATAATAGCAAATTTGTTGTAAAGCATACCCAGCACCAGCAAAGTTTCAGCCAATGGACCTCCGGATTAAACCCGGAGGTCCATTGGCTGAAACATTGCTTGTGTTTTTTGTCGATATATATAAAATTTGAAAGTTATAGCTTGGGTGACAACTCCACTCTGCGGGTGATTTAGGTACAATCCACTCTGCACGTTACAATCCACTCTGCACGTACTGTAGGAGGAAATAGAGAGTAATTATTGAAACTTACGTTTTCTCATTGTCACAGCATTGCTTGAAGAAAGATGACTTCTTGAAAATTATTTTGCTACTTGCAACATTCTTAAATCACAGATCCTTGTTCTCAGGTTTAATTTAGTATTTTTGATGGGTTCATTGAAAGATTATCATATATATGGTTTAAAATTTATGTTTGGTTTAATATGATTCAATTCATGTAAGCTGAAAATTATATAAACCTATTAAACTTACTCAGGAACTTTTAACTAACCTACAGCAGATTCCAGTGGTCAAAACACAGTGGGATGCATATTCCCACTCTATAAATTAGTTTTAACCCTTTACCTAACGTGAAAAGCAGACGACACTTGCAAAAAAAATTCTTGAATAACTAATTTTTTTCATTTTTTGTCTCAAGAACATAGGTTATGACCCCTCGTTGGAACGAGCTCGTTCCAACGAGGGGTCATAACCTATGTTTTTGAGACAAAAAATGAAAAAAATAGTGAAAATTAATTGGCGATTTTTGAGAATAGCGCTGGCTGGTTTTGGCCGTTACTTGGGGTAAAGGGTTAACTGTCATAAACAATGTCTAATAACTGTATTTCAATTGTTAACCTTTTACCTAACATGAAAAGCAGACAACACTTGCAAAAAAAAAAAGTTTTGAATAACTAATTTTTTTCGTTTTTTGTCTCAAAAACATAGGTTATGACCCCTCGTTGGAACGAGCTCATTCCAACAAGGGGTCATAACCTATGTTTTCGAGACAAAAAATGAAAAAAATAATGAAAATTAATTGGCGATTTTTTAGAATAGCGCTGGCTGGTTTTGGCCGCTATGTTTTTAAAGGGTTAATATATATTCCATTTTGTTTAAGCTCATTTCCAAGTTGTTTGAAAATATTCATGACAATTTGTAAATTTTTGATGATCATGGTTTTAATCAATGATTTAAATCGATTGATATAACCCTTTACCCAACGCAGACGATTTCAAAATTCATTATTTTAAATATCATTTTTAAAATTTTTTGTTTTTTAAATTTCAACAAAACCATATCATGTGACCCCTCTTTGGAACGAGCTCGAGGAGCTCGTTCCAAAGAGGGGTCACATGATATGGTTTTGTTGAAATTTTTCGAAAAATAATATTTTTTCAGCAGCTGTATTTGCATATTACGCGGGCGGATGCGGGTGATTCATTGGGTAAAGGGTTAAATAGGCCAATCGGTATAAAGTGAAACAACATCCATGGTGTACTGTATGAAGTTATCTGATGCGTTCAGCAAGTCATCTAATTTCAATAGTAAATCATTGGTATCCCGTAAGTAGTTGGGGTAAGTGGTCACATATTATTTGATGTGCTCATCCACAAAGCTACAAATTACCGTATTTACTCTATGTATTGGGACACTCTATGATTTGGGCCACACATTTTTTCCAGAAAACTATATTTTTTTTATGCTCCAAAGTTTGGGACATTCAGGAGATTTGTTTCCAGTTGGCCTGTCGCTAGTAGCAGACGACACTCATAAAAAAAATTCTTGAGTAACAAAAAGTTTTCATTTTTGGCTTCGAAAAACATAGTTTATGACCCCTCGTTGGAACAAGCGCAATGCGCTTGTTCCAATGAGGGATCATAAGCTATGTTTTCGAAGCAAAAAATGAAAATATAAAAAAAATTGGATGGCGATTTTCATATATAGTGATGGAAAACGAATCACACACAACTTTATTCAGCATCAAATCAAGACCAGGCTGTGTTCTTCCCCATTTTCTAACAATTGGGACACCTGTGAAAATAATTATTTTTAGCTGTCCCAAAACATAGAGTAAATACGGTAGTTCTGTTGGACCATTGCAACTGATAATGAGCCTTCCTGGGACTTCATCTTTATTTTTTGTTTTTGTGTATCTTGGGAGGAGCTTGTCTGGGGTAGCATATAAGCTAAGGAGTGAGAAAGGCTCCAGAACTAGAATTCGAGAAGTGGGTGAACATGTCATACTGGAAGTGAAAGAAAGAGGGGACACTACATGGAAGGAATTTGTGGAGGGAAGAAGCTATTAACTTTTTCAGTACAGAGGAGCCCACTTAATTGGATATCTCTTAATTGTATATCCCTGTTAATTGAATATAATTTTCAAACACAAAACCATTTACCATACCTTCAGTACAAATTTGATCTGTTATTTGCATATGGGTTGTAAACTCCTGTCAATTGTATATAAATTTTTGTAATATGTCAAAAAAATTACTGTGACACACACCAAATTCCCCATATTTATGAACCTTTTTGGCCTCACTACATCCAATACAGGCATTTATTCTATTATATCTTGTTTGACAGAGCTCTATGAGCTCTGTCAAACAAGATATAATAGAATAAATGCTCAGTTTACCTCCAAAACACAGGAAACTGACCAAATCCCTGTTAATTGTATACTCCTGTTAATTGAATAAATTTCACTGGCAAAATGGATATTCAATTAAGAGGATTCTACTGTACTACAGTGCACATATGTGTAGACCGTGAAATATCTACACATATGAGGTTGAATAAATATAGGTACATAATTAATTACATATATCTGTGCATACCTTTGTATATGGAGATATATTACAGACAGATTGGATTCTAGTTACAGGTGGGGTGTTTTACTGTTACATAATTTCATGTGTCAAGAGTACTGCAGAGCCGTGCATATATCTACAATGTGCATTACGTTAATCACAACCTTGACGCTGTATCGATATATGACCATTGCCAATATATATCAGCCACAGATAAAAATATACACTTATTGCCTATCTATGTGATCCAAATTGGGAGAACCCCTCCAATTTAGGTCATTCATGCATTGGGCTCTGGTTGGTTGCAACTATAATTCAAAAATTTGAAATGCTTACTGCCCAGTAAAGTGTTGTGGACTAAATTGGGAGAACCCTTTCACTTATAGCCAATTGTGCTTTTGGCTTTGGTTGTAACTGTAATTGGAAAATCTTGAAATACCTCTTCCCTAATAAAATGTTTGTAGCCTAATTTGGGAAAAACACTTTACCTAAAGGTCAATTAAGGTCAATCAAGCATAGGGCCTTGGTTACAACTGTAATTCGAAAATTTGAAATTCTTACTGCCAAGTAAAGAGTTGTGGACTAAATTGGGAGAACCCTTTCACTTATAGCCAAATGTGCTTTTGGCTTTGGTTGCAACTGTAATTGGAAAATCTTGAAATACCTTTTCCCTAATAAAATGTTCAGAGCCTAAATTGGGAGAAACCCTTCAACTAAAGGTCAATTAAGGTCAATCAAGCATAGGGCCTTGGTTACAACTGTAATTGGAAAATTTGAAATGCTCACTGCCCATAAAGTTTTGTGGACTAATTTGGGAGAACCCTTTCACTTATATAGCCAAATATGCATAATACACAATAAAATGACAAAAGTCCAGGAGGACCTAATTCCTTGGCCATGTGCCTTGGTTGTTGATACATGTATCAAAGGAAAACTGGGGAGAGTCATGGTATTAGGTCCTCTTGAACTTTTGTCATTTTATTGTGTGTTATTTATACCGGCCTTTTCCTGTGATTATCAGGCAATGATCCAGTTCCAGTAGCGAAATCAGTCTCGATTTCAGCTCCAGTAATACAACTGTTGTTGACACTCAAACCACAGGAGTGGAACAAAGCCACAAAAAACAAAGAACGGAGAACAATACTCCATATACTGAGATTACTAACATGAACCACCCAATGTACAAGCAAGTACAGAATCTGGCAGAAAACTAGTTAAACTTGAACTACAGGGCCTATTCCTGGAAAATGCCAACAAAACTGTCCAGCCCCGATGGGACTAAGAACCACCATCCACCGGCAGAGGCTTGAGATCAGATACCAATAACAAGAGGGGTGTGTCCATCCCCATTAGCTCACCAACACACAGCATGCAATAAATCTAGGCTTATTACAAATCTGCAAAAAAGTCTGGTCATGTAAATGCATAGCAAAACAGGTCAGAAATTTTCTAAAGCCACAGTGACAAAAAATTCTAACATTGTAAAACAGGTCAGAAATTTTCTGAGTCCACATTGACAAAAAAGTCTAACATTGCATTAAAAGTTCAAAATTTCCAAAAACTGTCTGGCCAAGGGTTCATGTCATCTTATATTCATGCATTTAACACATACATGAAATATCGAAGCCACAGCATACCGGTGGTAGCCTCCACGCACATACAGCAAAATAGGTCAGAAATTTTCCACACCGACAAAAAAGTCTAACATTGCATTAAAAAAGTCCAAAATCTCCAAAACTGTTCGGCGAAGGGTTAATGTCATCTTATATTGAGGCATTTGACACATATATGAAACATGAAAGCCACAGCATACCGGTGGTAGGCCCCACTCATGTACAGCAAAACAGGTCAGAAATTTTCTAAGTCCACACTGACAAAAAAGTCTAACATTGCATTAAAAAAGTCCACAATCTCTGAAAAATGTCCGGCCAAGGGCTAATGTCATCTTATATTGGTGCATTTAACACATATAAGAAATATGAAAGCCACAGCACACCAGTGGAAGCCTCCACTCATATACAGCAGGTCAGAAATTTTCTAAGTCCACACTGATAGCGGGGGAGGAATTCGTCACATACAGGTGAATTGTGCACTTGGTGATACCTTCTTGAAATTTGGCACACTGTTAGTGTAGGCTATGAGGTTCTCAAAAACGATCGGCTACAAGTTGACACCGACCGGTGGCGACCAGTAGCGGCACAATCCAAAATGGCCGCCAGCGGCTGAAGGGAACCTCCTTTTCGACGGTCTACCGACTATACATCCGATTGTAAGGGCGCGAAAGTGAACTCTGATCCACGCACGTGTTGGAAACAGACGTGGGAGATGATGTAGAATAAAACGAGATTCTCTATACGGACGCATCAATTTCTTGGAACTTGAAAAGAGCGTTGTTTCTCCGGGATCAGCATCATTCAGGCAAACCTGAATGACGCTGATCCCGGAGAAACAACGCTCTTTATGAAGCAGTCTCTTTGCCATACAATCTCTTGTTTGGCGTAATTCCGCAAGCAATTCTGATTTGTCTGTCGAAATTAATTCGAGAACGCGATTGTTCACAAAAATCATTCACAGAATGAGTGAGAATCCTCTTCGTGTACGGACTAGTACTGACTGGGAACGTTGTTGCTTTTGCCAGCAAGACAGTTCCAAGAAATTGATGCGTCCGTATAGAGAATCTCGTTTTCATGACGCCTATAAAGCTATTGAGGAAGACATAACGCGCTTCCTAGATAATGGCGTTGAGCTTCCATATAATTTGACCATTGATTGTTTGATGAGAGAGAGTGATGAGTGTATGTCGATGTCACTGTTGACGAATAAGGCAATATATCATAAGACATGCCGTGACAGTATTCGGACTCACATCGTACAGCGCGTGCTACACAAGCGAGAGCGAAATGAGGCAGTGGCATCCTGCTCCACGCTGAGTCCTAAAAGAACACGGACAAGTTTTGAATCTGGCTGTGACAGGAAACTGCCCCAGTGTGTTTATTGTCACAAACGCGAAGGTGACAGCAGTGAGCCTATTTGCAGATCAATGTCTGATAACAATAAACTCAAAATTATGGCAAAGGAAGCCGAGAACTGGGTTGTTTTTTCTCGGGTCAATGCAGCATTTGATTCCGCTGCTAGTGATCTTTACTATCACAAAACCTGTTATTGTAAGCTTGCCAATGAAGCACGAGCGGCTAAATCTAAAAAGTCGAAGAACGCCGAACATTCCGCGTCAGGCCTGCCCTATGACCCTCTCGTTATGGCAGAGCTCATAACATTTGTTGAACACAACGATTCCGCGATGAAGCTTGTCGATCTCAAGAATCTGTACAGTCGGAGGTTGAAGCAAGTCGGTTCTGATTGGCTTAGTGAAGAAATACATTCCACTCGATTCAAAGAACATTTGTTGCAGAAATTGGGCGATGGCTGGGACGCCTTCACACAGGGTAGAGATGTGTTTATTTCAAGTATGTTTCGAGTTGGCTCCTTGTTGTCCGAATCTTTAACTCGTATAGTGTCTGAGGAAGAGGCAAAAAAGATAGTTGATGTGGGTCTTCTTCTGCGTAAACACATACTCATATCTCAAGCTCCTTTCACGGGATCATTTTCATCTTATTGCTTGAGCGAGCCTGTACCCAACTCACTCCTGACTCTTCTTAGAGTTCTACTTGAGGGCACATGTAGTATACAGAACTTAGGCGATGATGAGACTGTTAATGCCAAGACTCGAGTGGCTTGTACTATTTCACAGATGTTGATCAGCAATTCAGCGAAACGCTCCGAACATGCACAAAATGTTCACCAGAGACGTGACAGAGAAACTCCAATGCCTCTTTATGTGGGTTTGAAGTTGCATGCCCATGATCGTATGAAAAATCTTATCAGAGATTTTCATCAAATGGGACTCTCTGTCTCTTATGATCGCGTAATGGATGTTCGCAGGAGTTTCGCGAGAGCTGTTTCACTGCGGTTCAAGAACGAAGGTGTTGTAGTCCCAGCTAACTGCAAACGTAATGTTTTCTCGATAGGAACCACTGATAACATTGATGTATCTGGTAGATCTGATATGCATGGTACGTCCATCACACTCATTGGTCAACTGAGCAGGGACAATGTGGGTACTGATCCCCCACCACTGAGTTTAGATGTTCCAGAAGACACACAAATTGAACTCCCAGACGACTATGCATTTGTTCCTTTCGTTGAAGACTTTGGTGGGGACATCAGGCTTGAATCTCCAGATGAATGTAATGTACGGCCCAATGAATATGCAGATTTGAACGTGGGAGAGAATGACTGGTTGTCTCATGTGTCACAGATCAGCAATAAAGGGAAGGTTGATGGCAGCTGGCAGCTTGATGAAGTCCCTGTGACCTTTTCAGGCTTCTTTTCAAAACATGAAGATCAAGACAATGTCAAACCTCGTGCAGTTATTGGGGTATTCCCTGTTTTCAGTGAGCAGAAAGCGGACTCACTCAGTATGCAGAAGCATGCTATGTATGTGGTCAGGGAAGCTACTGCTTTCGTAAACCCCGGCCAGATACCTGTCATTGAAGGTGACTGTCCGTTGTATGCCAGGCAGAAAAAATGTCAATGGCTGTTCCCAGAGGAGATAGGTGAGGATCGAATGGTGTGTATGATTGGATTCCTGCATCTTGAAATGTGCACCCAAGAAGCTGGTGGTAAGCTTATGGGTGGTTCTGGTTGGGAGCGAATGTTTCACCTCGCAAAGATATTCACACCCGGTGTAGCATCATCCCTACTTGGTGGGAAACATGTCAAGAGGACGCGACAGGCATATCTTCTCACTCTAGCTTGGCTTGAGATCCTCAGAAAGAATGCTTATGAGATTTACTGTCAGCAGACTGGGCCCCATGAGTCATTTGAAATGTGGGAACAGAGGATTCTTTCACAATCTCCAACTGCGCGCTATTGGGGTGAAATCGTTCGGAACTTTCTCTTGACAAGCTGTCAATTCGTTCGGAACCAACGAATCGGTAACTGGCCTGGTACACTGTGTTCTATCGATGAGTTGTGCAGTTACTTTTTTGCCCTAGGACATACAAATTATTGTCGGTGGGTCCCCGTATTTCTGAGAGACATGTCTCAGCTACCCAGGCGGCATCCTTCAATCCACAACAAATTCATGGAAGGCCATTTTGTGGTCCAGCGTAGTGAGAGGAAGTTCAGTATGATGGGTTTAGATCAGAGCCAAGAACATAGTATCCAACTACTCAAAGAAGACAGTGGTCCAAAAGGTCTCTATGACCAGGCTGAAGAGAAAGTCGTTATTGAGCTTTCAAGGTCAGAAGTTCTGCGTGTTATAGATGAGTATGAATATGCAAGTTTCCACACAACATCATCAGATAACACGGAACACCCGGAAAGTTCGGTATCAGAGCAGAAAAAATTTCTGAATCAATTGAAATCTCTCCTCGATCTGGTGAATCAGGGACTCATTATCAACCCTTATGATGAAACTAGTGGTCAGCTGGTGACATTAGATACTGGTGAATATATGGACCCCGAAGTTAGTAAGAGTTTACGGTCATTACCCGAAAGGGGCAAGCATTTATATTCCACTTTCTTGAAGGAAAGGCTTGTGGAATGCACCGTACCCCTGAATGA
Source organism: Pictodentalium vernedei (assembly GCA_031216915.1). Classification (NCBI taxonomy): domain Eukaryota; kingdom Metazoa; phylum Mollusca; class Scaphopoda; order Dentaliida; family Dentaliidae; genus Pictodentalium; species Pictodentalium vernedei. Next base: position 502,552,028 of record CM062293.1, read on the forward strand.
TGTTATTCCCAAGGCAAATATATATACCTTCCTTAACCCACCCCCAGCCAACCTGGACAAAGGCCGAGACAAACTCATGTCAAGTAAAGCAACTGCCGCAATAGTTACCCAGATGTTCGTTTCACTGCAAGCCCGGCCTGATTCAAACATGGATGAGTTTTTCATGCACGAGAATGCACGTGATCCGCCAGCATTATCCGATAGAGGTAAGCTACGGAGTGGGACAAAATCTCAAATTCTCAATTGTTTACCAGCTATTCCTGCACAAGGGAAGAATTCAGCAGCTAGACAAGCTTCAGTTGTCATCTTGGATATGCCTGCTGTAGTCCATGTAATCAAACCACAGAAAGCGGATCTGTTTGGAGAATATGCTCGATTGCAATTATTGCCATACATCGAATCTCTGATTAACACGAACACCACAAGGGTTGATGCGATCTATGACTGTTACCCCGAAGGCAGTTTGAAGAATCAGACGCGAGCAAAACGCCTCGGTGAGACAGCAGTTAGGTTGATACGGGTGTCCGAGAACGTCCCTTTACCTAAAGGGAAGAATTGGCAGGCATTCTTGAAAGTTAGTGAGAATAAAGACGAATTTTTCAAGTTCCTGTCTGCTGAACTGCTGAAATTAACATCAACATCCGAGTACCAGTTGTTAACGACATCAGGAGAATATGTACTATGCAATAAGGATGTTAGCTTATGTGACATATCTCCATCGAACCACGAGGAAGCAGACACGCGCATGATGCTTCATCTCAACCATGCAGTCTCACAAGGTCACAAAATAGCTTTTCTTCGCACGGTTGATTCTGATGTCGTCATTCTGTCTTTGCACCATTTCGCAACATTCCGTGACCTTGGACTCAGTGAGCTGTGGATTGGGTTTGGAATTGGAAAGGCATATAAAGATATGCCAATTCATGAGATAGCTTCACAACTTGGACCTGATTACTGTAAGGCCCTGACTTTCTTCCACGCCTTCACAGGTTGTGATGTAACATCCAGCATGCTCGGCATTGGGAAGAAGACAGGATGGAATGCATGGATGAATTTTCCCGCATCAACTGAAATGATGATAGAATTGACTGAGAATCCGCAAGTCTTTTCAGAGGATTCCCCTCATATGCAGCATATCGAAAAACTCACCATACAGATGTACAGTAACAGTTGTGTCAGTACACGTGTCAATGATGCGAGACGGCATATGTTCACACATGGCCTTAAGTCTATGGAAAACATCCCGCCCACCAAAGCAGCTCTGTATCAACATGTAAAAAGGGTAATTCTTGTGTCATCTTTCATTTGGCATCGTGCTCTGCAGAAACACTTATGTGTGCCAGACCCATCACAGTACGGATGGGAGTGGAATCCACGTCTCAATATTCTGGTCCCATTTTGGACTCACCTAGGAGACGCAAGTGCTGCATGTGCACTGATGCTCCACTGTAGTTGTGCCAAGGCCTGCAAGGGCAATTGCAAATGCTTGAAAGCTGGATTAAGGTGCACACCTTTGTGTAAGTGTGAAGGTGGCTGTTGTAACAATATTGAGTAGTATACTGTCATGTTAGGACCAGTCATCTCCTATTCTGGTATTTTTTTTTCCATTTTCGGCCAGTTAACACATGTCATGTTTCTAGTTGAGTTGATTTTGCTAACAAATGTTCATCCCATGTGGCTTGCTACATTGTCCGGGGTATAGGAATACAGTTTTAGATTTCGGAAAATAGTCTGTTATTTACTGCACAAGACGGTGTTAATTCATGCATAGCATGATACAATATCCCCAACTATTTTGCCTCTGTACAACAGTTGATACCTTCGTTCACCCGTGTGTTCATCTATGGTATCCTTGTCTTTCTCTGGCCATAGGCCACATGTGACTAGTCAGTTCCTACTCCATAGCAAATCAACTTGGAAATCCTTCATCTTGTAGCGCACTCATGTCTCAATGAATCCATACCTGAGTTGATCTAATAAATCTAACGTAAGGTATCAAATTGCCATACCGGATCATATTTCGATAAGTTATTCGCTAAAACATTTCGACCACTCATCGACATCAAAGGTCATGTTTTGGCTCCCAGTGGTGGCTATATCTCTATATCCCTGGTAAAGTAGCATACCATGAGGGATGGGCATTAAGTGTCGGCAACATTAATCCTGACTTGGAACACACCACATCTTAACTGGCCGAAAATGAAGAATACTACTTGTAGTCAAAAAATATTCCTGTACCTCGAATGACTGCAAACATACACTCACCCCTTCTAGTCCCATTTTGCCAATGTTCTATACTGGCAAGATAACATTGTATAATTAACAACGGGAACTAATGCATCCCGAGTTCATTCCAGCACTGCCCTTGCTGGCAGACGTGTCGCTATGGTGTTGAGATTGAACCAGAACTCCTCTAGAAATTTGATAGTTTTATTTTCTTAGAAAATAAATCTATCGAAAATGCCGGAAGTTGAGAATAGACTGTCACTTTAATTGGATTATCAAATGTCCAAGTATCCCCACTGCTGCATACTATCGAGTACCCTTGTTCATGTGTTGACAGGAATCTCTCATACCATGTTCATTTGACCATTGCATTCCCGAGAAACATTCAACACTAATTTATCTACGGACGGACGATCATACTGACAGTCAGACACACAGACGCACACATCGACGGAAATTCTGATCCCATTATCCATTAATCTTCCCCCCAACTTGTTCCAAGGGCTTCACTCCATCATTCACATCAATTACAGCACATGTATGGTGTTAGGTTTGGAGCTTCAGTTGTGCGATCGGCGAAAATAGCTTTTTTTCGATCCGCTTGGCGGCCATTTTGGATTTCGCTGCTAGTGGTGGCTAGAGGATGGTGCCAACTTGTAGCCGATCGATTTTGAAATCTCTGATGCCTACCCTTACATCATGCCAAATTTCAGGAAGGTATCACCAAGTGCACAATTCTAGCGAATTCCTCCCCCGCTACTGACAAAAAAGTCTAACATTGCAAAAACACGAAAAATCAATAAAATATCACTGGTTAGCTATTAGGGTCTGTGGGTAATTGTCAGCCATAGAAACACAGTATGAGGTGCATAGCAACAGAGCTGAAAGTCAAAGTGGACTGGTACAATAACTTTAACCCTTTACCCAACGTAACGGCCAAAACCGGCCAGCGCTATTCTCAAAAATCGCCAATTAATTTTCATTATTTTTTCATTTTTTGTCTCACAAACATAGGTTATAACCCCTGATTGGAACGAGCTCGTCGAGCTCGTTCCAATGAGCGGTCATAACCTATGTTTTTGAGACAAAAATGAAAAAAAATGAGTTATTCAAGAATTTTTTTGGCAAGTGTCGTCTGCTTTTCATGTTAGGTAAAGGGTTATCACAAGTACTGATGCTGATGCGCCTCGGTTCATGACATAAGCTCACACAACTTTGTTGTGAGCTAAAAACAGAATCCAGGTTACGCTAATTCAAGCTACCAACCAAATAGTGCAAATCAGACTGGGTCAATTACATCTAGATGTAGCGCCACCAAAAAACTATACAATGGCCTTTCTCGTACGAACTGTCTGACAAGGAACTGTATTTACCTAATCACTTGTCAGAAGTGTGACAAACAATATGTCGGATAAACCAGTCATGGAATTCTGACGCAAGCGATTTTTAGCCTGCCTTAACTGCTCACGCAATTTAATCCGGCATAAGCTTTTTTTTGCTTACCTACTTTCAGTTATTTTCGATGGTGACGGACCATGAAACGTGTGTACAGCAGAATATGCTGGGTACATGTGTGTGTCGGCTACTACATGTACCAGTCCTCCTGAACTTCTTGATCGATCTGACCACACTGGAGGTGATAGTAAACATGAATACAGGTTCATTCATTAACATTTTATTAATTCATTTAAAATTGACTGGCTTGAATGCACTCGAAGGAGAAATTACCCAACCCGGTATTAACACCCTTCACTCTGATGTCAAAATACCAAAATTTCAGGAAGCTGTTTTTTCCCATAATACGTCTGGAAATTTACCCAATTCAATCTCATTTGACAGAGCTCAAAATTTAGATATTTTGACATCAGTGTGCAGGGGATTAACAAAGTCTTTAGAAGATCTCTGTGAAACAAAAAAGTGAAAAAGATTTCAGGAGAGCAATTTGCTCGCCTAAGTAGGTTCCAGGTGAGCAATTTATTGCCACCCTGGATTTTTCAGAAATCCAAGCCTGATAAACTAAAAGGAATTTCCACAAAAGAATCTCCGAACATTTCTCCGACACTGTCCACAAACAAGAAACACCATTAGCTCTACACTTCAACCAATCTACAGTTAAAACTAGAAGTCCTGTCATGAAATGCGCACAAATAGCATGTTGATCTGCAAGTTAATCTACGCGTTATGACCATAGTAAGGCTATCAAATTATGTACATATCGCCTGTGCACAAGCAAGGTTTCAGCCAATGGACCTCCGGGTAACCCGGAGGTCCATTGGCCGAAACATTTCATGTGTTTGCTATGAGTAACCAGGAGAACCTTCCATGCTTTGGATGCCATTTGATATGGCAATTGTGCGCAATTCCTACGCGCAATTAAGCCTAGATAAGCGCGCATTTCATGACAGACTTCTAGTTTTAACTGTAATCACTCAGTGAATGACCTCAAATACAGAACTGCACAAATTTTACATTCAAACCCCAAACTCGAGACTTCAATGGCTAAATGTCGCCACAGAAATCCAATGGATTTTCACTCTCAGAACACTCAATCCAATCGGCTTGAACAGGAAGGATTTTTAATCGCCTTTAACAAATGTGCATAATAGTTGTGACCATTTGGTATGAAATCAATTTCTACCTGTGAGGTTGCCATAGTGAAATATTTAAATGTTATATACTGTAGTTTTTACTGATACAGTACGTGGAGAGTGTATTGTAACTAAATCACCTGCGGAGTGGAGTTATCACCGAAAGTATCACTTTCAAATTCTGCATATATGGACAAAAAACGCAAGCAAAGTTTCAGCCAATGTACCTCCGGGTTCAACCCGGAGGTCCATTGGCTGGAACTTTGCTTTTGATTGTTAGGATTTGCAACAAATTTGCAATTATTGCTCGGGTGGAATCTCCACTCTGCAGGTGATTTAGTGATAATACACTCTCCACGTTCTGTAGAATACTAGATCAAAAGGAAAGAAAAAGAAACTGTTACCGAATATAGTAATAATAGAATTTTATTATCCCCACATTTTCAAAAATGCGGTGATATAGTGATGATCTCCGTCCATACATACGTTTATTTTAGCCGTACTTTTGAAACTTATCATACTTCTTAAGCATGGTATAGAGATGACAAAAGTAGGTTTAGTTTTAATTTCTGTCACCAGGTGGTGCCAGTGACGCCACTTAAAGACTGAGCTAAAATACTGCTTTCCGATGAAAGGCTCTTAGGAAACGTAATTTTGATTGTTGAAAGTGTGTTCATGTCTATTGTGGGGTATCTAGATGCAAATAAATGTTTCAGAATTTTAATCCCCCCCCTCCCCCCACACCCCCCCCCACACCCCCACCCCCCATGTGGCACCCGTAGCACCGTTTTTTCATTTGAGAAGCTGTTTCTGGAAAAAGGATCTTAGGGGTTTTAAATAGAAATGTTGATTGTGTGTTCATATGTCCAGGTAGGGTCTCTAGATGTACATCAAGGTTTCGGATTTTTGATTCAGTCCCATGTGATGCTTGTAGGACCACTTTTGTCATTACAGAATCAGTTTTCAGTGAAAGTCTCATAAGCGTTTTATTCGAAATGTTGAAAGTGTGGTCATTTGTTCCGATAGGGTCTATAGTTGTGGACAGAGGTTTCAGAATTTTGATTCAGCCCCCATGTGGTGCACGTAATGCCACTGTTGTCATTAGAGAATCGGTTTCCAGCAAAAGGTTCCTAGGGGTTTTAATTCGAAATGTTGAAAGTGCATTCATATGTTCAGGTATGGTCTCTAGATGTGCATAAATGTTTCAGATTTTTTATATCGACCCTTGTGGTGCCTGTAGCACCACTTTTGTTGTTAGAGAATCAGTTTCTGGTGAAAGGCTCCTTGGGGGTTTAATTCAAAACACTGAAAGTGTGTTCTTATGTTCAGGTAGAGTCTTTAGATGTGGTTTCAGATTTTTAATTTGGTCTCATGCTGCATCCCAAGTGCCACTTTTGTTATTAGGCAATTGGATTCTGATGAAAGATTCCTAGTGGTTTTAATCTGAAATGTTGTAATCACCAAGTGTGTTCAAATGTTCAGGTAGGATCTCTAGATGTGAATAAAGGTTTCAGATTTTTTATTTAGCCTCATGTGGCACCCACAGCGCTACTTCTGTCATTAGAGAATTGGTTTCCGGTGAAAGGCTCCATGGGGTTTTAATTCCAAATTTTGAAAGTGTGTGTTCATATGTTCTGGTAGGGTGTCTAGATGTGCATAAATGTTTCAGATTTTGTATTTGGCCCCATGTGGTGCCCATAGCGCCAGTTTTGTCATTAGAAAATCAGTTTCCGGTGAAAGGTTCCTATGGGTTTAAATTCAAAACTTTTAAAGTGTGTTCTTATGTTCAGGTAAGGTCTCTAGATGTGCATAAAGGTTTTGGAATTTTGATTTGGCCTCATGTGGTGCTCATATAGCAGCACTTTTGCTGTTAAAAGAACTGGTTTCCAGTGCAAGGCTCCTAGGGGTTTTAATTCTAAATGTTGAAAGTGAGTTCATATGTTCTCTCGATGTGCATAAAAGTTTCAGATTTTTGATTTGGCCTCATGTGGCACTAATAGTTCCACTTTTTGTCATTAGAGAATTGGTTTCTGGCATAAGACTCCTGGGGGTTTTAATTGAAAGTGTGTTCATATGTTCTGGAAGGGTCTCTAGATGTGCATAAAGGTTTCAGAATTTTGATTTGGCCTCATGCGATACCTATATAGCAGCACTTTTGTCGTTAAAAGAACTGGTTTCCAGTGCAAGGCTCCTAGGGGTCTTAATAGGGGTTTAAATACGAAACGTTGAAAGTGTGTTCATATGCTCTCTCGATGTGCATAAAGGTTTTAGATTTTTGATTTGGCCTCATGTGGCACTCGTAGTTCCACTTTTGTCATTGGTTTCTGGAGCAAGACTCCTGGGGGTTTTAATTCGAAATGTTGAAAGTGTATTCATATGTTGAGGTAGGGTTTCTAGATGTGCATAAATGTTTCAGATTTTTGATTCGGCCCCATTGGCACCCGCAATGCCACTTTTTTTAGTTGGAGAATCGGTTTCTAGAGAAAGGCTACTAGGGGGTTTTAAATAGTAATGTTGAATGTGTATTCATATGTTCAGGTAGGGTCTCTAGATGTGCATAAAGGTTTCAGAATTTTGATTTGGCCTCATGTGGTGCCCACATAGCAGCACTTTTGTCGTTAAAAGAACTGGTTTCCAGAGCAAGAGTCCTAGAAGTTTTAATTCAAAACGTTGAAACAATGTTCATATGTTCTCTAGATGTGCATAAAGGTTGCAGATTTTTGATTTGGCCTCATGTGCACTCATAGTTCAACTTTTGTCATTACAGAATTGGTTTCTGGCGCAAGGCTCCTAGAGGTTTTAATTCGAAATGTTGAAACTGTGTTCATATGTTCAGGTAGGGTTTCTAGATGTGCATAAACGTTTCAGATTTTTGATTCGGCCCAATGTGGCACCCGCAGCGCCACTTTTTTAGTTGGTGAATCAGTTTCTAGAGAAAGGCTCTTAGGGGTTTTAAATAGAAACGTTGAATGTGTATTCATGTGTTAAGGTGGGGTCTCTAGATGTGCATAAAGCTTTCAGATTTTTGAATGGCCCAATGGGGCACTTGTAGCACCACTTTTGTTGTTAGAGAATTGGTTTCTGGGGTTTTTAATTTGAAATGTTGAAAGTGTGTTCATATATGCCGGTAGGGTTTCTAGATGTGGATAAAGATTTCAGAATTTTGATCCGACCCCCTGTGGTGCCCGAAGTGCCACTTTTGTAGTTAGAGAATCGGTTTCCGGAGAAAGGCTACTAGGAGTTTTAATTAGAAATGCTGAAAGTGTGCATAAAGATTTCTGATTTGGCCTCAGGTGGCACTCGTAGCACCACTTTTTTCATTTGAGAAGCAGTTTCCGGCAAAAGCATCTTAGGAGTTTTAAACAGAAATGTTGACTGTGTGTTCATATGTCCAGGTAGGGTCTCTAGATGTACATAAAGGTTTCAGATATTTTTTTTATTTGGACCCATGTGGTGCCTGTAGCGCCACTTTTGTCATTAGAGAATCAGTTTCCGATGAAAGGCTCCGAGGGGTTTTAATTTGAAATGTTGAAAGTATGTTTATATGTTCTGTTAGGGTGTCTAGATGTGCATAAATGTTTCGGATTTTTTATTTGGCCCCATGTGGTACCCATAGCGCCACTTTTGTTGTTACAGAATCTAACCCTCTTCACTCTGATGTCAAAATGGCAAAATTGTTGGCAGTACATATTTCCCATAATGCAGTTTGATATTTAACTAAATATACCTTGTTTGATAGAGCTCAGTGAGCTCTGTCAAACTGTCAAACAAGATATAATTGGTTAAATTCATAGTTAAATAAGAGAAAAACAGAGTGACTGGAGAAAATTCTGTTGCACTACCAGAGTGCCAAGGGTTAAGATAGGGTCTCTAGATGTGTATCAAGGTTTCTGATATTTGATTCGGCCCCATGTGGCACCTGTATCACCACTTTTTTCATTAGAGAATCGGTTTCTGGCAAAAGGCTCCATGGAGTTTTAACTCGAAATGTTGACAGTGTTTTCATATGTTCCGGTAGTGTCTCTAGATTTGCTTAATGGTTTGGGATTTTTGATCTGGCCCCATGTGGTGCCCATAGTGCTACTTTTGGTATTAGACAATGTGAATTGATTTGTGATAATCGTAAAGGCAAACTGAAAATGTGGGGATACACCTTAGTGTGCTTTGAACACAAATGACACTGTTCTACTTTTTATTCAACTGATCACGATTTGATTATGTTACAGATTCGAAATTGGAACTGCTGGTATAATGAGTGTCAATAGTAAACAACATTTGCCAGCAACTCCAGAGACAGATGAGAAATGATTTTTAATTAGTCAGACACAGACTACAGCTGTGTGCCTCACATTAACCCTTTACCCAACGTAACGGCAGGCCAACGCTATTCTCAATGAAAGTGTCAACGACACTGTAGTTTAACTTGATTGTGTGTTGTGTTTGACGAAAAGGATAATGTTCAATGTTTATGAAAGGATTATGAAATAAGACAAGAATTGTGATAATTGGGAATATGTTAATTTCTGTTCCCTGTATGCTATGTTTTCAATAAAAACTAGAGGTACTGTCAGCAAACTCACAAAGTTTCCCCCCCCCCCCCCACGCCTGAAATGTATAAGTTAGATTATCTCCCCTTGGAAATGTCAGAACGGAATTATATTGCTTCATGCACATCTTCATATGGAGTTCTTCCAATGTGTAAAGTTTCATGAAAATTCTTCAAACGGTTTAGGAGTTGTGCTTACAAGGATGGACAGACAGTATAAGTTAGATTATCTCCCCTTGGAAATGTCCGAACGGAATTATATTGCTTCATGCACATCTTCATATGGAGTTCTTCCATTGTGTAAAGTTTCATGAAAATTCTTCATACGGTTTAGGAGGAGTTGCGCTTATAAGGATGGACAGACGTTTTAAGTTAGATTATCTCCCCTTGAAAATGTCAGAACGGAATTATATTGCTTCATGCACATCTGCATATGGAGTTCTTCCATTGTGTAAAGTTTCATGAAAATTCTTCAAACGGTTTAGGGGGAGTTGCGTTTACAAGGATGGACAGATGGACCAACGGACGGACAGGGTGATTCCTATATACCCTCCAAACTTTGTTTGCAGGGGGTATAATAATTTGAGGTGTAGACTGTACTAAAGAAATAAGGGGCGGGTTAATGTGGCCCTCACAGTTAATATATGTGGCCCTCACAGTTAACTGGTAGAGTGCTGGAAGCCCATATTTGGGCTTTACTCTGAAGTGTCAGTACCAGCACTTAAAGGCTTCATATTTTGTGGATGTTGTTCATACCACCTTTGAAGTGAAATTATTTAGTCTGTTAGTATTTGCCTTGTTACAATTTATGGGAGAGTGCCTATTGGCACTCTCCCATAAATTGTAACAAGGCAAACATATGTGAACAAATTTTGATGACCAAAAATAATTCAGCACTCTACCAGTTAATCAAACTCATTCCAATGAGGGGTCTCATAATATAGTTTTGCTGAAATATTTTGAAAATTTAAAAAAAAAATATTTAAAAAAATAAATTTATATATCATCTGCACTGGGTTAAATCTGCGTCCACTGATGTAAATGTGACATCCAGATCTTGCTCTGATCAAGAATAAGGACACTTGTGATTAGCATCATGAGTGTTAGCTGCAAACTCCAGTTATTTACAGTATGGCCGCCATGGACTGCTCACTTTCCACGGATGGGCAATATTTCCATGGATGCAATAATATTACATTCAAAACACTAATTATAGGAATAAACATCAAGAATTTAATTAACCCTTTACCCAACGAATTGCCCGCATCTGCCCGCATAATATGCAAATTCAACAGCTGAAAAAATATTATTTTTCGAAAAATTTCAACAAAACCATATCATGTGACCCCTCTTTGGAACGAGCTCGTCGAGCTCGTTCCAAAGAGGGGTCACATGATATGGTTTTGTTGAAATTGTTTGAAAAGAATTAAAAAATGATATTTATAATAATAAATTTTTAAATCGTCTGCGTTGGGTAAAGGGTTAATGAAGCACATGCTTCATTAATTAAAATTTGGCTGATGGTGTTTTTATTACCTGGTAAAAGCATGTGTGGAGGTCACTGCCCATGCGTGGATATGACCAGTACTCTACAATATCCAATATTCATGAAAAGCGTCAGGGTTGTACAAGAAATAAGACTAAAAATGTAAGTCTCACCCTAAATACGATCCAGCAGCAATAAAGGCATATGTAAGAGATCTCTGTTCCTCATTCACCTTCTGTGATACTAAACTAGTCATGCTTGGGTAATGAAAACCTGAAGACAAAATCACCAGTAGGAGAGGGTGAGTAAAAATAAAAATAATTGTTAACCACTAAACCCTTAGCAAGCGTGCACAGTAGCAAAAAAAATAAAAGATAACCTTTTACATGAAACAAAAACCTCTAAAAAATGCTACAGTATCAGTCTTTCGATTTTAAGGCAAGCAGTCACTCTTGCGTACCAATTGCTTTTTGTGAGCGAACAATTAACCCCTTCTTTAACAAATCGGCTGCATAATTTATAAACTGTGCAGTAAAAAAAACATTTCAACAAAACCATAACATATACTTTATAAATAAACACATTTCTATTGGCTGGATCTTATACATGTGACTAGTACTCACAGAAAAAATCCATGTACACTGGTTTTCCAGTAAATATCATGATCAACTTTCTAAATACAGTAGAATCCTCTTAATTGAATATCCATTTTGCCAGTGAAAATTATTCAATTAACAGGAGTATACAATTAACAGGGATTTGGTCAGTTTCCTGTGTTCTGGAGGTAAACTGAGCATTTATTCTATTATATCTTGTTTGACAGAGCTCATAGAGCTCTGTCAAACAAGATATAATAGAATAAATGCCTGTATTGGATGTAGTGAGGCCAAAAAGGTTGATAAATAAGGGGAATTTGGTGCGTGTCACAGTAATTTTTTCGCCATATTACAAAAATTTATATACAATTAACAGGAGTTTACTCTACAACCCATATGCAATTAACAGATCAAATATGGACTGAAGGTATGGTAAATGGTTTTGTGTTTGAAAATTATATTCAATTAACAGGGATATACAATTAAGAGATATCCAATTAAGTGGGCTCCACTGTATAGCTTTTTGAAATCCTCTCTCCAGTTCTATTTCAATCGACGTATTCTCTATAACATTGTTTATTTTTATGTTATTCTGCAGATGATAACTATTTTATTGTTAAGGCCACACAAAGTAGATCTTCTGTTTCTCAGGCCATTATTTGTGAAATTGCATGCGGGTGAGCGTTTTTTTATTTCAGTAATTACTTCTTAGCCATCAAAAGTTCATGTTCTTGGTTCAAGTTTTAGGCCTCATAATCTACAGAATAGCATGGGTGGTGGTGTATTTCATCCCTTGAGTGCAAGAAGGCTTTGCAATGCTAAAGCATTACAAAGCCTTCTTGCACTCAAGGGACAAATTCATCAATTGTTTTAACTTGGGTAAAATATCAGCCATAAACCATTTAATTTTAATTCGTTTAAAGTTTAAATTGGTTATAAAAAGAGAGCATGCGGCAGCCAAAAGGACCATACAGGAGGGCTTGAGAAACAGATTTTTTATTTTTTTAGGCCTGAACAGAAGTATTTCTGGTTTGATATAATTGAACTTTTAATTGACAAATATAGGATTGTTTTTTTGAGGATGGTGTATATAATAAAACAGTTATGGACTAACGCCTCGGTCAATATAAGTTTTTTTAGGTTCATATCACATCATATTCACCACCACAAAAGTCCATAATTGTATAATGCTTTTGTAGAAATTGTTTTAAGAATTAGGAGGAAAAAATTAAAACCACAAAGTCTGATATCATGTGTTTTCTGTAAAGGGTTCAGTGGAGATGCCACAGGGGGCCTCAGGGGGCCCTGGCCCCCACCCTCCACTTTTCCCTCGGAGCCCCCAAGATCAAACTTCAAACTACTATCTGACCTTGGTTGTCCCACCCAATATCACCCAACAATACACATCATGTCATCCAAATATAAAAATATTTCCTGGGAAGATCACCCAGATGCCTCCCCCCCCCCACCCCCACAAATGGGAGGGGAATACTCTCTTCCCCAGTTCAGCGATATGAACGTAATAGACCACATTCAGATCGCTGAACTATCTCCTCCCCTATCCTCTTCTGGCTCAGGCCTGCGGTGTTCGGGAGATGCCTTTGGCATCTCAACCTTGGACCCCCCCCCCTGTCCATATCTTACTTAGGTCCCCCTAAATTGAAATCCTGGCACCGCCACTGAATACACATCATGTCATCCAAATATGAAAATATTTCCTGGGGAGATCCCACAGATGCCTTCCCCCCTCCACCCCCACAAATGGGAGGGGGAATACTCTCTTCCCTAGTTCAGCGATCTAAACGTAGTGGACCACATTCAGATCACTGAACTACCTTCTCCCCTATCCTCTTCTAGCTCAGGCCTGCGGTGTTCGCGAGATGCCTTTGGCATCTCAACCTTGAACCCCCCCTCCCCACAGTGGACCACATTCAGATTGCTGAACTACCCCTTCTCCCCTATCCTCTTCTAGCTCAGGCCTGCGGTGTTCGGGAGATGCCTTTGGCATCTCAACCTTGACCCCCACCCCATCCATATCCATGTTATGACCATAGTAAGGCTATCAAATTCTGTCCATATGGCCTGTGCACAATCAATGTTTCAGCCAATGGACCTCCGGGTAATCCGGAGGCCCATTGGCAGAAACATTCAATGTGTTTGCTATGAGTAACCAGGAGAACCCACCCTGCTAGGGGTGCCATTCGATATGGCAATTGCACACAATTCCTACATGCAATTATGCCTAGATAAGCGCGCAATTTGTGACAGGACTTTTAGTTTTAACTGTAATTCGACAAACTTCAAAGGTTGTAATGCTACTCATTGTCTTTTCACTAAAACAGTTCGTGGAGAATGATTTGATTGACTTACGAAACTGAAGTAACATGTTATTATACCAAACTCAAATAAATTTGATTATTGCTTGGAAAAGCTTATCCAAAAAATCAGGTAATCATTTTTGAATACCCACTTACTGCGCACCAGTGGAGTGAACGGTGTTCAGATATTCAACGATGTTTTTCTTGAAAACATTTTGCTGATGCTAGGACTAAACAATAGTGCGCTTCACTGCAAATGATAGCAAGTAGCAGTGTTCAAGCGATTATCAAAAATGACCGCTGACTGATTACAGATTATTTGAGCTCACAATCGGCCGATTCCGATTGTAATACCATGCACTATTAGACAAGTCGAGGCTCAAAAGAACTACATTAAAGTGGACTTATTTTACAGGTTTACAGTTCGTTCACTACTGGATAAGTCAAGACTCTAAAGAACTATATTAAATTGAACATATTTCACAGTGTTAAACTCCGCTGACTCAGGTCCAGTAAAAGTATCAGTTGTGCACACTTGGGTGGTAAACGTGGCTCTCAGAGCCACGTTTACCACCCAAGTGCGCGCAACTGGTAATTTTATTGTGACCTGAGTCAATGCAATGCAACCTTCACTTTTCCAGTATTTACTGGCAATTGCCGCATGTACACTCAATTGTAAGCGTTACATGTCGTTTAACTTGAGTATCCTGTAAAGAGGCGTTTAGAGAGATTAAAAATATAGATTGAGGTGGTTTTTCAACTTTACTGAATGGTATCATAGACATTTTACATTAACAATTGAACAATTGCAAAAGATAATAAAATTTGGTTTATGAATCATCACAAAATGCTTGGCAACAATTTGTTGAACCGATGTTCCAGGAGCCGTTGCCGTTGTAATTCAATTTCCAACAAGTGGGCGATTGTGGTGGCCAGTTCCGATCATCAGTTGAACACTAGCAAGTATTAGACAGTATGCCTCGCATTTTCAAAATCGAAAGACTGATGGTATCACAGATATAAAATGTGACCTACAGGGTTGGATTCTGAGTCCATGCCTGCATGATGCAGCTTAGTCCACCTATTTCGTTATTACCGGTAACTATAAAATTTTAAATTCTGCATCCTGCAGTAACTACATGTATGAACTCGGCACCCATTAGTTTTCCATGTATCTTTAGTGCCCAATCAAATTTTGTTTGATCAGGGTTGACCAATCACAACCAAAAAGGAACGTTCTCATCTAGACATGGCTTCGAACCGACATACGAAATTCTGTGATGATTAGACATGAACTACAGGGTGTAGTCTGTGCTAAAGAAAATGTGAACAGACTCAAAGACCTACAGACTAAAAGACTCCCAGACTTAGTGCTTAGATACTTATTTTCCATACAAATGGAACAGCTCTATAATACATGAAATGTGTTCGCTTGGTGCTTAACCATTTACACAACGAATCGGCCACATCCGCCTGAGCAATGTGCAAATTCAGCTGTTGAAAAAATATTATTTTTCAAAAAATTTCAACAAAACCATGTCATGTGACCTCTCGTTGGAATGAGCTCGTCGAGCTCATTCCAACGAGGGGTCACATGATATGGTTTTATTGAAATTTTTTGAAAAATTTGAAAAAATTAAATTTGAAATAATAAATTTGGATATTGTCTGTGTTGGGTAAAGGGTTAAGCACGAAAATAGGATTTCTGTTTCCCGAAAATACATCGAGCAAACAAGTTGCACTCCGAAACGGAATACTGAGGAAGGTGGGAAATAAAACGCTCTCCACGGCCAAAAATAATGCAGACTGTAAGGTGTGAAGTGGATTGCCCACCTAACAAGCCTGATTATTTTACTTCTACTGCTTACAAAAGTGTTAACAAGTTAGTGCATTTAGCGATGATGAAAATGAAATTCTTTCTGGTTAATTGCATTATCTCTTTTGTATTGTTAAGTGGCATTGTGTGTCTGTGAGTAATATGAGATGGTATGAAGTTAACCCACATGTTTCTTTCATACTTACAATAGTAATGATTCAGGATGAAATGTGAAAAAAGTTACTTTTGCGATGTTATTAATTATTGCCACAATATACATGCAAGCTGGAAGTTTCTCATGTCCGTGTTAGTAACAGAGGTGTTTCTTAGCAGTTAGAATGTAAATAATTATACCGTAATTACCATTTGCTGTGTTTACTCGCCTTGTTACGTTGAAGTAATACTGGATTTCGGTATACAGAAAAACGAATCGCGCAAATTACAGGGCCTTTCTCATTTTAATAACATAATAACATACTATTTCAAGTTATACAGTTAAAACTAGAAGTCCTGTCATGAAATGCACACAAATAGCATGTTGATCTGCACGTTAATCTATGCATTATGACCATAGTAAGGCTATCAAATTATGTACACATCGCCTGTGCACAAGCAAAGTTTCAGCCAATGGACCTCCGGGTAACCCAGAGGTCCATTGGCCAAAACATTGGGTATGTTTCAGTGAGCTATTCCGGTTTACTTGGTTTATTGTGAGCATGCGTTGACACATGGAATAAAAACCAGGTCGTTTTATTGAGCAGTTTATATTCTGGTTTATCATTCTGGATTAAACCAACTAAACCTCCTGGAGAGCAGGGTTATCTGGTTTATCATTCTATTCTTGACATGCACAGTGGAACGCACATAAAAGTTCTACGCCTCGCACAACGACAACAAAATAACATTCAATTTCGAGTGTCAAAAAAGAAATACGGTTCATGAAAAATGCTATAACTTAAGAGAGAGAAACTATAAAAAAAAAGTTAATAACATTTATTCAGCCCATAAAAGTGGTATTTCAAAAATATTTGATTCTCAACTGAAAGGTTGTTTTTCTCTCAGAAAAAAATTGTTTCAACTTTCAGAAGATCCTTTTTGGCCATTTTATTTCCATGATAGCAGTCACGGAATTTTTGACACCATCACTGGAAAGTTTCTGATGAGGGCCTTTTTAACGATGGGTTTCTAAGATTGTTTAAACATGAAAGCAGGGATATATTTCCCATGCTTTGGATGTCCCCCACCTAACAATACTTTTATGCGTCGCGTTTCCTAGCAACATCAAACAGGGGTTTATGTGGAATAGTATTCTCATTAAATATATCGTTCTGTTGTGATTTCTAAACCTAGTTTAGGTTTACATGGAATAGTAAACTAAGTAAACCGGAATAGTTCACTGAAACATACCCATTGCCTGTGTTTGCTATGAGTAACCAGGAGAACCTGCCATGCTTTGGATGCCATTTCAGGTGGCAATCGCATGCAATTCCTACACGCAATTAAGCCTAGATAAGCGCGCATTTCGTGACAGGACTTCTAATTTTAACTGTAGATGCTTTATTAACATTAGACAATGTATGTTTGTTCATTTTTGGTATCTTATGAGGTAAACGTATTTAGAAATGTAATAAATAATTGCCGGTTACATTTCACTCTTCACAAGGCAATGAATGATAAATTTAGACAAATTTGCATTCAAGGCAAGGTCACCAAAGGTCAACTTGAATGTAGTTCTGCTGTAGGTGTATATTTTAACTACTGAAATCCTATTGCTGGCATGTTCACCACATTTGGTGAGTAAAGCTAAAATTTATGTCATAGGCTTTTTATATATAGTAGAAAAAGTAATCATGGTATAAACTGAAAAACCGTGCAACTGTAATGTGAAGGTATCGCAATATAAAGGCTTCATATTCTGTGGATGTACCTCATATTATCTTTGATGTGTAATTATTGAGTCTGTATTTATTTATCATGTTACAAAAAATTTATTCTACAAGTAGGATTAAGAATGAAACTGACAAGATTCTGGCGAGTCGATTTCATTCTTAATCCTACAAGTAGAATAAATGTGTTTATTTTGTTTATCACAAAATCATTCACAGGCAGTCATGGTGAAATAAGTGTTGTTATTTGCTACAAAACACTATGAGAAGTGAGGAGAACATTGGGCCAATTCGATCGATAAGCAAAACTGCCAAAAATGAACAAGGGGCAATGATACATTTCTGTCTAAAAATAATTCCTCTGCAAACTTGAGCTAAAGTCACCAAAATACTTAATTAAATTAACAATGTTTATCTTTCTTATTTTTGTTTATTGTTGTTTTTCTCATTGTCGATTCAACTTGAGTTTTATAAACAAAGCAGACGACACATGCATTTGTTTATTTACACCTTCCTAATTTGTGGTTTCGTTTGATTTACTTTGTGTTTTCTTTGTTAATTGTTGTTCGTTTTATTGTTAGACAGAGTTGAAATGTGTCATATATTCTAAAACTAAACATTTCAGTGACAGTCAACATTTGATAAATGTTGGTTCATTTTGTCTCCCACAAACGTAAAACAGGTCATGACAACATGAATGCTGTAGAGATCTGAGATCAACAAGTCTGTCTCTACTAAAGGAATAAATTCTTTCAGTGTTAAACACATGGGGAAAATTCATCACCCTACTAGCAGCTGCTACTAGGTGAAAAAAGCAAAAATTTATCCAAGACTTTTATTTTTCGAATAAACGCATGGGATAAAATAGACAAGTGAACTAAATTTTGATAAAAAACAATATAGCACACTTCCAGATAAAAGAAGTCAGGACTGAATTTTATGAAAAATTCAAGAAATTAATCCTTTACCCAATGAATCGTCCCCCATCCGCCCACGTAATATGTAAATTTATTTATTGGTGTTTAAGGTCACATACTTATGCACAATGGCTAATCGTGACCATGACAGTTTTACGGGTGGAGGAAGCCGGTGTTGTTATATAGCCCCATATTATATTGAGATTGATATATCCTTAGTGGATAATTATATTGAGATTGATATTTTTTCTGCATTTTCTGACTGGTCTCACTCATTTGCACTCAATGACCTTTGTTTACATCTTTGTTACACTGATCTATTGTACATACAGCTGTTGATTGTTTAAGTAGGTCAAGGCCCTTATTTACTTGGATTGTGATAGAATCACCTGGAAACTGATAGAACTTTGGAGATTCTTCTAGAACATTCAATCTGGTTACTATATAAAGGTTTGTCAACAGAATTCGAAAACTCATTTTAGAAAGCCATTCCAGAAAGACTCACTTTAGTTAACCCTTTACCTAACATGAAAAGCAGACGACACTTGCAAAAATAATTCTTGAATAACTAATTTTTTTCATATTTTGTCTCAAAAACATAGGTTATGACCCCTCGTTGGAACGAGCTCGACGAGCTCGTTCCAACGAGGGGTCATAACCTATGTTTATGAGACAAAAAATGAAAAAAATAATGAAAATTAATTGGCGATTTTTGAGAATAGCGCTGGCCGGTTTTGGCCATTACGTTAGGTAAAGGGTTAAAACACAGCAGTTGTTTCCACTGGAGATTAGTATTGTTCTAGGACAGTGCATTTATTATAGAAGCAGTGCTTCTTCGTGAATTTGGAAGACTGATTCCAAAAAAGAGAATTTTGAAGAGAATTTGTTCCATCTTGGAAAAGAGAATTTATACTTTCTGTGAAATAGAATATTATTTTGTGAAAGGCCAGGATTCTACTGTATTTGGAAATTACTTGTGGCGCCAATACTTCTTGGATTTTTACTCCATTGAATTTTGCAGAGCATTTTTTTATTATATTTTATTGGAGACTGCTGAAATTTCTAAGTGAAAATTTTATTACAAATCTACAAAATACTGTTTCTGAAGAGACATTCTTGGATTTAATACTACAAGCTGGTAACTTTCTTCACAAGATTCTTTACCACTGGATTACTGGATTCTGTCAAACTGTACTTTGGACTATTTTTTTTTATATTAATTTTTTGTAATTAAATTTCAAAATAGTTAAATTCATAGTTATTGTTGCTGATTCTCAGATTTCTTTCTGTCACCAATATCAATAACATTTCCACACCGTAACAGGAGTATACAGAGAGAACCACCGAGCAATGACAAGCAGCTGCCAGCTCCCCAACATCATAACTCCGCACTGCAGCACAGGCAGGGTTAGACTGGTTGAAGGCATGCATACCATCGACATGCAGTTGGGTGGGTACCAGTATGTGGTTTGGTACAAGTAGGTGGGGTACTGGAAATAGGTAGGTCCTGGTAGGCAGGCCTGGCATTCTTAAAAATGCAGGCGGGCTAAAAATCGCTCCCCTCGTATTGTCCAGGGGAGCAATTAGCTCTCCTCAAGCTTACAAAAGCTATAAGTGGCAAAATGAAGATTTACTTTTGATGAATTTTGCCCAGTGGGCTTTGTACATTTTATTTGCTGCGGCTAATAACGTAGTCTTTGTGAGATGTCTACACTGCCCCTCCCACACCTCTGGGCCTTGCCAAGGCCCGGAGGTATGGGAGGGGCAGTGTGACCATCCTACAGAGACCACTAACAAAGCAGAGATTTAAAAAATTGGTATTGGGGGGGGGGGGGGGCGGGGAGGGGGGGGTAGGAATAGTCTGTTATGGTAATCATTATTTTTTAAGGGCAGGAGGGCTAATTCTCGCCCTCCTTATTTTTTTTTTAAGGTAAGCAAAAGGCAAGCGAATAAATCGCTCTCCTTAAAAAGACAGGCCTGGGTAGGTGGGTAGGTACATGTACTGGTGGTTGAGCAGGCACCGATGGTAGGTATCAGTAGGTGGGCAGGTACTGGTAGATAGGTAAGTACTAATGGATAGGTACTGGTAGGTGGGTGGGTAGGTACTGG
Organism: Pictodentalium vernedei; assembly: GCA_031216915.1. Classification (NCBI taxonomy): domain Eukaryota; kingdom Metazoa; phylum Mollusca; class Scaphopoda; order Dentaliida; family Dentaliidae; genus Pictodentalium; species Pictodentalium vernedei. Next base: position 502,572,516 of record CM062293.1, read on the forward strand.
TGGGTAGGTACAAGTGGGTGGGCAGGTACTGAAAGGTGGCAAGGTGCTGGTAGGTGAGTAGATAGTAGTAGGTGGATATGCACCAATATTTTATTTCACGTGACCTTCTAGCCTCTAGGCTCCTGATTGGATGAATGCTGCATCCCTATTTCTTGTAGTTTGCATTCGCAGAACTGACCAGGCACTACACCCAGGCACTACACGTTTTCTATTTTTAGCACACTACTATATCAGTTTTCTTTTCATACTGGGCAAATAAAACTAATCAGGCTAAATTTAAATATTGATTCACAGAGGCACAACATCCACAAAACGACCCAGAAAGAAATCATTGTGGAAAAATGTATCGCTTTTCCATTGTTGAAGTCACATTTTCCGAGACGTTCATTTTATTCCTTGAGAAGATGATACATATCTCGCTTCGAAGAGAATGATCCATACCTGGGTACAACTTTCATGAGAATGCGTCCGGATATGAAAAATCGTTTGTTTCGCTGCTCATATTATTTTGCTATTTAATTGTATGTTTTGGGCAGTAAACAAATAAATAATGGAATTCATTTGAATCTTCGGAGTTTTGTATCCCACACTGACCCATTCGGTAATATATATGTGTGACAAATGTGTGGAAATTATCAAACTGCGTTGTCAAATTTCGAAAATTTTAGCTTTCATTCGCGAGTTGCTCGATTTTATAATACACAGTTCCGATTCAAAATTAGCTTATACTCCCTCATTGCAATGAGTGTGTTATTCTCCTTCCAATGAGGAGGTCATAAGCCGTGTTTTAGAAGAAGAAAATGTTTTTTCAAAACTACATGGTATTTTTTTCTATATAACGCTGGTTGGTAGGGCTGCTACCTTGGTGATAGATTAACAAATCGGACCGGTTTTTCTTGATGGGTGTTCGATATAATATAAGGATGAGTGCATGTCTTGTCGTTGACTACGCCCATATAGTGCCCAGTGAGGTGGTATAGTTCCCTCCGTTTCGCGACGGGAATTACACCACCTCATTGGGCACTATATGGGCATAGTCAACTCCAAGCCATGCACTATTCCTTAAGTAGGTGGCTAGGTACAAATAGATCTGTAACTACCAGTAGGTGTAGGTAATGGAAGATGGGAAGGTGCTGATAGGTGAGTAGTTACCAGTAGATGGGTAGGCACAGTAGGTGGCTAGGCAACAATATACCTACCAGTAGCTTCAGGTACAGGTAGGTTGGATAGGCACTGATTCGTAGGTACTGGTCGGTACAGGTAACTTAAATATCAACTGGTAAACTGCGGCATCTTTTGATTTGCTAATGATTTATTTCAGAGATTTATACATTTATTCACTGGTAGAAAATACAATTTGGGAAAATACAATGGTAAAACTTCAATAGTATTGGAGCCCTGTTCAACCTGAGGGGCAAAAGTTTGTGCTACATGTAGTGCTTGTGTGTTTTCTTAGAATATGTAATTATACACATTGGTAACTACTCTTTGCTTATTGCAGAAGACACTGGATAAATTGTTCTCTTTGATAAAACGTTCTTTATTTTTATCTTTCCAAGGAAAAATGAGTTGGATTAAGCATGGAAAGCAATGCTGCCCAAGATACAGTCGTTGAAAAATTGAGTGGAACTATATTAGAATGTCATTATATTGAGATCATCCAAATGTTTGATTAGACACAGTTGTCTGAGAGTATAAAACATAAAATATAACAAATCAAAAAAGAAAGTATAATAGAAACAAATGTGAAAAAACAGCAGAAAGGATGAAATATAATAGTTCTAATGTTGCGTGTTTGTGGACAAGAGGTAGTGCAAAGAGTTTAATGACATGTTGTTGTTGTTCACCCAACTGTATACAATTTTGCTACGGATTTCAAAATAGCCTGTGCTGCCCGAGAATGTCACATTGAATGGCCGACCAACGATTTTCTTTGTGTTATGTTGTGCAAGAGAGCCTGGGTGATTGAGAAAACATGCTAGTTTTTGTCTTCCAACATTTTAAAAAATGCCAAAGTAAACCGAAAATCAGAGGTTGCATGCCATTGGTATGCATGAGGCTGGAATACCTCCAGTTGAGCTCGCTGCTGAGTTCGGAGTCACTGTGGTCACTATTTACCATCTCATTGGAAGGTATAGAACCACTGGATCTACTGCTGACCGATCGCGTTCAGGTTGACCAAGAGTTATGACCCCTGCACAAGATCAACTCATCAGGACGTCTCACTTTCAGGATCGCTTCCTTCCGGCGACGATGACAGCAGCATTCCTGGTAGAACTAACAATAGAATTAGTGCACGAACTGTCTGCAACAGACTCGCTGAACATGGCATCCGAAATAGGCATCCATACCATGAACCAATCCTTACCTAACATCATCGTACCATATCAGAATGGAATGGGTATGTGAGCGAGTTCGCTGGACTTTTGTGATCACAGTTCTCTAAGTGTACAGATAATTTTTGTCTGGATCAAGACTCTTGTCTGCTTTGGTGATCACAGTACTGTATTTATTTATTTATTGGTGTTTAAGGTCATATACTTATGCACAATGGCTAATTATGACCGTGACAGTTTTACAGGTTGAGGAAGCCGGAGTACCCAGAGAACCACCGAGCAACGATGAGCAGTTGCCAGCTTCCCAACGTCGTAACTCCGCACTGCAGCACAGGCAGGGTTAGAATGGTTGAAGACATGCATACCATCAACGTGCAGTATGCCTTAGTGCACGGCATCATCATGCCCCCATGTGTACAATCAGGGTTAAGTGCCTTGCCCAAGGACACACTGCGGGAGTCCGAATTGATTGCTCAGACGGCCACCCATCCAGTGATTAATCGGGCTTGACGTTGCTTAACTTCGGTGATCTGACGAGAAATGGTTACCGCAATGCCACCGCGCCCCCTCACAGTGCTGAAAGTGGACAGATAATTTTTGTCTGGATCAAGACTCTGGCCGCTCTTGTGAGGCCACTCTTGTGATCACGGTAATGTAAGTGGACAGATAATTTTTGTCTGGTTTAAGACTCTATCCGCTCTTGTGATCACGGTAATGTAAGAGGACAGATAATTTTTGACTGGATCAAGACTCTGGCCACTCTTGTGATCACGGTAATGTAAGAGGACAGATAATTTTTGTCTGGATCAAGACTGTCCGCTCTTGTGATCACGCACTGTAAGTGGACAGATAATTTTTGTCTGGATCAAGACTCTGTCTGCTTTTGTGATCCCGGTACTGTAAGTGGCCAGATAATTTTTGTCTGGATCAAGACTCTGTCCGCTCTTGTGATCACGGTAATGTGAGTGGACAGATAATTTTTATCTGGATCAAGACTCTGTCTGCTCTTGTGATCACTGTACTGTAAGTGGACAGATAATTTTTGTCCGGATGAAGACTGTCTGCTTTGGTGATCATGGTACTGTAAGTGGACCGATAAATTTTGCATGGATCAAGACTCTGTCTGCTTTTGTGATCATGCTACTGTTATGTACTAATTGGCCAGATAATTTTTGCCTGGATCAAGACTCTGTCTGCTTTTGTAATCATGGTACTGTCTGGATCAAGACTCTGTCTGCTTTTGTGATCATGGTACTGTAAGTGGACAGATAATTTTTGCCTGGATCAAGACTCTGTTTGCTCTTGTGATCATGCACTGTAAGTGGACAGATAAAGTTTGCCTGGATCAATACTCTGTCTGCTCTTGTGATCACTGTACTGTAAGTGGAAAAAATATCTTTGGATTTAAAAAGACCACAAAAGTTACATATACATGTATATTTATTTCAATACCAAAAATTCCCAATGCAAGCACTGGAAAAACTGCTTTATTCCAGGTTATGGATCACCCACCCACCCCAGCCCTGAGTGACAGTGTCTGGAAATTGAATTTTGGGGGGGAATCAGATTTCTCTCTTCGTTGGCCCATGATATACCAGGAAATGTTTTCACGCATCAATGTCTAAATGGTACAAATCCGAATACTAGTATATCAAAATACTGTACAGCCTAAAGTGAGCTGTCTACAACATTATTTCAAACTTAAGGATAAATCTCAATTAATGACATCAGTTTTGATATACAAAGTGCCACTCAATATCTACAACAAATGTATTCACACAAACTTACCCCAAAAATGTACCAGCATTAATTATCGGAAAGAAGAATGTAGAATCATTCACATCCATATACTGACCTAGCAAGCTGGACACGCTTGGCATGTGGTAGCCTGGTTGTTCAGCATAAAAAGAAAATAACTGTAACTCAAACTATTAAAAAAATTAAATAATATTTCAAGAAGCAGAAGACAATTTTATTTGCTCTTTACGTAATACGAAAGTCAGACATCAATAGCAAACAAAATTCTTGAACAGACAAATTTTTTTAACAAAGCTTATGACCCCCCTTATTGGAAAGTGCTCAATAAGCCTGTTCCAATGAGGGGTCATAAGCTCTGTTTTTGAAACAAAAATGAAAAATAATGAAAATTGAATGGTGTTTTTTGTGAATAGTGCATGCCGGTTTTGGTCGTTACTTTGGGAAAAAGGGTTAACCCTTTATCAAACGCAAATGATTTCAAAATTTATTATTTTAAATATCATTTTTTAAATTTAAAAAAAAAATTTCAACAAAACCATATCATATGACCCCTCTATGGAATGAGTTCGATGAGCTCGTTCCAGAGAGGGGTCACATGATATGGTTTGGTTGAAATTTTTCGAAACATAATATTTTTTCAGCTGCAGAATTTGCATATTACGCAGGCGGATGCAGGCGATTCGTTGGGTAACGGGTTAAATATACCAAAGTAATATATGGCCACCTTGGACTGGTCACCTTCGACGAGTGGGCAATATTTCCACGGATGCAGTAATATTACATTCCAAATGCTAATTATAGGAATAATCATAAAAACTTTAATTAATGGAGCACCAGGTACAACCCAGTATTTAATTAAATGAAATTTTGCTTTTGATTTTTGTTACCTAAAAAACACGTGTGGACATCATTGCCCATGCATGGATCACAACCAGTCAAGCCAGAAAATAAGCAGACTGTCATCTGCAAAATGAGGTCCCCAGAGGGTGAATTTAGTGATAGCAGGGTAGCATCAATAAATTTACCCTCTGTGAACCTCAATCTGAATCAGGGTCTCAAAACTAAACAGAAAGAGGTAATCAGAGGATAAATTGGCCCACTGTATGGGATAGCATCATCAAATTCACCCTCTGTGGACCTCATTCTGCGAATGTCAGACTGCTTATTTTCAGGCTTGCAACCAGTCCATGACTACTGTGCAGTGAAATTCTGTTGCCTGGTTTTATTTATTTATATCTTGGGGTTTAATATCACTTTTGACAGCCAGGGGTACTTCATATCGGACAGTTTTAGGGGTGGAAGAAGCCAGAGTACCCAGAGGGAACCATCAAGCTGCAGCACGCAACTGTCAGACTCCCCAACATACTAATTCCACACATGCAAGGTTAGCATTGGTTGAAAACAAGTGCATCATCAGCATGCAGAATGCCTTAGTACAGTGCCCCCACTTGGGCAATTGGGATTAAGTGCCTTGCCCAAGGGCACAATGCAGTTACCCCTGGCAGGGATCAAACTGTGGGCATTTTGATTTGAAGTCCAATGCCATAACAACTGAACTACCACACTCTCTTGTTGTCTGAATAGCCATTTATGTTAGCCCAATGTAATACAGTAGAATCCTCTTAATTGAATATCCATTTTGCCAGTGAAAATTATTCAATTAACAGGAGTAAACAATTAACAGGGATTTGGTCAGTTTCCTGTGTTCTGGGAGTAAACTGAGCATTTATTCTATTATATCTTGTTTGACAGAGCTCATAGAGCTCTGTCAAACAAGATATAATAGAATAAATGCCTGTATTGGATGTAGTGAGGGCAAAAAGGTTGATAAATAAGGGGAATTTGGTGCATGTCACAGTGATTTTTTTGACATATTACAAAAATTTATATACAATTAACAGGAGTTTACTCTACAACCCATATGCAATTAACAGATCAAATTTGTACTGAAGGTATGGTAAATGGTTTTGTGTTTGAAAATTATATTCAATTAACAGGGATATACAATTAAGAGATGTCCAATTAAGTGGGCTCCACTGTATAAATTAATACTCTCTTAGAGCCTTGAAAAGCTTCAAAATTTGTTTCAATTCAAACCATTCTGAGGATTCGATTTCGGCCTTGATTCGAGTGGTGTTGATTAGATTCAGAAATTTTTGAATCATCAAAATGTTCCCAAAGTGTTTTGTCTTGATCTCTTCATCTTAAATCTGAAGTTGACTGTTTGAGGAGGTTCTGCTTCGGAAACTACTTTTATTACATGCCTATTCTATGAAATCTCCATCCTACAGAAACACTAAACCATGCGGAAAATGAAAAGCGTTTACTATTTTTAACCCCCTGCACTCTGATGTCGAGAATACTCAACACCTCCCCCACTCTAAGCCCCACCACACCTCCCTGTCATCCATGGATAATATCTGCCCCCTGTGTTGTCAGAAACTCAGCAATTTAGAATTTGGTTGACAGAGCTCAATTGGAGCTCTGTCAACCAAAATCTAAATTTCTGACTTTCTGACAACACAGGGGGGATAACCATGGATGACAAATCAGGCGTTTCATCATCAGGGTGCAGGGGGTTAAACAGAAGCGAAATGTCAGTGGATTTTTCAACACAACGTCCACAACAATTACAATTTGAATCACTAGCAATGCCTAAATATCATCCCCAGAGTTCCAAAATAATACCACAGGTTCCCCTGGCAAATTAGTTTGGCGATAAATGTGTTCTTTTTGTTGATGGTTGTCAAATGAATTGCTGAGTGTCCTAATAATTGTTTTTACAGATGCAAGGGCATGTAATAAACACAGAACGCCAGCCTGTGTGTTGTTCTGTGTATTTATTCCATTTCTGGAATATTTGGTTTTGATTTCTTTTGACTTGCCCAAAGAGGCACAAGTTTCCATTGAATACAAAATATCGAGTGCAGAAGGGCCGGGGAGAGGGTGGGTGGCCTGGTGTAGTAACCTCAGGGCTCAGAACTTTCAGCTTGGCCCAAGAGCCGGGATTCTTGGGTTAGGCTTGGGACTTCCAATGTTCTGGCTCCCATGCCAAGCTTGGGCCCCCCAATCCCCGAGCATGAATGAGCAAGATAAGTTGCCCATCGTATTGGAATACTAGTTGCCACTCATGTGAACTTTCCATTATTAGTTAGTACAGTAGAGCCCACTTAATTGGATATCTTTTAACTGGTAGAGTGCCATAAGCTTTAACAAATACAGTAGAATCCTCGTAATTGAATATCCATTTTGCCAGTGAAAATTATTCAATTAACAGGAGCTCTGTCAAACAAAATATAATAGAATAAATGTCTGTATTGGATTTAGTGAGGCCAAAAAGGTTGATAAATAAGGGGAATTTGGTGCATGTCACAGTAATTTTTTCAACATATTACAAAAAATTATATAAATTAACAGGAGTTTACTCTACAACCCATATGCAATTAACAGATCAAATTTGTACTGAAGGTATGGTAAATGGTTTTGTGTTTGAAAATTATATTCAATTAACAGGGAAAAACAATTAAGAGATATCCAATTAAGTGGGCTCCACTGTACCACAGGCTGTGACATCTACTCTCTACTGATCATGATCTCATATTGACCTGGCAAGAATCAAATTTTGTTGTTGTGACCTTGCTCAGTTGCCTCTTGGCACTATCCAATCAAATGTAACAGAGCAATATATGGTGAACGGAAATCTGTGGTCAAGAAAAATGTAGCACTCTACCTGTTAATTGTATATCTGTGTTAACCCTTTACCCAACGCAGGCGATATCAAAATTTATTATTTTAAATATCATTTTTTCAAATATTTCAAAAAATTTCAACAAAACCATATCATGTGACCCCTCGTTGGAACGAGCTCAACGAGCTCGTTCCAATGAGGGGTCACATGATATGGTTTTGTTGAAATTTTTTGAAAAATAATATTTTTTCAACTGCCGAATTTGCATATTACGCGGGCGGATGCGGGCGATTTGTTGGGTAAAGGGTTAATTGAATATAATTTCCCAACACAAAGCCATTTACCATTCCTCCAGTACAAATTTGACCTGTTAATTGAATATAGGTTATAGAGTAAACTCCTGTTAATTGAATAAAAAATCTTGTAAAATGTCGAAAAACTGCCCTGACTCTCCTCAGTTTTCCTTTGTTTATAGACCTATTTGGCTTCAGTACATTCTATATGTAGGCATTTAATATATTATATCTTGTTTGACAGAGCTCATGGAGCTCTGTCAAACAAGATATAATAGAATAAATGCCAAGTTCATTTCTAGAATACAGGAAAGTGACACAATCCCTGTTAATTGAATACTCCTGTTAAGTAAATAATTTTCATTGGCAAAGTGGTTATTCAATTAACAGGGTTCCACTGTACCATTGTAACCTCATCAACATTTTATTTCTCCACAACAGAACTAGTGAACCTTACTATTTACGTACTTCAACTAAGAACCACTAGTTATTTATTTATTTTTATTTAATTACTGGTGCTTATGCACTATGGCTAATAGTGACCATGACAGTTTTATCGGTGGAGGAAGCCAGAGTTCCTGGAGAGAACCACCGAGCATCGACGAGCAACTGTCAGCTCCTCAACATTCTAACTCTGTTCAAGCACCGCTCAAGCTGGGTTACAGCAGATGAAAACATGGGCACCATCGACATGAAGTAGACCTTAGAACACAGTATCATTGTGCCCCATGTAGGTCACTGGAATAAAGTGCCTTGTCAAAGGACGCAGTGCAGGTCGTCCTGGACGGGGCTCGAACTCGGGACCTCTAGCATAGAAGTCCAACAGTCTACAACTGAGCAACCGCTCTCCCGAACCATTAGTTCTATAGTTGTGCAAACAAATATGTTAAGAAAGGAGCTGTATTCTGAATGGAGCTCTGCACTTGAACATCGGTTGTAATTTTGGACTGCATGATTCTTGAAGTGGTAACTTTATTTCGACAAGTTGATATAATGAGGTTATCGCTTCAAGAATTGAGCAGTCAAAGGCTATAACTCTAGGTCACTGGATACTCACTGATGAACTTGCAAATTTGATACCTGCTGCTAAAAAACATCATTTTGATGGCCAAAATATTACGTGATTTTTTTTATCCCAAAAGCTGCCAGAAGTCTACGTGTAATAACTGATTTCAAAATTTTCTGGAAGGGAGAACATACGCCCCCCCCCCCCCCCCCCCCCCATCATGCCCCCCCCCCCCTCCTCCTCCACTGCCTATCTTCCCAACACTTTCGAAAGGGGACCAAACACAGAATTAACCCAGGGGGCCGACTTTCCTCTTCCCAGCCCTGGAGTGGAGACGGTCATTATTTGCTATATTCCTTGTTTGTAAGAAGGTGAAATATCTGCAACTTGAAAAGCTTGTAATAACAGTTCAACCATTGAGTCCCCATACAGCCACAAACAGCCCCTTATATATTACTCTGAAAAAGTTATTCTAAGTGTATTCTTCCTTAAGAACTCTACTGGTAGGGAGAATGCATTTATCTTGGAAGTGTTTTTACATTATTGTTGGCTGCCCGTATGGAAATACTGTCAACTGCAGCTTTGTACATGTATATACGGCAGTCATGATCATAAAATTAATCTGAGAACTTTGAGGTTATTTATTATTTATTTATTGGTGTTTAAGATCACATACTTATGCACAATGGCTAATCATGTCCATGACAGTTTTACTGCTGGAGGAAGCCAGAGTACCTGGAGAGAACCATCGGGCAACGACGAGCAGCTGCCAGCTCCCCAACATCGTAACTCCGCACTGTAGCAAAGGCAGGGTTAGATTGGTTGAAGACATGCATACCATCGACGTGCACGGTGTCATCATGCCCAAGGACACAACACAGGAGTCTGAATCGATAGCTCAGATGGTCACCCATCTGAGGACCAACCAGGCTCGACGTTGTTTAACTTCGGTGATCTGACGAGAGCCGGTTACTGCAACACCACTGCATCCCCCGACTTTAAGGTTAAATTTTCTGGCAACATATTGGTGCCACTGTAATGTAATATATTAACTCTTTCAACACGAGAGGCCGCTTCTCTGTCCAGCAACACAGTACGTCATAATTTCATTACGTAGGATGGCTACTAACTGAACATATGTGATAGAACAATTAATATTTTCAACATACAGCCTGAAGGCTGCACGTTGAAAATATTAATTACTCTACCCCAAAATAGTGGATATGGACTCTTCCAATTTCTGCCATTTAACTGGCATGGAAGATACCACCAGTGTTCAAAGGGTTAAACTGATATATTACAGTTTAGTAAACTGTTATAACAGTAAAGTAAAATCAAATAATATTTCAGGAAGGAGAGGACAATTTTGTTAACCCTTTACCAAACACAAAAAGGCAGATGACACTTGCAAACAAAATTCTTGAATAATTAAAAAAAAATTCAAAATTTGCATCCAAAACAAAACTTACGATCCTACATTGGAACGAGCTTATTGTACCAGTTTATTACATTAAATTACAATGTTGCTGATATGTTGGCATATTTCTCTGTTCAACCAAGTTGTACCCCTCAAACACAATAAGCCTTATTCCTTATTAACCTTTCTTCTTGAAAAATAGTAATTTGAGCATTTTTTCAAGAATAAAACCTGAAATGAAAGTGTGAATGACACTGTAGCGTAACTTGTCTGTGTGTTGTGTTTGATGAAAAAGATAATGTTCAATTGTGATTATCGGGAATATGTTCATTTCTGTTCCCTGTATGCTATGTTTTTAATAAAAATAATATGCGGTGTACACTGTACTAAAGAGTTGAGGGGTGGGTTAATATGACCTCACAGTTAATGTATGTGGCCCTCACAGTTAACGTATGTCAACGAAAGTTACCAAGTTACAGTGAAATTATTTATCCTATCAAGTTACATTGAAATCCCTTCATAAATATGGCCTGTAGACTGTGCTAAAGGTTTTTGGGCTTCAGGCCTGTGTAGCCATGACAGTTGACCGATTACTACTAAAAGGGGACGCCCTCATCTCAACACTACACTGAGTCATTCTACTAAGTTACAATAAAATCCCTTCAGAAATATGACCTGTAGTCTGTACTAAAGTTTTTCGGGCTTGGGGAGCCATCATGGTTGAATGATCGCAACCAAAAGGGGACGCTGTCATCTGGACATAATCTGGAGTGATCCTATGAGATACAATTAAATCCCTTTATAAATATGACCTGTAGACTGTGCTCAAGGTTTCTGGGCTTCAGGCTCCTGAAGCCATCACAGTTGACCAATCACGACCAAAAGGGGATGTCATCATCTAGGCATTATTTGGAGTCAACCTAACAAGCTACAATGAAATCCTTCCATAAATACGACCTATAGACTATGCTAAAGGTTTCTGGGTTTTGGGCTCGGGCAGCCATCAAGGCTGAATGATTGTTACCAAAAGGGGACGTTCTCATCTAGACATTATTTGGAGTCATCCTACCAAGCTACAATGAAATCCCTTCATAAATATGACCTGTAGACTGTGCTCAAGGTTTTCGGGCTTCAGGCCCCTTTAGCCATCACAGTAGACCAATCACGACCAAAAGGAGATGTCATCATCTAGGCATTATATGGAGTCAACCTAACAAATTACAATGAAATCCTTCCATAAATACAACCTATAGACTATGCTAAAGGTTTTTGGGCTCGAGCAGCCATCAAGGCTGAATGACCGCGACCACAAGGGGACGTTCTCATGTAGACATTATTTGGAGTCATCCTACCAAGTTACAATGAAATCCCTTCATAAATATGACCTGTAGACTGTACTAAAGGCTTTTGGGCTTCGGGCCCCTGTAGCCTTCACAGTTGCCCAATCACGTCCAAAAGGGGATGTTCTCATCTAGACATTATATGAAGTCAACCTATCAGGTTACAATGAAATCCCTTCATAAATATGACCTGTAGACTGTGCTGAAGGTTTTAGGGCTTTGAGCTCGGGTAGCCATCATGGTTGAATGGTCGCAACCAAAAGAGGACATTCTCATCTGGGCATCATCTGGAGTGATCCTATAAAGTTACAATAAAATCCCTTCATAAATAAGACCTGCTGACTGTGCTCAAGGTTTTCGGGCTTCGGGGCCCTGCAGCCATCACAGTTGACCAATCATGACTAAAAAGAGATGTCATCATCTAGGCATTATATGGAGTCAACCTAACAAGTTACAATAGAATTCTTCCATAAATACGACCTATAGACTATGCTAAAGGTTTTTGGGCTTGGGCAGCCATAAAGGCTGAATGATTGCGACCAAAAGGGAACGTTTTCATCTAGACATTATATGAAGTCAACCTACCAAGTTACAATGAAATCCCTTCATAAATATGACCTGTAGACTGTGCTAAAGGTTTTCGGACTTCGGGCATGGGCAGCCATCATGGTTGAATGATCGGAACCAAAGGGGACAATCTCATCTGGGCATCATCTGGAGTGATCCTAGGAAGTTACAATGAAATCCCTTCATAAATATGACCTGTAGACTGTGCTCAAGGTTTTCGGGCTTCAGGCACCTGTAGCCTCACAGCTGACCAATCACGACCAAAAGGGGATGTCATCATCTAGGCATTATATGGAATCAACCTAACAGGTTACAATAAAATAATTCCATAAATATGACCTTTTTCCTATGCTAAAGGTTTTTGGGCTTGGGCACCCATCAAGGCTGAATAATCACGATCAAAATGGGACGTTCTCACCTAGACATTATTTGGAGTCATCCTACCAAGTTACAATAAAATCCCTCCATATTAAATATGACCTGCAGACTGTGCTAAAAGTTTTTGGGTGTCGGTCTTGGGCAGCCATCACAGCTGACAGATCATGCCCAGAATGGGACGTTCTCATCTAGGCATTATACAGAAGCATCCTACCAAGTTACAATGAAATCCCTTCATAAATATGAGCTGTAGACTGTGCTAATGGTTTATGGGTTTTGGGCTCGGGCAGCCATACCGGTTGACCGATCGTGACCAAAAGGGGACGTTCTCATCTAGACATGACCCCAAACCTGCATATGAAATTTTGTGACGATCAGACAAGAATTTTTTACTATTTTGCAGCTCTTCTGTGGATTTTTGTGTCAAGTCACACTTTTTTATAACATCAAAATCAATGTTTGGTTGAAATTTACTTTTTCAATTCAACTGTTTCAGTTATGAGGCTTGAATAGTCTTCCAGATATAAATTCAGGAAAGAATGAGTTATGTTATTTTCATCAAGCCATAAAATTTGAAAGGAATGATTTTATCATTTCTCTTGTGGTTATCTAAAAGAAAAAACAGATAACCGATAAGTTGTTTGTCTGGAACTACAAACAATCCGTCAAAACGGTGAGCTTTATCACCTTATTTCATAGCACTGTTTTAAAATGTTCCTATGGGAAGACCCCCCCCCCCCCCCACCTCTCTTCAATCCTCAAACTCACTTAGACAGTGCTGATGCCCTCCTGGGCTTGCTGCAGATGCTTTTGAAATCTATGTGCGCTTATCTAGGCATAACTGCATGTTGGAATTGCGTGCAATTTCCATATCGAATGGCATCCAAAGCACGACAGGTTTTCCTGGTTACTTATAGTAAACACAAGCAATGTTTCAGCCATTGGACCTCCGGTTTACCCAGAAGTTCACTGGCCGAAACATTGCTTGTACACAGGCCATATGTACCCCGGTGCTTCATTGGTGGAAATTTTGCTAGGTGTCAGAGTGGATCATCTCTGAATTAAATGCATGGAAAAATGCCCACTCATAGATTTGGACCTTTTGACGATAGCTGTCCTGTAATCAGTCCTCTTTATTATATCCAGATGAATGGAAAACAGGTTATCTCAAAATTCAAGATTTTATTCTCTGCTTATAAAATTGTCTGAAACTAATAAAGGGTAATTATGATTTGGAAAAGGGAACGAGAGGTACTGTGAGCAAGCTCATAAGGTGATACCCCCCACGCCTCAGTTGTTGAGCTTACGAGGATACAACCATATGAGTATTGAAATGTATAAGTTAGATTATCTCTCCTTGGAAATGTCAGAACGGAATTATATTAATTCATGCACATCTTCATATGGAGTTCTTCCATTGTGTAAAGTTTCATCAAAATTCTTCAAATGGTTTAGGCGGAGACAGACGGACAGGCAGATGGGCAGACGGGCAGGGTGATTCCTATATACCCCCCAAACTTTGTTTGCGGGGGGTAAAAGTATGAAAAAACAAAATTTGGATTGCAAGTTTGTGTACAGTGATGAGTAGATTTGGTCAATTCTTTGAGAAAAGAATTAAAAAACTTGTAACATGCAAAAAAAATATAAAAAGAAAAAAACTATTCAGTATGTTTATTTTCATGAGCTTTGTTTCCATCAAACCAGTAAAAATTAAAGATACTGTCTTCCTTAAAACACTATTATATAACCATTTCACCATTTTACTCATGCATTTCAATATTTGGATAAACTAAAAACTAATATTATTCATTTGCTACTATTATGATTTATCAACAAACTTTTCATCAGGTGATGAATATTCTAGTTAAATAATAAATTTTACATTTTATACAGTTCAGTTGTCATGGACTGGTCTAGGGCTGCACGATATCCAAAACTGAATACCGGTATCGGTATTCAAAAAAATACCGTGGTATACTGGTATATCAAAAACTGTTCAGATATATGAACACAAGTACCACAATCGAGACTCAAGGCATCACAGTCGGAACGAATTAGCATGCCTTGATGATGCGATTAGAAACACCTTTACCCAACGCAGACAATATCAAAATTTATTATTTTCAAAATTAATTTATCAGATTTTCCCCAACGATTTCAAAAAAAAACTGTATCATGTGACCCCTCATTGGAACGAGCTCAACGAGCTCGTTCCAATGAGGGGTTACATGACATAGTTTTGTTGAAATTTTTTTAAATTATTTTTTCAACTGCTGAATTTGTATAATACAAGGGCACAAGCAGACGATTCTTTGGATAAAGGGATAATATTATTCATTCGGGGCTACTGTTAAAAAACTCAAGACATCTTGAAAGTTAAAAAATTTATAGTAATTTATATATTTTTTATACTTACCAATGACCCAGACATAGCTGGTGCTAACTCTTAAAATATAGGGCCAAACACAAATTTTGCCCCCCAATCCCCAAAATTTGCATCTAAAACTAAAAGAAATCATGTCCTGAAGGACCTCCATACTTTGCCCCTACTGCGCATGCGCAGTGTCAAGGACGTTCCGAAATTGGCGCCAATTACCATTCTTGCAAGCAGTGCCTGGTCAGCGCTATGTACTCAGCGGGGAGGTATGAGTTCCCAACTCCTGGGAGGGCCATCCCCGTCTGGGTCATTGGTAAGTATAAAAAATATATAAATTACTATAAATTTTTTAACATTTTTATACTGTACCAATGACCCAGACATAGCTGAATAGTAAAAAGGCTGGAGGGCCTAGGACATAAAGGAAAATCCAATAGGCTCAACTATATAATATAGAGTCAACCCCTCAAGGAGAAAAGGGGTATTAGGCTTTACATGTATCTTTCTTATTTTATGATAAATTAGAAAGATACAATACCCTTCATAATTGAGCATAATAACATTCATGTTCTCTATTAACATCCAGTATAACCCTTTATACTAATTATTTTTAAAGTAAGCCAATAAATAAAGTTAGTCCAGAGAATTGAGACTCTTTATATTCTTTAAAAGTGTCCGAGGATTGTATATTAACGCCCGTTTGACACTTGACATATACAAATGCTTCACACCGAGCTACACTTTAAAAACATGACATGAATGAATTTTTAACATTAATATTACACTTTAAAACCATCCCGGAAACAACTCAGAAATACTGACTTCGGAGGAGGAATTCCCTTGCTTTTCACTATAAAGCAGGTGACCTAAGGGAACACCCTCCCACCCCCCCCCCCCTTCCCCTTGCCCTAGGTCAAATAGCCCAGAGCGAAGAGGGCAGCCGGACGGAGTCACTGCCGGAACAGAAAGCCTGCATAACTATAGTTGCAACTGTTTAGTGGACGACATTCTGAGCAACAGATAACGGACCTAAACAATGCAGGTCTCCAGAAATGGACTCAATATTTCTGAGATAAAAATTCGTGAATGTGGATGGCTGAGACCAATAAGCAACCTTCATTAAATCTGTAATAGCAATACTATTTGCGTAAGCCCAAGATGTAGAAAGAGCTCTTACTTCATGAGCCGAAATCTTAAGCACAGACTGCTGAGAAGAAGATAAATTTTCATAAGCAGTACGGATAGTTAATTGAATCCATCTAGCAATAGAATGGACTGAAATGTCCTTTCTATTAGGCATCAGAGACAGAAAGAAACGTTTTCGTCCCTTTCTGATAAACTGATATCTCTGTTTATAAATACGTAACGCTCTAACAGGACAGAGTAAAGGCCTACGCCCGTCTGAAGACGGAAGGGCCTTAATAACAATAGGTTCCGGATATTTATTAGGAGCCTGATTCTTAGCTAAAAAACCCACATTAGTAGTGAAGGTGATAGTGTTCCCGTCACTACGATAGTGAGAATCAGACACCGACAGTGCATGAAGCTCACTAACTCTTCTAGCAGAAGAGAAAGCTAAGAGAAAAGCTGTCTTATAAGACAAAAATTTGAAATCTACTGTCCCAAGAGGTTCAAATGGCTTTTCCTTCAGTTTAAGAAGAAACCAAGCTAAATTCCACTTAGGAATTAACCTAAGAGTTCTGGGTCTATTTATCGAGAAGTTTCTAACTAACTTAGATAAAGAGACATTAGATCCAATTTGTAAACTATCATGATGTGCATAGGTATCAGATAACATAGACCTATAACCCTTAATAGTAACAGGCTGCAGTTTGATTTCGTCAAACAAGTATACTAGAAAGTTTGCAATGTCTGGTATGGTGGGATCAAAAATATCAACAGAATGATCCCTACACCAACGACGAAAGACCTTCCACTTAGCCGCATAGTTTAGCGAAGAGGAGGTCCTCCTACAGTTAGAAATCGCATCCAGTGCTCGTCCTGTAAAGTGCTTGCCATGCAAGAAGGACCGCACAACAGAAAAACGTGAAGGTTGAGACCTTGCGGGTTGTGATGAAGTTGACGCGGTTTCCCTGCGAAAGAAGATCCTCCCGTGGAGGAAGCTTTGGCGGTAGGTCCCACAACAGACACCTGAGTAGATTTATCCACGGTCTCTATGGAGACAGAGATGCTACCAACAGAATCTTGCATTGAGATTGTTTTATTTTTAGCAATACTTGCTGAATCAACGGCATTGGAGGATACGCATATCCTATCATTCCGTCCCAAGGGATCGACAGAGCGTCTACTGCAAATGCTCTTGGATCCGGGCACGGTGACACATACGTTTGCAACTGATTGTTGAGATGTGTCGCAAATAAGTCTATCATTGGCCGTTCCCATTGGTAGCAAATCTGATTTAATACTTGTTTGTTGAGAGTCCACTCCGACGGCAACAAGCGACCCTTTCGTGAAAGGGAGTCTGCTAGTACATTCAGACGACCCGGTATATGACGGACCGAAAGCAGAACTTGATGTTCTAGAGCAAACAGAAGGATTATTTCCGTTAGATTGAATAATGGAACTGAATGAGTGTCTCCCTGGTTCCGTATATACGCCACTACTGTCGTATTGTCGGACAGGATTTGGACATGAGCTTTGTAAATAATGTCCATCCAATGACGTAACGCAAGCCAAATTGACATCATTTCCTTGATGTTTATGTGCTTGCCTAGGAATTGTGGATCCCAAAGACCCTGGCATCTCGAATCCGTTGGGATCAATGTTGCACCCCAACCTGTTTGACTGGCATCCGTCATAATGGTAAAACTCGGATCCGGCAACTGCAGCGGAACTCCCTGAGTTAACCACTGAATGTTTGCCCAAGCCTGAATCTCTCGTTTCACTTGATCTGACAAGAGAACGTCTATGTCGAGCGAATGAATTTTCACACTCCAATTCTGAGTCAAGAAAATTTGGAGAGGACGAGTGCGTAACCGCCCCATCGGAATGAGATCCGCAGCGGCTCCGCACAGACCTATCAGTCTCATGAACTCCCTCGCTGTGACTTTGTCTGCGTGAAGACAATAGCGAGCATAACAACTGACTAATTTCGCTCTGGTTAACGGCAGACGAACAAGATTGTTGTGCGTCTCGAAGCTCATTCCCAGATGTGTGAATGACTTGGACGGCACCAGATCCGACTTCTCCTCGTTTATTATAAAACCGAGACGTCGGAGCAATAGAAGCAGATTCTGCACATCGTTTTGAAGCGTTAACTCGTTGCCGTACCTCTGAAGAATGTCGTCCAGGTAGGCCGACGTTACTGCAGACGAATGAGCTCAGAAATACATCATTACCGAGTTCATTACCCGAGTGAAAGCCCAGGGTGCCAGGTTCAATCCGAAGCACATCGCCCAGAATTGATACACCACTCCTAGGACTGCGAAGCGTAGATACTTTCTGAATGTCGGATGTACCATGACGTGAAAGTATGCACCTTTGAGATCTATGCTTGTTGCATAATCGTTCACCCGAATACTCGCTCTGACCGATCGAATTGTCTCCATATAAAACTTCAGAGCGACGATCAGCTTGTTTATCCAGCTCAAATCTATGACTGGACGGAACGAGCCATCTGGTTTCGGAACCAGAAACAGATGGCTGTAGAATCCCGGTGTTTCCTGGTTTTCTACGACCTCTACCGCGTTCTTCATTAAAAGAGACTGCACCTCTGATAACAGAGCGTCTCTTTTCTGCGGATTTGACAGAAGTTGAGTCCATTTTGGACTTCGAGTTAATGGAGGCTTTCGTTTGAAGGATATTTTCAGACCTTCCGAAATCACCCCTCTCACCCAAGGGTCGTCCGTAATCGACGCCCACTCTTGTGAAAAACTCGACAACCTTCCGCCAACCGGAACGCGACAGAGGTTGAAGCCATCACCTCCTGGACCTGCGAGGCCTGCGGGAGGAGAAACCACGTCCTCCACGACCCGCACCTCGTCCCGTCGACCTCGGGGCGTCCGACCGGTTGTCCCGGCCCGAAGGACGTCCCACACGTGAGTCGCTGCCTTGACGGTCTCTTGAATAAGACCAAGAGGAGACACCGGAACCTCTATAGGAACCTCTCTTGGGTGCATTAGACCCAGAAGTGCCTGTCTTACTCTTATCTGCCGTGTCCGACTTCTTATAAGCGGACTTAAACAGCAGAGAATCCGAAGCTTTCTTAGTAATTTTATCGTAAATTGCAGAAAGCTTGCCGTCGAAGAGAAGTTCTCCGGAGACCGAAGCGACTCTGAGAGAGTTCTTCACCTTACTATCCACGAGTGTGGATGTAGCTAGGGCTGCGTCACGTCTAACCAAATCCAAGTTTGCCACTGAAAGGGCAGAAGTTACACGTGGAATAAGCTACTGCCCTTGAAAGAAGTCTTAAAGAGGATTGAACATCCTGGAATTCTTTCCCTTGAAGACGCAGTGATAACGCCTTTGTAAGGTGGTCTGCGTAAGATAAAGCATCTAAACTGGCTCTGTTAGACGAAATAGTCGTATCCAACACCACGGTTGGGATAGACGTAGACGACGGTAATGATAATTCTAAGTCTTCCGCCTCGTCGTCCATACGCAGAGGAACTCTCGGAATACCCTGTCCTGCCGTATCGAATTTATTCCTTGCATTAATGAAAGGCAGGTTAAGAGCATTGGCGGACAAGAAATCCGCTTTTCCTGTTCTGGAAGCAAGCTTGAATATAGCGTCGTTCAATAATTCAAATGCCCTTGTGACATTATTGGACTGAGACGGAAACTCAGGAGCGATGTCCTTGAACCGCTCGAAGAAATCAGTGTCCTATGACGCTATAATTCTCTTGTCCGGTACCGCAGCAGTCTGGCCCGACGGAACAACCTGAGGAAGAAAGTGCCAGATGAAGTCCACGGCAGCTTTATGTTGTTCCGAAAGGGATAACTCCAAGTCATCCGTATCCCTTTCACCATCCGGTCGGACCTCATGATGCTCCCGGTCGTCCGCACCCGATGCTTCAGCGGAGCGTACTGACCCAGCGCCGTCGGATAATTCCCGATCCGACACCGTTTCTGTCGGTTGCTGGGATGCTGCGATAAGTTGTGCTATTTGAGCAAGCACGTCCGACATCGAGGCCTGCAGAGGCGCAGTCTTTCGCTGCTTCGCCGAGGGCAGCTCCGCATCTAGTGACTCCCGCATACTCTTCCTATGCGAACGTCCGGAGTCAACCGGCCTCGTGTCCCTGGCTACCAGATGGCGTGACCTGGTCGCCGAAGAATCCCTGGTCGGCGAAGCTGGTAAAATATCGGCGGTCACGTAGCCAAGGTGCGGTCGTGTGCGCTGGTGAGAGGAAGAAGAAGCCTGAGCAGTCTCAGCGGACTGCCTATACAACGGAGCGTCCCGAGCGACGGACGTGTGCTCCGCTAACGACACATTTTGTACCACAACATCTGGTCCCAGATGTTGTTGTACGAGAGAGGGGCCTCTCTCGCTCGCAGTCCGGATGGACCTGGACAAGCTAGGAACCGGACTAGAAGGCTTCCTCTGATCTCTCCTACTATCCGTCGTCACTGGGTGTGCACCTTGAATGTTTATAGTGCTCGCATCACCCAACATTTCCTCCTGGACCGCATCGGACGAACCCGGCTGCCGAACCATTCGGTGAATGGACGCTACACCGGGCGAGCTAGCGGACGACAGCGCCGTAGATCCTACTAGGGACCTCTTAGGCAACTGTCGTATCTCCATGAGCGCTTTTGCCGCTAGCTCTGCATTCAATTGTGACGATGGAAGCGCACTTGCGGAAGATAACATGGAAACATCACCCTGTTCTTGTTCCTCTGAAATAGAAACTGATAGACTAGAGTGACCCTGCGGAGACAGGACCGGCATAGCCCTCTCTCCACTAACAACATATCGTGACACACGTTTCCAATGTTTGTCATCCCAATATTGACATATTGAACAGGAGATAGTGCGAGTACACTGACTACAATTAATACAATGATCATGAAAGTCAGAGGAAGATTTCTTCCTATTACAATTTGAACAATATCCTTTCATTGTGAAAAGTCAACAACAAGTCCTAGTACTCGCATAAACCCCTAAACACAAAGATACATAATAACATGATCCATTAATAATGAAAAAACAATTGAAAATCAAAATAATTTTTGAAAAATATTTTTTCAGCGAAGCCCAAGTTTCTGAGAAGTAACGTTGAGCCCCAATGGATCCCAAGGTTAAGTGTGGTCAAAAATTTTAAAATTATATTAAATAATTAATGCAACACTTACGGATAATAATAATGTATCTTATAGTGAGATAAACTACTCCAAAGGCAAACAGCCCCCCTCAAAAGAGACTGTTGCCAATGTAAACAAATAGTGTAAAAACACCAGAAAACATGACTCCAGGCACTGACAAAACTGGCCCGAAATCAGTCATCTAATTTACACACTATCTGATGCAAAACAGAGACTCCCAGGGGAGAATCTGCAGAACATCAGATGGTAGATGCAGAACACAACGTTTAAACACCCATGGGTGAAAACGTAAACATGGGGAAAATAACAGAATTCATTCTGTAACCAAGCTAATTCTCCCAAGAGAATTTAGAAATGATCTTTCTCAAAAATATGCCAAAAGCATGGGAGAATAGCAAGGGGGGACTTAGAAGACCAGGAGAGAGGAAACACTGAATAAGCAGTGCAACTTTATAACAAGAATGACAACAACAGGCCCATGCCTCGAAAATAGGCAACTTAACATAATTTCATTAAAAAATTTTAAGTTACCGCCCTGATTATTTTCTGTCACTCCTTTTTCCTCTCCTCCTTCTATATCCTCCTTAGAATCACCATTTCTCCAATAATTATGTGTCTGGCATCCTTTAAACTGAGATTTACAAGCACAAAGATCAGTGAGATGTTGACTGATGAAGGGCCAAACAAAGAATGGTAATTGGCGCCAATTTTGGAACGTCCTTGACACTGCGCATGCGCAGTAGGGGCAAAGTATGGAGGTCCTTCAGGACATGATTTCTTTTAGTTTTAGATGCAAATTTTGGGGATTGGGGGGCAAAATTTGTGTTTGGCCCTAGATTTTTAAGAGTTAGCACCAGCTATGGCTGGGTCATTGGTACAGTATAAAAATATTAAATTGTGGGTGAATAAATATTGACGATAAACCGATATTTTTGTAATTACACCGATATTCAATCGATATTGGTTTGAATACCGGAATATATTGGTTTATCGATATACCATGCAGCCCTAGACTGGTCATAATCCATGTGTGGGCAGTGATGACCACACATGCGTTTACCAAGTAATAAAAATTATCGTCAGCAAAATTTCAATTAATAAAGCACTGGGTTGTATTAATTAAAATTTTGCTGGTTGTTCCCATAACTAGTGTTTGGAATATAATATTATTACACCCATGGAAATATTGCTCGGCCGTGGAACGTGACCAGTCCACTTAGACTGTACTGCATGTTAGCAGAGGTGGATCCAGAGAGAGGGTTTGAAGGCCTCAAGCCAACTCATTTAACCCTTTATCTAACGAATCGCCTGCATCCGCCCATGTAATTTGCAAATTCAGCAGTTGAAAGAAAGAAATTTTTCAAAATTTTTCAACAAAACCATATCATCTGACCCCCTCATTGGAATGAGCTCCAATGAGGGGTCAAATGATATGGTTGGGTGAAATTCTTTTTTTAATTTTAAAAAATAGTAACTGAAATACTAAATTTTGATTTATTTTATTTATTTATTGGTGTTTAAGGTCACATATTTTTGCACAATGGCTAATCATGACCACAACATGAGTATCAACTCAAGACCAGGGTGAGTGTTAATAAGCCATGTTGCCCATTTTAGAGATGGTTTGCACCTCCCAAGCAATGGTGACTGGGTTCTATTTTACCAGTAAAACAGAGCCTGTTTACCACAGTGAACAGGCACTGCTTCACTTCCCAGGGTTCACGCGGGGAAATAAATTTTGATATCTTCTGCGTTGGGTAAAGGGTTAATGGAGATTATTCCATTGCAACTGAAGATCTCAATATTAAAGCTAAGTTTGTGTTCAATTTAAACAATAAGAAATTGATAATACATGCTGATTTGTGTTGTTTTTATTTAAATCTGTTCCTAAGTTTTAATATTTACAGTCCGGACTGACATGAGGAAGACTATTTAATAGTACATTGTGACAGTCTTCAACCCTTTACTGAACGCTAGTGGCAGATGGCACTCATAAAAAGAATTCTTGTGTAACTAAAAATTTTCATTTTTTGCTTCCAAAACATAGCTTATGACCCCTCATTAGAACGTGCGCAATGTGCTCATTCCAATGAGGGGCATAAGCTATGTTTTGGAAGCAAAAAATGAAAATCTAAAAAAAAATTGGATGGCAATTTTCATATATACTGATGGAAAACGAATCACACACAACTTGATTCAGCATCAAAACAAGACCAGGTTGTGTTTTTCCCCATTTTCTAAGATGTGGGACATCTGTGAAAATATTTATTTTTAGTTGTCCCAATACATAGAGTAAATACGGTATACCTATGCAAGAGAATATTTACTGAATCACAACTGGATCTCAATCAGAACAAAATTTCTGTCAGCTTTCCAACCCACAATAACCTAAAATCTCACCTGTCAAATAACACAGAAATATGAAAAATATTGCATCAAAGATGTTGTTGTTGCTTATTCTGTCTTGATTCTGTAATATTTATTCTGTAAACTGTATAGATTTCCAGCTACTGATCCAGTACAATGATGATGCAAGTGAACCAGTATGTCAGCACATAACCTGCATGTTTTACTCTGTCTCATATAATTGATGTCAGTATGACAATGTTTATTTGTTTTGAAGCAAATTTGTTCCTTTGTTATAATACAATAGTGCAAAAGTAATGCTTAATCGATCAATTACTTTTTGACTGATCAAAATGTTGATCATTGGTTAATCGATTAATCAGTTGATCATTTCAGCTCTAAATACAGTATGGAGAGTGGACTGTTACTAAATCACTTGTGGGCCATGTGGGGTGGCATCTTCACTCAGACAAAAATCACTTATAAAATGCATAAAAGCATTAGAACGACATACAAAGTTTCAGCCAAGGGACCGCCGGGTAGAACCCGGAGGTTCCTTCGCTAAAACTGTGCTTGTCCTTTTCATACATTACCACAGGAATCAACTGTTTATGTCTGGGTGGAAACTTCACTCTAGGAGTGTTTAGTGGTATTTCACTCCCCACGTACTGTACTGCCCACCAAATATTTAAGTTATTTTCTGCAGAACAAATCAAACTGGATGATTACAGAACAAATATAATAAATAGAAGCTGTATTTTAATCTTCTGTACACTAAAGACAAAATACAGAAATTTCAGGCAGCAAATTCTTTCCATAATGCAACTCAGAATTTAACATACTCAATCTCAAAAAGCTCTGTCAAACCAGACTGAATTAATTAAATTCTTAGTTACATTAGGCAAAACAAAATTAAATAACTGATTCTCAGGTAATTTTTTTTTAAATGAATGGGGGAGGGCGGTTTTCATTTTTATTTTTTGTTCCTGATGGAATGGTCGCCGATTCCTAAAATCCAATTGTGAGAGCCTAAAATTAAAGAGCTTCCATGTTGATTTCACTGATAGAAGAGTTTTTTTTGTAACAGTGATAATGCAACACAAAATTAATATAGAACAACTAAAATGGAGATAAAAAATAACGAGTTTTTTAACTGGTTGAGTGCAAGAAGCCACAATCAGGCCTTTCAAAAATGAGGGTATCAGTGCAAAAGCCAACATTTTCCTTGCCCAGGTTTCGTATTCTGTCAAACATAATTAATAGTTTGCTTATATAAACTTGTTCTATTTCAAATTATTGGAGAGTGCCTGTTGGCACTCTCCAATAATTTGCAATAAAACAATTTTTGATGAACAAATTCAGACCATCAAAAATAATCCAGCTCTCAACCAGTTAAATATTTATTCTGTACATACATTTGAGAATTGTGTCGCATTTAGAATAACAGTACTGTATCAATGTGTATGACATATTGCATCGAAAATCCCGATGTGATACTGCTAAAATCACACCCTATGATAGTTTTATACATTTTGAATTTTTCCTCCGAAATAAATAGGACGAATGCAGGCCGAAAAAATGAATGCGCTGCTGCATGAGAATCAAAAGATCAATTTTGTTTAGCCTTATGGGATATATTTGTTAGTTTAAAATTTTATATTTCAACATCAGTGCGCATACTTTGTTGAAAACACATTACAAATTAGTGTTGAAGAAATGACTCTGGGATTCTGGAACCAATTAGTTAACAATCAAAAGACATGTAGAAGTCAACCAGGAGGCACATCCACTTTCTACCATCAATACTTACATAGCAATACCTCTGCAGTTGAATATTTTTCTCAACCTGCGCACTTTACTAATGTCAGCTAATACTAGAAGTCCTGTCATGAAATGCGCACAAATAGCATGTCGATCTGCGTGTTATGACCATAGTAAGGCTATCAAATTCCGTTCATATGGCCTGTGCACAAGCAATGTTTCTAATGAATCTCTCTATAACAGAAATTTTATTGTATGGAGACAGGCTCAAATAACTAATCCGTTAAGAGTATTTAAAGCATGTGCAGTGCAACCACCTTGAGTTCAAACGTGTCGGTGTAACAGTTAACTTTCCTGTCTACTTTCATCTCAAACTCTGTCAGTTATCTCATTATTAGTGTTGTTGATTTCACTCTCTGAACTAATCATCTGACAATCGTTTTAACCCTTTGAGACTTTAATTATCCTGACGTTCAAACGTCACTGGAAATTCAGTTTTTTCAACGTTTTTCGAAATGCGACGTCAAACGCCGTAACATACTAATAACAAGATATTTTTCACATTAGTGATTAACTGTCTGAGGGCTAGATTATTTTGGGGGTCTGAAGAGGTCATTCAAAACTTGTTTTATTACAAATTATTGGAGAGTGTCCACTGGCACTCTCCAATAATTTGTAATAAAACAAATTTATATAAACAAAATATTACTTGTGTTGGACTGAATATGAAATATAAGCAAGTAAAGTGTGGGCCATTGCTCCGGTATCCTCATTTTTTGAAAGCACTCAACCAGTTAAGAAGTCTTGACAGCAGGATTATGTTAGTATTTTCAGCTGCGATAACATTTGTCTCAATGCTTATCACTGAGCACTATTCGGGAGAAAATAGGAATTTGAGGTTAAAAATTGAAAAAATTGAAAAATAATAACAAAACAAATGACCACAAAGTATCAACGTGCTGTTTGATTTTGTATGCAATTACACTTACAAAAGTATCAAAGGGTTAAATTAAACAAAAGATTCTGTATGTAATAACACGTACAAAAGTATCCAAGGGTTAACTCTTCCTCAGAAGATGGAATTTTGTTACGTTGTAATGTTTTTATAGGAAATACTACATGATCTGACTAGTCAACATGGAAATTCAGTGATAACGTTGGGCTATATCAACTTTGCCAATGACTAGTTGGCATTAAAAGCAGATGACACTTGCAAACAAAATTCTTGAATAACTAATTTTTTCCATTTTGTGTCTGAAAAAAAATAGGTTATGACCCCCTCCCAGGAACGAGCTCGTTCCAAAGAGGAGTCATAACCTACGTTTTTGAGACCAAAAAAAATGAAAAAATAATAAAAATTAATTGGTAATTTTTGTGAATAGCGCTGACCATGTTATGTTGGGTAAAGGTTTAAAGTGTTACGATTTCAAAGTAATTTTGAAAGAAACAGCAAGCCAATAAAAATTTCGATGAGAGGGTTCAATTTTGGTGAAAGATTACCCATCAACAAAAATCCCATTTTTCAGCCTAACTTTCTTCTTTTAGAAACCTCCAACTCAGTATTTCAGGATCCACCCCTGATTGACCACAAAGTAATAAATAAGAAAATTAAAAACTTGATAGTAAAACGTATATACTTGATACTAACCTTGTGACATTCCAAGAAGAACTCTTGACAAGACAAGAATGTAAAGAGTGTATGCTTTATTTCTGAAAATATATGCTAGCTGTGGAGTCCAAAATGTTATAAGAGACCAGAAGCAAGCTGCTATCGGTAACACTACATCTCCACCAACTTTATCACTGAGATAACCTCCAAGAAACTGTGTCATTGTGTATCCCCAGAAGAATGATGACAAAATTGATCCCTAAAAGTATAATTTACATACAATCAGTCCTGGAAATGAGACAGGTATGAGTGCAATTGCTCCTGTCAGCACACGTGGTTTCTATTTTACGGGAGCTAAAAAATGCACTCGTTGAAAACTAATGTGGAGCACTAATATACTGCGAGGGCATATAAATGTGTGTTGTTTTGAGAAAACAGCACTCTGCGGCCAGTGGCAAGTTACTGTCATAATTCAGCAATTCCTTATACATTTAACCCCTTGAGCACTAGTGGTATCTAACATGCCAGTTCAATGGCAGCAATTAGAAGAGTCCATATTCATTATTTGGGGTAGACCAATCAATATTTTCAACGTGCAGCCTTGGGGCTGCACGCTGAAAATACTGATTGGTTTACCCCACACATTTACTGAACAGCCATCCTATTTAATGGCGTTATGACGTATCATGTTCCTGGCTGGAAAAGCGGTCGCTCGGGTTCAAAGGGTTAAGGTTTCTGGTGTTTGGTGACAGTATTCCCTCAAAAATTCATATACTAACATTTTACGGGTGCAATTGCTCACGTCTCTGATTTCGTGGGAGCTCAAAACTGCACCCGCCAATTTTGTTCATTTCCAGCACTGTACAATGTACACAAGCCTAGAAATAAGCAGGCTTTCACCTGCAGAATGAGGTTACCAGAGGGTGAACAATTGGAAACTTTAGGAGCTGATAACACTAAGACAAGGCACGCAATATGCCTGGCCATTTCAAATTGTCTAAGTAGATAAAGGGCAATAACTGGATAAGAAATACTGTCTTCCCATATCCAGTATGTGGAGAGTGGATTGTTACTAAATCACTCATGGGGGTGTCTCCACCCAGGTAATAACAGTTGAATCCTATTGTATTTTATGAAAAGGACAAGCATGGTTTTGGCCAAGGGACCTCCGGGTTCTACCCAGAGGTCCCTTGGCTGAAACTTTGCTCATCGTTCTAATGCTTTTTCACAGACAAGCATTTTTTGTCTGAGTGGAGACACAATCCCACGAGTGATTTAGTAACAATCCACTCTCCATGTACTGAATATAGAATATACACACAGTAGCTTGGTGTACCAAATGTTCACACGAGAGCCTTTGGTAAGCGGTTAACACCAATTCACCACGAGTGGTAAACATTTGGTACACCAAGCCACTTAGGGTATTTTTTATTTATACCATGATCGTCAGAGTATTAAGAGTCGCTATTATTTTTTCCCAATTTTACAGAGCAGCAGCCGTACATACGTGCAAATCTGTTTTTGTTTACATGACCATCGGAGGGCGGTGCTTCTGCTGTCAAGTTTATTACCAAAACAAAATAGAAAAAGAAAGATGGTCTTGTTTATTTTAATAACATACTATTTTGAGGTATGGATGCTTTACCGACATGAGACCATGCATGTTTGTTAATTTTTGCTGTTTTATGGGGTAAACTCATTTAAAAACATAATAAATAATTGCCACTTTCATTTCTCTCTTCACAAGGCGACGTACGATAAATTTAGACAAGTTTGCATTCAGGTCGACATCACCAAAGGTCAATTTGGATGCAGTTCTACTGTAGGTGTAAATTTTAACTATTGAAATACCATTGCTGGCGTGTTCACCACGGTTGGTGTATAAAGCTAAAAGTTATGTCATAGGTTTTCATATATGATAGAATAGGTATGACATGATATAAATACATGTTGCACATCTTTAATTTATATATTTATTGGGGTTTAATGACACTTTTAACAGGAAGGGTCACCTCCTGTCAGACAGATTTACGAGTGGAAGCTAAGTCTCCTTGTACAGAGTTAGTATGTTGTAGAGTCGCAGACAGTTCCTTGCCACTGCTAGGTGGCTCTCTACGGATACTCCAGCTTCCTCTATCCATTAAACTGCCTGACACAAGGTGACCCTCGCTGTCAAAAGTGCCACTGAACCCCAATAATAAAGTAATACACTAGGAATTAACAGTTACTATACTACTCAAAGTTTGCTAAGCACCACATATTTGACACATCATTGTGAAATTTTCTTGTAACACATTTGCGAAATTTTGGGTGGATATGATTGAGGAATGTATTGAGATGGTCCCCAGCCAGTGTTTACATTAGCTCTCTTGACAGGGAGACTTTTCGTGACAGTCATGGAAAGCATGTACCCCTTGATTTCCATGATATTTTCGTGTACATGTACATGAGATGTGTAGGGTATTCAGTCTTCATTTCAACACAAGCCCTTGTGATTTAATAATTGAATATGGCGAATGCAAATGTAAGAAGACATTTGTCTGAAGCAGAAATGTAGTGGGCTGTAGGGATGGTGGAACAAGGGGCTACCCATCGTCCGGTTGGTGAAGCCCTTGGTGTGCACCATACGGTGATCACCAGAGCCTGGGCAAGATTTCAGCAGTATGGTACACCAGTAAGACGACATGGTGGTGGCAGAGACAGGACATCATCTGCAGCTGAAGACCGGTTTTGGATCATTCATGCCCATAGAAACTGCTTTGACACAGCTACCCAGCTTTGCAGTGACCTTCAAAATGCATCCGGGGTAAATGTTTTGATACAGACTATCCGGGCAAGGTTGCACGGAGGTGGTCTCCAATTGAGAAGACCATGTATTCGCATTCAGCTGTCCCAGAACCACCGCCAGGCACAATATGAATGGGCCATGGATCACGTTGAATGGACCAGAGAAGATTGTGGACCTGTCCTTTTTACAGATGAGTCAAGGTACTGCCTAGACAACACAGATAGGCATTCTAGGGTATGGAGAAGACCAGGAGAGCGATTCCATGCAGCCAACATTGCTGAGCATGACCGCGATGGTGGAGGGTCAATAATGGTCTGTGGCGGAATCAGCTGGAATGGACGTACAGAGCTCTGTCTCCTTGACCATGGTACATTGACTGCACAGCGGTATATTGATGAGATCCTGGATGCCCACGTCAGATTGTATGCAGGTGCAGTGGGTGATAGATTCATTCTGATGGACGATAATGCACATCCTCATGTTGCCCATGCTGTCCGGGATTACCGACATAGGGAGGGGATTGAGCGTATGGACTGGCCAGCAAGATCCCCTGAACTCAATCCAATCGAACATGTCTGGAATGAGTGAGTTGCAATTTCAGTCTGTCCAGTCCAAATAAGAAGTGACCAGGAGCTTGGTGCCATGCTGGTCCAAGAATGGAAGAACATCCCACAAAGGACCATCTGGAACCTGATTGGGAGTAATGAGAAGGCGTTGTCAAGCTGTAATTAACAATAATGGGTCTCATACTCGATGTTGAACCCATATCAGTTCGCTCTGGCAACTTTTTGGCAAATTTGAAAAATCTCCTCTTTTACCAATAATATCCATTTTCCATGGTTATCGTATTCAAAAGCTAAAAAATAATGTCAAACACAAACAAAATCTTAATTTCTGTGCTTAAATCATTAAAGATATAATTAAATATAAAATATATACACTTTTCATAACAATATTTCAACTAAAACAGGTAGTTGGATATACTTGGTGCTAACTTTGAGTAGTATATTATGAAAAATTACATGTACAGTACGTGGAGAGTGGATTGTAAATAAATCACCCGCGGAGTGGGGTTGTCACCCAAACTATAACTTTCAAATTTTGTAAATATCGACAAAAAATACAAGCAGTGTTTCAGCCAATGGACCTCTGGGTTTA
Organism: Pictodentalium vernedei; assembly: GCA_031216915.1. Lineage (NCBI taxonomy): Eukaryota > Metazoa > Mollusca > Scaphopoda > Dentaliida > Dentaliidae > Pictodentalium > Pictodentalium vernedei. Next base: position 502,603,620 of record CM062293.1, read on the forward strand.
ACCCGGAGGTCCATTGGCTGAAACTTTGCTTGTGCTTGTTATGCCTTGCAACAAATTTGCAATTATTGCTTGGGTGGAATCGCCACTCTGTGGGTGATTTAGTGATAACACACTCTCCACGTACTGTAGTTCATACATGAATTATGGTATTGCCCAGTTTATTGAACAGCCACTTTGCCAGTAAATTTAAGGTCAAATATTTCTGTACAAAGGCAAATCATAAACAAAACATGAATACAAAGTCAAGCCCAGCCAAACATTTAAACCCATGTTGCCCACTTCAGAGCACTTCCACCACAGGCATCAGTAAAAGGGGTCCTGTTTTACAAGTAAAGCAGAGCTTGTTTGCAACAGTACACAAGCACTGCTTCACTTACAAGCTTCCCACAGGGGGGTTTGCCAGTAAAAAATATTCAATAAACCGAAGTATAGTATGGCTGCTGTGGACTGGTCACATCCATGTGTGGGCAATATTTCCATACACACAATAATATTAGATTCCAGACCTTATTATGGGGATGATCATCAAAAATTTAATGAATGAAGCACCAGTTGCAACCCAGGGCTTCATTAATTACAATTTTGCTGATGATGATTTTTATTACCTGGTAAATGCATCCGTGGACATCACTGCCCACGCGTCGATTACAACCAGTGCACACCAACGATACTGTGCATGCAAATGGGCATATGGTAATTATCCCATTAACTAGTGATAAACGAGGCACTGATTCTATTATTTCTCACTGAGCTCTGTCAAACAAGATATAACAGGTTAAAGACAAAAGTAAAACCACTTGTGAGTTTCCAGTTTCCTAACCAACCCTATTTTAAGATTGCAACCCTATAAAAAATGTTTTCATTAACTAGATGTGGATGCCGTAGGTAAAATGTGTCTGCAGTCAACAATACAAATGACAAAAAGCATGGGAACCAAATGGGATGTCTTGGTTGGAGATACTCCAGACTGGTTGGTTTGAGGCTTTAGGGGGAAAATTGATACAGGCCAGCAGGCTGTGGGTGTCAATAAGGTGTGTATTCAAATACTGCTATCAATCACTATTATTAATTTAACAATGAGCCTATGCACTATGTACTGTGGCAAGTCATTCAAGCTATGACTTTTGGTCAGAATAATCCACAAACAAATTTTTTAAAAATAAATCTCTCCCCTATTTTATCTTCACTTGTAGAATTGGATAAATTGTATCCCACATCATACTTCCCACCCGCCCTTTCCCACTCCCTCATCTCCATTTATGATAAGTTTCTGTATAGTTTATTTGCTGTATGTGCATAATACGTCAATTCCGATTTACATCTTTATGTAGTTTCATTAACCCTTTACCTAACGAATCGCCTGCATCTTCCCGCGTACTTTGCAAACTGAGCAGTTGAAAAAAATTAATTTTTCAAAATATTACAACAAAACCATATCATGTGACCCCTCATTGGAACAAGCCCGATGAGCTCATTCCAATGAGGGGTCACATGATATAGTTTTGTTGAAATTTTTTGAAAAAATTTTAAAAAATAGTAATTAAAATAATAACTTTTGATATTCTCTGCAATGGGTAAAGGGTTAAACAACCTGATGTTGTTAGATTTTGGCTTGTTTTACTGAACTGAATAAGAAATTGTGATGTCCATCTGTTTCCCATGCCACTGATCTCTTGAAGTTAATCAGCTTATTGTCTTTCAACACTTTAAGTTTATTTGTCCTTATGCATCTAGAAATCACAAAGGCAACAGGAAGCACCTGAATATTGTTTAAACTAAAATAATACCCCATTAAATATACAACTTGAGGAACTAATAATGAAAAACAGTTTCCTTATTGTTATTTCTAAAGGTCACATGATACGATTCAATTCAACTTTTAATCGATTCTTTTTTTTCAAAAGTTAATTTTGAAAATTTTATAATCATGCTAGCTCAAGTTCATGGTGGATAAAGAAGAATTTGTTTGTCTGAGACACAAAGTGATAGAATGTCCATGTGTTCAAGTGGTGTTGAACCCGTAACTGGTTACATGATGCTCGAGTCAATGACAAGGTGTCAAAGTCCAAGATTGTTGGGGGTTTATGAATCTATCAACTGTTAAGTTGGCATTTTCTAAAATCTCCCTTGGACTAGTTCTGGCTTGCATTGCTTTAGCATGGTGTTCCATGTTGCTTTGATGATGTCTGTTATGGTGTTAGATTCTGACATAGTTTATTCATTGCAGAACTGGATGGAGTTAATGGCTTCAGCCATTGGTGTTGTTGTTTGATGTCATTCAGACGTTGCAAGTGATATCCATCTGGGAAACAATCACTGCTGGTGTTACATGAGGGTGGATAAATAAAGGAATCTGATTGCAATCCACAGATTGTTTTTAGTGGGCATTGGCAGCAGTTGATCTGTATTTGGGTTGTTTTTAGCGGGCATTGGCAGCAGTTGATCCATGTTTGTGTTGTTTTAGTGGGCATTGGCAGCAGTTGATCCATTTTTGTGTTGTTTTTAGTGGGCATTCACAGCAGTTGATCCGTTTTTGTGTTGTTTTTAGTGGGCATTGGCAGCAGTTGATCCATGTTTGTGTTGTTTTTAATGGGCATTCACAGCAGTTGATCCGTTTTTGTGTTGTTTTTAGTGGGCACTGGCAGCAGCTGATCCTTGTTTGTGTTGTTTTCAGTGAGCATTGGCAGCAGTTGATCCATGTTTGTCTTGTTTTTAGTGGGCATTGGCTCAGTTGATCCATGTTTGTGTTGTTTTTAATGGGCAATGACAGCAGTTGATCCATTTTTGTGTTGTTTTTAGTGGGCATTGGCAGCAATTGATCCATGTTTGTGTTGTTTTTAGTGGGCACTGGCAGCAGTTGATACGCGTTTGTGTTGTTTTTAGTGGGCATTGACAGCAATTGATCCATGTTTGTGTTGTTTTTAGTGGGCATTGGCAGCAGTTGATCCATGTTTGTGTTGTTTTAGTGGGCATTGGCAGCAGTTGATCCATGTTTGTGTTGTTTTTAATGGGCATTCACAGCAGTTGATCCGTTTTTGTGTTGTTTTTAGTGGGCACTGGCAGCAGCTGATCCTTGTTTGTGTTGTTTTCAGTGAGCATTGGCAGCAGTTGATCCATGTTTGTCTTGTTTTTAGTGGGCACTGGCTCAGTTGATCCATGTTTGTGTTGTTTTTAATGGGCAATGACAGCAGTTGATCCATTTTTGTGTTGTTTTTAGTGGGCATTGGCAGCAATTGATCCATGTTTGTGTTGTTTTTAGTGGGCACTGGCAGCAGTTGATACGCGTTTGTGTTGTTTTTAGTGGGCATTGACAGCAATTGATCCATGTTTGTGTTGTTTTTAGTGGGCACTGGCAGCAGTTGATACGCGTTTGTGTTGTTTTTAGTGGGCATTGACAGCAATTGATCCATGTTTGTGTTGTTTTTAGTGAGCATTGGCAGCAGTTGATCTGTGTTTGTGTTGTTTTTAGTGGGCACTGACAGCAGTTGATCCGTTTTTGTGTTGTTTTTAGTAGGCATTGACAGCAATTGATCCATGTTTGTGTTGTTTTTAGTGAGCACTGGCAGCAGTTGATACATGTGTGTTGTTTTCAGTGTGCACTGGCAACAGTTGATCCATGTTTGTGTTGTTTTTAGTGAGCATTGGCAGCAGTTGATCCATGTTTGTGTTGTTTTTAATGGGCAATGACAGCAGTTGATCCCTTTTTGTGTTGTTTTTAATGGGCATTGACAGCAGTTGATAAGATTTTGTGTTGTTTTTTGTGGGCAGTCGATCCATGTTTGTGTTGTTTTTAGTGGGCATTGGCAGCAGTTGATCCATGTTTGTGTTGTTTTTAGTGGGCATTGGCATCAGTCGATCCATGTTTGTGTTGTTTTTAGTGGGCATTGGCAGCAGCTGATCTGTGTTTGTGTTGTTTTTAGTGGGCACTGGCAGCAGTTGATCCATGTTTGTGATGTTTTAACTCTTAACTCGTTGAGCATTTTCAATATATTCTGGTCATGGCTGTTGTGAAGAATTCATCTAAATTTACCGGTATCTCAAGGAATCATTGTTGAAAAAAAAATCCATTCAACTTACCATGGGAAAATTTGATTAAATGTATCCAAATTATACTTATTTCAGTTGTAAGAGAAATCCTGTCCTGGCAGGAAAATCATCCAGCAGAATGCAAGGAATTAGTAAATCTCTGTTAACCCTTTACAGTTAAAACTAGAAGTCCTGTCATGAAATACGCACAAATAGCACGTCGATCTGCGTGTTAATCTATGCGTTATGACCATAGTAAGGCTGTCAAATTCTGTATCTATGGCCTGTACACAAGCAATGTTTCAGCCAATGGACCTCCGGGTAACCCGGAGGTCCATTGGCAGAAATATTGCCTGTGTTTGCTATGAGCAACCAGGAAAACCTGCCGTGCATTGGGTGCCATTCGATATGGCAATTGCGTGCAATTCCTACGTGCAATTAAGCCTAGATAAGTGCACAGTTCGTGACAGAACTTCTAGTTTTAACTGTACCTAACATGAAAAGCAGACGACACTTTCAAACAAAATTCTTGAATAACTAATTTTTTTTCATTTTTGTCTCAAAAACATAGGTTATGACCTCATCGGAATGAGCTCGATGAGGGGTCATAACCTTTTTTGGAGACAAAACATTGAAAAAATAATGAAAATTCATCGACTATTTTTTAGAATAGCGCTGGCCGGTTTTGGCCATTATGTTGGGTAAAGGGTTAATGTACTGCATGGATTTGCAAAAATATCACTTGTTTCTGTCCTGCTCATCCATGGGTTACTGAAGTACACTGTAAGTCTACAGTCATGTATTATTCACTCACACCAGACCTTAAAAATTCTCCCAATTCGAAAGAATAAGTTTTGATTCTCACAAACATCTATTGCCAGGCCTGAAAATAAGCTGTCAGACATTTGCAGAATGAGGTCCCCAGAGGGTGAATTTGATGATGCTATCCCATACAGTGGGCCCAATTTATCCTCTGGGTACCTCTTTCTGTTTAGTTTCGAGACTCTGATTCAGACTGAGGTTCACAGAGGGTAAATTTAGTGATGCTACCCTGCTGTGCAGGGTACCATCACTAAATTCACCCACCGGGGACCTCATTTTGCAGATGTCAGTCTGCTTATTTTCTGGCTTGTCTATTGCAAAAATCCATTTTATGTTCTGAAATAGTTTAAAATTTTAAAGTACTGTTACACCCTTTAGAGAAGAGCAAGTACAAATTCCATTGTAAACCAAGACTCATCTTTATAACTAGCAGTCCCACCCATCCCAGAATGGGAAACCCTGCCACATAATAGAAAATTTTATAATACGCTAAACAATAGATTATCAAAGAAATTGCGGAAAGATAGAAATCGGATCCCCCACCTATGAAGATATAGAAATTTTCACATTTTTATACTGTACCAATGACCCAGACTTAGCTGGTGCTAACTCCAACAAAACCAGGGCCAAACACAAATTTTGCCCCCCAATCCCCAAAATTTGCATCCAAAACAAAAAGAAATCATGTCCTAAAGGACCTCCATACTACGCCTCTACTGCGCATGCGCAGTGACACAGTCGTCCCGAAATTGGCGCCAATTATCATTCTCTGTTTGGCCCTTCATCAGTCAACATCTCACTGATCTTTGTGCTTGTAAATCTCAGTTTAAAGGATGCCAGACACGTAATTTTTGGAGAAAATGTGATTCTAAGGAGGATAGAAGGAGGAGAGGAAAAAGAAGTGGCAAAAAATAATCAGGGCTGTACTTAAAATTTTTTTGATGAAATTATGTTAAGTTGCCTATTTTCGAGGCATGGGCCTCTTGTTGTCATTCTTGCTAATTGTTGCACTGCTTATTCAGTGTTTCCTCTCCCCTAGCCTTCTAAAGTCCCCCCTGGCAATTCTCCCATGCTTTTGGCATATTTTTGAGAAATTTCATTTCTAAAATTTCCTGGGAGAGTTGCTTGGTTACAGAATGTTTTCTGTTATTTTCCCCATAGTTACGTTTTCACCCATGGGTGTATAACGTTTGTGTTCTGCATCTTCCATCTGATGTTCTACAGATTCTCCCCTGGGAGTCTCTGTTTTGCATCAGATAGAGTGTAATTGATGACTGATTCCGGGCCAGTTTTTTCAGTGCCTGGAGTCATGTTTTCTAGTGTGTTTACACTGTTTGTTTTCATTGGCAACAGCCTTTTTTGAGGGGGGCTGTTTGCCTTTGTGGTAGTTTATCTCATTATAAGATACATTTATGTTATCCGAAAGTGTCTCATTAATTATTTTATATAAATTTAAAATTTTTGACCACACTTTGCCATCGGATCCATCGGGGCTCAACGTTACTTTTCAGCAACTTGGGCTTCTCTGAAAAAATATTTTTTCAAAATTATTTTGTTTTGCAATTGTTTTTTCATTTATTAATGGATCATGTTATTATGTATCTTTGTGTCAGGGGTTTTTGCGAGTAACTAGGACTTATTGTTGTTCTTTCACAATGAAGGGACGTTGTTCAAATTGTAACAGGAAGAAATCTTCCTCTGACTTTCATGATCATTGTATTAATTGTAGTCAGTGTTCTCGCATTAATCCCTGTCCTATATGTGAACATTGGGATGAGAAACATTGGAAACGTGTGTCACGATATGTTGTTTCTGGAGAGAGAGCGATGCTGGCTCTTTCTCCACAAGGTCACTCTACTCTCTCAGTTTCTATTTCAGAGGAACCAGAACAGGGTGATGTTTCCATGTTATCTTCTTCAAGTGTGCGTCCGTCGTCACAAATGAATTCAGAGCTAGCGGCAAAAGTGCTCATGGAGATTAGACAAATGTCGTCCGCTAGCTCGCCTGGTGTAGCGTCCATTCACCAAATGGTTCGGCAGCCGGGTTCGTCCGATGCGGTCCAAGAGGAAATTTTGGGTGATGCGAGCACTATAAACATAATAGATGCACACCCAGTGACGGCGGATAGTAAGCGAGAACGGAGGAAGCCTTTTAGTCCGGTTCCTAGCTCGTCCAGGTCCAGCCGGGCCGCGAGCGAGAGAGGTCCCTCTCTCGTACAACAACATCTGGGACCAGATGTTGTGGTACAAAATGTGTCTTTAGCGGAGCATACGTCCGTCGCTCGGGACGCTCCGTTGTATAAGCAGTCCGCAGAGACTGTTAAGGCTTCCTCTTCTCGTCAGCGCACACGACCGCACCTTGGCTGCGTGACCGCCGATATTTTACCAGCTTCGCCGATGAAGGATTCTTCGACGACCAGGTCACACCATCCGGCAGCCAGGGATTCGAGACCGATGGACTCCGGACGTTCGCATAGGAAAAGTATGCGGGAGCCATCTGATGCGGAGCTGCCCTCGGCGAAGCAGCGAAAGACTGCGCCTCCGCAGGTCTCGACGTCGGACATTCTTGTGCAGATAGCACAGCTTATCGCAGCATCCCAGCAGCCGACAGAAACGGTGTAGGATCGAGAATTATCCGACGGCGCTGGGTCGGTACGCTCCGCCGAAGCATCGGGGGCGGACGACCGGGAACATCGTGAGGTCCGACCGGATGGTGAAAGGGATACGGATGACTTGGAGCTATCCCTTTCGGAACAACATAAAGCTGCCGTGGACTTCATCCGGCACTTTCTCCCTCAAGTTGTTCCGTCGGGCCAGACTGCTGCGCTTCCGGACAAGAGAATTATAGCGTCATTGGACTCTGAATTTTTTGAGCGGTTCAGGGACATCGCTCCCGAGTTTCCGTCGCAGTCCAATAATGTTGCAAGAACATTTGAATTATTGAACGACGCTATATTTAAACTTGCTTCCAGGACGGGAAAAGCAGGTTTCTTGTCCGCTAATACTCTCAACCTGCCTTTTATTAATGCAAGGAATAAATTCGATACGGCAGGACAGGGTATACCGAGAGTTCCTCTGCGTATGGACGACGAGGCGGAAGACTTAGAGCTATCATTACCGTCGTCAGCTTCTATTCCAACCGCGGTGTTGGAAACAGCTATTGCGTCTAACAGAGCCAATTTAGATGCCTTATCTTACGCAGATCACCTTACTAAGGCGTTATCACTGCGCCTTCAAGGGGAAGAGTTTCAGGATATACAATCCTCTTTAAGACTTCTTTCAAGGGCAGTAGCTTATTCCACGTGTAACTCCGCCCTTTCAGTGGCAAATCTGGAGTTGGTTAGACGTGACGCAGCCCTAGCTACATCCACACTAGTGGATTCTAAGGTGAAGAACTCTCTTAGAGTCGCTTCGGTCTCAGGAGAACTTCTCTTTGACGGCAAGCTTTCCGCTATTTATGATAAAATTAAAAAGAAAGCTAATGATTCTCTGTTGTTCAGATCGGCTCCTAAAAAGTCGGATACAGCAGACACGAATAAGACAGGCACTTCTGGGTCTAATGCGCCCAAGAGAGGTTCCTATAGAGGTTCCGGTGCGTCCTCTTGGTCTTATTCGAGAGACCGTCAGGATAGCGACTCTCGTTCGGGACGTCCTTCAGGCCGGGACAATCGGTCGGACGCCCCGAGGTCGACGAGGCGAGGTGCGGGTCGTGGAAGACGTGGTTTCTCCTACCGCAGGCCTCGCAGGTCCAGGAGGTGATGGCTTAAACCTCTATCGCGTTCCGGTTGGCGGAAGGTTGTCGAGTTTTTCACAAGAGTGGGCGTCGATTACGGACGACCCTTGGGTGAGAGGAGTGACTTCGGAAGGTCTAAAGATATCCTTCAAACGAAAGCCTCCATTAACTCGAAGTTCAAAGTGGACTCATCTTCCGTCAAATCCACAGAAAAGAGACGCTCTGTTATCAGAGGTGCAGTCTCTTTTAATGAAGAACGCGGTAGAGGTCGTAGAAAACCAGGAATCTCTGGGATTCTACAGCCATCTGTTTCTGGTTCCGAAACCAGACGTTCCGTCCAGTCATAGATTTGAGCTGGATAAACAAGCTGATCGTCGCTCCGAAGTTTTATATGGAGACGATTCGATCGGTCAGAGCGAGTATTCGGGTGAACGATTATGCAACGAGCATAGATCTCAAAGATGCGTACTTTCACGTCATGGTACATCCGACATTCCGAAAGTATCTACGCTTCGCAGTCCTAGGAGTGGTGTATCAATTCCGGGCGATGTGCTTCGGATTGAATCTAGCACCCTGGGCTTTCACTCGGGTAATGAACTCGGTAATGATCTACTTCCGAGCTCATTCGTCTGCGGTAACGTCGGCCTACCTGGACGACATTCTTCAGAGGTACGGCAAAGAGTTAACGCTTCAGAACGATGTTCAGAATCTTCTTCTATTGCTCCGACGTCTCGGTTTTATAGTAAACGAGGAGAAGTCGGATCTGGTGCCGTCCAAGTCATTCACTCATCTGGGAATGAGCTTCGAGACGCACAACAATCTCGTTCGTCTGCCATTAACCAGAGCGAAATTAGTCAGTTGTTACGCTCGCTATTGTCTGCACGCAGACAAAGTCACGGCGAGAGAATTTATGAGACTGATAGGTCTGTGCGGAGCCGCCGCAGATCTCATTCCGATGGGGCGGCTACGCACACGTCCTCTTCAAATTTTCCTGACTCAGAATTGGAGTGTGAAAATTCATTCGCTCGATGTAGACGTTCTCTTGTCAGATCAAGTGAAACAAGAGATTCAGACTTGGGCAAACATTCAGTGGTTAACTCAAGGAGTTCCGCTGCAGTTGCCGGATCCGAGTTTTACCATTATGACGGATGCCAGTCAAACAGGTTGGGGTGCATCATTAATCCCAACGGATTCGAGATGCCAGGGTCTTTGGGATCTGCAATTCCTGTGCAAGCACATAAACATCAAGGAAATGATGTCAATTTGGCTTGCGTTACGTCACTGGATGGACATTATTCACGATGCTCATGTCCAAATCCTATCCGACAATACGACAGTAGTGGCGTATATACGGAATCAGGGAGGCACTCATTCAGTTCCGTTGTTCAATCTAACGGAAAGAATCCTTCTGTTTGCGTTAGAACATCACGTTCTTCTTTCGGTCCGTCACATACCGGGTCGTCTGAATGTGCTAGCAGACTCCCTTTCACGAAAGGGTCGCTTGTTGCCGTCGGAGTGGACTCTCAACAAACAAGTATTCAATCAGATTTGCTACCAATGGGAACGGCCAATGATAGACTTATTTGTGACACATCTCAACAATCAGTTGCAGACGTATGTGTCTCCGTGTCCGGATCTAAGAGCATTTGCAGTAGACGCTCTGTCGATCCCTTGGGATGGAATGATAGGATATGCGTATCCTCCAGCGCCATTAATTCAACAAGTATTGCTAAAGATAAAACAATCTCAATGCAAGATTCTGTTGGTAGCATCTCTGTCGCCACAGAGACCGTGGATAAATCTACTCAGGTGTCTGTTGTGGGACCTACCGCGGAAGCTTCCTCCACGAGAGGATCTTCTTTCGCAGGGGAAATCGCGCCAACTCCATCACAACCCGCAAGGTCTCAACCTTCACGTTTTTCCGTTGTGCGGTCCTTCTTGCATGGCAAGCACTTTACAGGACGAGCAGTGGACGCGATTTCTAACTGTAGGAGGACCTCCTCTTCGCTAAACTATGCGGCTAAGTGGAAGGTTTTTCGTCGTTGGTGTAGGGATCATTCTGTAGATATATTTGATCCCTCTATACCAGACATTGCAAACTTTCTAGTATACTTGTTTGACGAAATCAAACTGCAGCCTGTTACTATAAAGGGTTATAGATCTATGTTATCTGATACCTATGCACATCATGATAGTTTACAAATTGGATCTAATGTCTCTTTATCGAAGTTGGTTAGAAACTTTTCGATAAATAGACCCAGAACTCTTAGATTAATTCCTAAGTGGAATTTAGCTTGGGTTCTCCTTAAATTGAAGGAAAAGCCATTTGAACCTCTTGGGACAGTAGATTTCAAATTCTTATCTTATAAGACAGCTTTTCTCTTAGCTTTCTCTTCTGCCAGAAGAGTCAGTGAGCTTCATGCACTATCGGTGGATGATTCTCATTATCGTAGTGTTGGGAACACTATCACCTTCACTACTAATGTGGGTTTTTTAGCTAAGAATCAGGCTCCTAATAAATATCCGGAACCTATTGTTATTAAGGCTCTTCCGTCTTCAGACGGGCGTAGGCCTTTACTCTGTCCTGTTAGAGCACTACGTATCTATAAACAGAGATCTCAGTTTATCAGAAAGGGACGGAAACGTTTCTTTCTGTCTTTGATGCCTAATAGAAAGGACATTTCAGTCCATTCTATTGCTAGATGGATTCAGTTAACTATCCGTACTGCTTATGAAGATTTATCTTCTTCTCAGCAGTCTGTGCTTAAGATTTCTGCTCATGAAGTAAGAGCTCTTTCTACTTCCTGGGCTTATGCTAATAGTGTTGCTATTACAGATTTAATGAAGGCTGCTTATTGGTCTCAGCCATCCACATTTACGAATTTTTATCTCAGAAATATTGAGTCCATTTCTGGAGACCTGCATTGTTTAGGTCCGTTATCTGTTGCTCAGAATGTCGTCCACTAAACAGTTGCAACTATAGTTATGCAGGCTTTCTGTTCCGGCAGTGACTCCGTCCGGCTGCCCTCTTCGCTCTGGGCTATTTGACCCAGGGCAAGGGGAAGGGGGGGGGGGGGGGGGGGGGGGGGGGGCGGGTGTTCCCTTAGGTCACCTGCTTTATAGTGAAAAGCAAGGGAATGCCTCCTCCAAGTCAGTATTTCTGAGTCGCTTCCGGGATGGTTTTAAAGTGTAATATTAATGTTTAAATTCATTCATGTCTTATTTTTAAAGTGTAGCTCGGTGTGAAGCATTTGTATATGTCAAGTGTCAAACGGGCTTTAATATACAATACTCGGACACTTTTAAATGATTATAAAGAGTCTCAATTCTCCGAACTACTTTATTTATTGGCTTGCTTTAAAAATAATTAGTATAAGGGTTATACTGGATGTTAATAGAGAACATGAATGTTATTGTGCTCAATTATTAAGGGTAGTGTATCTTTCTAATTTAATATTAAATAAGAAAGATACATGTAAAGCCTAATACTCCTTTTCTCCTTAAGGGGTTACCTCTTTACTATATAGTTGAGCTTATTGGATTTTCCTCTATGTCCTAGGCCCTCCAGCCTGTTTACTATTCAGCTAAGTCTGGGTCATTGGTACAGTATAAAAATGTTAAAAAATTTATAGTAATTTATATATTTTTTATACTTACCAATGACCCAGACGGGGATGGCCCTCCCTGGAGTTGGGAACTCTTGCCTCCCCGCTGAGTACATAGCGCTGACCAGGCACTGCCAGTAAGAATGATAATTGGCGCCAATTTCGGGACGACTGCGTCACTGCGCATGCGCAGTAGAGGCGTAGTATGGAGGTCCTTTAGGACATGATTTCTTTTTGTTTTGGATGCAAATTTTGGGGATTGGGGGGCAAAATTTGTGTTTGGCCCTGGTTTTGTTGGAGTTAGCACCAGCTAAGTCTGGGTCATTGGTAAGTATAAAAAATATATAAATTACTATAAATTTTTTAACTTTCACTGTATCAATCAAAATGGTGGCTTTCAAAGCATCACTTCATGGTGAATACGAGTCAAGCGCTCATGAAAAATCTTCATTCTCATCTCTATGAAATCTTTGAGATCTATTATGTAGAATATCAATCTCGGTCCAATAAGTTCCGTTGTCCGCAGAATATCTGAACAGATCATTCATGTCCATGATGTTGGGAAAAGAACAGCATGTTTTGAGATTCACCAGGGCCATGTTGCATCTCTTCTCCTTTTTCACTTCTAGTGGTGGATTAAACTCCGTATGAAATTAGTCTTATTATCATGATTTGAAAAGAACTTTCGTGGCTGTGTTCTTGGCTACCTTTTCTAACAGAATTTTTTCTTGTAACATTTTTTATTTTTTAAATTAAGTATTTCTATTTTTTTTTAAATTATTATTGTATTTTTTTTCTTTGTATTTAAATACATATTATCGTGAACAAAAATTGCCAAAATAAAATGTTTTGTTTTCTACGTTTTTTTTTATGCCTCTCTCAATTTTGGCAGGAATATTTAGTGTTACCCTCATGTACGTCCTGAATATGGTTTTCAGACAATAACTTTAGTTTGACTGGCCGAAATGAAACAAAATTTTATGCATAGTAGGCTCCTGCGAAAATTTGAAATTCGATTCGAAAGTCAATATTTGATTCAGTTCGATTCGAAATCAGAAATTCACATATTTTTTAATATACTTCGGCCATAGCCTTGAATGTTTACAGATTGTAATTGATCACATTATTTTATATTGAGTACTGTTCTGAGTAGAAACGTAACTGACTTGTAGCGGTAACAGTGTTTGTAGCATTGTAGCTACAACTGTACAACATTTGTAGCTGCATTTCTACAAACACTATTACTGCTACAACAGTTCATTTCAACTTATTGTGCATTATGACCAGTGACCATTTATAAAGTTTTGAACTTTGAAAAGTTATTCAGCTGTTCAACTTCAAAAATGCTGATAGGATCGCCGATCCAAAGTCGAGTTGTGACAGCACAAAAGTGAGTTTAATCATTATCAACTTATCGTCCAGACACCAGTTGTTTACAATTTACTATGTGAAGGGTCACTGTGACCTTGACCTTTGACCTAGTGATACCAAAATAAATAGTGCTCCTTCTTGCACCAATGCCAACCTACCAATGAAGTTTCAGGAATGTGGGTGGAACCATTGTCAAATTATCAGCTCGAAACCAATTGTTTACGATTTATTATGTTCAAGGTCACTGTGACCTTGACCTTTGACCCAAAATAAATAGGGGTCTTCCACTCACCTAGGTCAACCTACCTATGAAGTTTCATGAATGTGGGTCAAACCCTTATCAAGTTACCATCCGGAAACCAAACGTTTACGATTTACAATGTTGAAAGTCACTGTGACCTTGACCTTTCACCTAGCAAGTCCAAAATAAATAGGGTTCTTCCTCTCACTGATGCCAACCTACCTATGAAGTTTCATGAACGTGGGTCTAACCTTAATGAAGTTATCATCCAGAAACCAATTGTTTTGATTTACAATGTTCGGGGTCACTGTGACCTTGACCTTTGACCTAGTGAGTGCAAAATAAATAAAGTTCTTCCTCTCATGACGGCCAACCTACATATGAAGGTTCATGAATGTAGGTTGAACCACAGTTAAGTTATCATGCGGAAATCAATTGTTTATGATTTACTATGTTCAAGGTCACTGTGACCTTGACCTTTGACCTAGCGAGCCCAGAACATATAGGTTTCTTCCTCTCACCGTTGCCAAACTAACTAGGAAGTTTCATGAATGTGGGTCAAACCATTATCAAGTTATCGTCCAGAAACCAACTGTTTATGCCCGCCGTCCGTCTGCCCGCCATTCATCACACTATAAGTCGAGTTTGACTTCGTCACAACTTGACAAATAAATGATCTCTTCCACAACATGTTCACATTATTTATCTTGAGTACTGTTCTGTTTGATCACAGTTATTGGATACATCATCAAAAGCAATGGTTTTCTAAAAAAATACCCCCGATTATTATATAAACAGAAGTAGAGCAGGCTTTATAAATATTTACAAGCAGATTCACTCCATTTGGCATTGAATTATCGTTTCGTTTAAGTCAATCCGCATTTTAAAACAAATGGCTTCACGACTGAATGGAGTCGATCCAATCTGAAACAAGTTTTTTTTTCAAGAAAACATGTGATAAAAGTTAGGTATCGGCCCTCTCAGCCAGGTTTGTTTAAAAATGTTTATTGTTGCAGTTTCAAAGCTACAAAATCAACAATTCGAATAGTTTCATTCAATAGCTAGTATATTGGTTTATATCTCAATTTATAGTGTGGTAAGTGGGCAGGCGAAAAATGCACTCTACATAACTGTGTGTCTTTCAATAATCGGGATTATTATTTTAGAATAAAAAACTTTCTTCTGATGACGAATCCATCAACTTTGATTCAATTCGAAATTCAGTTCCAAATGAGATTTGTTTTCACCAATTCGATTTGATAAAAATCAACAATTCGCAGGTCCCTAATACATACATTTATAACCACATAATACAGGTAGGAATTGATAGTGTGCTTGGTCCATATTTTTGCAGACTTATGGCCCTTTTCCAACTTAGAAAACATGTTGAAATTGGTTTCCGGACAATAATTTTAGTTTGACTGAACGAAATGAAACAATTTTATACGTAGCTTTATAACCGCATAATACAGGTTGGGATTAATAGTGGGCTTGATCCGATATTTTTTGGCAGCGTTATGACCCTTTTCCGACTTAGAAAATATGTTGATATTGGTTTCCAGATGATAACTTTAGTTTGACTGAACGAAATCAAACAAAATTTTGTACATATGTTTATTACCACATAATACAGATTGGGGTTGATAGTGGGCTTCAGGGCTCGATTTAAATGGATTAGCATAGCACTTTGCTCTCCAATTTCTGAATTTTGCTATTCAAGATTTATTAGTTTCAAGTGCTTTTGGATCAACTGCTAATCAATTTTCCAGGGTGAATAGTAAATTGCTATTCAAAATTTTCAGATTAAATCAAGCCCTGGGCTTAGTCTGATATATTTGGGCAGAGTTATGGTCCTTTTCCATCTTACTAGTTTCTGGATGGTAACTTGAGTTATAGGTTTCCAATTTCAATCAAACTTGGAATAGAGCCTATTGTAGACAATATACCAGACAGGTTTGATTTTAAGAGTGGTGCGATAATTTTTAATCTGAGTTATGGTCCCTTTTGGGACTCTGTTAACCACCAAATATAGTCTATTATAAAGTGGGGACATCAGTGTCCCATAGACACATTTAGTGGCCTGCTGTACTGGTGCTATGGTTTAACCCTTTGAGACTTTAATTATTCTGACGTTCAAACGTCACTGGGAATTCAGTTTCTTCAACGTTTTTCAAAATGAGACGTCAAAAGTCGGAAAGTGCAAATGAAATATTTTTTCACATTAGTGATTAACTGGTTGAGGGGTACATTATTTTTGGTGGTCTGAATTTGTTATTCAAAACTTGTTTTATTGCAAATTATTGGAGAGTGCCCACAGACACTCTCCAATAATTTGTAATAAAACAAATTTATATAAACAAAATATTATTTGCACTTGACTGAATATGAAATATAAGCAAGGAAAGTGTTGTCTTTTGCTCTGGTATCCTCATTTCTTGAAAGCCCTGATAGTGGCTTCTAGCACTCAACAAGTTAAGAAGTATTGACAGCAGGATTATATTTAGGATTATATTAGTACTTTAAGCTGCAACAACATTTAACTCAACAGTTGTCACTGAGCACTATTCGGGAGAAAATAGGAATTGAGGTTAAAACTTTAATAAAAAATAATAAAACAAATGACCACAATGTATCAATGTGCTGTTTGATTCCGTATGTCATTTATTTATTTATTTATTGGTGGTTAAGATCACATATTTCTGCACAATGGCTAATCATGACCACGACAGTTTTACAGGTGGAGGAAGCCAGAGTACCCGGAGAGAACCACCGAGCAACAGCGAGCAACTGTCAGCTCCCCAACATACTAACTCCACACAAGCAGGGTTAGCATTGGTTGAAGACAGGTGCACCATCGACGTGCAGTTCGCCTTAGTACACAGCGTCACCGTGCCCCCACGTGGGCAATGGGAGTGAAGTGTCTTGCCCAAGGACACAGCAACACGGTTGCCGCAGGTGGCATTCAAACCGAGGACCTCTCGGCTTGCAGCCTGCACCTCCACCAACTGAGCCACCGCTTCCCTTCCATATGTCATAAGACGTACAAAATTATCAAAAGGTTAATGTAGATAAGATAAGACATTTATTAATTCAATATCAACAAAGTTACAGTTAAATGACTAGAGACTCCTGCCTGGTAGTGTGTGTGGGGGGTGGGGGGGGGGGGCATAGTCACCCTTGTTTAATTATATTGGACTATAAAAGTCATTGAATCTGTTCCTATATTTTCTGTGGTATTTGCAAATCGTAAGATCGACGGCCACCAAATTATAAGGTCCTCGATCCCACAACGCTTTACAGTTAAAACTAGAAGTCCTGTCACGAATAGTGCGCTTATCTAGGCTTAATTGCAAGTAGGAATTGCGCGCAATTGCCATATCGAATGGCATCCAAAGCACGGCAGGTTCTCCTGGTTACTCATAGCAAACACATGCAATGTTTCTGCCAATGGACCTCCGGGTTACCCGGAGGTCCATTGGCTGAAACATTGCTTGTGCACAGGCCATATGTACAGAATATGATAGCTTTACTTGGGCCATAACGTGCACATTAACGCGCATATCAACGTGCTATTTGTGTGCATTTCATGACAGGACTTCTAGTTTTAACTGTAAATATCTCATGAATTTTTCTTTGCTCATATCATTGGCCATGTGATCATCGTAGATGTGATTCAAATTGTTGAGATGATGAATGAGGTGCATGAAATTTGCCAAACTCTCTTATGGTCTGTGTGGGTGATCTGAATTAATGTGGAGACAGAAATAATCAAAGATGTTGTGATGTCCTTGAACATAATAAGATACTTGAAAAGTGTTGGGAGACCTGTTTTGCCACAGTTATTTATTTATTTATTGGTGTTTAAGGTCACATACTTATGCACAATGGCTAATCGTGACCGTGACAGTTTAACGGGTGGAGGAAGCCGGAGTACCCGGAGAGAACCACCGAGCAACGACGAGCAGCTGTCAGCTCCCCAACATCGTAACTCTGAACTCTGCACCGCAGCACAGGCAGGGTTAGATTGGTTGAAGACATGGGCACCATCGACGTGCAGTACGCCTCAGTACACAGCATCATCGTGCCCCCATATAGGCAATCGGAGTGAAGTGTCTTGCCCAAGGACACAACGCGGTTGCCGCAGGTGGGATTCGAACCGAGGACCTCTCGGCTTGCAGCCTGCACCTCTACCAACTGAGCCACCGCGCCCCCTTTTGCCACAGTTACAAGTGATGAAATTAGGTGTACAGTAAAAACTGTTTTGAGAGACCACTGTCTTGAGAGACCACCTGTCTTGAGAGACCACATCTGCCAGGCACCGATTGGTTTTACTCTATAATGGACCTGCTATGGGAGACCACCTGTCTTGAGAGACCACAGTGACCTGGTACCAACTTGTATTTTTATGCCATAACGGTTCTGTTTTGAGAGACCGCCCCTTTGAAGACTGAAACCATGACAAAAACTTTTTACCTGTTCTGGAATTGGAAAACCCATTGTGGTTATACTAACATAATCAAAAGTATTAAAAGCTCTTAATTGGGTTTCAATTGCTAACTCATTAAAGATTGAGATGTTTTTATAAGACCCCTGTGAAAAGATTAGGATTATTGCTGAATAAGCAGTTATTTCATACATACCTGAAATTTGACAGATAGGAATAAAGATAAATTTGTGTTGAAAATCTTTTTGTAACAAATTGAAATGGACTGTTATAAAAATTATAAAAATAAATTAGTGTTGAAAATCTTCAATGAAGATTTTCAACACTAATTTATTTTTATAATTCTTATAACAGTCCATTTCAATTTGATACAAAAACTTCATAAAAAAGAACAACTATGAAGTAATTACAAAAATCTATTCTTCTCCATTTCTGAATTTTGTGGTTGGTTATTCACTGACTTGAGAAAACCTGAAACCTGTTATGAGAGACCACCTGTCTTGAGAGACCACTTTTGTGTGGCCCAAAGGGCGGTCTCTCAAGACAGGTTCTACTGTATAAGGGTTCATATACAGTTAAAACTGGATGTCTGTCAAGAAATGCGCACAAATAGCACGTCGATCTGCACGTTCATCTACACGTTATGATCATACTAGGGCTGTCGCGATTATTCGATTAGTCGACTAACCGTCAACTGTTGAAGTAGTCGACGTTTTTTATTTTTAGTCGATCGTCGTTCATTTTCAAGGTGGTACATGTCTACTACACGTCGGGGCTAAATTGCATTGTTTTGTGAGGTGAATGATCAATGAAGGTGAATAACTTTAAATATCTAACCATAGTTAACATTCATATCCGGAAGACTGTACGACTGTCACTGACTGTGTAAGAAAGAACACTCACAGTTACTCGAGAAGAATAAATTCTTCTGAATTTCTCCAGTATTGTACACATGAATGCACCCATTGGAAAACCCAAAGCGCGGAAGTGACAAAATTATGACGAAAGTCAGAACGTCAGATCACGTCTCAAAGTTCGGAACTTCAGACTGAGTTCCAATTTTAACAACTGACGAGGGAATGCATAGATCTCAATGTTCAAAATTTCGAGAAACTTATTGCAGAAAGGAAACATATGCAGGAACGTTCTTTGGTAAATTCATTTTAATTCATCGGCTTCAATCTAGTTCAAACTTGGACCCGCAGTCAGTAATATTATTTTTGGGGTTGGTACGTCCTACAGGACGTACCAACCCCAAAAATTATATTACGGACTGTGGGTCCAAGATTGGACTACATGTAGCTTCAGTCGGGACAGATTTGTTTGTTCCCACAACCCCACTTCGTCTGAACACACTGGTGCCATTGTCATTTTCAGAGTTTTACGAACAGAAGAATGATTTGCTAAAAAAACATGGGAAGCGACTATTAATCGACTAACCATCGATTACTGGTCACGATTAGTCGATTACAAAAAATGATAGTCGCGACAGCTCTAGATCATACATGTAGTGAAGCTAACAAATTCTGGACATATGGCCTGTGCACAAGCAATGTTTCAGCTAATGGACCCCTGGGTAACTCGGAGGTCCATTGGCAGAAACATTGCCTGTGTTAGCTATGAGTAACCAGGAGAACCTGATGTGTTTTGGTTGCTGTTCGATACAGCAATTGCACGCAATTCCTACGTGCAATTAAGCCTAGATAAGCGCACAGTTCATGACAGGACTTTTAGTTTTAACTGTAGTTACCAGGTACATGTGTATATAATTTAACTTACAGACTCTGTCTTATCCCACCCCATTTCTTTTGACATTGATACCATACACAGAGGCATCAATGTACGACATGAGTATAAAATAGCACAGCCTGCAAATAATCCAAATGACCATTTCCTTCTTTCACTTCTGAAATAAAAAAAAATAACACAAGTTTATCAATGAGTTACAGATAAGATCTAAAAAAATTTAAAATCTGTTTCTCAGGCCCTCCCACATGGCCCTTTTGGTTGCCACATGCTCTCTTTTTATAACCAATGTAAACTTAAAAAAATAAAAATTACATGGTTTATGTCTGATATTTTACCCAAGTTAAAAAAATTGATAAATTTGTCCCTTGAGTGCAAGAAGGCTTTGCAATGCTTTAGCATTGCAAAGCCTTCTTGCTCTCAAGGGATGAAATACACCACCACCCATGCTACTCTGAAGTTTATGAGGCCTAAAGCATAAACCGAGAACATGAACTTTTGATGGCAAAGAAATAATTACAGAAATAAAAAATAAAATAAACTGCTCGTCTGCATGCAATTTTAGAAATAATTAATCTATAGGCAAATAGATACACCCCCCCCCCCCCCCCTTTAATTATTGCTAAACTTCTTAGCTCTAAATTGTGGATTGTGATTCCACACAGAAAACGAGAGTTTGTTAATGTGAGTCAATCCATGTTTTCAGAAGAAAAAAAATAAAAATTCATGTAGGCCCTATTTCGTAAATTTGTGTAGTCTGTTCCTACATGTACAATTGAGTGTAGCTGTAGGCCTACAGTCTTTCAATTACATGTACGTAAGGCAAGGGTTAAATAATTGAATATTTATTAAAAAAAAGACCTGTAGTATGGAACAGTGTGATGGGGCGGGAGGCCGGGGAGGGGGAGGGGGAGGGGGATATGGTACCAGGTGATGTTGTGTCTTCTTCCAGCACCCAACCCCTCAATTTCTCCATGTCACCGTCACTGGCATCAGTTGCTGTTGATCGAGAAGTTATCAATCAAGAATTAAGAAAAATACATTTAAAAAAAGAGCCATTTCCACCAGTCGTGTGGCTCTGGTGTTTAACTGTTTGCCTACAGGTAAAAAATATGCTATTTATCCCTAGAGCAAAAATTAGCCAAAAATCAATTAGCCAATCTGTGTTTGTACATCCAGTCACCTGAAAGACGGTCCTTTTGGGTTATTCGACATTCTGATTATCGCATACGTTTTGTGAGCTAAATAGTTAGTTAAAGAAATGCGCATATCTGTAGGACAGAAAACAAGAAAAGTAAGTTACAATTTTTTATTCAGCAATAACATTGAACAGCCTGTATTTTATGCACGAGTGCAAAGTGTTTCAACCATGACGAACACGTACTCGAGACATTTTACTGTTTAGTGCAAGTATATTTTGCTCCTTTGCAGACCGACCCATTTTGTTATTAATAAATGGAATCAAACATCATATTATATGCGTGGACAACCTATTTTTATGGTGGTTGTCCTGTAGCCTGGTGCAGACTCTGCAAAGTACAATGCCATATTGGAAGATTTGAAAACACCCACTGAGTGTAAAATTCCACCCAGATAATAAATCAAGTTCAGTGTGAAACTGGGAAAAAATATATTTAAAATAAAGTTAGTAAAGAGACTTATGAACTGAATCAGAACCTGTGTGAGAGGAATCTCCACTCTTGAGTGTACACGTCAAAATTAACCTAATTCATCCATCATCTCATTCAACGTATTGATGACAAATTATTTGCCTCACAAGAGAGTCCCGCAAACCAAGAATACAACAAATTTGTCACAAGCTCCAATAAAAATTTACTGGTTACAGAAATCACATCTCACCAAGTCTATTGAACTTGCAAAGGTGACGATTATTACAATAGTTTGTTTAGTAATTAAAAACAGTGACAATAATCTTTCAATAAAACAGGGGCATTAGTGACCAGTCATAATCAAACAGCTTCTTGTCATTGTCTGAAGCTTCTTTTGATCACAGACTCTCAGCAGCCAATTGTTTTGTACATGTTTACTTCAAATTAATATTTGAGGAGGATCACTTGGCAATATGAATAACTTAACTCTGCATTCACTTAACCGAGAAAATTAGTTTTTAGTCCTCTCTCTCGGTTTATAATCTTCGGAAAAAAATTAGCAATGGAAGTGGGGAGGGGGCGATGGAAGTCACAAGAGTATGGTAATTTCTTATTTTTTATTATTCATTTTAATTTTTTTTTTTGTGGGGGGAAGGGGTGCCATGTCACTGGTTGTGGCGATTAATTCTTACAATTTCTGGATAAAATCTAAGGAACCACCTTCAACCATTGCAAGACGACTACCCTTTTGCTAATCTATTAAAGTTATAAATAATTGTTTCCTCCCCCACCCCCCTCCACACACATTGTGATTTTGTGGTAATACTTTGTTCCCGTAATATGAACTCCAACATGTCAAATTACAGTAGTGCACATCTGCATAGGGCAATAACCCAATTATATGAATGTTCATGTTAGCAGTTACGATTGTCTGGATCGAACTAAATAGGGACGGATTATCTTGAAACTAAAATGCACGTGGTGAGCAACGACTTTATTTCGTAGGGTCCATGTTGATGTTGAAGGCTGTGTTTTGACTTTAAATTAAGTTAAAACAATTGCCGTATTCAACAATATTATGGCGAATTGAAAATTGATATTGCTGGTGTTGTTTTGTTTTTTCTTTTTTTTTTGTGGAGTGTGGGGGTTCTCGTTTAAAAATGTAATTATTCGTTTCCAATTAATGAAAGCGAACAGGACATCGATATATATCACAAGCACGTGTATATCCGTACAAATAATAATGAGGAGTCCAAAACCTGGTGATTAAATTCAAGCCTTTATTTGTTGATTCTCCGGCATGTGATAGCTCGAAGGGTGGGATTGATTGCAAAATAACACCCCACCTAACAAAGTTTGAAAAGGATGTGCATGGGAAATACAAGTTCTGAGGTGATCAAATACTGAAATACATGTAGGTGGCCAATTTTACAATTACCAAGTTGATAATTTGCTATTGAAATTTCTGGCGAAAAGATTTGTTTTCATTGATTGCAATGCCAGAGCAAGGCGAGAAATTACACCATGTAGGCCTACACATTTTTTAGGACGCGCAGTACCCGCTTTGGGGAAATACAGTTAAAACTAGAAGTCCTGTCATGAAATGCGCACAAATAGCACGTTGATATGCGTGTTAATGTACGCGTTATGGCCCCAGTAAAGCTATCAAACTCTGTAAATATGGCCTGTGCACAAGCAATGTTTCAGCCAATGGACCTCCGGGTACCCCGGAGGTCCATTGGCAGTAACATTGCATGTGTTTGCTATGAGTAACCAAGAGAACCTGCCGTGCTTTGGATGCCATTCGATATAGAAATTGCGCGCAATTCCAACACGCAATTAAGCTTAGATAAGCGCACTATTCGTGACAGGACTTCTAGCTTTAACTGTACATGTAGGTAGGGTTTATGATGGTATTAAAGATTGGTGGAAGAGACCTCATTTTATGGGGGGGGGGGGGGGGGGGGGGGGGGGAGAGGGGGATGTTACCAACAGCAAGTAAATAATAGATATGACCACCTGTTTATTCCTGCATCTTACAGGTTTGTGTAGGGCATACATGTAGTGCTTACCAATAAAACTCATTTCTATTAAATTTTAGTTTGCTGTTGTAAACGTAGAGTACCGGTATTCCCATAATTATTTGCATGAATGTGTCATTTACAACCACGTTTATCAAATTTTCACATGCCATGCTTAAATTGTAATGGGGGCTGTCGACCTCTTGTCCTTGATAAAGTTTACTGTTCGCACATGCATATTTTTACACAGGTTTAATAAAAACAGAAGCGGAAATGAATTAAAATGAACAACATTGAACGCCAAACACATACAACCAATTAATGTTTTAAGGATACACATTTGTGCTGTGAATGCAAACCACTGTGATAATGATTGATGCCGTGGACTTGTCAACAATCGTCTTCGGAGGCACATCACCACTTTCTTAATCCCAATAACACTAGAACACGCTCTGACCTTCTATGTATTTTTCTGTCCACGGGGTCCATGGTATTTCAGCTGTAACAGAATACTGTGGTTTGAGCATGGATACGTGGCAAAAGTGCCATTCCAGGGCAACTGGACTGTATGGTGTCGGGTCGTTTCGCCCCAATTCCTTTTGCCTCCTGGGTCGTTTTGCCCCCATACCAGTTCGCCTGGGTCATTTTGCCCAATTTTGAGAGTGGGTCGTTTCGCCCCACTTTTTTCCCGGGGTATAGGGTGGGTTTGATGAAGAAAAAAAAAAAAAAACAAGCGGTTGAAATGATAATTCAGTTTATTTTTATATAAAATTTTATATAACACGTCAGTTTATAGTTGACTGATAGAAAATGCATTTGCTGTAATACAATGATCTTATTATAAATGATCTTAAATATAACATAACATATATATAACACTGAAACAGTTTAAACAAGATAGGATGTCTGAACAGTGAAATGTTGGATATACAGTTACAATGCAAAAACATACATCTACATTTAGTTCATCTGACTGTCTCTGTCCCGGTCACCAGAAACTTCGCCGTAAATGTTGCTACATAATTTAAAGAACTGAGTTGTTGAAATTTCTGACTTGGTTTAAACATTGTTTAACTCCTTTCGTCTGATTAATGTTAGAGATAGTCACTTGATTAACATGATAGACATTCATTCAGTCACAATGACCAAGGAACGTTTTAGGAATCATTTGTTTGTCATCAAGGTGGACTAACTGTTTTCGTCTGATTAATGTTAGATTAATGTTAGAGACAGTCACTTGATTAACATGATAGACATTCAGTCACAATGACAAAGGAACGTCTTTTATCAAGGTGGATTTACAATAAGGTAAGACTACCCTATGCCATGGGCTGAAAAATTACCATTGAAAATAAAAAATAATTTTTTACCCCGGGTCGTTTCGCCCTAATTCTGGAGGCGAAACGACCCGGAGCGAACGGGAAAAGAGTCGAAACGACCCGTAACCTACTGTATAGCATGTCATTTTTGGAAATGCCTGGAAAATTGTGGAGCGGAACCGGAATAAACCATAACGCCCTAAAAAATCATGTTATTTTATAATTATTATTATTATTATTATTATGTGGAATTTGTTATTTATTAAATATGAACAAATTTCGACAAATGGAATTTAAATTGAATTGAATGGACTCAAGTATCACGACATTGGGATACATGATGAAACGTCGCAATAATTTTAAACCACCAGTAAATGTATGATATAGCCAGCAAAGCAATCGAGCCGTCAGTTAATTGGAACCTGTTCCAAAGTCTTCTGTCCTCTCTTTTATTTTCTGATGGGTAGATTATGACTTTATATGTGTCATCAACGTCATCACAGCCTTCTTTCACTGCCATAACAACTTGAAAATGATAACTACGTTTGGTGTCTTCAGTATTTCGTACCATAAATTAATTGTCCAACTAAATCAAACGAGACAATTGACGCCAGCAGCTTCAATGGTGTACATTTAGAATGGGGGATGGTTTCACAGTCACACAGTGTCACCATCACTTAATAAACAATTATTTTAGGCATGCACCACTACTTTTCTTAACAGCTGATGAGGATGAGGACGCCGCCCCTTAACCTCCAGGAAATCCCCCACAAACCATTTCCCCCAGTCATTTCCCCCTAGAATGGACACCCCCCGCCCATTTTTGATGGACGTTTCCCCCCTACAATTTTTTTTCATGGGACACTCCCCCAGACTTGACCCCCCCCCCCAATATTTGGACAGCCCCCCCCCCCCCCCAGAAATAAAAAAAATTATTTACTGCGGATGTTTCTCTTCAAGAAATAATATTCACACTGAAGCTCAAGTGACAACGCTTATTTAAAAACAATTAAAATAACATAATTTGGAATTTCATATTCATTTGTACTAAGTCCAGCTGATCACATGAATCATTATAGTTATAAAATATCACAAATCTTCATTATATTTACATTGAATTTGTATTACTCTTGTGGCTCGAATAAAATAATGTGTCAAAATAAAAGTATGGGGTGAAAACTGTCGCATATTTAATAAAAGTAGTGGTTTGAATAAAAGTATGGGTGGAATTTTCTATGGAAACCGACATTAACAATGATGTATAAATACCGTTTTAGAATTAATTTAAGGCCTCGGGTTATCCGACGACGTACTGTACAGTACAAGTCAAAATGAGTTGTAGGATCACCACTATAAACTGTGCGTCCTACTTTTCCTACATCGATAACACCAGGTTCTGACATTATTTTTCGAAAAGCCCTCTGCCAGGTCTTCTCTTACATGCAGCTGTTAAGTAGTTTAAACAACAAACCCTGAGGCAGACAGAAAATTTCAGCTTCAGTGTGAATATTATTTCTCAAAGAGAAACATCCAATATTTTTTGTATTATTATTTCTTGGGGGGAACTGTCCAAATATTTGGGGGAGGGGGTATCTCATGAAAAAAAGTTCTAGGGGGAAAATGGGGGAGGTGTGACCATTCTAGGGGGGGGATGGAATGGGGGAAACGTCCTGTTACCATAACTCCGACTTCATACTTTTTGAATTGAATTGGATATTTATTGCTCGTAAACAACACAAGTTTACATTCAGCAAACAAGAAAAAAAGGAAAACACAACAGACCTTCATGAAAGAAGTGTGTGAATAATTCTGATGTACATGATAATGCGTAGACGTTCGTGCGAAACACAACTGATTGAATTTGTTGATGATGTCTTGCAAACATGGCCTCTGGTAAGCAGACAGACGACTTGATAATGGACTTCTCAAAGGCTTTTGATAAAGTTAGCCATAGCCTTCTCATTCACAAACTATTCGACTACGGCATTCGAGGAAAAGTCAATACCTGGATCAATAGCTTCTTAACCGACAGAACCCAGGCAGTGATTGTCGACGGCGAGAAATCACGACACGTAAGTGTGGAATCTGGAGTACCTCAGGGATCGGTCCTCGGACCTAGCCTCTTTCTATTCTACATCAACGACATGCCAGAGGGGCTAACTGCAACAGTGGGGCTTTGCTGATGATACAATTGCCCACATCACTGTAAAATCCAATTCCGATGTCTGCTTAGTCCAGAGGGATCTAGACAAACTTGGTGACTGGGAAAGAAAGTGGATTAAAATCATTTCATCGATCATAAATCATAAAGAAAGTATAAGATGGAGTTTCATCCTGGAAAAGGTAACGTGTTATCGATCAGCAGGAAAGCCAACCCGATCAACCATCAATACTCACTACACGGCCATATCCTGGAATCTGTCAAAAGTGTAAAATACCTGAGCTGTCTAATTACTTCAGAACTCAAGTGGGGTAACCACATAAACCATGTCTGTGGTAAAGCCAAAAAAACACTAGGCCTTTTACGTCGCAACCTAAACATCAGCTCAACAAATGTAAAAGAAAATGTATATAAATCATTGGTTCGACGTCTTGTAGAATACGCACCATCTGTTTGAGACCCCTATCACCAAAAGGACATACATAGGCTTGACATGATTCAAAGAAGAGCAGCACGATATGTCAGTAATAGACGTGGGAATAGATCTAATGTGGACAGTATGATCCAGCAATTAAAGTGGAGACCTGTAATCGAACGCCGACGGGACGCAAAGCTTACTATGTTATACAAAATTGTAAATGAGAAAATGGCAATAGATAAAGATAGTAAGCCAATACCACAAGTGAGCAGGACGAGGCGTACCCACCGCCTAGCCTTCCAAATACCACCAAGCCCCAGTGACTATAGAAAATATTCCTTTTTCCCACGTACCATCATGGAATGGAACTCACTACCACCTGGGATTGTGTCCGCAACATCATCTGACGCCTTCAAAGCCCAGGTCTCACAAGCACAATTCTAATAGAACGGTGCTTCCTGTTTTTTTTAAATACTGGTTGTTTTGACTCTAATATGTACACTCTACCATGGCAGTATAATCAACCTTGTTGATTGTGGCCATTATATCACACAGAACCAGAACCAGAGTGATTCTGGTGCACATGACAATTGGAAATGGAGAATTTTATGTATTTATGATTGATGAAATGATTTTAATCTCATCAATTAACAGTGTACCATCAAACAATTAAGTTGGAAAGAAAGAACGAAAAAAAAGAGCTGGAACAAGGTGTAACTAGTTTTAAAAAAATGGTTCGCATTATGTGTAATAGATGACCATATAGTTCAGTTGTAAAGTATTAAAAAGCGTAGAAAAATATATTCCATAAGTAGTAGGAGATAGATGTATGGATTGACTCCCATTGGGGGAACTCCGGCGGTGACCCCGGAAGTGACTTCATGTCACGTGACCTAGTGGCGCCATGTTGTGTTGTCATGGTAACCCGCGTGAGTGGCCATCTTGTGACGTCATCCCATAGTGATACGTGATGTGAGTGCGCATGCGTAACTCGTGTTGTTAGCATGATACGTGTTTCCGTCATCCATTTTGTATACTGGAGATCTCCATCTTTGTTTCTATGATAGCATGCGGTTGCTATGTGACCCAAATGCTTCTAATAGGACAGGGGTATGTTCGAAGGGTATGTTCTACAAGAGTAATTTTCTGATTCGTTTCTCAGTTTCTTTTGATGTAGCTTGCTCACTACTACCTACTACGTTACTCTTCTGATGTAGCCTGCTCAATACTACCTACTACGTAACTCAGATCATTCTTTGCAGATTTTTTAGACTCTCTCCTTTTGTTTGTTAATTTCTTGACATATATGTTCTTTTGATGGGTGGTACTTTTTGGATTTGGAAGCTCGGTAGGTTTACTGAAATATTTGCCTTTTCTGCTACCTGATTGCTTTGTTTTCTTGTTCCACGTTTCCTGGTGATCCAGTATACTTGGAGAGTGTTTCTTTCCAACCGACCCTTCTTTTTCTATTGAATTATTTCTCAATATATGCCTCGTTCTACATTTCAAGCTGACATGCATTTTTCTTACAAATTGTACGGGTCTAAGTCTTTTTTTTCTTTTGTAAAATATCACTTTTAACAATACCCATTCTCGTCTTCATTTGTGCCACCCTACAGCACCTTTTATTTGATCAGATTTGCTCATCTAGAAGGTTTCCTGGGAGGTTGTTACTTTTAGGGCCTTGGTTGCCCCATAAGGAGGGGCCATATGGGGACGGGTAACATGTCAATCAACTCGCCTTTATTTGTGCCACTCTACAGCACCTTTTATTTGATCAGATTTGCCCATCTGGAAGGTTTTTGGGGAGGTTGTCACTTTTAAGGCCTTGATTGCCCCACAATTAGGGGGTCATATGGGGACGGGCAACATGTCAATCAACTCGTCTTCATTTGTGCCACCCTACGGCACCTTTTATTTGATCAGATTTTCCCATCTAGAAGGTTTTCTGGGAGATTGTCACTTTTAGGGCCTTCATTGCCCCATAAAGAGGGGGGGGTCATATGGGGACTGGCAACATGGCAATCAACTTGTCTTCATTTGTGCCACACTACAGCACCTTTTATATGATCAGATTTGCCCATCCAGAAGGTTTTCCGGAAGGTTGTCACTTTTAGGGACTTGGTTTCCCCATAAAAAGGGCTCATATGGGGACGGGCAACAAGTCAATAAACTCGTCTTCATTTGTGCCACCCTACAGCACCTTTTATTTGATCAGATTTTTGCCCATCTAGAAGGTTTTCTGGGAGGTTGTCACTTTTAGGGCCTTGGTTGCCCCATAAAGAGGGGCCATATGGGGACGGGCAACATGTCAGTCAACCCATCTCCATTTGTGCCACCCTACTTCACCTTTTATTTGATCAGATTTGCCCATCTAGAAGGGTTTCTGGGAGGTTGTCATTTTTAGGGCCTTGGTTGCTCCATAAAGAGGGGTCGTATGGGGACGGGCAACATGTCAATCAACTCGTCTTCATTTGGGCCACCCTGCAGCACCTTTTATTTGATCAGATTTGCCCATCTAGAATGTTTTCTGGGAGGCTGTCACTTTTAGAGCCTTGGTTACCCCATAAAGAGGGGTCATATGGGGACGGGCAATATGTCAATCCACTCGTCTTCATTTGTGCCACCCTACAGCAGGTGCCATTTTTCCTGTTTTGATGGAATAAAAAATGTGAAATAAGGAATAAGTAACTAACTTTACCGCGCTGGTGTGAAGGTGGATCAAGAGTGCGTTGCCATGTCATTCCATCGAGTATGTTAAAAGTTATCACTGAATTTTCCCTGGCAGTGGTTCTACATCACTGCTGGCTGCCTGTATAGGCAGCCAGCAGTGATGTAGAACCACTGCCAAGTCATCAATAACTACGTAAGCAGAAAAAGGCCATAAATACTTTAAAATTAATCTGAGGACTTAAGGGTTAAAAGTTATCACCCCATAACAAACAGATTTTCCAAAAAATACTAAGTCCACAAAAAGAAACAGTTAACTCTATTAGACAATTGAGCGTTCTAGCCCAGCAAAAATTCATTTCTAACCTACTAGAAAATGAAACTTGAAAGCCACAGGAATTTAGCTTGAATATTTTCTATCCCAACTTAAAAAAATAGTCAATTTTCACCTGGGCTGGTATTTGAGGAGATACAAACTGAGGTGAATCCAATGAGGATTATTTTAGAAAATAAAAAAAAAACTTGAAATGGACTACAACGGACGTTCTCAGAAACCTTTTCCATACAAATTTCCTACCAGAAATTACTGACGTGACATCAGCTACTTATTCCTTATTCGACATTCTAAATCGAAATCGCATTTCTAGTCCGATTTTGGCGCTACAAACGGCGTTGTAGGGTGGCTGGTGGCGATTAATGAATATACACGCCCTGAAATCCTGACCACCCCCCACCCTTCGTACCCACATTATTGCCCCAAAAAGGGCAAGTTATAAGATATCGCATTTATATCCCGATTTTTGGCGCAACAAACGGCGTTATAGGGTGGCTGGAGGCGATTAATGAATATACACGCCCTAAAATCCCGACCACCCACACTCTTCGTACCCACATTATTGCCCCAAAAGGGACAGTTATAAGAAATCGTATTTCCAACCCGATTTTGGTGCAACAAACGGAGTTGTAGGGTGGCTGGTGGCTATTAATGAATATGCACGCCCTAAAATCCCGACTACCCCAACCCTCGTACCCACATTATTGCCCCAAAAAGGGCAAGTTATAAGGAATCGCATTTCTAACCCGATTTGGGTGCAAAAACGCCGTTGTAGGGTGGCCAGTGGAGATTAATGAATAAACACGCCCTAAAATCCGGACCAGACCCATCCTCCGTACCCTCATTATTTCCCCAAAAAGGGCAAGTTATAAGAAATCGCATTTCTAACCCGATTTTGGCGCAACAAACGGCGTTGTAGGGTGGCTGGAGGCGATTAATGAATATACGTGCCCTAAAATCCCGACCATCCCCACCCTTCGTACCCCCATTATTGCCCCAAAAGGGGCAAGTTATAAGAAATCAGATTTCTAACCCGATTTTGGCGCAACAAACGGCGTTGTAGGGTGGCTGGTGGCTATTAATGAATAAGCACGCCCTAAAATCCCGACCACCCCACCCTTCGTACCCACATTATTGCCCCGAAAGAGCAAGTTATAAGATATCGCATTTCTAGCCCAATTTTGGCGCAACAAACGGCGTTGTATGGTGGCTGGTGGCGATTAATGAATATACACGCCCTAAAATCCCGACCACCCCCACCCTCCGTACCCAAATTATTGCCCTAAAAAGGGCAAGTTATAAGAAATCGCATTTCTAACCCAATTTTGACGCAACAAACGGCATTGTAGGGTGGCTGGAGGCGATTAATGAATATACGCGCCCTACAATCCCGACCATCACCACCCTTCCTACCCCCATTATTGCCCAAAAAGGGCAAGTTATAAGAAATCGCATTTCTAACACGATTTTGGTGCAACAAACGGCGTTGTAGGGTGGCTGATGACGATTAATGAATATGCACGCCCTAAAATCCCGACCATCCCCACCCTTCGTACCCACATTATTGTCCCAAAAAGGGCAAGTTATAAGGAATCGCATTCCTAACCCGATTTTGATACAAAAAACGGTATTGTAGGGTGGCTGGTGGCGATTAATGAATATACACGCCCTAAAATCCCGACCACCCCCACCCTTCGTACCCACATTATTGCCCCAAAAAGGGCAAGTTATAAGAAATCGCATTTCTAACCCGATTTTTGGCGCAACAAACGGCGTTGTAGGGCGGCTGGTGGCGATTAATGAATATACACGCCCTAAAACCCCGACAACCCCCACCCTCCGTACCCACATTATTTCCCAAAAAAGGGCAAGTTATAAGAAATCGCATTTCTAACCCGATTTTGGCGCAACAATCGCATGTAGGGTGGCTGGTGGCGATTAATGAATATGCACGCCCTAAAATCCCGACCACTCCCACCCTGTGTACCCACATTATTGCCCAAAAAAGGGCAAGTTATAAGAAGTCGCATTTCTAACACGATTTTGGCGCAACAAACGGCGTTGTAGGGTGGCTGGTGGCGATTAATGAATACACACGCCGTAAAATCCCGACAACCCCTGCCCCTCCTACCCACAGTATTAAAAACCGCTCTCCCTCATTCATTTAAAAAACATGGCCTGAGAGTCAGTTATTTAATTTTGTTTTGCGTAATGTAACTGGGAATTTAACCAATTCAATCTGGTTTGACAGCTTTTGAGATTGAGTATGTTAAATTCTGAATTGCATTATGGGAAGAATTTGCTGCCTGAAATTTCAATATTTTGTCGTTGGTGTACAGAAGATTAAAATACAGCTTCTATTTATTATATTTGTTCAGTAATCATCCAGTTTGATCTGTTCTGCAGAAAATAACTTAAATATTTGGTGGACAGTACAGTACGTGGAGAGTGAATTACCACTAAAACACTCATAGAGTGATCTTTCCACCCAGACAATAACAATTGATTCCTGTGGTAATGTATAAAAAGGACAAGCACAGTTTTTGCGAAGGAACCTCCGGGTTCTACCCGGCGGTCCCTTGGCTGAAACTTTGTATGTCGTTCTAATGCTTTTATGCATTTTATAAGTGATTTTTGTCTGAGTGAAGATGCCACCCCACATGGCCCACAAGTGATTTAGTAACAATCCACTCTCCATACTGTATTTAGAGCTGAAATGATCAACTGATTAATCGATTAACCAATGATCAACATTTTGATCAGTCAAAAAGTAATTGATCGATTAAGCATTACTTTTGCACCATTGTATTATAACAAAGGAACATATTTGCTCCAAAACAGATAAACATTGTCATACTGACATCAATTATATGAGACAGTGTAAAACATGCAGGTTATGTGCTGACATAATGGTTCACTTGCATTATCACTGTACTGGATTAGTAGCTGGAAATCTATACAGTTTACAGAATAAATATGACAGAATCAAGACAGAATAAGCAACAACAACATCTTTGATGCAATATTTTTCGTATTTCTGTGTTATTTGACAGGTGAGATTTTAGGCTATTGTGGGTTGGAAAGCTGACAAAAATTTTGTTCTAATTGAGATCCAGTTGTGATTCAGTAAATATTCTCTTGCATAGGTATATTTACTCTATGTATTGGGACAGATAAAAATAAATATTTTCTCAGATGTCCCACATCTTAGAAAATGGGGAAAAACACAACCTGGTTTTGTTTTGATGCTGAATCAAGTTGTGTGTGATTCGTTTTCCATCACTATATACGAAAATCGCCATCCAATTTATTTTTTAGATTTTTATTTTTTGCTTCTAAAACATAGCTTATGCCCCTCATTGGAACAAGCCCATTGCGCTCGTTCCAATGAGGGGTCATAAGTTATGTTTTGGAAGCAAAAAATGAAAATTTTTAGTTACACAAGAATTCTTTTTATGAGTGTCATCTGCCACTAGCGTTCAGTAAAGGGTTGAAAACTGTCAATGTAATATTAAATAGTCTTCCTCATGTCAGTCCGGACTGTAAATATTAAAACTTAGGAACAGATTTAAATAAAAACAACACAAATCAGTATCTATTATCAATTTTTTATTGTTTAAGAAGGAAAATTAAATACAAACTTAGCTTTAATATTGAGCATTTTGCACCGTTTTCAGGTGACTGGGCCAACTGGAAACAAGTCTCCTGACTGCCCCAAACATTGGAGCATAAAAAAAAAAATATTTTTCTGGAAAAAATGTGTGTCCCAAATAAAAGAGTGTCCCAATATATAGAGTAAATACGGTAAATGATTCGCTAAACTTGACTTTATATCTATCATATAAACCACACAGTACGGCCGCCGTGGACTGGTCACTTTCCACGGGTGGACAATATTTCCACGGATGCAATAATATTAGATTCGAAACACTATTATAAGAATAATCACCCAAAAATTATTCAATGAAGCACTGGGTACAACCTGGTGCTTCATTAATTAAACTTTTGCTGATGATGATTTTTATTACCTGGTGAATGCATGCGTGGACATCACTGCCCACACTTGGATTATGACCACTCCATGGCGACTGTACTGTAGATGATAAAAGAGACCTTAAACACATTTTGTCCACAGTTCCAGTTGAAACTAGAAGTCCTGTCACGAACTGTGCACTTATCTAGGCTTAATTGCTCTTGGGAATTGAGCGTAATTGCCATATCGAATGGCATTCAAAGCACGGCAAGTTCTCCTGGTTACTCAATGCAAACACAGGCAATGTTTCTGCCTATGGACCTCCGGGTTACCCGGAGGTCCATTGGCTGAAACATTGCTTGTGCACAGGCCATATGTACAGAATTTGATAACCTTACTAGTAGAATTAAAGAAAGATAATTCAGTGTTAACATTGCAAGATGTGAAGAAAAATACAAAACATTATTTCAAGAATGTGTAATAATAGAACTGACAAAATCCATTAAACAGAAAATGAAAAATAACTGCAAAGAATGTCAAACACACACAAGCACATTAACATATATGTACATTGCAGAATTATCAGAGAAATTGTGTCCAGTGACTATACTATATAATCTTCACAAGAAAGTAAGAAGAATGAACTTTTAGAACATTGTGCAACTGTGAACTTTGAAATAGACATAAAGACATTCAAAAGTGGACAGATTTAGTTAAAAAGAGACTGGTCATATTATTCAACATATCAGCTATATCTTGATTAGCAGCTCCGTGCCAGCCCTTTTTAGGGCTAAGGAGAGATGGAAACCATACAATTACAGTATATACTTGACAGTCCTAAAAGGTTATCTTCCTAAAGTGAAGAACTGTGTTCAAAAGACTTGCCCCCAAAATGAAAACCTAAATTTAGACAAGCATATTTTGTGAACACAGCTTCTTCGAAAGAGCCAGGAGAACACTGGATAGAAATATATTTTATTAAAGACAATCATTCTGCTATCTATTTTGATTCATATGTTTTACCACAATGGATAAAGACATATGCAATTTCAAAGTGAAAAGGCAGATTCATGGCCAATAAATACAATGAAACTGCAGAGTGATCCTAGTGCTGTGTGTGGAATGTACTGTATATTTGCTTTGGATCATCTTGCAAAAGAATATGACGTAGAGACAGTTCTTACTATCAAATTTGATCCAAGACATTTCCAAGAAAACGACAGAGATGTTCTACATTGGTTTGAGCAAAACGATAATATTTAAAATGACTGTAGGAATAAAAATCAGATGTCAAAACAAAACTCCAAGGCTATATAAATAAATTATTATTATTTATAATTATTTTTCCATTGTACTTTTTACTTTTTGTTAGACAATAAAAAGTCCTTTCGATTCCCTAGAATGGATCTTCATCAGAAAAAACGTTACAGTTTTTCAATTTTGGAAGTTCTGTAATCCAATGGTTCAACACTTTCTATAACGGAGTTTCCAGCTGCATCATAAACAACGGCCACTGTTCAGATTTTTTTAATATTCAATGGGGCGTGCGCCAAGGAGACCCGTTGTCGCCGTATTTATTTATATTGTGTGCCGAAATACTTGGTGCCGCTTTAAAACTTAATCCGGACATAAAAGGAATTAAAATAAATGATTCCGAATATATCATCAGTCAGTATGCTGACGACAGCACACTCTTCCTAGATGACGATCAGCAGTCCCTAAATACGGTTAAATACACTCGAAAAATTAGCTTCCATTTCTGGTCTGGGTGTTAATTTCGAAAAAACGCAGATTGTGTGGATTGGATTTCGGCGGGGTTGTGGGCAAGAATTACAAACCATAAAACCCATAACATGGAATCACAGGGGGTCATTCAGAATTCTTGGAATAAGATTTGAATTAAACAGTGATAACTGCTTCAAAACACATTTTACAGAAAAAATTAAAAGTGTTCGGAAACTTCTGAATGATTGGTCATTAAGAAACTTAACCTCACTCGGAAAAGTTGCAGTAATAAAAACATTGGCATTCCCTATTTTAATACATTCCCTCACTGTCCTCCCGAACCCATCAGACTATCTACTGGACGAAATTCAAAATATATTTTTTAACTTTCTTTGGTCCAACAAAAACGATAAAATTAAGCGTAACGTGTTGATTAATTTAGTTGAGAATGGGGGTCTCAAGTTTCCTCACGTAAAAACGTTTTGCCACTCCTTAAAAATGGTTTGGGTTAAGAAATTAATAGATCCCGAAGTCATTGCCCAGTGGAAAACACTAATTCTGGACTATTTTGAAGAATATGGGGGAGACAAGATGTGGTTTCTGACGAAAAGAGGGATCCAGAAAATTGCACAAAGTATGGACCCTTTCTGGAAAAATGTACTTTTCTCATGGTCGCTTCTTAAAAAGGGTGAACCCACAATCCCGAGCGAGGTCCTATCGCAGCCTCTCTTTTATAATGATTTTATAAAAATAGAAGGCAAATCCCCTTTTTTATGGGGAGTGGGTTAGGATGGGGGCCTTCTTTATAAACGATATAGTCAACAATGAAGGACACACTATTGATTTTGATGAATTTCAGAGGAAGTATGACCTCGATATACCATTCACCACCTATTTAGGGGTGGTCAGAGCTATCCTGAGATTATGGAAAAGAAGTTTGCACAACAACTTGAGACTTGATAATGTCACTGACCCAAATGTCGATGACATTAAATCCTGCACAAAAGCAAATCGTCATTTTTACCCCGTATTTCTGGAAAAAGTATCGGAAGAACCTATTCACACTCAAGAAAAATGGACTACAATTCTGAAGGAAAATATATCTCACAGCGATTGGCAACACATTTACAGACAAACATTTAAAGCAACTGACGATACATATTTACAGTCCATGCAATTTAAAATCAATCACAGAATTTTGTTTACAAACTCTCGTCTCTATAAATGCGGTTTATCAGAAACAGAACTCTGCTCCTTCTGTGGAAACGTGAAGGAGACTATTGCTCACTTATTTTACGAGTATTGCTTTTCGAAAACAGTTTTAGTGAGATTAGTAGAACGTATTAACGACAGCCTACCCTTGAATTCACATTTCGCCGTAACTGAACGTGAAATTATTTTAGGCCCCTCCTCCCAAGTTGACCGACCCATAGTTTGGAGCACATGCCTCCTTATATACAAAAAGTACATCTACAGCTGTAGCCGTAAAAATACACCTCCCGACTTCTCTGGTTTTCTAAGCGTTATGAAACTTTAGAGAAATATTGAACTGTACTCAACATATATCTACCCAATCGACAAGGCAGTTCTTATTAAGGAGAAATGGGATTGCATCAACAACTTTTTGAATAATTGAAATGTAGTACTTTTACTTTCTAATATTCCATTGTTCTGTGTATTTTAACTATTTCTATGCGACATGTATATTCGCCAAATGTTTTTAATAAAAAAAAAAAAAAAAAAAAAAAAGGCCTTCATATATCATTTATAGAGGATATGGAATGAATGTTTTTCTCATATAATATTTATGAAACTAGTCTAAGAATTTTCCCTTTTGGCGAGCCCAAACGGAAAATGCGGACGAGTTTCATAAATATTATAAGAGAAAAACACTCATTTCATATTCTGTTTATCACATGACACACACACGCACAAATTACGCACTTAGTATGACTTTTTAACCCATCACCTAACTTGAGTTGCAGACGGCACTTGGAAAAAACATCCTCGTATAACTAAACATTTTCATTTTGTAATAAATGAGAGAGTGAATGCTTTCATTCGGGGGCGCGGTGGCGTCGCGGTAACCGGTTCTCGTCAGATCACCGAAGTTAAGCAAAGTCGAGCGCGGTTAGTAGTTGGATGGGTGACCATTTCAGCGACTGATTCGTGCTCCCGCGTTGTGTCCTTGGGCAAGGCATTTAACCCCGATTGCCTACATGGGGGCATGATGACGCTGTGTACTAAGGCGTACTGCACGTCGATGGTGCGCATGTCTTCAACCAATCTAACCCTGCCTGTGCCGCGGTGCAGAGTTCAGAGTTACGATGTTGGAGAGCTGACAGCTGCTCGTCGTTGCTCGGTGGTTCTCTCCGGGTACTCCGGCTTTCTCCACTCGTAAAACTGTCACCGACATGATATGACCCTGGCTGTTAATGTGTCGTTAAACCCTAATAAAAAAAGAATGCTTTCATTCAGTTTTTCAAACATCTCTATGTAAATAGGTTTTCGTAGATAGGTAAAGTCAGACCTCGGTGTAAATGTGTTCAGTTCATTACAATATATTGAATTCACACTAACTAAAATTTGTTATTTGTTAAAACTTCTGAGATAGTGGTTATGAACTGGTGAAGTACTGAGCAAAAAAGGTTGACCTGTATCCTGATCTTAATTGGCAACTTGAAAGAAAATATAAAATATGGGAGGTTAAATTCAATAACCTATACCCGATATTAAGCGAACAAAAAGTGAAGAGTGGGTAGGCACTTACGGCCCCTATGGAAAATTATTTTAAGATTTTTTTTTCTACAGTAAATTCACATAGGAGCCCTAAGTGCCGCCCTCCAACCCTAATGGGTATAGGGAAATTAGTATAGGATTTGTTTTTCCACTGCAAATTCCCATTATTCCCTCAAGTGTCACCCTACGTTACTAATATACTATTCCAAAAAAGTAGGGGATATTTGATAAAAGTGAGATATATGAAGAAATATATTTGTATTTTTATCAAAAAGACAGTTGAGGCATTGCACTGTGGCACCTGGCGAATGATTTCAGCGATAGTTGGGTGTCTGACAAGCACACATTTCACGCACTGAGCTATGGAAGAATTTACCACATTCAGCCATGACCTCAATAACTTGTAAATCCTCCTCGGTTCGCGAGACAATTACGGATCCGACGTGGC
Source organism: Pictodentalium vernedei (assembly GCA_031216915.1). Taxonomy (NCBI): domain Eukaryota; kingdom Metazoa; phylum Mollusca; class Scaphopoda; order Dentaliida; family Dentaliidae; genus Pictodentalium; species Pictodentalium vernedei. The sequence goes on from CM062293.1 coordinate 502,643,025, forward strand.
ATACTCTTCAATAAACGTGAAATATCAGCTTGACTGGTGTTATTCCATTCTTCCTGCAGTGCAGCGGCGAATTCCTGGACATTGGTAGTGGGTGTTGGCGTTGTCGTAGGCGCCTGCCAAGCATATCCCAGACGTGCTCGATTGGTGAAAGGTCTGGCCAAGGCAGGGTGATGATGTTCTGCTTCTGGAGGAACTCTGTAGCGATACGGGCCCTGTGTGCTCTTGCATTTTCATCTTGGAAAATGAATCGACGGCCGTCACGTCGCGCAAATGGCACCACGTGAGCTGCTAACATGTTATCACGGTAGTACTGCCCCGTGACACACCCTTGGTTGACATGTAATGCTGTTCTGCTTTTCATGGTTTTGCATTCCCACACCATAACTGATCCACCACCAAAACGATCGTGCTGCCCAACGGTTACGTCGTGGTATCGTTCGTTCCGCCGCCGCCACACCCTGTTTCTCCTGTCGTGGAAGACGAGAGTGAACCTCTATTCATCGGAAAACACGACGTTGCTCTACTGACGATTGTCCCAGCGCTGTCGTGCTCCATAACCAATTAAGCCTTGCTACGAAGTGACATTCAGTCAAACGTGGAATTGTTCGAGGTCATCGAGCGTACAAATTCCATCTGTGCAGTCGATTTCGGGTAGTCTGACTACTGACTCGCACATCTGTCACTCGGTGCAGCTGCTGTCCAATTACTGAGGCAATTTTTGATGGCGGTTACGTAATGTTGGGGTTCGGATGAAACGATCTTGGTGAGCAGTTGTCGCCCTTGGACGGTCTGACCGACGTCTGTCATCAACACTGCCTGTCTGACGTAGCGTGACCACAACCTGCTCATCATCGATTGAGTAACGCTGTGAATTTGAGCCACTGCAGTCTGTCTGTCCACCAGAAACTATTGATGAACGAGTTTATACCAAGAAAAGAACGATGAGACCTCCGAAAAGGTCCGTCCAGTACAAATGAAAATTTCAAAACGTACCCCACAGGCATTAACGCGGCGCTCGTGCGAAAAACCTGCACGAAGTTTTCGTGGGCCGGTGACATTCATGATCCACACTAAAATTGGTAACATATTGATGTGTCCACTCACGCGTATCCAATATCAGATTCCGAAAATATCAACATCACTTTGGATATCCCCTACTTTGTTGAATAATAGATTATCCTCGGGGTGGCAGCGAACGGGTTCCAGGAAGGGGGCTGTACTCTAGCCCCAGCGTCGGAGAGCACGAGGCCCCAATTGGGGGAATTCTGGCGTCACCACTGATTATCCTTGCTCTCTTACATAGGTATAGAGTTCAATATGTAGACTTTAAAGCTCACTATAAGGACTTAACAACTGCAATGAATAACATGTATCACAAGTATGTATTAACCCTGTACCTAACATGAAAAGCAGACGACACCTGCAAAAAAAATTCTTGAATAACTGATTTTTTCATTATTTGTCTCAAAAACATAGGTTATGACCCCTCATTGGAACGAGCTCGACGAGCTCGTTCCAATGAGAGGTCATAACCTATGTTTTTGAGACAAAAAATGAAAAAATAAAAAAATTAATTGGAGATTTTTGAGAACAGCGCTGGTCGGTTTTGGTCGTTACTTTGGGTAAAGGGTTAAACATTGAAAGGAAATGTAAAAGAAAATTATCACATATCTTAACCAATTGGTAAAACAGCAGCGCCAAACTTTGTAGTGGACTCGTCACGATGATAGAAGCTTGAGAAGGTTGACTCATTTGACCAACTCGCTGTCTTAAGTATGTCGGAGATAGTCAGACCAGCACATCTTGCAGCTGGTGAAGATGCTCCTCATGTTGAGTGTGCCCCAAAACTTTCAATTCCAGATTGAGCTAACACATTCTTTATCCCCCATGCTAGTGTGAGTGTGAGTAAAGTGACAGATCGACGTGGCTTCAGATATGAAGAAACAAATTACTCAGACAGGATGCTCCTCGTAATGCAGTTGTTCAATGCAGGTAGCACCCCAAAGCTGTTGTAACACGAAGTTTGGAGTCAGCAGAATAGACGGCAGAACTATTTTTTTAGAATATGACCAGGTCTGGAAGTCTTGGTGATACGAGTAATATTAAATATAGCAGAAGTGTAAGTAAAAGATGAATTATTTACATCCAGCGTGGCTAAAGATTGTGCTGCATCAGCTGAAACTAGGGCTAATAACATTGCTAATTTATGATAAAGTCACCAGATTTAAATCCCCATTACTGGGAAGAGTATCAAAAAACGTCAAAACTTTAGACACATCCCAGGTGACAGAGTACTTAAGTACGATTTGCGAGGTTAAGAAGGTTTGCGATTGAAGATTTCAGTGCCATGACAGTGCCAAGGCCACAGGTAACCATGGTAGAGTTGGCCAATGTGGTGTAATGACGATGGCTTTGGCCTTCTTCTGTTGCATCTTCTGGAGACAGCTCAATATGAATTGATTGTCTACAGTTTACGCGCTCAGGTAAAATCGATCCATACTTTAAGGAGATTTGTGTTCTTGGATTGTCTTGGACGCCACAGCAGTGATGGATCTCGAGAAATTCAAATAGGCTCACTGGGTAAGTTTACCTGTTTCTGTATTGCAATTTGCCTCAGTTCCTGTACACGAGAACCTTGGAGTGAGTTTACCTTGACAGAACAGGGCTTAAAATTCATGCGAAAATCAGAATCTGATTTTCGCAAGGAAAAAATTGAGAATAAACTTTGCAATATGTTCATTTGATTCCCAGCAGAGATTTTTAACCCTTTACCCAACGCAGACGATATCAAAATTTATTATTTTAAGTAACATTTTTTTCAAATTTTTCAAAAAATTTCAACAAACCATATCATGTGACTCCTCGTTGGAACGAGCTCGTTCCAACGAGGGGTCACATGATATGGTTTTGTTGTAACTTTTTGAAAAATAATATTTTTTCAGCTGCTAAATTTGCGTATTACGCGGGAGGATGCGGCCGATTCGTTGAGTAAAGGGTTAAAGAGTTTTCGAAGGATTGGAGATTTCTGTTTATTTTTTGCTCCCTCATAATAATGGACACTTTGACTTCGCAGTGGTGCTTATTCATTTATTTATTTATTTATTTATTTATTTATTTATTTATTTATTTATTTATTTATTTATTTATTGGGGTTTAATGACACTTTCGACAGCTAGGGTCACCTCGAGTCGGACAGTTTTACGGATGGAGGAAGCCGGAGTACCCGGAAAGAACCACTAACCACAAAGCAACGGCGAGCAACTGTCTGACTCCCCAAGTACTAACTACACACACGCTGGGTCAGCACTGGTTGAAGACAAGTACACCATCGAGGTGCAGTTCGCTTTAGTACACTGCGCCAACATTCCCCCACGTGGGCAATCGAGATGAAGTGCCTAACACAAGGTCTCAACACAGTCGCCCTGGGATCGAACCGTGGACCTTACGTTTTGAAGACCAATTCTGCAACCACTGAGCCACTGCGCTCCCAGTTATGTCTAGTGATGTCCTGGCTGCTGTGTACAGACAGCCAAGACTTCACTAGAAACCACTTCCAAAACACTAAACTTCCACCAGAAAGAACACCAAACCCTGTAGGTTGTGCTACAAGTACGAGCACAAGTACGGCAAGGTTTGCGATTGAAGATTTCTTTCATATAGTTTAACAAGAGGATGTTTTCAAATCACGAAACCAGCAAGGCGGCCACAACTGACGACAACCAAGATCTATATATGTTTATTGCACCAAAAGGATTTTCCAGAGTAAAAATGAGACATGTGAAATTCGACAACCTCAACCACAGGTTCTGAACAGGAATCCAGGTATCTTGTATTGCGTCAGCCTATCCAACATTTCCAAACTGACGAGTATCGCTTATTGGTTTTGGATCTCAATGCATTGCGGATTCCTGAAGCTCTGCCTGAAAAAACTATGTCGTTTGATGCGTTGCCGTAACTCTCCAAGCGATCAAATGAAGACTGTCTTCAAGTGGATGTGGTACTTGGGAGTTGTGTGGAAGATGCAGTAAGTGTCGAGTTGGCAACCGCAATAATGGAGGTTGACATGACAGTGCCAAGGCTACAGGTAACCATGATAGAGTTGGCCAATGTGGTGTAATGACGATGGCTTTGGCCTTGTTCTGTTGCATCTTCTGAAGACAGCTCAATATGAAATAAAAGGGGAATACTTATAGACTCAGGTCTGTCCATATTATCGTGAAGGTATTTGTTCCCATCGCTTCTGGATCGATCTGGTTGTGACGAAAATAGTGTAGGAGTTGACAGTTTAGAAGTTTAGCAAGCGGATGTATCTCTGGAGCATAAAATGGTTGATTGATCCTGTAAAGTGCGAGATCGACCATCCATTCTAAAAGGTCCGAGAAGTTTCGGCTTAGCTGGTCTGCTTATACATTGTGAATACTAGCTACATGAACTGCTAACAGATGTATGTCTCTCTCCAGATTTAAACACTGCAGCCTGATTGTCCACACCAAGTTGAATGTGGCAGTTGTGAAAGGAATCTGCAATTACCCGCAGGGCAAAGAGAGAAGCTTTTCAGCTCGTCCCCTGAGTTCCAGTGTGTTCTATGTGCCAGTAGGCACATAGAACACATTGGAACTCAGGGGACGAGGTCCAAAATATTGATGTGGGGGTGAGATTCTTCGGTTGTCTAAATTCCTGGGGTGGACTGGTTCACCGTAACTGCCCCCCCCCCCCCCCCCCCCCATGGATGTTCAACAGTCTACCACTGAGCCACCGCGCCCCGGCTAATATGATAACAACGCCCTGGCCTTGTATGTCGGGTGATGTTGTGTGCTAAATATTTGCCGTTTTCTATATTTCGATGGCGTAGCGGTCCTGCGTAAACTGCTGGAAAGCATGAAACCGTGAGTCCAAAGCATGGAATGAAGATGAAGTAACAGGAGCTGAATTTTCTTACGAAGACTTCGTCCCCTGAAATCCAGTGTGTTCTATGTGCCAGTAAGGCACATAGAACACATTGGAATTCCCGAGACGACTTGTCTTGTTGGCGTTTGGTAGGGCGATAGTCATCGTCAAGGCGCTGAAAACTCAGGAGAACTTATAGATGTGAACGAGTTTTGAAAAGTGATAGTGAAGCCGGCTGACTGCAGACGACAACGTTTGTTGGTGACAAAGGTGTCAAGACTTAGCCATCCACACAGAGCCGTCGATGCAGATTGTGCTCCAGTGGCCTCGAGCTCGCAACTGTGTAAGAAGAGGTTTGGTAACTTTGGTGAAGATTCGTGGAACCGATTTCAAATGGGAGACGCTGGAATTCGTAAGTCTGTTCCTTTCACACAAACCGAAGATATCTGCGATGAGGTCTAGGAATGGGCATGCTGAAGTATGCATCCTTCAGACCGGTGAATGTGAGATAATCGCTTGCTTGCATGGGTTTTATTAAAGAGAGAAGTGTCTCCGTCGTGAAGCGAATGGATCGGATAAACTTGTTTAGTGGTCGGAGATTTAAAATTGGTCGCTTTGTGACCAGAAACACTTTTAGAGCGTCGAGCGAAATTGATGCTGAGGACAAGATTGCACCTTTCTGTAATGAACACATGATTTCCTCGTTGATAATATTTTGTTTTGTTATATTCTTTGGCAAGGGGAGGGGGGGGGGGTAGGTTAAAACCTTTAAATAGGCTGATTTTCGAATTCCAGATGATAGCCGCTAAAAATTTGAAGTAAGGTTTGATCTGGAGTCAGCTGCTGCCAAATTTCGGGAAAATGTTGCAGTCGAGAAGTGTGATGCACAAACCTCAATCCAAGACCTTCTAGTCAGGCCCCGGGCTGGGCTTGCACCGACTGTCCTTCAGTTTAATTGTTTTTTAAATTAATTTCAATCGGATTGTCGTGATTTAATCCCAATGTACGTTCTTTAAATCATGTGTTATTCAGACATCTCTAAAACATTATTTGAAAAACAAAACTTCTGTATCAAACTTTAAAAACAAACATTTAAATTATTACATAACGTGACTAAACACCCGCTGTTGTAAAGTGTCTTATTTTGTAAGTTTTTTTTACATTATTAATTCTGTTTTTGAATCTATTTATTTTATTTTATTATTCGCTAAACAATAGATTATCGGAGAAATTGTAGAAAGATAGAAATCGTATCCATCACTGTGAAGATATAGAAATTTTCACTTTCACGGTATCAATCAAAATGGTGGCTTTCAAAGCATCACTTCAAGGTGAATACGAGTCAAATTATCACTGAAAATGATCAATGTCTTCTAGAAACGTATAATGAAAAGTAAATCTAATGTGTCTGAGTGGATACCGATCATTTGCAGCAATAATTCAACAGGTATTCACCTTGAATTGATGCATGAAACCCGCTAGTCCAAACATGGCCTGAACGTCCGTAATATTATAAGTTATTCTGTTTGTTGACAGGTGACATGGTCTCACGTTCCCTGCATGAAATTTATATTCAACCGAGGCGTCAGCCGAGGTTGAATATATGTTTCATGCAGGGAACGTGAGACCATGTCCCCTGTCAACAAACAGAATAACGTATATGTCCCGTTCTTACACAAGTAAAACTAAATTGGAAAAAAATGATAGAAGTTAACACCTTACCGAAACAACGTCTGCTTTCTAATATTAGATGTACAACAACACATTTTAAAATGATTCGAATGAAGCGATTCCAGTTTATGTTACAGTAAATTAGAAAAAAAGAGACCTTAGAATCTAATCGGTTTCATAAATAATTACACATGTTAACTAATTATTTGTACGTAATAACGGTACTTTTGTGTGTATTTTACTTCAGTTAAATGTATTTGTCTCAGCTGATTTCAAGTGAAAAAAGACATTGCGATGAACCGTTGCTCATGACAACGAGACGCTGTCCTTGACAGTGGTCATAAGAATCGCTGACAATAGACATATGCGCGTGCCCGGCGACATAAAATAAAATCAACGAGGCATTGACCAATCACTGCAAGATATTGGGGTTGGTGTCGGGACATAAGTTTTTGGTTTGGTACGTCCTTTCAAAGGACGTACCAAACCAAAAACTTATATTGCGGACTTTCAGGCCATGTTTGGGGTAGAAACCCGCTAGCTGAATCAGATTGCAAGACACCATCTGTTCCGAGTATCAATTAAATCAATTCCGCGTTTCAATGATTCAATGCGCTGTTTACTTTCATGCATCAGTTCATGGTTGAAGCGAATGGAATTATCAGATTCCTATAAAAAGCGTATAATAAAAAGAAAATCTATTGTTTTTGAGTGAATACCGAAAATTATCTCACCAGTGACAGAGACAAATGGTTATTTTCGCTCGCGCAAGCGCTCACTAAAAATAAACATTCGTATCGGTCACTCATGAGATAATTTTCGGTATCCACTCAAAAACACTAGATATCCTCTATTTATCCCGTTCCTCTATTTTTGCCATTTTCCATTATTGCAATTTTTGGTCTCTACGATTTTTGTCATAGCAATTTTCGTTATTGCCATTTTCGCGGTGCATCTTGTAACCCACTCACAGGGCATATTAAATGGACGAGTGATCTTTACTTTAATTTTGCACAAAGCTAAACAAATTGTAAAGGTCGAGTTCATAATTAATGTGACTAAGGAAATGAGTTAAAAGATCATCATGGCACTATTTCGGCCACAGGTCTTTTTCTTTGATTCTCTAATTAAACTGTATTTATTCATTGATTGGTGTTTAAGGTCACATATTTCTGCACAATGGCTAATTGTGTCCGCAACATGGAGATAAAGTCAAGTTTAGTCGATCGTTTTTACCCATGTTGCCCATTTTAGAAGACTTCCACCCGAAGCATTTGTGACTGGATCCTATTTTAACAGTAAAACATAGCTTGTTTATCAAAGTAAACAAGCACTGCTTCATTTCTAGGGGCTCCCACGGGGGTCTCTATTTAAAATAACTTTTCTTCAATGTGGCGTAAGATTGTAGGAAAGCCAGATGACTTGAGAGATGTTGTGGGGAGGGGGTAATGTGCTTTGAATGGCTTCAGACAAGGATCTGGGACAGGTTCATATCATTCTGATGTAAAATTCATGAGCAAAAAATCACACATTTTTAAAACGCTGAATCCATTTACCCACCCCTATGTTGTGTCTGCAAGCTCCCCACCCCACCCCTGGAATTCCAGGAACACAATGCCAAGATCATAAAGGATTATTCCCTCAAGACTTTACTCCGACTAAGGTTGTACACTGCAAAAAACTAGGTTCTCTTTAGAACCAAAACTGGTTCTATAATCTTGTCCCTGAGATGGAACCAGTTCTGTTTAAAGAGTATTTATTTCAAATCAAATAAATTTATAAAGATTAACATTAAATATTAACAGAATTAAACATAAATTGAGGGGGTGTCAGTCGTAAGTTTAGAGCTTATACGAGGTTGTCTCAAATCATTATTAAGCAAACGAGATATGAACAGTTGGCATATCGAACCAGTTTTGGTTCTATACAGAACCAAAACTGGTTCGATATGCCAACTGTTCATATCTCCTTTGTTTCAAAATGTTTGGAGACTGTGTTGAATACGCTCCAAGTTTACTGCTGAATCTACTTAAGTTCATGTAATATTCTGTTAAAATTGAATGCTAATCTTGGTAAATTTATTAGGGGATGATGCACGCTCAAAATTTTTTTTTTAAAATCCAAGATGACGGAATGGCGGCCATTTTTGTTGTGTTTTTTAAACTTTTTTTCTCTACTTTCATGTTACCACCCCTCCCACTAACATGGTTAAAGCTACACTTTGCATATTTGGCACATGGATAGAGGGTTGGGAGGGGATGATGCACGTTCAATATTTTTTTTTCAAAATCCAAGATGGCGGCGTGGCGGCCATTTTTGTTGTGTTTTTCAAGTTTTTTCTCTATTTTATGTTACCACCCCTCACTCCAACATGGTTCAAGCTACACTTTTTATATCTGGCACATGGATAGAGGGTTGTAATGGGATGTTGCACGTTCAATATTTTTTTTCCAAAATTCAAGATGGCGCCATGGCGGCCATTTTTGTTGTGTTTTTTTAAGCTTTTTTCTCTTTTATATTACCACCCCTAACTCCAACATGGTTCAAGCTACACTTTTTATATCTGGCACATGGATAGAGGGTTGTAATGGGATGTTTCACGCTCAATATTTTTTTTCAAAATCTAACATCTGTCTGTCTGTCCGTCTGTCTGTCTGTCTGTTTTTATGTTACCACCTCTCCCTCTAATATGCTTCAAGCTACACCTTTCATCTTTGGTACATGGATAAATGGTTCTGAGGGGATGATGCACAGTCAATATTTATTTTTCAAAATCCAAGATGGCAGAATGGCGGCCATTTTTGTTGTGTTTTTTAAGCTTTTTTCTCTATTTTATGTTACCACCCCTCCCTCCAACATGGTTCAAGCTACGCCTTTCATATATGGTACATGGATAAAGGGTTGTGAGGGGATTATGCACGCTCAATATTTTTTTTTCAAAATCCAGGATGCTTATATACTCTAGTGTCTTCTGTGACAAAAACACCTTATGTCACAAAAGCGCCGTAGGGGACTAATACCACCTCGGTGGTCAAACACTTGTTTGATTTAAAATAAATGCTGTTTAAACAGAACTGGTTCCATCTCAGGGCCAAGATTAGAACCAGTTTTGGTTCTAAAGAGAACCTATATTTTTTGCAGTGTATGACATCTTTTCGTTACTGAGAATTTCTGTTGGGCATCAGTAAACACAACGTTTAGAAATCCATACAAGCTTGTTTATTCTGATTCTAATTCGTCTGCTGTCAGTAGGCGGGTTTTGTGGTTTGATTGATTCAGAAGATATATAAATTGCATGGCAATCACAATTTTCTTTGTCAGATGACGTTCTATAACTTACCTGTGGGGAAAATTGATTGTCTACAGTTTACGCGTTCAGGTAAAATCGATTCACACTTCAAGGAGATTTGTGTTCTTGGATTGTTTTAGACGTCACAGCAGTGATGGATCCCGAGAAATTCAAATAGGCTCACTGGGTAAGTTTACCTATTTCTGTACTGCAATTTGCCTCAGTTCCTGTACACGAGAACCTTGGAGTGAGTTTACCTTGACAGAACAGGGCTTAAAATTCATGCGAAAATCAGAATCCGATTTTCGCAAGGAAAAAAATTGAGAATAAACTTTGCAATATGTTCATTTGATTCCTAGCAGAGATTTTTAACCCTTTACCCAACGCAGACGATATCAAATTTATTATTTTAAATACCATTTTTTTCAAATTTTTCAAAAAATTTCAACCAAACCATATAATGTGACCCTTTGAAAAATAATATTTTTTCAGCTGCTGAATTTGCATATTACGCGGTCGGATGCGGCCGGATCCCGAGAGATTCAAATAGGCTCACTGGGTAAGTTTACCTATTTCTGTATTGCAATTTGCCTCAGTTCCTGTACACGAGAACCTTGGAGTGAGTTTACCTTGACAGAACAGGGCTTAAAATTCATGCGAAAATCAGAATCCGATTTTCGCAAGGCAAAAAATTGAGAATAAACTTTGCAATATGTTCATTTGATTCCTAGCAGAGATTTTTAACCCTTTACCCAACGCAGACGATATCAAAATTTATTATTTTAAATACCATTTTTTCAAATTTTTCAAAAAATTTCAACAAAACCATATCATGTGACCCCTCGTTGGAATGAGCTCGACGAGCTCGTTCCAACGAGGGGTCACATGATATGGTTTTGTTGTAACTTTTTGAAAAATAATATTGTTTCAGCTGCTGAATTTGCATATTACGCTGGCGGATAGGGCCGATTCGTTGAGTAAAGGGTTAAAGAGTTTTCGAAGGATTGGAGATTTCTATTTATTTTTTGCTCCCTCATAATAATGGACACTTTGACTTCGCAGTGGTGTTTATTTATTTATTTATTTATTTATTTATTTATTTTTTATTGGGGTTTAATGACACTTTAGACAGCTAGGATCACCTCGAGTCGGACAGTTTTACGGATGGAGGAAGCCGGAGTACCCGGAGAGAACCACTAAGTAACGGCGAGCAACTGTCAGACTCCCCAACGTACTAACTACACATAACCAGGGTCGGCATTGGTTGAAGACAAGTGCACCATCGACGTGCAGTTCGCTTTAGTACACGGCGCCACCATTCCCCCACGTGGACAATCGAGATGAAGTGCCTTATACAAGGACTTTACACAGTCACCCTGGGATCGAACCGCGGACCTTACGGTTTGAAGACCAATTCCGTAAACACTGAGCCACTGCACTTCCAATGAGGTCTAGTGAAGTCTTGACTGCCTGGGCACAGGCAGTCAAGACTTCACTAGCCACCACTGCCAAAGCACTGAAACTTCCACCAGACCACCCAAACCCTGTATGTTGTGCTACAAGTACGAGCAGAAGTAGGGCAAAAACCTCTTCAAATTAAGTTTTAAACTCTTGTAAAAATACAAATATGAAATATTTTCTGTGTACCATTCACTACTTAACCCCTTAAACACGAGAGGCCCTTTTGGGGGTCCAGGAACATTATACTTTCGTTAAGTAGGATGGCTGCTAAGTTAAAAGTGAAGGGTCGATCAATCAATATTTTCAACGTGCAACCTTGTAAATGCTAATTTGTCTACCCCTAAATAAGAAATCTGGACTCTTCCAATTGCTTCTATTGGACTGACATGGAAGATTCCACTAGTGTTCAAAGGGTTAATTCCGCAAAATATTATAGTAGCACCACATGTTAAATTATATAAGAAATGTAAATTGATGCTCCCATCAGGAGTTCGCGAGAACCAATATTGATTCTCGCGAATCGGTATAAATTTTAAAGTCTGCTGAAGATTTCCAGTTAGAAATATATGTAAATTCTCCTTAATAAAAACTTTTTGACATGTTCTCACCAAATGAAATAACTTTTTTCATAAAATATTTATCCCCTTTATACAACAGGTGATATTTGTTTATTTATTGGTGTTTAAGGTCACATATTTCTGCACAATGGCTAATCATGACCATGACAGTTTTACGAGTGGAGGAAGCCGGAGTACCCGGAGAGAATCACCTAGCAACGGCGGGCAACTGTCGGCTCCCCAGCATACTAACTCCACACAAGCGGGGTTAGCATTAGTTGAAGACAGGTGCACCTTCGGCGTGCAGTCGCCTTCGCACACAACGTCACCGTGCCCCCACATAGGCAATTTGGGTGAAGTGTCTTGCCCGAGGACATAACGCGGTTGCCGCAGGTGGGATTCGAACGGAGGACCTCTCGGCTTGCAGCCTGCATCTCTACCTACTGACCCACCGCGCCCCCACAACAGATGATAACAAAACCAACCAAGCGAAGGCTGCTTTTCATTGAGTCTATTGGGATATGGCATGTGATGCATTAAACTGGAAATTAACTTCTTTCTTTTAACCAGTTTGCACGCTTATTTATAAGTAGTAGTGCTCGCACGTTTCAGGGATCATTGGCAGGACCTCGGTGCAGGACCTCGGAAGTGACGTCATGTCACGTGACCCAGTGGCGCCATGTTGTGTTGTCATGGTAACCCGCGTGAGCGGCCATGTTGTGACGTCATCTCCATAGTGATACGTGGTGGTAGTACGCATGCGCAGCGCGTGTTGTTAGGGTGATATGAGCTTCCGTCGTCCATTTTGTATACTGGAAGCCGCTATCTTGGTTTCTATGGTAGCACGTGATTGCTATGTTACCTAAGGCCTACAATAGGACATGGGTATGTTCGGAGGGTATGTTCGATTGAATCGGAGTATTTTCTGGAACGACTTCCATGGATAATTACCACAAACAACCCGACAACTTGTATTATTTCGAATTCTTTCAGAATTCTCTGCTTCTATCTATATATGCAATAGTTATCGTTTATCTGGCCATGTTCCTTTATTCTAGAGTATACCCCAGCAGCGTAGAAGAGCCTATCAACTGGAACAGTTTACCTTATTATTGCTATATTTAGCAATTTCTGGTCTTTTCTTGTTAGTTCTGACCCTATTCTAAGTACTCTTGTTGTTTCATTTATCTAGATTATAACTAACCAATCAGATTGCTTGATTTCCCATAACCTGTATGCAGGGTTATCTCCCTTGTGTATAACAAAAAAACTATATCCAATCGCCATATCCCATGGAATCCCATAATTTTGCAAAACACCTGTGGCTATGGAATCCCTTTTTTGTCGTATGAGGCCATGAGGGCTATGTAAAAGCCCTCAATGAGTCCTCATTTATTATCCCTCATAGCCTCATTGAATTTTGAGGTTATGAGGACCTTGAAAAATCCCTCAATGAGGTATAATTTTCTACGACTCTTAGCCTCATTTCAGTATTTAACAGGTATATCCTATGGAATCCCATTTTGGAAAACGTCTGTGACTGTGGAATCCCTTTTTTGTCGTATGAGGCCATGAGGGCTATGTAAAAGCCCTCAATGAGTCCTCATTTATTATCCCTCATAGCCTCATTGAATTTTGAGGTTATGAGGACCATTAAAATTCCCTCAATGAGGCATAATTTACTACGACTCTTAGCCTCATCTCGGTATTTGAGGATACCCATGGCCTGGTATTGTATTATTCGAGGATACCTTTTATGGGATACTTATCTGAGGATACTATATAGGCTGTACATATCCATATAGGTGTCTTGCTGGTCCTTAGTACTATTAATCCACCTGATGTTTTATGTTATCCTATAACTGGTATAGGTAGTATGCAATGCTAGGCATAGGGGTATTGTGGGTAGGGGTACTGCCTGGTAGTTTAGAACGGTACTATAGTATGGGCGGTATATACACCTATAGGCCCCTGTTAGTGCTTGGTACTATTAACCAACCGATTGCTTTGTTTTATTATATGGCTGGTATATGTAGTACGTTATGGTAGCCCTAGTGATTTTGTGGGGGTGGGGGTAATGCTTGGTAGTTTAGAACGGTAGAATAGCATAGGCTGTACATATCCCTGTAGGTCTCTTGCTGGCCCTTGGTACTACTGATCCACCAGATGCTTCATATTATTGCATATATACATAGAAGCAGAGAATTCTGAAAGAATTCGAAATAATACAAGTTGTCGGGTTGTTTGTGGTAATTATCCAGGGAAGTCGTTCCAGAAAATGCTCCGATTCAATCGAACATACCCCCCGAACATACCCCTGTCCTATCGTAGGCCTTAGGTAACATAGCAATCACGTGCTACCATAGAAACCAAGATGGCGGCTTTCAGTATACAAAATGGACGACGGAAGCTCGTATCACCCTAACAACACACGCTGCGTATGCGTACTACCACCACGTATCACTATAGAGATGACGTCACAACATGGCCGCTCACGCGGGTTACCATGACACCACAACATGGCGCCACTGGGTCACGTGACATGACATCACTTCCGAGGTCCTGCACCGAGGTCCTGCCAATGATCCCTGAAACGTGCGAGCACTACTACTTTTATATTTATTTATTTATTTATTGGTGTTTAAGGTCACATATTTCTGCACAGTGGCTAATCATGACCATGACAGTTTTTCGAGCGGAGGAAGTTGGAGTACCCGAAGAGAATCACCGAGCAACGGCGGGCAACTTTCGGCTCCCCAGCATACTAACTCCACACAAGCAGGGTTAGCATTGGTTGAAGACAGGTGCATCATCGACGTGCAGTACGTCTTAGTACACAACGTCACCGTGCCCCCACGTAGGCAGTGGGGGCGAAGTGTCTTGCCCAAGGACACAACGCGGTTGCCGCAGGTGGGATTCGAACCGAGGACCTCTCGGCTTGCAGCCTGCACCTCTACCAACTGAGCCACCCCCCCCCCCCCCCACCAGCTTGCACACTTTCAATGCCGTGTGCTATTTCAAATACATCTCATTTCTGGCGTGCGTTGTTGCTCTTATACATCTATAGCAGAGGTGGGCAATATACCGAAAAACCGAAACGATACCGCTATCATGGGGATACTGAAACACCGAAACGATACCGCTATCGTGGGAACACTGAAATACCGAAACGATACCGCGATCATGGGGATACTGAAACACCGAAACGAATCCGCTATCATGGGGATACTGAAACACTGACACGATACCGCTATCATGGGGATACTGAAATACCGAAACGATACCGCTATCATGGGGATACTGAAACACCGAAACGACACCGCTATCATGGGGATACTGAAACACCGAAACGATACCGCTATCATGGGGATACTGAAACATCGAAACGATACCGCTATCATGGGGATACTGAAAAACCGAAACGATACCGCTATCATGGGGATACTGAAACATCGAAACGATACCGCTATCATGGGGATACTGAAAAACCGAACCGAACCAATCATTGAAAACAGAAACCGTCTATATTTTCAAATTGACCTACATTCACTATTTATAAGGCCTTGTTGAGGCTTGACAGCAGTTGAAGGGTTCGTTTTCATGAAAGAAGTGACTGATTTTCTTTTCAGTTCGGTTAATGCTTGTGAGTCTGGCTGTTGACATGAATTTCGACTAGACTACAATCTGTACAGTGACGCCTATAGTCAAGTCTTGGCTGCCTGTTAAGGCAGCCAAGACTTGAATAGCCCAGGGGATTTGTCTAATACCAGCAGAGATTTTAAACGATGGCATGCTATGTACACATGCTCTGGGGTTGCAAAGGCCTGATATATGCTTTTAAAGATTAAAGTCTGTTTGGAATAAGTCACACAATTACTGTAGATATGGAGAGCGCGGTTACCCAGTGGTAGACTGTTCGACTTCTATGCAGAGGTTCCGCGTTCGATCCCTATCCAGGACGACCCGCGTTGTGTCCTTAATTGGGCAGGGCACTTTATCCCGGTTACCTACATGGGGGCACGATGACGCCGTGTACTAATGCGTACTGCACATCGATGGTGCACCTGTCTTCAACCGCTATAACCCTGCTTGAGCGGAGCTTGAACAGAGTTAGAATGTTGGGGACAGTTGCTCGTCGTTGCTCGGTGGTTCTCTCCGGGTACTCGGGCTTGCTCCATCCGTAAAACTGTCACGGTCACGATTAGCCATTGTGCATACGTATGTGACCGTAAACACCAATAAATAAATAAATAAATAAATAAATAAATAAATAAATAAATAAATAATACTGTACAGGCCTGGCATTCTTAAAAAAGCAGAGGGCTAAAAATCGCCGCCCCCCCCCCCCCCCCTCACATGGCCTAGGCGAGCGATTAGCTCTCCTCAAGCTTACAAAAGTAAAATATGGCGAAATGAAGTTTTACTGTTGATGAATTCTGCCTGATGGGCTTTGTAATTTATTTGGTGCTGCTAACAAGGTAGTCTGTATGAGACGGCTACACTACCCCTCCCACACCTCCGGGCCTCGGCAAGGCCCGGAGGTGTGGGAGGGGTAGTGTTTCCGTCTTACTGAGACCACTAACATAGCAGAGATCTGAAAAGATGTGGGTTTTTGGAATAGGCGGTTATGGAAATCATTATTTTCTAAAGCCAGGAGGGCTAGTTTTCGCCCTCCTCAGTTTTTTTAAGGCGAGCAGTAGACGAGCGAATAAATCGCTCTCCTGAAAATGCCAGGCCTGCAGACTGTAGATATGATTTCTGTTGGCACACAAATGCCAATATTGATCTCTTTGACAATGGCATTTGTGACACTGTGGTAGAATAACAAAAAAAAAAAAAAAAGAATTATTCTGCATTTTCCTGGTGTGAATTCCCACTTGGTTTTATCAGGAAATCTCCGATACGGAATACCGAACCGATACCGCGGAGTGCTCGCATAACAATACTGAAACCGGTGCCAAACTCAAAACTCCAATACCACCCATCTCTAATAATTTAATTTAATTTTAATTTAAACATATTTTATTTACCTCCAAAGTAGATCAGGATTGACGAACAGACTTGTGCCTATATTAACCACCCATCTCTAATGATCTATAGCCAGTGGTGGACAAGTGCAGATTGTCACCTGGTGCCAACCTTGCGTGCCACCCTATCACCATGAATTGCTGAATATTTTTTATTGCCTGATTTTATTGGCTGATTTTGTACAGACATCTGGATTTCGTGGCTTTACTTACATATTTTCCCGACACCAGAGATACCACTTTGGGCAGCTGCCTCCTCGCCCCTCCCTTATTAACCGTCCCTGCCTATTTCTTATTGAGGTAAGCCTTTTATACATGTAGCAAAGTACCAGCAGAGTAATGTATCAGTAGATTTTAACCAATATTTTGTTTGCGGATTTAGCCTAACGTTGAAGAATATTGATCACGTGCAAATTCCATGAACCGCGAGTGGTTCACGGTAAATTTACGCGTGATCAATTTGTTTCGCCACCTCGTGGATTTCTAACATTCAGGATTCAATTCTTATGTTTATTTTCTTCATAAAGCCAGATTATTTTATGGACGGGCAGCATATCGAGTTGGCTTATCTGCAAGGCACAGCCCTGACTAACTATAATTCGCTCAAGGTGTATCAGTGTTCGTACAGGTCCTTGAAGGCGCTTGAAAGTGCTTGAATTAAAAGATCGAAATTCCAGGGCCTGGAAAGTGCTTGAAAATCAAATCTTCAGCAGTAAAGTCCTGGAAAGTGCTTGAAAAATATGTACTGTAAATAATCTAGCGTGTTATGAAAATTGCTGCAATAACTTGCATAATTGCATAGATTGACAGTGCATAAAGTCGGTGTTTTTTTTTAAATAAAAAAACAGAGCGAGCCTCCTTAACCCTTTACCTAACACGAAAAGCAGACGACATTTGCAAACAACATTCTTGAATAACTATTTTTGTTCATTTTTGTTTCAAAAACATAGGTTATGACCCCTCTTTGGAACGAGCTCGACGAGCTCGTTCCAAAGAGGGGTTATAACCTATGTTTTTGAGACAAAAAATGAAAATTATTTGGCGATTTTTGAGAATAGCGCTGACCGATTTTGGCCGTTACGTTGGGTAAAGGGTTAATCATGCATCAGGTATTATTATGTTATAAACAGGTACGCAAGTATGAAATA
The DNA here is from genome assembly GCA_031216915.1 of Pictodentalium vernedei. Taxonomy (NCBI): domain Eukaryota; kingdom Metazoa; phylum Mollusca; class Scaphopoda; order Dentaliida; family Dentaliidae; genus Pictodentalium; species Pictodentalium vernedei. The sequence goes on from CM062293.1 coordinate 502,661,065, forward strand.
TGGTCGGCATTATTCTATCAGAAGGTCCTGGAAAGGTCCTGGAATATGCTTGGAAGAAGTTCTTGAAAGTCCTGGAACTCTCGTAGAGCTCGTTCCAAAGAGGGGTCATAACCTATGTTTTTGAGACAAAAAATGAAGAAAAAAAATGAAAATTATTTGGCGATTTTTGAGAATAGCGCTGACCGGTTTTGGCCGTTACGTTGGGTAAAGTATTAATCATGCATCAGGTATTATTATGATATCAACAGGTACGCAAGTATGAAATATGGTCGGCATTATTTTATCAGAAGGTCCTGGAAAAGTCCTGGAATATGCTTGGAAAAAAATCTTGAAAGTCCGAGAACTTTTATTTCTGAAGGGTGTACAAACCCTGTGTACTCATAGAAAGAAACAAAACAACGTAACTTCTGATACAAAATAGTTCTCATAAACTGTCAGAACAGTGCCTAAAATACAACTCACGGTCGAGTCGGGGAAACCGTTTATTTATAGAACGTAAACAGAAATTACAGAATGTAAAAACAGACTGTGGAAAATCGAATGTATTGCGTAATATCAATGCGCGATGTTCGAATGTCACATGATCAGCTGGTATTCATGGGCTAAATCACATGGTGACGGGTCGTTTCGTTCCTTTTCCCTTTCGTCCCCCGGGTCGTTTCGTACCTTTACCCTTTCGTACTGGGTCGTTTCGTACCCTTTTAGGTACGAAACGAATCACCAAAATAAAAAGGCACAAAACGACTCACATAAAAAGGTGTGGGGGGGGGGGGGCGAAACGACTCAGTTTTAGAGGGAAGTGACGACGAGCGTACCTAAATGACAGCTACGACAAAAAGGAGATATTGGAAGTATTTAATTCGCCGGACCGGTAGTGGACTGCCAATAGAGAAGAGTGAGGAAAAACGGGATAACTTGACAAAAAAGAGATATTCGAAGTATTTAATAACGAAATAACTTAATAAGCTAACACTTGAAATAGTGAAGGCCTGTGCCGATCGTAAACAGTAAGGAAAACGTGGTGTGTGTGTGTGTGGGGGGGGGGGGGGGTTAAGGTGTTTGGGAGAGGCGCTCAAAAAGGGACCTTGGGTGAAATCATTTCTTATTTTTTGTTGTGCATTTAACTAGTGGAAAATTAACACAGGTTAAGAGAGGGGGTGGGGTGCAGGGGGAATGGTGGCCAAAGAGTTATTATTAAATACGCACGCAAAACTTTGAAATGGGGGAAAAGGTTAACGGCACTTCAACTGGAGGTTGGCAGTTGGCCCTAAGGGATTTCTTTGGGGGGGGGGGGTTAAAATCTTCTGGGGACGATGCATATTGACTCTCGGTAACTGGCTTTTGAGATCGTTTGATGCTTATTTAACTTGTGAAGAATTGTGGCGTCTTTTGAAAAATCGCTACGCTCAATTCTTCAGAAGTTAAATAAACACGCAGAACTTGGAAACAATTTAAAAAGTCAAACTTCTAATTGATGACTTAAATGAAGTAATTCTTGTCAGTAGAAGAAGAAACAACAGAACGATGTGATTACATGTTTTTATTTCAAAAGAGTTTGAGCATTTTTTTCAATTTTCACAAAAAGAAATAAACAACAAAATAGCACTTTCGAAATTTTACAACAACGGTGTTTCTCAAGTTCATTCATTCACACAAATATAATAAAATAAGAAACAAAATGGCATAATTTTTACAAAAGCACTACTTTGAAAGCTCTTTTGTAACCCATATAAGAGAAGTGTCAAATACGTTCTGCCTTAACATTAGTCACATTTCAAGTGTTGTTACTAAAATTTGATGCCACAGTTCCACAAATTAATAATCAAAAACATTACGATTAATCGTTTATTTTATTATCAAAGAGATTAACTGCTCTATCAGCCAATAATTAACATTCTTTTTAACACCGCTAATAATACTACAAACAGATCAACTGAATTAAAAACAATGCAGTGATGTCCACGACAAGACTGCATTGTTTTCAATTTGTTTGACTTGTTACCCACCTTCCTATCTTAACCCGTCTAATACTCTACGTTGCCTCAGAACTTTGACCCCCCCCCCCTTACTGAAATTCCCCCTTAGAAGGACCCCCTCCCTGGTTCCTCCACAATCCGACATTTAACCCTTTACCACAGTATTTTAACCCATCTGCTACAGGTCAAAGTTTTTTCAGGCCGATGGCCTTTCTTCGGTGGAAGTTTCTAAAAGTTCACCTGTACTGCATGAAAATTTCAGTTAATCTGTAAATATTTTCAAATGAACGGGGTAATGATCCCGAATTAATTCAGAAGTTTCATCTAAGTCGATCTAATGGACGCTCGGTTGAACTGCCAGGTTCATTAGATGTTGTTTCTTGTAGAACGTTCGAACTATTTACAACACTGAAACTCCGCTTTGTGGGGCTGTGTGTCTTCGCAGTGTGAGCACCCTCCACAAAGTCCGGGTAAGAAACTAACCTTTTTTCAAAATCTACCCTAAATATTCGAGGGGCACCATTTGTTACTCCGCAGTAGTTGCGAATGTGTTTTTCGACCCTATTCTGCCGGAGAGGGGTGAGAGGGGTCGATGACGTCATCTTAATTAAAATGTTACGTAAGGTAATTAATGTTACTTAATGATTTTTTTTAATCACTTTAATTAATAATTGTTGCTTAATTAATTTTAATTAATGACTGTTGCATAATTAATGTAATTAATGTAATTAATGAGTGTAATTAGAGTTGATTATAATAATTAGTATATTAATAAATGAATTAATATTGACGTACTGGACATATATATGAATGCTATCGACTGACTGACCCGCACAGGTGAACATCACGTGTCTGGGTATAATTAAATCGATTTTTTTCTTTTCAAACGCCAACTACTGACAGATGTTGAAGCAATTAAATCTTTTGTCACACTTTAACGACCGGTCATAAATATCGTTAGACTGGACATGCTATCATGTATTTAAAAATCAATGATGATATCACGTGACAAGATCCCGATTGCCTACATGGGGGCACGATGACGCTGTGTACTGAGGCGTACTGCACGTCGATGGTGCGCATGTCTTCAACCAATCTAACCCTGCCTGTGCTGCGATGCAGAGTTCAGAGTTACAATGTTGGAGAGCTGACAGCTGCTCGTCGTTGCTCGGTGGTTCTCTCTGGGTACTCCGGCTTCCTCCACCCGTAAAACTGTCACGGTCACGATTAGCCATTGTGCATAAGTATGTGACCTTAAACACCAATAAATAAATAAATAAATACGTGACAAGATGTGTCTTGCTTTTACCTGAAGACTGTGAACGACTCCATTGTGGATATTTTTATAGGTGTAATTGGATTTAATAACTTGGCGTGATTCTTACATATTAATAAGGCTAGTTTATTCTTCTCGGTTTTATGGCTGTCGAAAAACTCTCATAGACCAAGGTATTCTGATTTTACGCCTCACGTGATGAAGTAATTTTTTAATCCGATGACCACATGAACAAATAACATTTCGGTTTTTGAAAAGCGGGCGTGTTTGTTTTTTCCCCTATAAAGTCTGACGATTCGAACCTCACTCTCATTAGAAACTGTGTCAGAAAAGCCAAGATGACAAGCATCGACTATACTTCAGTAAACAGCTATGAGCGAACCAAGAAGCAGCAAGCCAACGAAGAATTTGTATTAGCATTAAAAAAGTGGTGGGCAGCGACGCTCCCCACTAAGGAACAAGAAAAGGGACTAAAAGACTACCCGTTTGTTGAGGCTGCCAGACGTCCTTTCGGGGAGATACAATACAGAAATCGCCCCAAACACTGGTTTGATCTTCCTGTACACATGCAGGAGGAAGCACTAGTAGGGCCACTAACAGTTAACGAAGATTGGGAAAAGGATTTTTTCACCGAGGCGGAGGAAAAAAATAGCTTTCTATGGAAAGCAAAAAAACCGGCCCTTTTCAGGGCCACCATAATCTTAAAAAGAGTTGCTTTGTCACAAACACACACTTTTTTAACCAATCAGACACCTCCATTATCCCACACCCTCACCATCACACCCTGTATCCCCTCACAGTACCTAAAACTTTCCTGAACTCCCCTCCTCCAGGTCATCCAATACTAAAAAAAACTTTTAGAAACCTCTCTCCCCCTCCCCCAGCCCTTACAATAGCTAAATTATCTCGAACCCCAGTTCAGTTCTCTAAATGTAATGGACATGTCAGGCCCCCGAATATGCCTTCCCCACAATTTTGAGCGATCAAATTACCCTGATTAGTCTCCTCTCATAACTTACCACACTCTTAACCCATATTTACTGAGATTATCCCCCTAATAAATAGCGTATGTTCATTTAATATAATATATTAATAATTTTCGTTAAATAATTCGTTCCACAAGACACTTGTCGAAAAAAACAAAATGGCGCATTAGTTTGACAGAAATACGCGAATCGATTTATTCAGGAATGTCTGTCGGTTGTGTCCTTGGGCAAAACACTTCATCCCTATTGACCATGTGGGGGCATGGTGACGCTGTGCACTAAGGCGTACTGCACGTCGATGGAACACCTGTCTTCAACCAATGCAGACCCTGTGTAGAATCTTGACAGTTGCTTGCCGTTGCTCGGTGGCTCTCTCCGGCTTTCCCCACCCATAAAACTGTCTTGGTCATGATTAGTCATTTTGCAGACCTTAAACACCAATAAATAAATATAAATAAATAGTCAGTTATCAAAACAGCCCTTGAGTGTTTAACAGTTAATTGTGGACCAGTGCATTTAAAAATGAAAAAATTTGGGTGATAGCACTACGGACTGTGTTTAATCATAGAAAAATCACACTCGCGCTATTACTAATGATTTATTTTTGAACGTTCACTGAAGAATAACCCACTCATCTAAGTAAAAGCATGAAAGAGCTAATATTATCTAATTACCTATGTGGGGTGGGGTGGTCGGTAATGTTGTGAACTAGGGCGTACTACATTTCGCCAATGATAACCCTGTGTTCCATCGACGTGCAGTACGCCTTAGTTCACATCGTCACCATGCCCCCACATGGTCAATAGGGATGAAGTGTCTTGCCCAAGGACACAACCGACAGACATTCCTGAATAAATCGATACGCGTATTTCTGTCTAACTAATCCGCCATTTTGTTTTTTTCGACAAGTGTCATGTGGAACGAATTATTTAACGAAAATTATTAATATATTATATTAAATGAACATACGCTATTTATTAGGGGGATAATCTCATAGTAAATACAGGTTAAGAGTGTGGTAAGTTATGAGAGGAGACTAATCGGGGTAATTTGATCGCTCAAAATTGTGGGGAAGGGGTATTCGGGGGCCTGACATGTCCATTACATTTAGAGAACTGAACTGGGGTTCGAGATAATTTAGCTATTGTAAGGGCTGAGGGAGGGGGAGAGAGGTTTCTAAAAGTTTTTTTTAGTATTGGATGACCTGGAGGAGGGGAGTTCAGGAAAGTTTTAGGTACTGTGAGGGGATACAGGGTGTGACGGTGAGGGTGTGGGATAATGGAGGTGTCTGAATGGTTAAAAAAGTGTGTGTTTGTGACAAAGCAACTCTTTTTAAGATTATGGTGGCCCTGAAAAGGGCCGGTTTTTTTGCTTTCCATAGAAAGCTATTTTTTCCTCCCATCTCCGCCTCGGTGAAAAAATCCTTTTCCCAATCTTCATTAACTGTTGGTGGCCCTACTAGTGCTTCCTCCTGCATGTGTACAGGAAGATCAAACCAGTGTTTGGGGCGATTTCTGTATTGTATCTCCCCGAAAGGACGTCTGGCAGCCTCAACAAACGGGTAGTCTTTTAGTCCCTTTACTTGTTCCTTCGTGGGGAGCGTCGCTGCCCACCACTTTTTTAATGCTAATACAAATTCTTCGTTGGCTCGCTGCTTCTTGGTTCGCTCATAGCTGTTTACGGAAGTATAGTTGATGCTTGTCATCTTGGCTTTTCTGACACAGTTTCTAATGAGAGTGAGGTTCGAATCGTCAGACTTTATAGGGGAAAAAACAAACACGCCCGCTTTTCAAAAACCAAAATGTTATTTGTTCATGTGGTCATCGCATTAAAAAATTACTTTATCACGTGAGGCGTAAAATCAGAATACCTTGGTCTATGAGAGTTTTTCGACAGCCATAAAAACGAGAAGAATAAACTAGCCTTATTAATATGTAAGAATCACGCCAAGTTATTAAATCCAATTACACCTATAAAAATAGCCACAATGGAGTCGTTCACAGTCTTCAGGTAAAAGCAAGACACATCTTGTCACGTGATATCATCATTGATTTTTAAATACATGATAGCATGTCCAGTCTAACGATATTTATGACTGATCGTTAAAGTGTGACAATAGATTTAATTGCTTCAACATCTGTCAGTAGTTGGCGTTTGAAAAGAAAAAATCGATTTAATTATACCCAGACACGTGATGTTCACCTGTGCGGGTCAGTCAGTCGATAGCATTCATATATATGTCCAGTACGTCAATATTAATTCATTTATTAATATACTAATTATTATAATCAACTCTAATTACACTCATTAATTACATTAATTACATTAATTATGCAACAGTCATTAATTAAAATTAATTAAGCAACAATTATTAATTAAAGTGATTAAAAAAAATCATTAAGTAACATTAATTACCTTACGTAACATTTTAATTAAGATGACGTCATCGACCCCTCTCACCCCTCTCCGGCAGAATAGGGTCGAAAAACACATTCGCAACTACTCTCCGCTAACAGCTCACCGTAGCAATTTTAGGTGCACTTGTTGTGTCACGCTTTGTCTTGACAGAAAATGAGGCATTGAGCCTTCGTTTATAACAATCAGGGCCGGAGAGAGGGTAGGGGCCCGTGGTAGAAACCAGGGGGCCCGGAAGTTTGGGGGATGGGGCTTCGCCCAGGAGTCCAGGATTCTTGTGTCAGGCCTGGGCCTAGTCCAAACTTGGCCTGAACGACCGTATGTTAATTGGTTGGTTTGGTACGTCCTTTAAAGGACGAACCAAACCAAAAAATTAAAATACGGCCTTTCAGACCACGTTTGGACTAGCCTGGACCACCGAAGTTCTGAATCCTGTGCTAAGCCACCTCCCGCTTCGCGATCCCCGAACCAGGCCCAGCAAAATAAGCTGCCTGTCGTATTGGAATACTTGTTGCCACTCGCTTGTAAAGAAGGAATGGGAGTGTCCAATGGTTGTTCAGCATGATTCTTGAAGTGATAACTTCTTTAAATCAACGTGACGTAATAAAGTTATCTCTTCAAGATTGTGCAGCCACAAGCTATATATGTTTGTCACTGGAAACTCACTGATGAACTTGCAAATTTGAAACATGGCGATAAAAACGACATTTTGACGGCCAAAAAATAACGTGATTTTTCATCTCAAAAGCTGCCAGAAGTCTCCATTTAATAACTCATTTCGAAATGTTCTTGGGGGAGAACACCCCCAAACCATCCTAACATCGCTCTTGCCTTCAGCACTCATAGCTGGCGCCGTCGTCATCTGCATCACTATCCCGACACTTTCGAAAGGGGGCCCGTCACACGATTAACCATCGGGCCCGAATTTCCTCTCCCAGCTCAAATAACAATAATAAAAAAAAAATATTCCGCACACAGTTATATTCAGGATGGCGTGTTGTTTTTTTTTTTTGGCGGGGGGGGGGGGGGGGGGGGGTGGCGGTGGCTCATTGGTTAGACCGTCGGACATCAGATCAAAAGATCGAAGGTTCGATCATGGCTAACAATTTTCATCATTGGAAGAGATTTTCAGGAAAGTTATCTCCCCTCAATTTTTTCAAAGTTGTCAATGTTTTTAACACTGAGGGTATGAGAATTTTATATAAAAATTCAAATTTCGAAATGGTAGCGATATTGTATCATCGACGTGTGCATCATTTCACAATCTTCAGGCATTTTCCTGTAGGATAGTATGAAAATATAGAAGCTGTCTTTTTACACTTTTATTTCCCAATCACTTTAAACGGTTGACTATCATTCTCTGTTTAACCTTTTACCCAACGCAGACAATATCAAAATTTATTATTTTAAATATCATTTTTTTAAATTTTTAAAAAAATTTCACCAAAATCATATCATGTGACCCCCTCATTGGAACGAGCTCGACGAGATCGTTCCAAAGAGGGGTCGCATGATATGGTTCTATTGACATTTTTGGAAAAATAAATAATATTTTTTCAGCTGCTGAATTTGCATATTACGAGGGCGGATATGGCCGATTCGTGGGGTAAGGGTTAAACCCATTTAAAATAAGAAATCGGCGCTTTCAAGGTCTTTTCATGGACTGTTAGGGAGCGCGGTGGCTCAGTGGTTACGACACTGGATTTCAAACCGAATGGTCCGCAGTTTAATCCCAGCCAGGAGTCACTGTGTTGTGTCCTTGGGCAAGGCACTTCATTCCGATTGCCCGGGTGGGGGCACGGTGGTGTTGTGTACCAAGGTGTACTGCACGTCGATGGTGCACTTGTCTTCAAACAATGTCAACCCTGCTTGTGTGAAGTTAGTTCGTTGGGGAGTCTGACAGTTGCTCGCCGTTGCTCGGTGGTTCTCTTCGGGTACTCCGGCTACCTCCGCCAGTAAAACTGTCCGACACGAGGTAACCTTGGCTGTCGAAAGTGTCATTAAACCCCAAATAAATAAATAAATAAACTGATGATCTGTAGCTCCTTTTTTGTTCACTTTTTTCAAGTGTACGCATCGTGGCATATAATACAGACAGTGTCCTTTCATTAATGTAATACAGTAGAACCCTGTTAATTGAATAGGGACTTTGCCAATGAAAATTATTCAATTAACAGGAGTATTCAATTAACAGGGACTGTGTCACTTTCCTGTATTCTAGAGATAAACTTAGCATTTATTCTATTATATCTAGTTTGAGAGAGCTCCATGGGCTCTGTCAAACAAGATATAATAGATTAAATGCGTGTGTTGGATGTACTGAGGTCAAACAGGTCTATAAACAAAGGAAAACTGGGGAGAGCCAGGGTAATTTTTCGAAAGGTTACAGGATTTTTTATTCAATTAACAGGAGTTTACTCTATAACCTACATTCAATTATCAGGTCAAATTTGTATTGGAGGTATGGTAAATGGTTTTGTGTTGGGAAATTATATTCAATTAACAGGGTTATTCAGTTAAGAGATATCCAGTTAAGTGGGCTCCACTGTAGTCTTCTCTAGGAGGTAAGATTTGCTAGTTGTTTCCTAGAAAAGATAAAACCTAGCAAATTACCGTAAAATCACATTCGCTAAACAGAGAGCCAAAGTAGACTATTTACTTAGTTGATTCTAATTGCTTAATGTTACTAGGTGTGATACTGATAGATATGAGGGCGCGGTGGCGTGTGTGTGGCATAAAATGATATTTTAAGACACCTACGTAACCAGGTGTTCCTCCCTCGGTAGTAAATGTATCATATGGTTGGAATATTCTCCCACTGCATGACCAAAGTCAAATGAAGCACTTCTCATATTGACCAGGGTAAAACAGCACGGAGTTTATGGGGGGAGGATTTCCGATTTGTCAGTTTTGTGTCAAACACGTTGCCAAAGAATCACCCTGGGTCTCAAACGTAGGTTAGTCATTTTGGCTTCTCAGTCCACCCATTTCTACACTCGATTTTAGTTTCATCCGTCTAATCTGAATTTATTAAGCATTATCATGTGCAGAATTCGTAGAGGTAGTTAACTCAATGTTGTATTGAACCTGTCAATAGTTAATGTGAAGAGGGGAGATTCTTTGGTATCGGAAATCCATCCCTCATAAACTCTGCGCTGTTGCACCTTGGCCAATGTGAGTAGTGCTTCATTTGATGGGGCGGTCAGTAAGCTTGGTCAGACAGTAAGAGAGAATTCCAACCATGTGGCCCATTTATCACTACCCAGGGGGAAATATGTGTGTGACATAAAATGATATTTTAAGACACCTACGTAACCAGGTGTTCCTCCCTCGGTAGTAAATGTATCATATGGTTGGAATATTCTCCCACTGCATGACCAAAGTCAAATGAAGCACTTCTCATATTGACCAGGGTAAAACAGCACGGAGTTTATGGGGGGAGGATTTCCGATTTGTCAGTTTTGTGCCAAACACGTTGCCAAAGAATCACCCTGGGTCTCAAACGTAGGCTAGTCTTTCTGGCTTTTCGGTCTAAGAACGTGTTTCATATACTATCAATAATGCCACACAGTTGCTTCATATTAGCAAGTCAGACGAGAAAGTGAAATAGAAATGATGATTATGTGAGTTGAAAAAGGTCTACCATCTCTCCAAATTTGGCGAGGATGCATTACGGAAATTATGGGGCTCTGATATTATTAGTTATCCTTGTGTTTTCCAGGGTGTATGGGAATTTACACTGGTTTGGGAACTCATACACCCTTAGGTGAAGCCGAAGGGTGTATGAGTTCCCAGACCGGTGTAAACTCCCATACACACTGGAAAACACAAGGATAACGGATTTATTTCCAAGAATTTAGGTGTACTTAATACTTTAACCTAAATTGGGGAAAAACTGACAGAACATTTTTACTTTGTAAGTTTCTTAATAAAATGAGACAAATATGGATGTCATTGGAACTGGCTCAATGAGCCAGTTCCAATGACATCCGTATCTGTAATATCTGTAATATTTTATTTCACATAAATTTTAAATTTCCAGTATTTTTATTTTTGTTCAACCATAACCGAGCAGAAGGTATGAATTAATAATTAAAAAAGGGTACTTTTTAGTCATATGGCCTGTTATTGTGTATTCTAGTTTTCAGCTACTGTGGACTGCAAGTTACACCGCACCTCTCAGCCAATCAAAACGCAGTATCTTGTTTCATTTGAAAATAATACCTTTTACGCAATGAATGTCACTGTTATGCTACAATATATTGGAAGTTGTTCATTCACCTCAAAGGCTTGAAACCTATATTTGGTCAAAATCTGGTGTGTTATATGTGTTTGCAAAGTTTTCAGATCTCATATGCCAGGTTTCACTCCAGACTTTCAGTTTCTTCCTCAACATGTGCTACACACTATGGTCCAGGGATAATAGGCGGAAATTCATATTAACTAAACTGATTTCCTATTAAGAAACTGTTTATACCATAAGATGGAGAGTTTCCACGGTCAATAAACCCTTTATCAATAAGATATAATGTCCTGACTATTTGATAGTTCAGCCTTTTCTGACATTATATCACAAATTGAAGGGAATTGGTTTGAAGGCTATCCACTAAGCCTAAGGCTTGACTGATCAATAACAACCCTGCATTTTGCTCATGCATGTATATGACTGAAATTCATAATTACATTATGAGAGTCTGTGAAAGTCGTCAGCTGCATTTGGAAATTGTATTATACCACTGTATGATATCTGCCATTCATGGTGAGAAGAGTCATTTTATCGTCAGATCTGGTTAATTACTTTTATTTCAGATTACATAATTGATACTTCGTTAAACTGCTTCAACTTTTTTTCAAAATCGTGACCACTGATGGTGTGATGGGGAATGGTGAATGTCTACCCACATTCCTATGTTGCAAACCCCTATCATGTATTACTAATCCCCCCCCCCCCCCCCCCCCCGTTAAAAGATTGAGTGGTGGCAAAAACACAACACACGCTTCCAAGGTTAATTTGCACCACTTATTCGAAAGATAAGAGCTCATAGGAATAAAAGTTCAAGGCATGGAAAAAATGTGTTTTCAGAGCCGCTGACCTTCCGACCCATCTCTGCCTTGTGTTCGGAAAAAAATTGATGACCCCTCCACCTCCACCCCCCCCCCCTTCAACCTGTGCAATTGCGCGACACAGTCAATGATGATAGTATTCGATTCGATATCGATTCGATCTGAAATAGAGGCCAGTCAGGCCACTATTCAAGTCGATATGCGATTCGTGCAACTTCCCCCCCCCCCCCCCCCCCCCCCCCCGTTTTCTCCGGTACCTATTGAATCTCAGTAAAATGAACCAATTTATCCGTATCAGCATTAAAACTTTTTGAAGGGAAAATATGTTTTATTTAAATGGAATTTTCATTCAATATTAAATCGGAATCCATCCACAAATCGGAATTCATCCACAAAACTCGCCGCCGTCTAGCTTACAAAATTTTGTAGAATAACAAGTAATTTTCCTCGACTGATTCTTTCAATTTTCCTTGGCAGAATTTATTATGCAAGTCGTAAGGTGTTGAAATTAGAAACAGCATTTACAGTACGTGGAGAGTGTATTATCACTAAATCACCCGCAGAGAGGAGATTCCACCCAAGCAATAATTCCAAATTTGTTGTAAAGCATAACCAGCACAAGTAAAGTTTCAGCCAATGGACCTCCGGGTTCAACCCGGAGGTCCATTGGCTGAAACATTGCTTGTGTTTTTTGTCGATATGTACAAAATTTGAAAGTTATAGCTTGGGTGATAACTCCACTCCGCGGGTGATTTAGTTACAATCCACTCTCCACGTACTGTATTACACACCTGTTCTTTGGAATCTCAATCTACAGCAATACTAAACCATGCAGAAAATGAAAATCCGTTCCGCACATATGTGTGGAACAGAAATCGTTGACGGACCATTTTTATAAAGAAGCGAAATATCACTGAAATTTTCTACAAATCGTGTACCGCAATTACAATTTCAATCGCTAGCGATAGTTAAAAATCGACCCCTGAGTTGCAAAGTGTTCTAGGTGGAGGCGTTGATATAGGCCTTGCCTGTTCGCCGAAGCCTACTTCATTTAAGTGAAATAAATTATTGTTTATAAAAAAAAATGTGTTCTTTGTGCCAATAGAAAGAGTAAGACGGGTTCCCCTCGCAAATTTGGTTGGCGATAAAATGTGTTGTTTTTGTTGATACTTGTCAAATGAATTGCTGAGTGTCCTTCTACACGCTAAAAACTAAAGTATTAAAAACTACACTTGAAGTGCTGTATTTAACACTTACTAACTGCACTTGTTCAAGTGTAGATATCCCAGAACTTGACAGGTGTCGCAGTAATACCACTTGACAAGTGTAATGTCGCGACACTTAAAAGGAAACAACGCAGATGACGCGGATCAGGCTCGAACTCTCGAGCCTGATCCGCGTCATCTGCGTTGTGTCCTTTTAATTATGTACCCACCAAGCGCAAATCAAATCATGGACAATTCTGGAAGAACCACCAATGCTGGACACATGGGAAGTGCCATCCATTCAAGTTTCAGATGTCTGACGATTGTAATGTCTAAGTGCTTAAAGCATTGCACTTTGAGTGTTAAAATCAAAATCCTAAGAGTTAGAATGGGTTTAACACCATGAAAGTGTCAGTTTTAACACTTTAGTTTTTAGTGTGTAATAATTATTTTTATAGACGTGAAGGCGTATAATAAACACAGTTCGGCACACGTTTGTGAACGGGTTAATCGATATGGCACTTGTGCAATCGCAGAAGGATAAAACTCGAGGCTTTCGGCCTCTCGTTTTATCTTTTCACACTGGGAGTCGTGTCATTACTATTAACCCATTCACACGCGTGTGTCGTTCTGTGCATGTGTTGAAGGAGGCGTGAGAAACAACAAAAAATTAAGGTGGAGATAGTGTTAGTGAGTCTAATCCTTTACTCAAACGAAGAAGACTAACACTGATGGCTAAACTAAAAATATGTTTTTTTCCCCTAAAAAATAATTATTATCCTTTCCTTTGAACTCGTTACATTCTGGGATAAAAACTATATTTTTAGGCCGAAATTGGAAAAATATTAAAAGCTGTGTGGTGATTTTTGTGAATATCGCTGACCTGTTTAGTTTTCAGCTAATTCAATTTACAAGGATCGACGAACAAGTAGTGCCTGTTGAAACCAGTTTTGAAAAAAAAACAGCTTTTGAAAAAATGAAAAAATTTTTTTAAAAATTTCCAGTTTTGAAAAAATAACAAGTTTTGAAAAAAAAATAACCAGTTTTGACAAAAAGTTCCAGTTTTGAAAAAAACGACAATTTATTTCAAAAGTAATTTTTTTTTCAAATGTGGTTAGAATTTGTTTTTCAAAAGTGGTAAATTTATTTTCAAAAACTGTTTTTTTTCAAAAACGGTGATTTTTTTTTCAAAACTGGTGATTTTTTAAATTTTTTTTTATTTTTTCAAAAGCTGGTTTTTTTTCAAAACTGGTTTCTACAAGTGCCTAATGGAATTTATATGAACGCTTTCCCTTGGCCTAATGGCTTGAGTTTGTTGGATAACCTCCGTAGTAGCAACTTCGTGGCCTCGCTGTTCTCGGGGGCGTAAATTCTGAGGGGGATGACCCCCCTCCCCCCAAAGAACAAAACAATAATTCGATCATGGATGTGTAATAATAACCGTAACAGAACTAAATCTGAGAATCAACAACAATAACTCCAATTTTAATATCCTGAAATTTAATAAAGAAAAATATGTAAAGAAAATGATACAATATCTTTTACACTTGCAAATAAAATTCTTGAATAACTAGAAGCGAAATTTCACTGGAATTTTCTACAAATCGTGCATCGCAATTACAATTTGAATCGTTAGTGATAGCGAAAAATAGTAACACGGGTTCCCCTCGCAAATGTGGTAGGCAATAAAATGTGTTCTTTTGTTGACAGTTCATGCACTGAGTTCCAATGTGTTCTATGTGCCTTCTGGCACATAGAACACATTGAACCTCAGGGGACGACGAGTTGTTAATTGAATAGCTGAGTGTCCTTTTTAATAATTGTCTTTTTTATAGACGTGGAGACGTGTAATAAACACAGAACGAAACGCGCGTGTGAATGGGTCCAACGATTAAACCATTCACACGCACGTGTCGCACTGTGTATATGCTGATTATGTGCGCATTTTTCGTGTAATGCAAATTGAATATTTTCAACATCCTTTTGTTAGTGGCCCAAAAAAACAAGGGCCAAGATTGAAAACTTGTCCAGGTACAGTGATGTTAGATTTCAGTTAAGGTAAACGCCCTGACGTTTGTTAAAGTGAAAGCTGTAATGCTAGAGCGTAACAGCTTTCACGTCGTCAAACGTTATGGCTTGGGAGGAGTTATTACGATAATTGACGTCGCCATCTTAGGGGAGGGTGGGGAAATTTGCGTGGCCATGTTTTTCGCTGAAGTTCCAGTAATCCAGTTGCATATAGAATTATAGATCAGTGGCATATCTACTCTACTGAATCTGAATCTGAATCTGAATATTGTTACTGTGTCGGCGGCGTAGTCGCGTATTAAAACACTCTACAGCTCCCCTGGCCGTTTATTGCCGTTTCGTCAGTTAAAAGGGTTCCAACAAAACATAGACTAATTTCAAAAAGTGTACTGGTGTATTGCCAAGAAACATGTGTTTGCCATATTGCAGTGGCGTAGCTAAGGAGGGGAGGGGCATGGCCCCTAAAAATTACAATGGCTCGCTCAAGACGAGAAAATTAAAGCGCCAGAGGGTCCCAGATTCACTCTCAGGGCATTGAATTTTCAACATTTTCTCGAGGGAGCCCCTCGAACCCCCACCAATAGAGGAGTTCCCGAAGGCCTGAGGTGGGACTGGGTATGGCCTTTCCCTTTGGTGGGGGTTCGGGAAAGCCCCGAACCCCACCAATGGGAGGGCCATACCCACCCCACCTCTGGCCTACGGCCTTCGGATACATTTATGGCCTTTATCGACATAGCACCCCCAAAAATTATGCCCCCTCCCCCATCAATAGGAAATCCTAGCTACGCCCATGCCATATTGACGATTGGCAACGGGGAAAATACCTCACCAAAATTTTCCTGTTCTTTGTTCCCGCTCGAAGGGGTGAGTTCGGCAATTTACACCTTATGAAAACATGATTATAAATACATTTGGTCACCTGACAGTTTATTGAGATTGAGTTTTAACAAGTCTGTCCGAAAAAGAGTATGGAAGAAAAAATAAGAAATGTTGACAAAATATACTGTTTTTGGAGTACACAACATGTGTTAGTTCAGGATTTAAGAAATTTATGCTTACGTCACAACAAAAAAACGCCAATCAGTCCTTAAGTGCTATCCTTGACCAGATACACATACAGTTTGTTGGAATTTTAGTTAGTCTAAGTGTATCTGAACAGCTTTCTTCTTACAAATATTTAAACTTTTCTCTTCTACGAGGGAATATAGTACTTTTGTGAATGGAAGGGTGTGGATGCCGAATCATTTATTTGTCTGACTAAGTTAGCTTTGAACATAAATATTGACTTTTGTTCGCGCAGTCTGGCGCGAAAAGACCAATAAACCTTGTTTAAAATCAATGCAAACAGTGTACTGAATAACAGTTCGCGGGTGTTTCAAGCGGCAAGCACTTGCTAAGCCACGCCTTGTGAACTGCCGTTGTGTGACAAATTCTACTTTCCGGTTTCCGGAATTGGAAAGCTTAATATTGAGAATCAATGGTCAATATAATTCAGATGTTTTACTGTCCTTCCTAATTCCAGACTGTCTACGATTCGCACTGGCTCTCTTCTTGTAGATTACGAAATGTTCTGAGTGGAAAGAGATTACCAGAGGAACACTGCTGGTGGTATTTTCATCCAGAAAAGTATTTGTATTGGGCCTACAAAGAAGGTGGCTTATATCAAAATATTAATTATTTACAATTCTGGAAAAGGCACAAAACACTTGCAAATATTTAGTTCATGGACCACCGGGTGCAAATATTTAGTTCATGGACCATCGGGTGCAAATATGTAGCTTATGGGCCACCGGTTGCAAACCAATGGTCCACGCAAGGACCTGGCTAGAGGTTTCCGATTGGGGGTGTAGGGTAATGTTGTTTCGAACCTAACTGGTAAAACAAAATTCAACCCCATGCCAGATGGTAAATCTAATGATGAATTGGTGGTGGAATTTGCAAATTGTTTCAAAGACAAAGTTAGCCCCATACGAGACGAACTAATTGACCACACTCTATTCGTACCTCGTAAAATGAATGTCCCTATTTTTGATATTTCTCCACATTAGATTCAGAAACAGTATCAAAGATGATCATGAAAGCAAAGCCTGCAACACGTGCCCTTGACACATTTCCATCACACATAATTAAAGAACACTGCGCTATTATGGCACCCCTAATCACTAAGATTATTAATCTTTCCTTTGCTTCTGGAATCTTCCCTGAATGTTGGAAGAAAGCTATTGTGAAGCCTCTGTTGAAAAATTCAAAACTGGAACCTGTTTTGAAAAACTACCGGCCAGTTAGTAATCTCAGCTTTCTATTGAAATTAGTCGAGAAAGCTAGTGCCCTGGGTTTCACTACGGATCTGGAATCGAACTCCTTAATGCCTAGTGTGATGTACTTTCTGTGCATCTGCTTTCGGCTCTCCCGCACTCTGATCTAACAGTTCCTCATTGTGCGGTGGTGGATTCGCCTTGTATCTTTGTGAGGTTCCTGGCAGCGCGGTTCCGTGACGTCACGAGTAGTATTTATAGCCGAGTTTTAGGCATTGCGAGACAGACGCTTCGAGATTTTCGACCTGTGCACACCCCAAGCTAAATAAATTAAGCGGCCTGATAAGAGATAACTACACCGGCGAGACGTCAACGATCCGCGTAGCTAGAAGCCTTCTCCCTTCTTTTCTGTAAGTAAATATCATGTTGTATTTCCGTAATTAAAAGCCATTAACTTTATTATTCTGTTGTCACCTTTTGGCTGACCCGTACCCAGCTCCTCTCTACCTGATATCGTTGGGAACGCTCTGGGGAAAGCCCGTAGAACTTCCGGGTGGAGGCGTCCAAACACCCTTTAGTGGCTGAAGTAAAATCAATCCATTACATTGGTGGCAGAGCGGCGGGATTTTATACAGAACTGAAGAATGGCGGACGTTAATTACGAGGCAGTTAATATGGAGCTGGAAGAGCCGTTAACTGAGAATTTAACAACATACAGAAGATATAACCGACAGCCAGGGCTCTCAAAAAAGAGCCGAGAGCCAAAGAAAGAGCCCCCAAAAAAGGGTCCGCAAAAGAGGGAATGGCTTGAAAAAAGAGCTGTACTCCGGAGCTCCAACAAGAGAGCCGTCGATCAGAATATGATAATTCGTTCAAAAGGAGTCAAGACAGAGATGCAGAGCTCCGTGAAGCGAGCCAATTCAGGACTCGGCCCATTGGCATTGGGGGTGACAGATCAGAAGAAGAGCCGGCTTATGTGGACGTGGAGCTATATAACGAGCCGAGCAGCAGGTCGAAACACACAGGCATTTGGAGCTTGGGGAGGAATGCGCGAACAAGGAAATACTTCAGTAATGTTTACAGATATGGGGAGAGATTAAGCTCAGGATACGGATCAAGTCGTGGCTGGCGTGAGAGTCCCACAGTTCTGAGAAATAGAGCCGTTACTTTGGAAGAATCTCAAGCTGGTGCGCTAGATCTCACGTTGGGGAGTCAGGCCACTTGGAAGCAAAAGGAGCCTCAGCGAATCAAGCTCCCAGGAACGCGCTATCGCTGGCATCAGAAGGAGCCCTCAAGGCAGTCTGGAGGCTTGTACAGTACGGGGAGACTTACTTAGATGGACGTCATTCGCAAGAGCGAGAAAGTGATAAAAGGGGCAGGTACGATATTGAAGAGAGCTCTGGTAGAGTTACTCGGGGAAAAGACCACTAATGAATCCTCAGGCGTATGATGGGTCAACATCGATCCTGGATTATAAACTTCACTTTGAGACCTGCGCTGAAATAAATCAGTGGAATGAGTCCGAGAAAGCTCTATATCTCGCGGGTAGCCTAAAGGGACTGGCTCAGTAGGTTCTTTCAGTACTCAGTGAACACGACAGAAAGAGCTATTCCGGGTTACTGACTGCTTTGAGAAATCGTTTCCTTCCTCCGAATCAGACGCAGCTTTATAGAGCTGAGCTTCGGGCCCGACGTCGAAAAGCAAACTCCCTGCCAGAATTAGGTCAGGCAGTTAGGAGGAAAGTGTACCTGGCTTATCCTACATCTTTTCTTGAGCTCCAAGATGCCTTAGCTCGTGATGCATTTTGTGATGCTTTGCAAAATGATCGTGATATGATGTGGAAAGTGCAACAGTCAAGACCTGTGAACTTGGAGGCAGCAGTGCATGTCGCGATCGAACTTGAAGCCTTCCGTTATGCTGACCCCACACTGGAAGAAAGGAGCTATCATCGATCGGTAGAAGCACACAGCCAGCTTGAGTTAATGGCGAAACAGATTGAAAAATTAACTAAGGTTGTTGACGGTTTACAAGTCGGGAGAATTGGGAACAAGATGCATCACCCGGATGGGGGGAAAGAAAAGAATGATCGCCCACAGCTTGTGGATAAAAGAACATCGGGAAGAGACGCTACCCCAACGGGAAATACCAGTGTGGACAGAAAGAAACTGCCCATAATATGTTACCGGTGCCATGGCCAAGGTCATATAGCCAGAAATTGTCCCACCCAGAAGGACGGAACAAGGGCAGTACATACAAATCGGCGGAGGCGAAAATACCGACGCAGGGGTAGGGACCAGCGGCGTACTGGAATGATTGAGGGACCCAAGGAAACTGGCATTTATTTATCCACCATTATTAATGAGAAGCCAACATCCAGCCTGATTGACACAGGAGCTACTCTGTCAATTATTTCCAAGGACGTTTATGACAACTTGGAAGGGGAGCAAAAACCAACTCTGAAGAGAACTAGGAGAGAATTGACAGCGGCAAATGGGCAAAGACTGAAAAGTTTTGGAAAAGCAACATTTCGGATTGAAGTTGGAGAGGAATCGTTTGAGCACGAAGCTGTCGTTGCTGAAATTGGTTCACCCTGCTTATTGGGCCTGGATTTCCTGGCAACGCACGAGTGTAGTATAGATGTGAACAACAAGACCCTAGGTATGGCTGGTAAAGTGTATCCAACAACTTTGGAAGGGCCTGTTGGTGTTTGCCGAATAACTTTAGCAGAGACAATTAGTGTTCCACCTAGGCATGAAGTGGTTACACATGGCCCTATACGACATGGCTGCAAACCACAGCCAACACATGGAACAGGACTTGTAGAGCCCACTCTGACACTTGCAGAAAAACACCAGGTTCTATTAGCTAAGTCATTGGTTCGGATTGAAGAAAATGAGACAAAGGTTCCAGTTCGGCTGTTGAACCCAACCGAAGTAACCCAAGTGCTGCATAAAGATACAACAGTTGGGAATTTACATTCAGTCAAGATTGTTGAGAGAGATGATCGGCAAGGTGACCCCAGGATGTCGAGAAATACACTACCCAGTTATTTGCAAGATATGTGGAATGATTCAACACAAGACTTAACAGCAGAACAGCAGGACAGTTTCAGAGAACTAATATTGTGGAATGAGCAAATATTTGCGAAGTCGTCGTCAGACTTGGGCTGTACTGACAAAATAAAGCATACAATTAAGACCGGCAACGCGACCCCTGTTAAACAGAGACCGCGGAGAGTAGCACTCCATCACAAGAAGGAAATGGAAGATATCATCCAGGACATGTTGGGGAGAGAAGTGAACACACCTTTGGACCTACAATATGGTGCACCCTGTCCCGACAGCTTTGGAGATTTTCGCCACTGGAGCAAAAGTATGACTGAACGCTTGACAGAAGCTCATGCCTTTACCAGAACGCATTTAAATGGCGAACTGAAACGCCAAAAGAATCACTATGACCATCATTTGGGAAGTGACAAACTATCACCTGGAGACTGTGTTTGGCTATTTTCTCCAGTAAGGACAGAAGGCATATCTAGAAAGTTCCAAAAATTCTGGAAGGGTCCTTTTGAGCTAACACGAAAGATATCTGATGTAACCTTTGAGATGTGTGATAGACGTTCTGAGAGGAAGCAGATTGTCCACGTCGATAGGCTAAGGCGCAGCAAAGGTGATCATTCGGATAGGCGTGACGGGTTCATAGAAGATAACGCACTGAGCAGTGTGTCAAATGACGTCGAGGATAGTGGTGTCCCCGATGTTCCCATTGGCGATCCATTGACCCAAATTGTGTTTAAGATGGAGTCACGGGTCGGGCGGCCAATTAGGAGGCCTCCCTATTTGGACCAGTATGTCTGCCGCATTTCGACTTCCACAGAACTGTGTTCTAAACCCATAACTCAAAACGGTTTGTGTACGTTTGTATTATCAAATAAAATGGAGCGTAGTAGGAGTCACAGAAGAGACTACAGAAAGACATGGATGGGTAAGAACAGGTCGAGTAATGAAGAATGGAGAAATCGGAGAGAGAGGGAGCGCCAGAACAGAGAGCGAACGAGGGAAAGTGTTAGAGGGCGACAGCGAGGACGAGTCAGAACAGAAAGTAGGGATGGGAGTCGAGAGCCTTCACGGAAGAAGACGAGAGCTCGAGAAGAAAGAGATTACCATAGTGACAGGCCTGGGACATCCGATCGGCGACCGAAGAGCGTCTTGGCTGTGGGTTTGAAGAAAGAAGGTCATCAGGATGCACAGCAAAAAGGGAAGGCAGGAGAACGTATGGCAGAGAATATGGAAGGTCAAAGAGAGGACAAGGTGGAAAGTAAGGGGAAGAAGACGGGAGAGCAAGGAGCTGAAAGGACAGCAAAGAAGACAGAATACAGAGGGATTGATGGGCTCGACGATGCAGGAAAGAGCAAAGAGAGCAGCTTCGAAGAAAAGAAGACCAATGTGAAAGGAGATATGACCAGAGACAGAGGAGACAGAGACAAGCTCGTGGGGGAGCTGAAGATGCGAGTCTGTCGTTGTTGCCCTTTCTCGACGTCTAAGATGTCCAACTGGAAACGTCACTAAGCCACATTCAAACATGAAAGAAAGAGGCGTCGAGCTCAGGCCACGGCGCCACATCGTGGAAAGCCTGCAGGGAAGGACCTGGTGCGGATGATAAGTTAGAGTCCCGCGTCATCGATTGGAAGCTCTATAAGCTTGGGGACAGAACCAGAATTGGATGTAGATCTCTCTGCAACAGAAGATACAGTAGCCGAGGCTGCGTCATCCTTGCTGGACCTAGTAGGGGCCAGATCTCCGACGAAAGGAACTGTACCAGGAGTAGTGTCGGTTGGCGTCCAAGCAAACCTGCAACCGTTGACCTGGATACGCATTACCGAGACCATTGAAGGAAATCAACGGCGAATTCGGCGTGAAGTCATAGATGAAGTGATGGTAGATACAGAAGGTTTTCGGAGTCTTGAGCAGTTGTTTGCAGGCCAGAGAGATTAATCGGCCTACCATTCTTTGTTGAATCGTCGCTTCGTTCATTTATGACTCCCTGTCGGGCAATGCGGGACGCATTGGTCGGAGGCGTGGGTTGTGTGATGTACTTTCTGTGCATCTGCTTTCGGCACTCCCACACTCTGATCTAACAGTTCCTCATTGTGCGGTGGTGGATTCGCCTTGTATCTGTGTGAGGTTCCTGGCAGCGCGTATCCGTGACGTCACGAGTAGTATTTATAGCCGAGTTTTTGGCATTGCGAGACAGACGCTTCGAGATTTTCGACCTGTGCACACCCCAAGCTAAATAAATTAAGCGGCCTGATAAGAGATAACTACATCGACGAGAAGTCAACGATCCGCGTAGCTAGAAGCCATCTCCCTACTTTTCTGTAAGTAAAGATCATGTTGTATTTCCGTAATTAAAAGCCATTAACTTTATTATTCTGTTGTCACCTTTTGGCTGACCCGTACCCAACCCCACTCTACATGATATCGTTGGGAACGCTCTGGGGAAAGCCCGTAGAACTTCCGGGTGGAGGCGTCCAAACACCCTTTAGTGGCTGAAGTAAAATCAATCCATTACACTAGTTATCAAACTGCTTATAGGTCAGACTACAGCACTGAAACTATGGTCCCGAAAGTGTACAATGACCTACTCAACCATATGGAATTTCCGAGGATATCCCCCATGGTTGCGATTGATCTCAGTTCGATATTTGACACCGTCGACCACCAATTACTTACCCAAATAATGTCTGTCACTTTTGGTGTGAGGGGAAAGGCCTTAAGTTGGATTGCCTCATATCTTAAGGATAGACAGTATATAGAACACATTGGTAAGTTGAAATCTGATGCGGTTGGTATTGAGTTAGGGTCCTGCGAATATTCGAGATTCGATTCGATATCGATACCATACGTATGCTTCGAGATCGATCCCGAATCAGTCTCAGGATTCGATTTTTTCGAATCTCTCGTACTAACTTCAATTTGTTACATTTCCAACAAAAATAAATAGGATAAAACTGTCATTAGAAAATTCATTCATGTAGGCTCAATTCCTATTTATTTGAGTAATTGACAATGTTTAATTGTTAGGTAAGGTGTGAATTTGGCCCAGAACATTATCCATAGTTTTGGTTTTTGAAGGCTTAACTTGTTACTATTCACGTTCTTAAGAACGTGAATAGTAGCAAGTTAGGCCTTCAAAAACTAAAACTACGGACAATAGGCCTAGCTGTTTCAGCGACGGTGCTACAGAGAATATTTAGTTATTGGTGTTTAAGGTGTTCACTCTGTCGCGTAAGGGTCATCACAGTGTTCCGTAACTTCCGTGTGATGCAATATGAAATAACTTGTCTTTTAAGATTCGATTCGGGATTCGATTCGATATCGATATCAGAGACCCGATTCGATTCGAGATTCGATTCGAAAAGAAATTTGTGATTCGCAGATCCCTATATTGAGTTTTCTGTACCACGGGGTAGTATAAATGGTCCCATATTCTTTACCTGCTACGCGAGTACATTAAGCTCATGTATGAAAGAGAGCCAGGAAATTGCTGGATATGCAGATGGCCACAGTATATATGACTCCTTCCAGGCATGGGATCATGAAGCCGAAACACACACTATCAGTGAAATGTCTTCCACCTTGAATGATGTGAAAAATTGGATGCTGTCCAACAGACTGAAAATGAATGAATCAAAAACCGAATTCATAATGTTTGGAAGTAACAAACTTCTCCCAAAATGTGTCACTGAGTCAACTGACGTATGCGGGGCTCATATCAAGAGATCGCAGAAAATTAAGCTTCTGGGCATGCATCTTGATGCCGGCCTAAGTTTTCGGAATCATATATCTCTGAAAGCTATGGCAGCATCATGTGCTATGTTCAAACTTTAGAAGCTCCGACCATATCTGCGCAGGGATACATGTAAAAAACTAGCGAATGCCCTAGTGTTGTGTCATATGGACTATGGAAATAGCCTCTTCTTCAATTTACCAAAATGCCGACTTCAGCCCTTCCAAAGAATCCAGAATTGCACGGCCAAGATAATTTTGGGTAGGAGCAAATCATCCGGCACATCTGATGCCCTTCGAAAATTGCACTTCCTTCCTATTCCAGAATGAACTGAATTTAAGATACTTAGATTGGTCTATAAATGTAGGAATAAACTTGCACCCGCTAACCTTGCTAATTTGATTCAGTGCAGGACTAGCTCTTACTCAACTAGGTCTAGCAACAAACGGCTACTCAAAATACCTTTTCATAGACAAGTTTCATTTGCAGATAGATCATTTAGATATGCTACACTGCAAAAAGTATAGGCTCTCTTTAGAACCAAAACTGGTTCTAATCTTGTCCCTGATATGGAACCAGTTCTGTTTAAACAGTATTTATTTCAAATCAAATAAATTTACCAAGATTAGCATTCAATTTTAACAGAATATTACATGAACTGAAGTCGATTCAGCAGTAAACTTCGAGCTTATTCAACCCAGTCGCGAAACATTTTGAAACAAAGGAGATTTGAACAGTTGGTATATCGAACCAGTTTTGGTTCTGAAGAGAACCAAAACTGGTTCAATATGCCAACTGTTCATATCTCCTTTACTCAATAATGATTTGAGACAACCTCGTATAAGCTCTAAACTTACGGCTGAAACCCCCTCAATTTATGTTTAATTCTGTTAATATTTAATGTTAATCTTTATAAATTTATTTGATTTGAAATAAATACTGTTTAAACAGAACTGGTTCCATCTCAAGGAACAAGATTAGCACCAGTTTTGGTTCTAAAGAGAACCTATATTTTTTGCAGTGTAGACCTGTCCTCTGGAACTCTCTGCCAGAGGATGTGAAGTCTTGTGTGACCCTTAAACACTTCAAAAGTAATCTCAAAACTCATCTTTTCAAGAGAGCGTTCAATATTGACCAAAATTACACTGATTGAGTCTGTGCAGCGCCATAGAATGTTTCTCATTTCCTAGTAAATGAGCAACAGTTATGAGCGCTGTATTAAGTTCATTATTATTATTATTATTATTATTATTATTATTATTATTATTATTATTATTATTATTTATATACAAATTAAGCAGTAGAAAAAATATTATTTCTCAGTTTCAACAAAACCATATCATGTGACCCCTCTTTGGAACGATCTCGTGGAGCTCGTTCCAATGAGGGTCACATGATATGGTTTGGGTGAGATTTTTTTTTTAAATTTGAAACACTAAATAATAAATAAATTTTGATATTGTCTGCATTGGGTAAAGGATTAAACAAAAAAAATCGATGCTGCCAAGAACTCATAAACTCAAGTGCCAGAAAAAAAAATTATATGCAGTACAGGGGTGTGGGGGGGGGGGAGGGGGCACCAAAAATTTGCAAGACGTGACGTGGAGGTGGGTCGGTCTCTTGAGTGCGCCAAAAATGTGCATTTCCAACTTGTGTAATTTTTTTAATTTTTTAAAAATATATCAATATATCAGCTAATATATACCATTATTTGTGTTTCAAACCTTAAAGATGATGTTGTACATCACACTCTTAACATAAATACAACATCAGGAGGCTGTATATGTGAAAATATTGGGCTTAATCTGGGGAAATGTCACACATTAGTAGGGGGTGAGTGTCTTGTTCGAAATGTAGAAAACGTGCAGACAATATTTTGGGAAAATTCTCTCTGATGCACTACATTCAACCCAAGTTATTTAATCATTTATTTATTTATTTGTGTTTAACGACACTTTAACAACCAGGGTGATATCGTGTCGGTGACAGGTTTACGGGTGGAGGAAGCCAGAGTACCCGGAGAGAATCACCGAGCAACGACGAGCAGCTGTCAGCTCTTCAACATCATAACCCACGACTGTACTACACACTGCACAGCGGTACTGCGTACTACACAGCACAGACAGGGTTAGATTGGCTGAAGACATGTGCACCTCGGCGTGCCGTACGTCTCAGCATTCAGCGTCACCGTGCCCCCACGTTGGCAATTGGGGTAAGTTTATTTTGGATTTTAATGGGAGAGTGGGGTGTGGGTGTCTGAGAACGGTAGTAGAAAATTTTCACGTAGTGGGTGGGTTGGTGTAAAAGGAGCCGAATAAAAAATAGGACGTCACGTCTTGCAAATTTTTAGTGCCCCCCCCCCCCCCCCCCCCCCCCCATGTGCAATATGAAAAAACTGTGGAGCTCTGAAACACGATCTCATATGAAATGTTTATACCGAGTTCACTAAAATCGATCTGAGCCGAGGTTCCGAAATTTCATGTCAAATCGTGACGAATTTGAGATTCTTGTTATCACATCATGTGTAATTTTGTAATTTAACCTTTCACCTAACGTAACCACGGTAACGACTAAAGCTGACAGCGCTGTTCACAAAAATCACCAGCCAAATTTACTATTTTTCTTTTAATTTTTTTCCCAAATCATAGCTCATGACCCCTCACTTGCACGAGTTCGCCAAGGGGTCATAAGATATGTTTTCGAGACAAAAAATATGAAAATATATAGTTATCCAGGAAATGTTTTCTGCAAATCGTCGCCTAGGTGCTAGAGTGTTCTATGTACCATAGGGGACATAGAACATTCTAGCACTCAGACGACGAAATATCGTCTGCTATTTGTATTAGGTATGCAGTTAATGAAAAGTAAGAAAAGATTAATTCAAATCTTCTACCGAAATCAATTTATTTACAACGTTACGACCAGGGCAGGATTTAGACATGTGGAGGGCCCTGGGCAGCCTTTAGTAGTGGAGGCCCACCCTACCTTAGAATACTAAGAACTAATATTATATCTCACGTGACTTCCTTGCATTCTGATTGGCTGAAAGATGATACCCTATTTCGTGTAGTTTGCATCCACAGAACTGACCAGGCACTACACCCAGGCACTACACGTTTTCTATTTTTAGCACACTACTATATCATTTTTCTTTTCATACTGGGCGAATAAAACTGATCAGGCTAAATTTAAAAATCGATTCATAGAGGCACAGCATCCACAAAACGACCCGGAAAGAAATCTTTGTGGAAAAATGTATCGCTTTTCCATTGTTGAAGTCACATTTTTCGAGGCGTTCATTTTATTCCTTGAGAAGATGATCCATATCTCGTTTCGAAGAGAATGATCCATACCTGGGTCCAGCTTTCATAAGAACGCGTCCGGATATGAAAAATCGTTTGTTTCGCTGCTCATATTATTTCGCTATTTAATTGTATGTTTTGAGCAGTAAACGAATAAATAATGGAATTCAGTTGAATCTTCAGAGTTAGTATCCCGTGCTGACCCAATCGGTAATGTACATGTGTGACAAATGTGTGGAAAGTATCAAACTGCGTAGTCAAATTTCGAAAATTTTAGTTTTCATTCGCGAGTTGCGCGATTCTAGAATACACAGTTCCGTTTGGGGGAAATATTTTGTTTACCCTTGCCGACCGATTCAAAATCTGTTTTCTGCTCATATCAATAATCCAAGTTAGCAGTGTTTTGGAAGAAGAAAATGTTTTTTACAAACTACATGGTATTTTTTTTTTCTATATAACGCTGGTTGGTAGGGCTGCTACCTTGGTAATAGATTAACAAATCGGACAGATGTTTTTCTTGATGGGTGTTCGATATAATATAAGGATTAGTGCATGTCTTGTTGTTGACTACGCCCATATAGTGCCCATTGAGGTGGTGTAGTTCCCTCCGCTTCGCGGTGGGAACTACACCACCTCACTGGGCACTATATGGGCGTAGTCAACTCCAAGCCATGCACTATTCCTTAAAAAGGTGACGTGACATATTTGCAGTCATCCATAAAGTAATTTTTTTTTTCAAGCAGAAAAAAATCTGAATAAGCAAGCAAGCAAGCAAAACATTGTTTTAAAGAAAATCGACGTTGAGATGGGATCTGATGAATGACGTTAGATGTTTGTCTGCCGGCGTGAACTGAGCAATGACGGGATAACAACAAGTTAGCTGTTTCTTCCACTCACAAACAAATACCATATGGTTTGCGTATGCATGCCGTAAAACTCGCACAATACAGTTTTGATTGATACGTACATATCGTTATGGTCAGCCTACATTTTACCTTACAGATTTGTTTTTTTTAAGTATGTGGAGACCTCGGTTTTAAAGTCCCCCGGGCAACTATGCAGCTTGTCCAGTCCTAAATCCAGCCCTGATTACGACGTCGACGTTGACTTCTGATGTCATTCTCGCAGTAGAACGATATTTTCCGTAAGGAACTATTTGATAGTGATAAAGTAACAAGACGTTTTATTATACTCTAAACGATAGATTATCGAAGAAACTTGGGAAAGATAGAAATCGCATCCCCCACTGTGAAGATATAGAAATTTTCACTTTCTCGGCATCAATCAAAATGGCGGCTTTCAAAGCATCACTTCAAGATGAATACGAGTCAAATTATCACTGGAAATGATGAATTTGTTCTAAGAACGTATAATGAAAAGTAAATCTAATGTTTTTGAGTGGATACCGATCATTTCCATCAATAATTCATCACTTATTCACCTTGAATTGATGCACGAAACCCGCTAGTCTAAACATGGCCTGAAAGTCCATAATATAAGTTTTTGGTTTGGTACGTCCTTTCAAAGGACGTACCAAACCAAAAACGTATATTACAGACTTTCAGGCCATGTTTGGACTAGAAAGCCGCCAGCTGAATCAGATCGCAAGACGCTATCTGTTCCGAATATCGATCAACTCACTTCCGTATCAATGATTCAATGCGCTGTTTACTTTCATGCATCAGTTCAAGGTTGGGACTAGGGGAATTATCAGATTCTTATAAAAAGCGTATAATAAAAAGAAAATCTATTGTTTTTTAGTGGATACCGAAAATTATCTCACTTGTGACCGAGATGAATGGTTAGTTTCGCTCGCGCAAGCGCTCGCGAAAAATAAACATTTGTCTCGGTCACTCATGACATAATTTTCAGTATCCACTCAAAAACATAAGATATCCTCTATTTATTGTTTGTGTTCCGAGTTTTTTTTCACAAAACACCTTGTTCATAATTCTACGAGAACTCCATGTCCGTTCTCAAGTTCACTATTGAATAACACACAGAACATTTTGTTCCTTTGTTTTCCCGACTCCACAGCATCTGTAGACATCATTTCTCACATTCTGTTCGTGATTTTTGCCATGCAGTTCGTCATGTACGTTTTTGTTGTTTAGAAAATGAATTATCTAATGTTTACTAATTGCCTAAAACATTATCTGGGAGTTCTTTGGTTGAGATGTTACGTATAGTCATTAGATTATGTAAATATTTAGTATTGGTGGCAAGTAAACACAGCTGACTTGCCCTTGACGTAATATTTACACAGTGATGTCTAGAATACACTACAAAACATGTCTTAATATGTCTGTATACAGAAAGCAAGGAGAAATGGGCGATTGTTCACAGAATGCTATGTTGTGAGAGGGAACGATGTAGAGCAAATTCCCAGCCAGTTACAGACCTCATGTGATTCGTGTGCGTTGTGAAAATCCCAAGAACTTGTGATTGTTCCTTTCTGAAGACATCCACGATCTACGGCAACGTATTAGCGCAACTGAAATTTAATATTCCAAATTGTTAAACTGTTATTACAGTTGAACAAAACTGCTATAACAGTTTACTAAACTGCTGCAGCAATTTAATAAACTTTTATTCCAGTTTAATCAATCTGGAAGCGTATTACTGCCAATTATATAGAGAATACAGTATCTAGTGTTTTTGAGTGTATACCGAAAAGTATTTCATGAGTGACCGAGACAAATGTTTATTTTTCGCGAGCGCTTGCGCGAGTGAAATTAACCATTTATCTCGGTCACAAGTGAGATAATTTTAGGTATTCACTCAAAAATATTAGATTTTCTTTTTATTATACACTTTTATAAGAATCTGATAATTACACTCGTTTCATGAATTGTTGCATGTAAGTAAACAGCGCATCGAATCACTGCCGATACGCGGAAGAGATTTGATTGATACTCGGAACAGATAGCGTCTTGCAATCTGATTCAGCTGGCGGCTTTCTAGTCCAAACAGGACCTGAAAGTCTGTAATATAAGTTTTGGGCTTGGTACGTCCTTCCATTATTGCTGGAAATGATCAGTATCCACTCAAAAACATTAGATTTACTTTTCATTATACGTTTGTAGAACAAATTGATCATTTCCAGTGATGATTTGACTTGTATTCACCTTGAAGTGATGCTTTGAAAGCCGCCATTTTGATTGATACCGTGAAAGTGAAACCTTCTATATCTCTACAGTGGGGGATACGTTTTCTATCTTTTCGCATTTTTTTCGATAATCTATCGTTTAGCGTATTATAAAATTTAATATGTTAACAGTTAAGCCGTAATTCAACATCTTACACTGCTATAACAGATTAGCTAAACTAATTTGTTAACCTCTTATAACAGTTTAACTAAACTGTTATAACAATTCAACATATTAAATTACAATGACGCTAATACGCTAGCAGATTAGTTAAACTGGTATAACAGTTTAGCTAGACAATTATCACAGATTAACTAAACCATTATAACAGTTTACTAAATCGTTATTAGAGCTTTAGTTTTTAGTAAACTGCTATAACAGCCTATCTAAACTGTTAAAGCAGTTTTAGTTAAATTGTTATAACAGTTTAACAAGTCGGAATATTAAATATTAATGGCGCTTATATCCTGCATCAGGGGCCTAGCTAGCATTTCCTATTGTAGGCATAATTTTTTTTAGGGGTGCCAGGTCGATATATGCCACAGGCATACCCGAAGGCCGTAGCCCTGAGGTGGAGGTAGGTATGACTGTCTCATCGGTGGGGGTTCGGGGGACTCCCTTCGACACCCACCAATAGGAGGGCCATACCCATCCCACCTGAGGTCCATGGTATCCCCTCCCAATGGTGGGAGTTCGTGGGGTGGGGGTCTTCCCCGAGAAAATTCTGAAAATTCAATACTCTGAAAGTTAATCTGGTACCATCTGGTGCTTCAGTTTTCCGTTTTGAGGGGGAGACACAGCAATTTATAGGGGGTCATGCCTATTTAGGACCCCCTTTACTTCGCCACTGCACTCCTGTAATGACCCATCTACCATACCAGTGTTTCTATTAAAACACACATTCAGCATCTGAGGAGAAAAATCAATACCACTACTTGATAACATGTCTGAAAGGTTTTTAAAAAATCTCGATTTAATATATATATATATAAGTATATTTCCTGCGCAATTTGAATCCAGTGAATCTCATATTTCAGATGTAATCCCGAATCGAATTAGACAGAGAATTTTCAACCGAATCGAATTTCATAGCTACTAACATTGAAGATATTGTATCTTCTTACAGCATTAGATATTGACAGTCTCCAATCAACTAAATATTGTATTCAACACAGACTCGTCTGTATTACACCTTACAATATTAGATATTGACAGTCTCCTGTCAAATAAATATTGCATTCAACAGAGACTCGTCTGTATTACACCTTCTTACAGCATAAGATATTGACAGTCTCCTATCAACTAAATATTGTACCCAACAGAGACTCGTCTGTATTATATCTTCTTACAACAATAGATATTGACAGTCTCCAATCAACTAAATATTGTATTCAACAGACTCGTTTGTATTATACATTACAACATTAGATATTGGCAGTCTCCAGTCAGCTAAATATTGTATTCAACAGAGACTCGTCTGTATTACACCTTCTTACAACATTAGATATTGACAGTCTCCTGTCAAATAAATATTGTATCCAACAGAGACCCTTCTGTAATACACCTTCTTACAACATTAGATATTGACAGTCTCCAATCAACTAAATATTGTATCCAACAGAGACTTATCTGTATTATATCTTACAACATTAGATATTGACAGTCTCCAATCAACTAAATATTGTATCCAACAGAGACCCTTCTGTATTACACCTTACAGCATTAGATATTGACAGTCTCCAGTCAACTAAATATTGTATCCAACAGAGACCCTTCTGTATTACACCTTACAACATTAGATATTGGCAGTCTCCAGTCAGCTAAATATTGTATTCAGCAGAGACTCGTCTGTATTACACATTCTTACAGTATTAGATATTGACAGTCTCCTATCAACTAAATATTGTATTCAACACAGACTCATCTGTATTATACATTACAACATCAGATATTGGCAGTCTCCAGTCAGCTAAATATTGTATTCAGCAGAGACTCGTCTGTATTACACCTTCTTACATCATTAGATATTGACAGTCTCCTATCAACTAAATATTGTATTCAACACAGACTCATCTGTATTATACATTACAACATCAGATATTGGCAGTCTCCAGTTAGCTAAATATTGTATTCAACAGAGACTCGTCTGTATTACACCTTCTTACAACATTGGATATTGACAGTCTCCAATCAACTAAATATTGTATTCAACACAGACTCGTCTGCATTACACCTTACAACATTAGATATTGACAGTCTCCAATCAACTAAATATTGTATTCAACAGAGACTCGTCTGTATTACACCTTGTTACAACATTAAATATTGGCAATCTCCAATCAACTAAATATTGTATTCAACACAGTCTCGTCCGTATTACACCTTACACCATTAGATATTGACAGTCTCCAATCAACTAAATATTGTATTCAACACAGACTCGTCTGTATTACACCTTACAACATTAGATATTGACAGTCTCCAGTCAACTAAATATTGTATTCAACACAGTCTCATCTGTATTACACCTTACAACATTAGATATTGACAGTCTCTAGTCAACTAAATATTGTATTCAACAGAGACCCATCTGTATTACACCTTACAACATTAGATATTGACAGTCTCCAATCAACTAAATATTGTATTCAACAGAGACTCATCTGTATTACACCTTCTTAAAACATTAGATATTGACGGTCTCCAATCAACTAAATATTGTATTCAGCAGAGACTCGTCTGTATTACACCTTCTTACAACATTAGATATTGGCGGTCTCCAATCAACTAAATATTGTATTCAACACAGACTCGTCTGTATTACGCCTTCTTAAAACATTAGATATTGACGGTCTCCAATCAACTAAATATTGTATCCAACAGACTCATCTTTATTACACCTTACAGGGGGCGCGGTGGCTCAGTTGGTAGAGGTGCAGGCTGCAAGCCGAGGGGTCCTCGGTTCGAATCCCACCTGCGGCAACCGCGTTGTGTCCTTGGGCAAGACACTTCACCCCGATTGCCTACATGGGGGCACGATGACGCTGTGTACTGAGGCGTACTGCACGTCGATGGTGCGCATGTCTTCAACCAATCTAACCCTGCCTGTGCTGCGGTGCAGAGTTCAGAGTTACGATGTTGGAGAGCTGACAGCTGCTCGTCGTTGCTCGGTGGTTCTCTCCGGGTACTCCGGCTTCCTCCACCCGTAAAACTGTCACGGTCACGATTAGCCATTGTGCATAAGTATGTGACCTTAAACACCAATAAATAAATAAATAAATATTACACCTTACAACATTAGATATTGACGGTCTCCAATCAACTAAATATTGTATTCAACACAGACTCGTCTGTATTACACCTTACAACATTAGATATTGACAGTCTCTAGTCAACTAAATATTGTCTTCAACACAGACTCATCTGTATTACACCTTCTTAAAACATTAGATATCGACAGTCTCCAGTCAACTAAATATTGTATTCAACAGAAAGTCGTCTGTATTACACCTTCTTACATTATGAGAGTTTTCAGACAAATAAATATTGTATTCAACAGAGAGTCGTCTGTTTGATGACGTCATTCAAAAATCGGAATATCGCAGAAATGGAATGAAAGCAGTTTCAGCGGGAGACCATTTTGTTGGAAGCCTGGAGATAGAAGAAGAGTGATCAATAGGAGACACTTTGTAGAATTTGAGAATATCTCGATGTTTGAATATTTTCGAATCAAATCGAATAATGTTAATTGTTATTCTTGGAGGCGGTCTCTAGACAATCACCTATTGTAAATCCTTTTTATCCACTCTTTTTCCAGCACGAGGTGAAATGAAGTGTTCAGATATATTTGTCTGCAGAAAACTATTTAGTGAAACACACTCTTCCTTTAACCTGGCTGCACCCTGGACTCTTTTAAAAACCAAACGGAGTTTTGCCCTCAGAAAATATCACGTCATGATAAATCTGGACTCTCTTCATCACCGAGTTTTGCAAATCACAATAACCTCAGATCTAGGTTGAGACGTTCCAGTTTAGGGTCCCGCGAAACGCAAATTTCGAACCGAATCGAATCCCTAATGGAATCACTCCGTTCTTGAAGTTGAAGATACTTAACCTTCTTACTAGCGAAAATATTGCCAGTCTCCACTCAAGTATTATACCAAACGAATCGCCCGCATCCGCCCGCGTAATATACAAATTGAGCAGTTGAAAAAATTAATTTTTTCAAAATATTTCAACAAAACCATATCACATGACCCCCTCATTGGAACGAGCTCATTAGGTCACATGATATGGTTTTGTTGAATTTTTTTGAAAAATTAAAAAAAATGATATTTAAAATAATAAATTTTGATATCATCTGCGTTGGGTAAAGGGTTAACTCCAATTAGTCTGTTTTCTGGCAAATCATTCAAAAATGCGGAATAGGACGGGATCGAAATAGCTTCTGACGCGGAACCTCTTTCGACACCCCCCTCATCACCCTCCTGTACAAGAGACCCCCTCCCCCCCCCCCCCCCTGTACAGGACACCCCCTCCTCTCCCTCCTGTACAGGAGACCCGATGATAGAATTAGAGTTCAAGGGGAGACACTTGTTACGATTTTGAGAACTTATTCATGATTCGAATATTCCGAATCAGAGCTACTCGAATCGAATGGAATCGAATCATCGATACATTTTCAAATCGAATCGAATTTCGAATCTTCGCATGACCCTATTCCAGTTTTCAATACGTTTCTGCAGCAAACTCCGATCTACACGTCAACGGAAATAGGCGGTGGATGTTTCCATTCGTTCCTTATTAACCCTTTACCTAACATGAAAAGCAGACGACACTGGCAAAAAAAATTCTTGAATAACTAATTTTTTTTCTTTTTTTTTTGTCTCAAAAACATAGGTAATGACCCCTCGTTGGAACGAGCTCGGCGAGCTCGTTCCAACGAGGGGTTATAACCTATGTTTTTGAGACAAAAAATAATGAAAATTAATTGGCGATTTTTGAGGATCGCGCTGGCCGGTTTTATTTTTTGTTTTTAAGAATACCATATTGCACGTGTTCCGGGTACTTTCTTTTAACCCTTATGGAACACGTACAATATGGTATATTTAAAAAAACATTCATGGCATACCAGAATATTATCAAAACAAATATTCTGGAACAATGCTGTTTGATGCCATTTTGTCTAAGAACCATATTTGGGACCTACTGAAAAGTGCCGATGCCCCAATTAAAAGGCTTCATATCTGTGTGTATGGACTTCGCATTCTCTGGGAAGTAAAAAATTTTGTTCGCATTGGTTTGTCTTGTTAGAATTTATTGAAGGATGCATGTAGGCAGTTTCCAATATACTGTTACAAAGCAAACTCGATGATGATGAATGGAAGGTTTTAGCGCGCCGAAGGAGCGCAGGGACGATGTGGGATTTACAAATCCCTTGCGACCCGGTTGGCCTTATTTTATTTCACTTGAATCACACAGGCCTAACTTCCTATTGCCTCAAATGGGGTCTGAGGGGATATGCACGCGGTTAAAATTCCCGGCAGTTTGCATTGGAGTGATAGATTGTCAATAATCAATCTCTCAACGCCATTAAGACTATTAGAGAGTGGGCTTTATTCGGTTCCAGCTTGGCGATGGTAGAGGTTTGATTCCCACCATGGTGGCGAGCCAGAATATAATGTTATGCGATGGCAAATTTAAGGGAAGAATTAAAAAGAAAACCAAACAGCAACGCCGGTTTGGTAGCGGCCCCGGTATATGACCATAGCAGTTACAAAAAGGAGTGGAGAAAGCTCCAACAGTTTAGTTTTGAAAAACCGAGAGTCATCCAACAAGCCTTCTGGGAGATAGGATGTCGTATGTGATTATGAGGTATCTGGTTATCCTTTGGGAATTCCAAGGCAAACTCGTCTAAACCAATTCATACCAACAAAAATAACCTAGTACTCTACCGGATATGGTTTTAACAACACCCCCATCCCTCGGTCTGAATACAGGTCTACGCCCATTATTTTTAATCTCTTTTATTCACGGGGATACAGATCAAAAGAATGTAAAAGATCTTCACACTAAAAACTAAAGTGTTAAAACTGACACTTTCAAGGTGTTAAACCCATTCTAACCCTTAGGGTTTGATTTTAACACCCAAAGTGCAATGCTTTGAGTAAGCACTTGCACATTACAATCGTCAGACATCTGAAACTTGAATGGATGGCACTTCCCATGTGTCTAGCATTGGTGGTTCTTCCAGAATCGTCCATAATTTGATTTGCGCTTGGTGGGTACATAATTAAAAGGATACAACGCAGATGATGCGGATCAGGCTCGAGAGTTCGAGCCTGATCCGCGTCATCTGCGTTGTTACCTTTTAAGTGTCGCGACATTACGACTCAAGTGGTATTATCATAGCACCTGTCAAGTTCTGAGATATCTACACTTGAACAAAGTGCTAGTTCAGCACTTAGTAAAAGTTAAATACAGCACTTCAAGTGTAGTTTTTAGCACTTTAGTTTTTAGCGTGTTGTAACGCCATCGAAACACATTTGCAAGAGCCGCCTTAAGCCGGGGACACACTAGGCGATTTTGTACGCCCGATCCATTTTCGCTTGCGTAATCGTGTAGTGTGTCTGATTGTGCGACGCCGAACTTTGCTAGCGAACACGTACGCCCGACCAATCGGCCGTATTCAACATGCTGAATATTGGCGATCAATTTCGGCCGGATTTTTATCGGTGGCGTAGAGATCGGCCAGTGTGCCCACCTCGGCGACAGCAGATCGGATGCGTATATTGACTTCGACTTGCTGGCCGCCATTTTATGATCACATGACAAGAGTAAAAAGGTGTCACATGACAAGAGGAGACGTCGCTGTCGTACTGTTATCCGGCAAGTGTGTCACTCAGTCGTTGAACTCACTGCCGGACAAAAATCGACGGCGTAAAAAATCTTTGTCGACAGCGATAAAAAATCGCCTAGTGTGTCCCCGGCTTTAAGCAACGGGCACACGAGCGATTATTTTTCGCTGGAACGCCGCAATCGAATCGTCGGCGAAATTTTACACCCGAGCACTAGGGGACACACCCGGCGATCTTTCTAGAGAGCGTCCTCCACGATTCTCCAAATCCATCGATCAAGTAACTTGCCCAATATGGCGCCGTGCAATAAGCGAAAGTTTGCTGCGATCTTTTTTCTGTCATGTGACATAATTCCAAACGCTGATTTGTTTCTTGAAATTGTTCCGTTCGACTATGTTCGCCGAAGTGGGCACACGAGCGATTTTATCGGCGATCTGTTCGCGGCGAAAATAAAATCGGGCGAAAATATCAAACATGTTTGATCGGTGCGATCGATCTCGTGAACAGCATCGCCGAGTTCAGTACGTTGTCGTACTTGGCAGACGAGCGGAATTTGGAAGCGATTTCAAAATCGGCGCGATCCAGCGAAACATAATCGCTCGTTTGCCACTTGATTTAGTCAACAACAAAAAATGATCCCAGAGTGGGCTTTCATTTTCATTTACCTTCCATATATTGTATGTTGGGCAGTAACACAAAAATCATTACAGCAGTTTCACAACACAATATACATAGTGTACTCTCACGCCTAACACTTGAAGATTTTTAAGTTGGTTTACGAGTAACACTGGAGATATCTGTAAACATTCCATCCCCAATTCATCATATACTCTTATCACTTTGTCATTTGACGCCATATATTCCCTTTAATAAAACAATTACATTCCAAAATTTCCGTTCTTGATTATAAAGGCGTTACTTATATACTTGGCTCAGGTCGGGATAATGAAAGGACATCGCACACAATCCTTCTTTTGTGTCGATTAACTGAGTGTCTCTTGAACTTTCTGTCCTAACAAACACAATGCGGTGAGTTGCACTTGGAAAATTAGACTTTATTCAAGATTTTGCGTGCAGGTGTACCAAGCCATTGAACGTACAATTCCTTAACCTTTTACCCAACGCACAGGATATCACAATTTAGCAATTTGTTTATGCCCCCGACCCTCTCGGGAGCATTATGTTTTCGCCATGTCCGTCCGTCCGTCCGTCCGTCGTCCGTCCGTTAACTTTGGGTTTCCGCACAATAACTAAAGAGCCGCTTACTTGATCAAATCATAATTTTAGGGGTTACTTGTGGATGACAAGACAATGCTTCCTTTCGATTTTGGTCAAGCTAGCCAATTCAATTGAATTTGCTTTCCGTCCAATAATTAATGAATGCTGACTCGAATCATTTTTAGTGTTTAATTATACAGAGTTGATGCCTGGAGGAAGCTTTCTTCCAATGTTGGACTAGTCAGCTGAACCAAGATGGCCACCAGTGGCCAATTCATTACGGCTTCCATGGCGGCCATCTCGAATTTTTTTTCCGTTCAATAACTAATGAATACTGACTGAAATCAGTTTCATTTTTTGCATTATTGGTGTCTAGAGGAAGCTTTCTTTCGATTTTGGATTAGATAACCAATTCAATATGGCCGTCATGACGGCCATATTTAATTTGGTTTCCAACTGGAATCAATTTTATTTTTGGATTGTACATTGTTGGTGTCTAGTCTAAGACTTACCTCCCCTTTATGACACCGTCGGGGGCATATGCCACGTTTCGCTTTGCTCTTATTATTATTGTTTTTTCAAATGTTTAACCCTTTACCTAACCTGAAAAGCAGAAGACACTTGCAAAAACAATCTTCAATAACTATTTTTTTCATTTTTTGTCTTAAAAACATAGGTTATGACCTCTCATTGGAACGAGCTCGGCGAGCTCGTTCCAAAGAGGGGTCATAACCTATGTTTTTGAGACAAAAACTGAAAATATAATGAAAATTAATTGACGATTTTGTGAATAGAGCTGGCCTGTTTTGGCCGTTATAATGTTAA
Organism: Pictodentalium vernedei; assembly: GCA_031216915.1. Lineage (NCBI taxonomy): Eukaryota > Metazoa > Mollusca > Scaphopoda > Dentaliida > Dentaliidae > Pictodentalium > Pictodentalium vernedei. The sequence continues at coordinate 502,700,410 of CM062293.1, forward strand.
AGAGTTAAAAAGCCATATCATATGACCCCTCGTTCGAACGAGCTCGCTTCAATGAGGAGTTGCAACTGTCCCATGATATGAGTCTGTTGAAATGTTTTGAAAAATACATATTTTTTAAACTGCTTCATTTTTCATTAGGCGGGTGGATGCGGCCGATTCGTTAGGTTTTGGGTTAAAAACAACCAGATATACATTCGATTTGACAAATCATTGCCAGTGTGGTTGATTTGCTGGTGATTGTAAAACTTTCATCCTTATTTTTTCTCCTTTTGAATCTTCAGTTTCCGATCGAATTGAATCGAATGAGGCAGAGTATTTCGAATCGAATCGAATCGTGAAGCTAATCTCAACGCTTTTCAATCTATAGATAGTGCACCTTCTTAGAACCGTAAATATTGCCAGTGTCCACTGAAGTATGGTACACAACAGCCACACGTCTATTTGGGAAATATTTGAAAAACTAAATATAACTAAACCGGAATCAAAATAGTATCGAAAGCGGAATCTCCTTGGACTCTTCTTCTATCAGCAGATCTCCTGTACAGAAGCCGATTACCTACAGGCTAAAGGTGATAGAACAAATGTTCAAAAGGAGACACCACCTCTTTACCTAATCGACCGTACCCCCCCCCCCCCCCCCCCCCATGGATGTGGCGACAGGGGGTGGGGGTGTATCACCCCCCCACCCCAGCCAGGTGTATTTTTTTTCAATAGTTGGAAATTCCGAGGTCAAAAATCAAATAATTGGAAATTCAGTAAATTAACATTGTTCATGAAAAATATTAAAATTCCAACTAATGATGAGAAATTTTGATCTTTTATTTCCAACTGGAAACTTGAGTTTCAAATTTCCTACTCTAAAATTTCGACTCTGACATCAATCCGGTAAATTTTCTGACCCATACACATTATAAATGATGCTTTTTCCGTTTCAGGACTAGTGAAAATTTTCAGAAGGGTTCATAACCCTTTACCAAACGCAGACGATTTCAAAATTCATTATTTTAAATATCATTTTTTAAAATGTTTTTAAAAAAATTTCAACAAAACCATATGATGTGACCCCTCTTTGGAACGAGCTCGACGCGCTCGTTCCAAAAAGGGGTCACATGATATGGTTTTGTTGAAATTTTCGAAAAATAATATTTTTTCAGCAGCTGTATTTGCATATTACGCGGGCGATGCGGGCGATTCGTTGGCTAAAGGGCTAAAAGATATCACCCAGCGCTGCAGTGCAACCACCTATCGAAACCACTCACAGTTGGAATTTACACCGGTGGCACCCCTCCCCCTCCCCGCCCCCAGCTGAAGCCTTCTAGTCACATCCCTGCCCCCCCCCCCCCACCCCGCGTACTTTACAAATGAAGTAGTTGAAAAACAAATTAACAAAAATATCAACAAGACTGTATCATGTGACCCCTCATTGGAACGAGCGCGACGATCTAGTTCCAATGAGAGGGGCACTATTATGGTTTTGTTGAATTTTTTTAACATTGGAACGAAATAATAATTAAAATAATAAATTTTGATATCTCGTGCATTGTTGAGGGTGAGATAAGATTTTGAGAACATTTTCACGATTCGAAAAGTTTGGAACGGCGCACCTCTGATCGAATCTAATTGAATCATCGAATCGAATTTCAAAGCTTGACAGGATCCAATGACTCGAGTCCTTTATAGGATCGTATGACTCGAGTCTTAACATGATCCTATGACTCGAGTCATTTACATGATCCTATGACTCGAGTCATTTACATGATCCTATGACTCGAGTCATTTACAGGATCCTATGACTCGAGTCCTTTACAGGATCCTATGACTCGAGTCATTTACATGATCCTATGACTCGAGTCATTTACATGATCCTGTGACTCGAGTCATTTACAGGATCCTATGACTCGAGTCCTTTACAAGATCCTATTACTCGAGTTTTAACATGATCCTATGACTCGAGTCATTTACATGATCCTATGACTCGAGTCATTTACATGATCCTATGACTCGAGTCATTTACATGATCCTATGACTCGAGTCATTTACATGATCCTATGACTCGAGTCATTTACAGGATCCTATGACTCGAGTCCTTTACAGGATCCTATGACTCGAGTCATTTACATGATCCTATGACTCGAGTCATTTACATGATCCTATGACTCGAGTCATTTACAGGATCCTATGACTCGAGTCCTTTACAGGATCCTATGACTCGAGTCCTTTATAGGATCCTATGACTCGAGTCCTTTACATGATCCTATGACTCGAGTCATTTACAGGATGCTATGACTCGAGTCCTTTACAGGATCCTATGACTCGAGTCCTTTACAGGATCCTATGACTCGAGTTTTAACATGATCCTATGACTCGAGTCATTTACAGGATCCTATGACTCGAATCATTTACAGGATCCTATGACTCGAGTCCTTTACAGGATCCTATGACTCGAGTCCTTTACAGGATCCCATGACTCGAGTCTTAACATGATCCTATGACTCGAGTCATTTACATGATCCTATGACTCGAGTCATTTATAGGATCCTATGACTAGAGTCCTTTACAGGATCCTATGACTTGAGTCCTTTACAGGATCCTATGACTCGAGTCTTAACATGATCCTATGACTAGAGTCATTTACAGGATCCTATGACTCGAGTCCTTTACAGGATCCTATGACTCGAGTCCTTTACATGATCCTATGACTCGAGTCCTCTACAGGATCCTATGACTCGAGTCCTTTATAGGATCCTATGACTCGAGTCCTTTACAAGATCCCATGGCTCGAGTCCTTTATAAGTTCCTATGACTTAGTTCCTTTGCTGGGTCATATGACTCGAGCTTTAAAAGGATCCTATGACTCGAGTTTTTACAGGATCCTGTTACTCGAGTTTTTACAGGATCCTATTACTGGAGTGTTTACAGGATCCTATGACTCGAGTCATTTACATGATCCTATGACTCGAGTCATTTACATGATCCTATGACTCGAGTCATTTACATGATCCTATGACTCGAGTCATTTACATGATCCTGTGACTCGAGTCATTTACAGGATCCTATGACTCGAGTCCTTTACAGGATCCTATGACTCGAGTTTTAACATGATCCTATGACTCGAGTCATTTACATGATCCTATGACTCGAGTCATTTACATGATCCTATGACTCGAGTCATTTACAGGATCCTATGACTCGAGTCATTTACAGGATCCTATGACTCGAGTCATTTACATGATCCTATGACTCGAGTCATTTACATGATCCTATGACTCGAGTCATTTACATGATCCTATGACTCGAGTCATTTACATGATCCTATGACTCGAGTCATTTACATGATCCTATGACTCGAGTCATTTACAGGATCCTATGACTCGAGTCCTTTACAGGATCCTATGACTCGAGTCATTTACATGATCCTATGACTCGAGTCATTTACATGATCCTATGACTCGAGTCATTTACAGGATCCTATGACTCGAGTCCTTTACAGGATCCTATGACTCGAGTCCTTTATAGGATCCTATGACTCGAGTCCTTTACATGATCCTATGACTCGAGTCATTTACAGGATGCTATGACTCGAGTCCTTTACAGGATCCTATGACTCGAGTCCTTTACAGGATCCTATGACTCGAGTTTTAACATGATCCTATGACTCGAGTCATTTACAGGATCCTATGACTCGAATCATTTACAGGATCCTATGACTCGAGTCCTTTACAGGATCCTATGACTCGAGTCCTTTACAGGATCCCATGACTCGAGTCTTAACATGATCCTATGACTCGAGTCATTTACATGATCCTATGACTCGAGTCATTTATAGGATCCTATGACTAGAGTCCTTTACAGGATCCTATGACTTCAGTCCTTTACAGGATCCTATGACTCGAGTCTTAACATGATCCTATGACTAGAGTCATTTACAGGATCCTATGACTCGAGTCCTTTACAGGATCCTATGACTCGAGTCCTTTACATGATCCTATGACTCGAGTCCTCTACAGGATCCTATGACTCGAGTCCTTTATAGGATCCTATGACTCGAGTCCTTTACAAGATCCCATGGCTCGAGTCCTTTATAAGTTCCTATGACTTAGTTCCTTTGCTGGGTCATATGACTCGAGCTTTAAAAGGATCCTATGACTCGAGTTTTTACAGGATCCTGTTACTCGAGTTTTTACAGGATCCTATTACTGGAGTGTTTACAGGATCCTATGACTCGAGTCATTTACATGATCCTATGACTCGAGTCATTTACATGATCCTATGACTCGAGTCATTTACATGATCCTATGACTCGAGTCATTTACATGATCCTGTGACTCGAGTCATTTACAGGATCCTATGACTCGAGTCCTTTACAGGATCCTATGACTCGAGTTTTAACATGATCCTATGACTCGAGTCATTTACATGATCCTATGACTCGAGTCATTTACATGATCCTATGACTCGAGTCATTTACAGGATCCTATGACTCGAGTCATTTACAGGATCCTATGACTCGAGTCATTTACATGATCCTATGACTCGAGTCATTTACATGATCCTATGACTCGAGTCATTTACATGATCCTATGACTCGAGTCATTTACAGGATCCTATGACTCGAGTCCTTTATAGGATCCTATGACTCGAGTCCTTTACATGATCCTATGACTCGAGTCATTTACAGGATGCTATGACTCGAGTCCTTTACAGGATCCTATGACTCGAGTTTTAACATGATCCTATGACTCGAGTCATTTACAGGATCCTATGACTCGAATCATTTACAGGATCCTATGACTCGAGTCCTTTACAGGATCCTATGACTCGAGTCCTTTACAGGATCCTATGACTCGAGTCTTAACATGATCCTATGACTCGAGTCATTTACATGATCCTATGACTCGAGTCATTTACAGGATCCTATGACTAGAGTCCTTTACAGGATCCTATGACTCGAGTCTTAACATGATCCTATGACTCGAGTCCTTTACAGGATCCTATGACTCGAGTCCTTTACATGATCCTATGACTCGAGTCCTCTACAGGATCCTATGACTCGAGTCCTTTACAGGATCCTATGACTCGAGTCCTTTATAGGATCCTATGACTCGAGTCCTTTACAAGATCCCATGGCTCGAGTCCTTTATAAGTTCCTATGACTTAGTTCCTTTGCTAGGTCATATGACTCGAGCTTTTAAAGGATCCTATGACTCGAGTTTTTACAGGATCCTGTTACTCGAGTTTTTACAGGATCCTATTACTGGAGTGTTTACAGGATCCTATGACTCGAGTCCTTTACAGGATCCTATTACACGAGTTTTTACATGATCCTATAACTCGAGTCATTTACAGGATCCTAAGACTCAAGTCTTTACATGATCCTATGATTCGAGTCTTTACAGGATCCTATTACTCGAGTTTTTACAGGGTCCTATAACTCGAGTTTTTATAGGATCCTATGACTCGAGTCCATTCCAGGATCCTATGACTCGAGCCCTTTACAGGATCCTATGACTTGGGTCCTTTGCTGGATCCTATGACTCGAGTCTTTACATGATTCTATGACTCGAGTCTTTACAGGATCCTAAAACTCGAGTCATAGGATCCTGTAAATGACTCGAGTCATAGGATCATGTTAAGACTCGATCATTTACAGGATCCTGTGACTCGAGTCTTTACAGGATCCTATGACTCGAGCCCTTTATAGGATCCTAAGACTCGAGTCCTTTACAGGATCTTATGACTCGAGTCCTTTACAGTATCCCACGACTCGAGTCCTTTAGAAGATCCCATGGTTCGAGTCCTTTACAGGATCCTATGACTCGAGTCCTTTACGGGATCCCATGATTCGAGTCCTTTACAGGATCCTATGACTCGAGTCCTTTACGGGATCCTATGACTCGAGTCCTTTACGGGATCCTATGACTCGAGTTCTTTACGGGATCATATGACTCGAGTCCTTTGCTGGATCCTATGACTCGAGTCTTTATGGGATCATATGACTCCGAGTCATTTACGGGATCATATGACTCGAGTCTTTACGGGATCATATGACTCGAGTCCTTTGCAGGATCCTATGACTCGAGTCCTTTACAGGATCTTATAACTCGAGTCTTTACGGGATCATGTGACTCGAGTTCTTTATGGGATCCTTTGACTCGAGTCCTTTACAGGATCCCATGTCTCGAGTCCTTTACAGGATCCCATGACTCGAGTCCTTTATAGGATCCTATGACTCGAGTCCTTTACAGGATCCTATGACTCGAGTCTTTACGGGATCATATGACTCGAGTCCTTTACAGGAACCTATGACTCAAGTCTTTACGGGATCCTATGACTCGAGGCGTTTACAGGATCCTATGACTCGAGTCCTTTATAGGATCCTATGACTAGAGTCCTTTACAGGATCCTATAACTCGAATCCTTTACAGGATCCTATGACTCGAGTCTTTACGGGACCATATGACTCGAGTCCTTTACAGGATCCTATGACTCAAGTCTTTACAGGATCCTATGACTCTAGTCCTTTACAGGATCCTATGACTCGAGTCCTTTACAGGATCTTATGACTCGAGTCCTTTACAGTATCCCACGACCCGAGTCCTTTAGAAGATCCCATGGTTCGAGTCCTTTACAGGATCCTATGACTCGAGTCCTTTACGGGATCCCATGATTCGAGTCCTTTACAGGATCCTATGACTCGAGTCCTTTACGGGATCCTATGACTCGAGTCCTTTACGGGATCCTATGACTCGAGTTCTTTACGGGATCATATGACTCGAGTCCTTTGCTGGATCCTATGACTCGAGTCTTTATGGGATCATATGACTCCGAGTCATTTACGGGATCATATGACTCGAGTCTTTACGGGATCATATGACTCGAGTCCTTTGCAGGATCCTATGACTCGAGTCCTTTACAGGATCTTATGACTCGAGTCTTTACGGGATCATGTGACTCGAGTTCTTCATGGGATCCTTTGACTCGAGTCCTTTACAGGATCCCATGTCTCGAGTCCTTTACAGGATCCCATGACTCGAGTCCTTTATAGGATCCTATGACTCGAGTCCTTTACAGGATCCTATGACTCGATTCTTTACGGGATCATATGACTCGAGTCCTTTACAGGAACCTATGACTCAAGTCTTTACGGGATCCTATGACTCGAGGCGTTTACAGGATCCTATGACTCGAGTCCTTTATAGGATCCTATGACTAGAGTCCTTTACAGGATCCTATAACTCGAGTCCTTTACAGGATCCTATGACTCGAGTCTTTATGGGACCATATGACTCGAGTCCTTTACAGGATCCTATGACTCAAGTCTTTACAGGATCCTATGACTCTAGTCCTTTACAGGATCCTATGACTCGAGTCTTTACAGGATCCTATGACTCTAGTCCTTTACAGGATTCTATGACTCGAGTCTTTACGGGATCATATGACTCGAGTCCTTTACAGGTTTATATAACTCGAGTTATGTCCATTAAGCTGGTTCTGGTATGAAACATGTCGTGCAGTAGTCTCGTTTTTAAATATAAGGCATGGCGTGTACAATCTCTCAACAGAGATTTCATTATATTAGTTTGTAACTACTGATAAATCTGTTGAGTTGTTAGTAAAATATTTATCACCTGATCTAATCCTTCTTCCCCAACCGAGGCGTCGCTAAGATGATCGAAGGTCCGGACGGGGGGGGGGGGGGGGGGGGAGTAACCTGATTTGGCCCGACTGTAATGACTTCAGTTATTGCGTTTGTAGAAAGTGGCCAGTCCACGGCGGCCGTACTGCAGATGCATGGACGTAACTTCTTGGTTCATTAGCCGATATCGTACTCCAACTTGGTAATTCTGGGCTGCTGACCGTCTACGTCGGGTTCACAGACCTTGATTTGTGTGACCAACTGTGTATGTGTGACGTAAGTGTGAAATCCTCTGTTCCCGCGATCCAACTCGTACTTGAAAAGCCATGGCTGAGAATTTTCGTCATTGGAAGAGATTCACGTGAAAGTTACCTGCCCTTAATTTCCTAATGCTATCAGTAAATTTAACACTAAAGGTATGGAAATTTCATTTAAAAAAATGAAATTTCGAAATGTTAAGGAATTTGTATTATCAATGTGTGCGTCATTTCACAACATATAAGCGTTCAGAAGCAGACTTTTTTACATTTTATTCCAAGTCAGTTTGACTACTGCACGCTAAAAACTAAAGTGTTAAAAACTACACTTGAAATGCTGTATTTAACACTTACTAAGTGCAGAACTAGCACTTTGTTCAAGTGTAGATATCCCAGAACTAACTTGACAGGTGTTACAATAATACCGCTTGACAAGTGTAATGTCGCCACACTTAAAAGGAAACAACGCAGATGACGCAGATCAGGCTCGAACTCTCGATCCTGATCCGCGTCATCTGCGTTGTGTCCTTTTAATTATGTACCCACCAAGCGCAAATCAAATTATGGACGATTCTGGAAGAACCACCAATGCTAGACACATGGGAAGTGCCATCCATTCAAGTTTCAGATGTCTGACGATTGTAATGTCTAAGTGCTTAAAGCATTGCACTTTGAGTGTTAAAATCAAATCCTAAGAGTTAGAATGGGTTTAACACCTTGAAAGTGTCAGTTTTAACACTTTAGTTTTTAGTGTGTACTACTACACTGCAAAAAATATAGGTTCTCTTTAGAACCAAAACTGGTTCTAATCTTGTCCCCGAGATGGAACCAGATCTGTTTAAACATCATTTATTTCAAATCAAATAAATTTACCAAGATTAGCATTCAATTTTAACAGAATATTACATGAACTGAAGTAGATTCAGCAGTATACTTAGAGCTTATTCAACGCAGTCTCCAAACATTTTGAAACAAAGGAGATATGAACAGTTGGCATATCGAACCAGTTTTGGTTCTATTCATGAACAGTTGGCATATCGATTCAATTTTGGTTCTGTATAGAACCAAAACTTGTTCGATATGCCAACTGTTCATATCTCCTTTGCTCAATAATGATTTGAGACAACCTCGTATAAGCTCTAAACTTACGACTGGAACCCCCTCAATTCATGTTTAATTCTGTTAATATTTAATGTTAATCTTTATAAATTTATTTGATTTGAAATAAATACTGTTTAAACAGACCTAATTCCATCTCCGGGATAAAATTAGAACCAGTTTTGGTTCTAAAGAGAACCTATATTTTTTGCAGTGTACTACTACTACTGCTACTACTTACTACTACTACTACCACTACTACTACTAATAATAATAATAATAATATAATAATATTAATTACAATTCTTTGGCTTTCCGCTGATCAGTCGCGGTCCTCCAACAAGGAGGTCTGCGTTGACCTAGTCACCCGTCGGGCTATTCCTCCCCTTCTCTCCCTGCCAAAATCCCAGCATTCCGTCAAAAATTGTTTCATAATTCCTCCTATCGGCGCTTTCTCGAGCTCCCTAACTATAAAATTGACCCTTTCCTTCGCGTCATTCCCATCAACTGATCCTTTAGGTTTTCATCCCATTTTTTCATTAGTATTCTAAGGAATCTTGTTCTACTAGGCAAATATTCAGGGCATTCTAAAATGAAATGTTCCAGGGCCTCGTTACTCCTAAATTACACATTTCGTCGCCTGAGTGCTAGAATGTTCTATGTCCCCTATGGGACATAGAACATTCTAGCACTCAGCCGACGATTTGGCACACTCTTTCCTCGCCTTTCCCAATTCATCCCCTCAACTCCAGTGACTTCGATCTCACTTTGAACTACAAATACCCCCCCCCCCCCTCCACACCCTCCCAACCCATAAGATCCATCTAAGGACTCTCCAAAAGCTGAGGCATCTTTTTTCTACAACCCGTCTGAAGAGCTCTTGGTCCTAATTCCAGCTCGACAATTTCTATTGCAATCCTCCAGCACCATATTTTCCTGATAAGGCTACTATTATTCTCTGTTAAAACCCATTTAAAAATAAGAAAACGGCTTTTCACCATCTTTTGGTGTTCTTCATCTTTTTTTCTGTTCGTTATATCAACAGTGTTCCAACCGTGACATATAACATGCCTTCAGACTGTGCTATCCATTAACGAACTCAACGATATTGTTTTGTTGAAATGTTAAACGACAGATGCGGTCGATTCGTTTGGTGTTAATGGATTTTGAGTTGTTTCAATAAAATTCTAGTACTGAATGCTTCAGATATCTACGTCATTGGAGAACTATATTTTGGAGGAAACGCTCCGCGAAACAGCGTATTGTTTTCAACAATATAACTGGCGAACTTATAGGAAGCACTGTTTGTTGCTCGATCCATTTTGGTATCTTTCACGGGGTTTGGGGTGCAATAAGAAATAGTATCAACTCCACCACAGTTTATATGGAATTCAGTAAACCGAGCCGCGTTTGACGAGGTCCAGACATAAATAATTATCTGAAACTGTTTGGTAATTTCCCTATTAACTGGAGACTCATTGGCGATCCTCTATATTTTGTCTCCAATATAAAATTACATGAGACTATTATAATCCCTGATGGGTACGGGTGTGGGATGGGAAAATCTCACCCGAGGGCAAGATATTTGGGCCAGACACGAGGCTTGCCGAGTTTCTGGACCAAATATCTTGTCCCGAGGGTGAGATTTTCCCATCGCACACCCGTACCCATCAGGGATTATTTTTCTCCCCCCACCATACAGCGGTTACGTTAGCCAGAGGTAAGCGGCGGTCACGTGCTGATATAATCAACTCATTTGGTATTCGTTGTTTTGAAAAACTAATGACACTATCGGAAAGAGCATGCAAAAGTTATGTTTTTACCAAAGGTATATACCACGAAATCAATTAGGAACGGTGGCATCTTGGGGTTTAAAGAGTTTTAGAGCATCAAACTTTGATCACACGGCATTCTGATGACGTCAATATGAATTAGTTTTGTAGCAAAAAACTGATACGATATGCATAACGTCATAATAACGTTATAAATGTATAACGTCACGTGGGATACATCTGTCTTTCCCTGCTATCTCACCCTGGACAGACGTATGTTACACATGCAGTGGGGGGGGGGGGGGGGGAATATATTCTGTAGAAGGTTAGAAAATGTAACCACCCTAAACTTTTCGCTTCCTCCGCCAAAACAATGGTCTAATGCAAGTTTCACACAAAGTAGAGCCCCAAAATGGTTTCCAATACAGAGCTACACACGCTACAAATGCCTCAGATTCGCACTTAGAGCCCTGAATTTTGCAAAACTTTCTTGGGGTGTGGGGGATGTGGGAGGAGTGGGCAAGGAACGATAAGGCAGTTTCAGTTATGACAACACTGCAAAAAATATAGGTTCTCTTTAGAACCAAAACTGGTTCTAATCTTGTCCCTGAGATGGAACCAGTTCTGTTTAAACAGTATTTATTTCAAATCAAATACATTTATTAAGATTAACATTAAATATTAACAGAATTAAACATAAATTGAGGCGGTTTCAGCCGTAAATTTAGAGCTTATACGAGGTTTTCTCAAATCATTATAAAGCAAAGGAGATATGAATAGTTGGCATATCGAACCAGTTTTGGTTCTATACAGAACCAAAACTGGTTCGATATGCCAACTGTTCATATCTCCTTTGTTTCAAAATGTTTGGCGACTGTGTTGAATAAGCTCCAAGTTTAGTGCTGAATCTACTTCAGTTCGTGTAATATTCTGTTAAAATTGAATGCTAATCTTGGTAAATTTGATTTGAAATAAATACTGTATAAACAGAGCTGGTTCCATCTCAGGGGCAAGATTAGAACCAGTTTTGGTTCTAAAGAGAACCTATATTTTTTGCAGTGTAGGGGAGGCCCCATTCAACGGCATTTGAAATTTCAACCCTCCCCCCGCCCACCTCCAAAATTGGCTAGGATACCCTCAATTATATAATTCTGGCTACGCGCCTGGAATGCAGCGTGGGAAGAATAGATGTGAAAATTGGGAATATTTTATTGTGACGAACATTGCAGGTGTTTCATTTACTGACTAACCCCAGAGATTGATTAAAATGTGTACTCTTTTATTCAAAATCGTGTTATGAGTTTACTCAAGTTCGAATGACATTTGTGCAGCTATCGAGACGATGTTCAGACAACACTTAACAAACACTTCAACTAACAGGCTTATGTGTAGACTTAACGGAATTGTAACAACTGTGTCAAAACATTATTGTTTAAGCATGCGACGGTATGTATCGATCCCAGTAACGATGAAACTATATACACTGTAAAATATAACCGTAAAAAATACGATGGAAGTACTGACAACCAGCTGCCGGTGCAGTAGAATCCTCTTAATTGAAAATCCATTTTGCCAGTGAAAATTATTCAATTAACAGGAGTATACAATAAACAGGGATTTTGGTCAGTTTCCTGTGTTCTGGAGGTAAACTGAGCATTTATTCTATTATATCTTGTTTGACAGAGCTCATAGAGCTCTGTCAAACAAGATATAATAGGATAAATGCCTGTATTGGATGTAGTGAGGCCAAAAGGTTGATAAATAAGGGAATTTGGTGCCTGTCACAGTAATTTTTTCGACATATTACAAAAATTTATATACAATTAACTGGAGTTTACTCTACAACCCATATGCAATTAACAGATCAAATTTGTACTGAAGGTATGGTAAATGGTTTTGTGTCTAAAAATTATATTCAGTTAACAGGGATATACAATTAAGAGATATCCAATTAAGTGGGCTTCACTGTATTTGTAAAATATTACGATTAAAATAACGTATTGAACTATGCAGGGCCGGGGAGAGGATGAGGGACCAGGGTAGTAACCCAGGCGCCGAGAACTTTGGGCGCCCTGGCTTGGCCAAGGAGTCCAAAATATTCTTGGATCAGGCCTTGCCCCCTCCCCCAAAAAAGTTCTGACTCCTGTGCCAAGCCTCCCCCAATCCCCAAGCGGAGAACCAGCAAGATGAGTTGGCATACTAGTAATATTAACGCATTTCAACTGGGAACCATCAGTTCTAAAGTTGCGAAGAACTAAATGTTAAGAATGGGGCTGTATCGCGAATGGAGCTCTGCACTTGGCCAACGGTTGTAATTTTGAACAGCTTGATTCCAGGGATGTGGCTAGAGGGTTTCAGCTTGGTGGGGGGGGGGCGGGGGGGGGGGGGGCACCGGTGTAAATTCCAACTGTGAGTGGTTTCGATAGGTGGTTGCACTGCAGCGCTGGGTGATATCTTTTAACCCTTTACCCAATGAATCGCCCGCATTCGCTTGCGTAATATGCAAATACAGCTGCTAAAAAAATATTATTTTTCGAAAAATGTCAACAAAACCATATCATGTGACCCCTCTTTGGAACGAGCTCGTCGAGCTCGTTCCAAAGAGGGTCACATGATATGGTTTTGTTGAAATTTTTTTTAAAAATTTAAAAAATGATATTTAAAATAATAGTAGTATGTCTCGGGCTTTTGGGGCCCTATTTGGATGATCTCATTTGGATGATCTCATGTGACGTCATAGTCACGTGACCTAGCTAGTGGCGCCATGTTTAGTTGTCATGGTAACACACATGAGCGGCCATGATGTGACGTTATCCCCATAGTGATACGTGGTGTGATTGCGCATGCGCAGCACATGTTGTTAGGGTGATGCGTGTTTCCGTCGTCCATTTTATATACTGGAGGCCGTCATCTTGGTTTCTATGGTAGCACGTGAATGCTATATTACCCAATTTTTCTGCAATAGAACGGGGTATGTTTTGAGGGTATGTTCCTTTGTAGAAGAGTAAATCTAATTACCACAAACAACCCGACAATCCCTCCAAATCACCAAAATCTATCCCAACTTTTACTATTTCGAATTCTTTCAGAATTCTCTGCTTCTACCTATATATGCAATAGTTTTCGTCTGCCTAGGCATGTTCCGTTGTTCTGGAGTATACTCCAGTAGCGTAGAAGAGCCTATTAGTTGGAACAGTTTATCTTATTATTACTATATTTAGCAATTTCTGGTCTATTCTTGTTAGTACTGACCCTATTCCAAGTACTCTTGTTGTTTCATTTATATAACTAACCAATCAGATTGCTTCATCCCCCGTAATCTCTATGAAGAGTTATCTCCCCTGTGTATAATAAAAAGCCTATATCCAATGGCCATATCCCAAGGAATCTCATTTTTGGGAAACGCCTGTGACTTAATTGTAATGAACGGAAACCAAGGATTGAAGGAAAAAGGTCGGCATTCAATTTAATTAGTTTCAGGGCCGGGGAGAGGAAATTTGGACCCCAGAGCAAATTCTATGACGGGCACCCTTTCAAAAGGGTTGGGATACTAATGCAGATGCTGAAGGCACGCACACTCCCCCTCCCTCTCCACCCCCCCCCCCCCCCCAGAAAAAATCAAACAAACTTGAAATCAGTTACTAAATTGAGATTTTCATGGCGGCTTTTGGGATGAAAAATCGCTTTATTTTTGTCCGACAAAATGAAGTTTTTCGCAGCATGTTTCAATTTTACAAATTCATGATGAGGGATTTTTAATGGTCCTCATAAGGGTTGTTGATTCGTTATACATCCCTGACTTTTTTTTCGTCGTGAAAATCGAATTTCGATAAAATTATCTCCCTTGAAATTATTAGTTTCAATTAAGAAGCAAGTAAATGTCGAGAAAACACATATGCGCTCAGCAGAAAATAAAGCCAAGTTTCCTATTGTTCCTTCACAGAGCTGTCTGTTGTTTTCGTTTATTAAAAGTAACAAAAAGAAAAATTTGGTTTTTAGGTCAAGTTAATTAGAAGCAACTAGATAATCCTTCCTTAAGAATATTTATCACTATCACACCTACCAACACTAAGTGTTTTTTGGCTCATTGTTTAGCAAGTACATTTTTACTGTGATTTCCAAGTTTTTATTGTTTCCAGGAAAATAATTAGCAAATCTCTCCTCCTAGACTTTTATATTAATGCAAATGTCAGTGCCTATATTATATGTCACGATGTGGAGGTTATTGCTATTAGCAGACAAGTTACAGAACATCAAAAGATGGTGAAAACGCCGTTTTCTTTTTTTTACATGTGTGTAACACTTACCAAATTCTATTATTCACCACATGATTTATAATTTAACTATGATTTATTTACACATGATCTATTTACAATGAAAGACTGTCTTCAGCTGAGAACCCCCCCCCCCCCCCCCCCAACTCTCTCGCTCCTTCCTCACTTCCTGTTTTTCACCTGCCGACCCATTTCCTTCTTTGTTCTAGAACAGAACCCGTACTTTATCTATTATTGCATTTGTCACCGTTCTAACAGCCTCGACCCAAATCTGTCACCTTCAACTCGCATAACTCTCCATACAACAGTTTACAATGTTGCATGTGTTTCCACAGAGAATACAAGTCAAAACGTACACACTGATTCGAAAAAAAATGTAAAAAAGCCTACTTCTGTATTCTTACACAACCCCAACAGAAAATTGCCCTAAGTTTATGAAATGATGCACACATGGATGATATAACTTCGCTAACATTTCGAAATTTCAGTTTTTCTATGAAATTCCCATACCCTTACTGTTAAATTTTCTGGAAGCATTAGGAAATTAAGTGGAGTTAACTTTCCTGTAAATCTCTTCTAGTGATGAAAATTGTCAGTCGTGCAGAGTTGACCAATTAAAAATTTACCGTTTCTTACAGAAGGCATCTTTCAACATGGACAACGCCATTTCACAGAAGTAAGAATTAAAAAGTTGTAACATTTGTCCTGAAAAAAGTTTGTTCCTCCACACGAGAGTGTACTCCTCTATAAGTTTTTTATACGATGACACTTTAAGAAATGGTAATAGTTATCAACCGTAAATTAACCAGTGGAAATTGGAGTTCCACTTGACGGACTATCTCCCTTGGCTGATTTGAAAAGTTTGATAAATACAGATTATCATGATAATGCGCATGTTCTGTGATTTGTATCACATTCGAGGTGGTGCCCAGAATGGGATCTCAACGAGTCGGCTTTGCCGGCGAGTTGTGATCCCTTTCTGGACACCACCGAGAATCTGACGCAAATCACAGGACATGCACATTATCATGATAATTCACTTATCTAACGATTCTGTCACATAAACAGATTAAATCTTAGATTATTAATACAGTTTAGGGACATAATATTGGGCGAGAAAAAGTTTAAAAAAAAACATATTTTATGGAACAACATTGTTGTGCACTTTAACAAACAATGAGTAACGCGGTCACCGCAAATTTTCAAAGTTGCGTTGTAAAATTACTTACTCTGAACACTGCCTAGTTTAAACATATTTTATTTGCTCACAAAATCGCAAAAGGGGTTGGAGTACAAGTGCTTACCACTTAGAAACACTCCTCTTCCATACATAAAGTTCATATAGGTTTACATGGCAGCAAAACAACTGCAATACAAATAATTACTGAACTAAACTAGTAATTGGAGAAAAACAAAACAAAAATACTGTCAAAAAGCACAAAACAAGAAAGAGAGAGAAAAAATAATAATAAAAACATATTTAACCACGTAACTTGATACCACAGCCCCCCCCCCCCCCCCCCCCCCCCTCCCGAATGACGCGGAAAGCATATCAAAATTAATGGCAAGCTGAAATTCAAAGGACCAAAGGACCAGAAATGGAATGAACTACTACGGTTCTTGTTCAGACCACAAAGTGAGTGAAATAGTGACCCAGTGGAAGTCTCGCCCTCTCCCTTGCAATCAAGAGCTGCATCGTACATGTAGTTCATCTAACAACCCTGGTTAAATATCCTTGAATCTGAAATATAGCGCTGTACAGCAGAAAAAAATAATCTTATTGTTTCTTTTTGTGAGGCTGCCTTCGCCGTATAAAATCTGCTGTACCCTTGTAATATTGAATTTTGTCAAGGTCTAAAACATGATAATTCTTATATTGTCATAGTTTGGAAAGGAGAATAAAAAGTGGTTAGCATCCTCAAAACCGCCCCACACGAACAACGAGGAGAATCAATTAAATAGTTCTCATATTTATCAGAGTTGAGATCACTACACCCATTTCTAAGCTTACAGTGCACGACGTTGACTATTCTTTTCCAAAATTGAAATATGAGGGTGGTTTACCTGGTCTTCGTGATATAAGACGTCGGAATGAATAGACCAAAGGGCTGTTTCTAACAGCATCTAAATAATTATTCCAGATAGCAATAAAAAATGACCGTTTGAATAACTCAGTTCGCATGTTATACTGTACGAAGTTGTCAGCATTTCGTAAATTGTGTCGAGTCACGTCACGAAAGGTAGATGGTAGTATATTCTGGAAGAAATCTCGGTGCATTTCCATGCACGATATTGTAAAACACTGCCTGTGATCCTATGATGATATGCTTGAATTTACAAGTGTGTAATATTTAATTGTGTAATTTCTATTTATTGTTGGGGGGGGGGGGGGGGGGGGCATTTGCTATGAATAGTTCTGTCGCTAATTGTAAGGAATTTTGTTTTGTAAGCGATCAGCTGAGTCGACCACTGAAACGCACATAGAATGTATTCATGCGCCCGTTATGCTAGCCCGCAGCTTTACCAGAAACGAGTCGTCTATATGATACAGAATCAGAATAAGTCGTCTATATGATACGGAATCGTAACACATTATGTGATACGTACCGTTTCTTGAGGTTTTCAAGCCAAAACAAATTTGATTGTTAGATAAAAAGGGAAGACTCCACGCCTCGGCTTTAAAAAACGTATCAGTGAGCACAGAAACTAGTAGCATGGTTCTGGTGTTACATGCCCTATATGTTACACATAGCCGGGGAGAGGAAATTCGGACCTCAGGGTTAATTCTGTGATGGGCCCCTTTTCGAAAGTGTCGGGATACTGATGCACTGGCCGAAGTTCTTGAAGTGAAGAAGTCTTGAAGTGGTAATACCGGGTCTGGTGCACGTATAATACAGTCTATTAAACTTTACCCAACGTAATGGCCAAAACCGGCCAGCGGTGTTCACAAAAATCACCATTCGATTTTCATTATTTTTTCATTTGTTTGCCGGGGAAAACATAGCATATTACCCCCTCCCCCATTGGAACGAGCTCGTTGAGCTCGTTCCAATGAGGGGTCAAAAGCTATGTCTTTTGTGGCGCAAAAATGAAAAAAAATAGAAGTTTAATAATTTTGTTCGCAAGCGTTGTCTGCTTTTCATGTTAAGTAAAGGGTTAACAGATTGGGGCACTCCCATTCCTTCTTTACTTTGGTAGCTGGTATTCCAATACAACAGCCAACATACCTTGCTGACTCTCGCTTGCGAGTCGAAGAGGGACTAGGCTTGGCCCCGGAGTCAGAACTTTAGAGAACCCAGCCCTGACCGAAGAATCCTAGACTCATGGACCAACCGTGGGCCTCAAAAAGTTCCGGGTTCCGGGGTTACTACCCCCTCTCCTTGGCCCTATATGTTACACCGAGCCTATCGCTGAAAATTTCCTACCAAAATTACATATACACTCTAAAAAATCCAGAGTTTGGTACTCCACATGTCACCATAGGAGTACCAAAATAAAGGTACTGCAGAATACAAATCGACATTCGGTGTTCCAGAGTAGCAAATGTATTGAGTATAAAGATTGGTGTTATAAGATAGGGCAGTATTTGTGTACTCCAGAATACTAAACTATTGTTCGCCAGAATACCAAATATACTGGTTGGGTTCTTGGGTACTCCAGATTAGGGCTATCACGATTTTTTAAATTTAGGAATCGATTAATTAATCGAATCGAATAATTGATAATAATCGGTTAATCGTACCTAGATGACTTCCACTCTCCCTATCTTTGAAGTCGTTAAATATGAGGTTAAGTCAGTTGATCTACCTCAGGTAAACAACGAAGACGATCCTCTTTTAGGCGCATTCAAAGCTTTGATGTCCTGAACTTTTGAACCGTCGGTATAATAATCAAGACCAGTCGTCAGTTGCGAACTTCACACTTTTGAACCATCTGTGTAATAATCAAGACCGGTCGTCAGTTGCGAACTTCGCAAGTTCGCAACTGCTGACCGGTCTTGATTATTGCACTGACGATTCAAAAGTTCAGAACATCAAAGCTTTGAATGTATCTAAAAGGCACATGCTTCTAATGGCTTCTTGGGGTTTAGCGTCGGCGTTCTTGACCTTTTACCTTTAGAAACAACAGTTTTTTCATCAATTTTTTTAATTATTAAACGTCTAAAACGGGGTAATATTTACCGATTCTTCGACAACGAAAAATACTAATCGATTTCGGCATGACCAATCGACAATCGATTAATCGTGACAGCCCTACTCAAGATTACCAAATATAAAGATCTCTTAAGAACCAATACTAAAACTGAGGAGCTCCAGAATATCAAACCAATGCGTTGTTTGTGTGAAAATTAAAATAGAAATTTCTGCACAGCTGAAAACGAATTTTCTTCTTAGGCAAAGTGATCCTCACAGAATTGAACTCTATGCAACTGAGCTAACCCCCTTAATCTCACGAGTATACATGAATCCCAGTGTACATGAATGGCTAGATCCCCAAGTTTTGTCAGTATTATTCACTGATGAAAGTGCCGTTAAATATTTTCTCCAGTCTCACATACACTTCTTTCTCGCCTTTAAAATGGGCATCAATTCATCCAAACTGATCCTTTGGAGCCAGTCGGTAACCACATCCTTTGTTTGTTTGTTTGTTGGTGGTTAACGTCACATATTTATGCACCATGGATAATCGTGACACAACATGGAGATGAAGTCAAGTTTAGTCAATCGTTGATCAACATGTTGCCCATTTTAGAGGACTTTCACCCCAAGCATTGGTGACTGGGTCCTATTTTACTAGTAAAGCGGAACTGGTTTACCAAACCACATCCTTTGACCACGCCTCCACAGTGGCAGTCGATATTTTCAGATGGCATTCGAATCAGGGACTACAACCCTCGTACTTAATGATAAACAGGCACTTTGGGACTCGATGCGCAAATTAGTTGGGAGGCTATTAAAAATCAACGTTGTAGGTATTCCAGGAACCCGGGTATTCCAGAATACCTATGGAGAACCTGGATTTTTCTGAGTGTATAGGCCTAATATATATCTGGTAAATAAATGTAGAATAAACGTAATGTGTTTTCAAGTAAAAATTTTATTCTTCGAGTGTGATTAAGAATGAAACCGACGAGCCTCTGGCGCGTCGGTTTCATTCTTAATCCTACGAGAAAAATAATTTTTTTACTGGAGAACACAAAACGTTTATATATCTCATTAATCATTAAAAGGGCAGATGCTGCGAAATCGTGCTGTTACTCGCAACAAAACACTGCGAGAAGAGAGGAGCATATTCGATCGATAAGCAAAACTGCCAAAAATAAACAAGGCGCAGTGATACATTTCTGTCTAAAAATAATTCTCCTACAAACTTGAGCTAAACTTGCAAAAATACTTTATTAAAGGAACAATGTTAATCTTTTTTATTTTCGTTCTTTATTGTTGTTTTTTTTTTGTCGTCAATTTAACTTGCGTTTTATAGCCAAAGCATCAGACACGTGCATTTCTTTATTTACACTTTCCTAATTTGGAAAATGAAACATCACTCATCATGCCCCCGCCTTTCAAAATCGAACTTGTATGCTTTTCTACGCTTGGTTTCGATTGATTTACTTTGTGTTTTCTTTGTTAATTGCTGTTCGTTTTATTGTTAGACAGAGTTGAAATGTGTCAAATATTCTAAACCTATACATTTCAGCGACGGCCAACGTTTGACAAACGGTGCATCCATCCACAAACGTAAAGCAGGTCATGACAATACGAATGTGGTAGAGGTCAGAGGTCAACATGTCCTTCTCTACTTTTGGAATAATTTTTTTTTCAGTGGTAAACCTTCGTGGAAAATGTATCACCCTACTAGCAGCTGCTACTAGGTGAATAAAGCAAAAATTTATCGAAGACTTTTATTGGTTCGAATAAACGTCCATTTGTGGGATAAAATATACTTACCAACTTTATCGATCTATTTTGAATATAATTTTTCACATGCGATTTTCTCAGATGCTACCATAGATGCCCATTTGATACTTATTTTTCTCAAAATATTCTCCACAGGACCGAGTTGTGATCACTCCGAGGGAGTCGTTGGACATTGTCAGTTACGTCGCCTGAGTGCTAGAATGTTCTGTGTCCCCTATGGGACATAGAACATTCTAGCACCCAGGCGACGAGTAGTGATAAACCGATGTTCGGCAATCGCATCTGACATCGGCCAATTTTAAGCCATCGGTTGACCACCGGTAGAGGTGCTTGAACATCGGTCCATACTGATGGTTACATGGAACGCGACTGGATCAAAATTGTTTGTATTTACGCTTGATTAACAATCTCATACGAGCAGAAACAAACTTAATAAGTTGCCACAATGATTGGCAGGATTCAAAATTGGACTGATCTCATTGATTGGTCTGATCTTCCCCTTGATTGCTGCTCATGACACACACCCCACGTGTTGTGTGCTGACTCAATAAAATGCGTTATCAGCAGAAACAAGTTAACAGAGCAGCGTCTTTTGATCTTTGATCAAAGACGCTGCGCTGTTAACTGGATTCCACTGATGTCGTATTTTCATTTTAATACACACACTGGCATACTCGTGAGGTCAACAAACTAATCAACCAGGTTGTATTGTAAATTAACCCTATTCTACGCGTTCTTAAACATACTACTCCTTTTTGTTGTTACTATCTGACATCGGCACTGACAACCGGCAGATTGTGTACTCAGCTATTATTTATTTATTTATTCGTGTTTATTGGTGTTTAAGGTCGTATACTTATGCACAATGGCTAATCGTGACCGTGACAGTGTTACGGTTTGAGGAAGCCGGAGTACCCGGAGAGAACCACCGAGCAACTGTCAGCTCTCCAACATCGTAACTCTGATCTCTGATCCGCGGCACAGGCAGGGTTAGATTGGTTGAATCGACGTGCAGTACGCCTTAGTACACGGCGTCTTCGTGCCCCAATGTGGACAATCGGGGTTAAGGGCCTTGCCCAAGGACATAACGCGGGAGTCAGAATTGATCGCTCAGACGGTCACCCATCCAATGATTAACCGGGCTCGACGTTGCTTAACTTCGGTGATCTGACGAGAACCGGTTACCGCAACGCCACCGCGCCCCCATGTGTGCTCAACTAATCGGCAAGGAGATGACGGTCGCAAATCCTTATCGGTTAATCACTAGTCGTCGGCCACTGATATAGCCTCAACGCAATTTGCCTGAAAATTGCCGTAGAATTAACGGTCATTGATTGCCAGTACTCCTGATGCCATTCTAATAGCTATTTTGGGGGGGGGGGGGGGCATTACAACTGTTACTTATTCCTAGTTTCTTATTCGACATTCGCTATCAACCAATAGGGGGCGCGGTGGCTCAGTAGGTAGAGCTGCAGGCTGCAAGCCGAGAGGTCCTCGGTTCGAATCCCACCTGCTGCAACCGCGTTGTGTCCTTGGGTAAGACACTTCACACCCATTGCCCGTGTGGGGGCACGATGACGCCGTCTTCAACCAATCTAACCCTGCCTGTGCTGCTGTGCGGAGTTACGATGCTGGGGAGCTGGCATTTGCTCGTCGTTGCGACCAATATCAACCAATAAAATCGGCTAATAACGAATGTTGAATAAGGAACTGGGAATAAGTAGTTACGGTTGTTAACAAATGTTGAATAAGGAACTGAGAATAAGTAACGGTTGTCACGCCCGTTATGTTTTTATAGCATTGACCTGTGTTTCAAGGTGATCGGACACTAAGAAATAAGACTCTTAGAAACAGGACACTGAGAAACACTTTTGGGTAGGACAATAGAAAACAGGACACTAAGAAACGGACACTAAGAATCTCTTTTTTAATTATTTCAACCAATAATTTATTTTCAAAAATTTGAATAAAAATTGTCTGAAAGGCAATTTTAAAGCAAACTGATGGAAACAAATTCTTTCTGAACCTTTAAAAATGTTAAAATATGTATTTGTACAGTCATTCATCCTTCTGGTGACAGTTGGTTTAGGGAACTGAATTAGAACAAGGTTGATATAAAAAAGCTGTTTTATTTACATCCTTTATATATAGATATATACATAACATGGCACAAGAAATATACAATATTATACATAGCACGAGGAAACTTGTTTAGACATGTAGTAATTTGTTCTAATTTTTCTAATCACTTACCCTCTACTTAGCACACTATGAGGTGACTCAGGGCGCCGCATCACATTTTGTGAGTGAAGGGTTATATTTACAGATGTAACAACGGACAAAGTGGAAAGGAATAAAAAAGTGAGTGCATTAAGTGGTGTTTGAAAACCGCTAGCAAGACCGACAAGCGCAAACAATAACGGCTTGAATCAAAAGAGGGTCCAAAGCTAGGATCTCAAAATCCCCCGACATGATGGGACGAGAGTTAAAATTTCCTGACAGTGTTCCCGAGTTCGTTGACCATCGGTACGAAACTGAATCCTAACCCACTGCACTTCTTTAAGCCTTCCCCTACCGACTCGACCGCATCTGCCAGCATGATTTACAAATTGAGCTGTTGGAGAAGAAATACTTTCAGAAAATTTTAACAAACCATAACATGGACCTTGTCCCATTGAGGAGTAGCATGATATGATTTTGTTAAATTTTCTGAAAAAAGTAATTTAAATAACAAATTTGCTTTGATGTGTGTTGTTTAAAGAATAATAAAGGAAACAAAAAATGTTTGAAACATACAGTACAGTCGCAGTGGACTGGTCGAAACCCACGAGTGGTGAGTGATGTCCACGCATGCGTTTACCAGGTAATAACAATCATCATCAGAAAAACTCTAATTAATGAAGCACCAGGTTGTATAATTATTCCTATAATTTGGAATCTAATATTATTGCGTCCATGGATATATTGCCAATCCGTGGAAAGTGACCAGTCCACGGAGGCCGTATTGTAATGGTGTGTTTAGATAATCAAAATTGTGTGTGCATAATAACAATTTTGCGAAATGGTCAGATCTCGTTTTGCAATTTATTAGCTTTCGGAGAAAATGTTGGCATTCGAGTAACCAACAGTTTTTCCGCTGAACACCACAATGTTCCGACATGGTCATGGGGTCGGTTCGCTTCCCGGACCCATTCACTAGCTTCGAGTCAGAGTAAAACACCGATGTCCTTCACAGAAAATCGCAAAGAAATTCACAGTTTTAAGTGAACTTGCGAAACTTATTGGACTTGTACCTCTACAAAAACTCATCCGATGCCCAATTTACAGTTAACTGAACAAGTATCGTAGATTCCACCATACACTGCGGAGTAGCGGGTGTTCTACTATTTATTTTAGAATAACCGTATATTTTCTCCAATAAAAGAAACACGGCTGCATTGAGGGCAGCAACACTCTACGCAGGTGCGAGATAATGAAGGATGATTTTCGAAGCTGCACTTGACCACATAAGTAATCAAATACTTCAGTTGGTACACATGTTTCTGTCACTGGCTTAGCGATACTAATTTAGGCAATAAAGCTAACTGATTTAATAAAAATGTCATACACACTCTTATCTCAAACGGAAACTCAACTGACAATCATTTTTTTAATTCACCGTGAATGTATTTCATTGAATGAATAAACTACTCATGGCAATAACGCTGCGTATTGTCATGCCATAGTCAGATTTGTAAATTGAGAAAAGAACTGTTAATCCCAAATATTCTTTGAAAATGTACTTGGACAACTTCTTTGTATGTCACGTTCACATAAGTCGTAGGGTAATACTAATGAACATCCATATCATATTTATTGGAAAATGTTGCATCTTCCTAGAAGTCGAACACATCAGTCAACGAACAAATGGCTGATAAAAACTGATAATCACAGCCCATCCTGAGTAAATCTCCACTGAGCTAAAAATGTTAAGTGACCTTCGAGTTCTTTAGCCTATTCCACATATTATGACTATCCCAAAACAAAATATACAAATCGTCTCTTGAATGGAACAATGCACCATCTGCAATGCTAATGCTTTCTTCCATTCAAGGGACGAAGTGAAACTTTACACTTATAATTAATGATTTCGTTACGATTTACATTCCGATTGCCCACGTGAGGGCACGGTGGCGCTGTGTACTAAGACGAACTGAACGTTGATGGTGCATTTGTCTTCAACCAATGCTAACTCTGCTTGTGTGGAGTTAGTGCGTTGGGGAGTCTGGCAGTTGCTCGCCGTTGCTCGGTGGTTCTCTCTGGATACTCCGGCTTCCTCCACCCGTCAGACTGCCCGACACGAGGTGAGCCTGGCTGCCGAAAGTGTCGTTAAACTCAAATTAAATAAATAAATAAATACGATTTATATTGCGATCCTTTTTATGTAGGCCAAACGCCCACAACGGACGGGCCGCTTGTAATCATTCGACTTGGGATGTGGTATTATATCACTAGCAAAGCGAATATTTGTATCACCCATTCCCATTATCCCCCCATATTCGCATTGGCGAAGCGAGACCGGCTCTCGTTAGATCACCGAAGTTAAGCAACGTCGACCCTGGTTAATCCTTGGATGGGTGACCATTCGGCGATTGATTCGGGTGCTTCCCGTAGTAGTGGCTGTGTGCGATCGGCGAGGTTTGAGTGTGTGATTCTGCGACGTTGCATCACATGCCAGCTGTGGACGTTGGGAATGTTCACCAGTACTACGCATTCCCCACCGCACCTAGGTGTAAAATAGGAACCGGTTGATGTGCTTGCCTTGTGTGCCTGCCAGCTGGAGCACCGGCAGTATGCTCCGTTGAGTTGAGCTGAGAATGTCATAGAATGAACAAAGGATGTGAACACCTGTGATACGGAGTAATAATTCAACTCAGAGAACACTGCGGTGGATTCTAGACATTAACATTTCATTATTATTATTATATTTCGACAACTTATGGTTTTATTAAAGATTGGATACAGACTTTTTGTTGAACAGCGTGATATTTCGTAAACTAAGTTGTAATTTTAAAGTTAACCCTTTACCCAACGTAACGGCCAAAACCGGCCAGCGCTATTCTTAAAAATCGCCAATTAATTTTCACTATTTTTTTCATTTTTTGTCTCAAAAACATAGGTTATGACCCCTCGTTGGAACGAGCTCGTCGAGCTCGTTCCAACGAGGGGTCATAACCTATGTTTTTGAGACAAAAAATGAAAAAAATTAGTTATTCAAGAATTTTTTTTGCAAGTGTCGTCTGCTTTTCACGTTAGGTAAAGGGTTAAAAAATAAAACAAAATCTCATACATCAATGAGTTGTCAGTAATTAAAAGAAAGATGACGAATCCTCGGTGTTCAAATCGTTTCTTTCTCATGTGTAGAAATGACGATATCTGGAATTTTGCTTCTTGGTGAAGTTATGAGATGTACATTTCAGCAGAACAAAAGGTCACGGGGTCAGTATGTCGGCAATGAATCTCAGTTAACTCGGATTATGGTGTTATCGTGAAACTCGCTTCTGAAAAGCAAACCTTGTTTAGAAAAGTCCATCGCCGTGTGTATATTGACAGAAATCAAGGTTTGTTTGGAGCACACATGAAATCGCAACTACTTCGAGAGTAGAATGATACATGCGTTGACAGAAAACAACTATTTCCTGGCTAAAATCTGCTCGGATACCTGTTGATGTTCGTGAAAAGTGTTGAATGCAGGATACGGGCTGTTCATGTGGATGGAATTTTCGTTTTTTCAGGTAACACATTTTATTTAACCCTTCAGCCAACGTAAAGCCAAAAACCGGTCAGCGCTATTCTCAAAAATCGCCAATTGATTTTCATTATTTTTTTCATTTTTTATCTTAAAAACATAGGTTATGACCCCTCGTTGGAACGAGCTCACCGATTTTGTATGTTTTTGAGACAAAAAATGAAAATAATTGCTTATTTAATAATTTTTTTTGCAAGTGTCGTCTGCTTTTCATGTTAGGTAACGGGTTAAGTGGCTCAGATGTCGCCAGTTTATGTCACTGATCATAATGTAGCGGGTTGATTAATAGGAATTACAACTCTCGAGTTGATTCAAGATTTGTGTATGTCTCATATCCGCAGGGACGATGAAGTGAGTCATTCAACACATTGCGACACCTTTTGAATGTCATTATTGAAAGCAACGCCAGCAGAACGCAAACGAACCAAACAGGCCGCATATTCCTAGCCCACAACCCACAGGGATCCACCTGTTCGTATTTCAGTGGCCACCGTGCACCGCCAGATTGGGTTTGGCCGCAGTAGTCGCCTCTGCGTGAGGAGGCGCATACCATCCTACAGCGAGAAGTCAAATGCCACTTCTTTTGATTGAGAATGATTTTATGATGTACACCAAACTCGCTGCCCATTTCGCCACATGGACATATAAATTTGAGGTCTCTGATCCGCCTAGCATCGCGGGTGAACCCCCTCCCACTTCATAGCGGTTATATTCTGCGGGAGAAAATGAAGAACACAAACAACGCTGTGTCTGTCCATAATGGTCATAAGAAGGAGAAGAAATCCACAAATGTTTGTTTTGGGAAGTCGAGAGTTAACCATTAGCCTCTTGATCGTGGTTGGAAGCAGAACAGAAAGCTGTCGTCTTACTTCAGGAGTTCGTCATTTTTAGGGCATCATTCACATCCACCCGCGGTACACTGAGGTCAAAATATCAAAATTTAACCTACAATTGTTTTCCATATTACAAGTTGGAATTTAGACAATTCAATTTTCTCTACCGAAACATTGTTTTCAGTGAGTTTTATACTGTTTTCTTTCCCTATCACTATTATGAATGAATTCAACCTGCTTCTAACTTGATGCCCCAAACAGATTGACGGTATCTACAAACCACGCTGTTCAATTTTTATTGGTTTTTCAATGTTTTGCCTCTAAACCACAGATTTTTACCTTTCATTATAAAAAAAATCTTGTCTTAATATGATCACAGGTCAGCGCATAAGTAAGCACAAGTTCATAATCACAATGGGTCGATATGTGCAACCACCTTTACCCGTGGATGCGGAAATATGCTATTCATTTGATGTTGGGGACATTGGGACGGAGTTTCATTTTGTATTTATTATTTATTTATTATATTTATTATGAGTCGATCAGAGCAGTATTCTGTAGAAATCGGAGCTGTATATCTAGGTTTCCGTTACATGAAGCGCTCTGAAAATACGTTTACCTTCTGAAGAACGAAGTTCCTAATTTATGCAATATAATTTGTTATATGATCATTAAGTTCTTTATTTGTAAGAAAATTTACCTTTGTGCTATCAACGAATGCATATTATCTTTGTTATAATGTGTAATGCTCAGTTTAAGTTGTTTAACCCTTTACCCAACGAATCGCGCGCATCCGCCCCCGTAATATGCAAATTCAGCAGCTGAAAAAATATTATTTTTCGAAAAATCTCAACAAAACCATATCATGTGACCCCTCTTTGGAACGAGCTCGTCGAGCTCGTTCCAAAGAGGGGTCACATGATAGGGTTTTGTTGAATTTTTTTTAAAAAATTTAAAAAATTATATTTACAATAATAAATTTTGAAATCGTCTGCGTTGGGTAAAGGGTTAAATTATTTCTGTTATTCAGCGCGCAAAGAGCCTTGCTTTCGCTGTTTTTCTAATAAATTTATAAATAAATAAATTAAATAAATAAATAAATAAATAAATAAATAAATATCCATCCATCCATCCATCCATCCATCCATCCATCTAGCTCCAAATTATGCAAATATTTATTTATTCAAGACAGTTTTGCTCTTTTTTTTAAGCGAGCTCTTTCCACTTACGTTTGCTTGATATATTCCTGCATAGAATCTTTTTCTTTGTTGATTTTATTTGTTACGATCTCATTTTGTTGCTAAACTCTTTTCCAATCTTGGATTTGTATTGTACTCCTTACGTGACTTCTTATAATCCTTCCTATCTCATTATATCCTTCAACAAATCGTTTATGGTGTTTTGTGGCTTTGTTGTGAATACAGGGTTAGTGACTGGCTAGTGGCTAAGCAAACAAATAATTAAAACAATAATAATAACAATAATAACACTTTGGCCAGCCGCTGATTTGTCGCGGTTCTCGGGTGAGAAGGCCTTGGTTACCCCTGTACTCACAACTGCCTCCCTGTTCCCACGCTTCTTTTCTCCTCCCAACACTCGGAGACGAACTGCCTGATAACATCCCTTGCCCCATTCTTCCCAATTTCTCCGATTAGCATATTAACCCTCTCCTTTGAGTCACTCAATAACCACATGTCCTTCATTCTCCCATCCCACTTCCCAATTATACTCCCAGTGAATCTTATTCTTTTAGACTGGTATTTTGAGCATTCTAGTGGAAAGTGTTCCAGGGTCTCCAACACGCCTACATTACACATCTGGCACTCCTTTTCATTGTTTTTCCCCAAGTTTTCCCCTCAGCTCCAGCGTCCGCGACCTCAGCTTTAACAGCAGTGACCCCCAAAAGGTGCCATCAAATTACTCTTCAAAACCAGGTTTCTCTTTATCACTCAGGCCACCCAGAGATCTCTTTGATCTGACTCCCTATCGCCAATTAAGGTTACCATCCTCCATGACCCTTTCTCTGACGATTGTTTTACCCTGGTTTGCCCATATGTCTAGGTCTGAGATCTCCAATGAGTAGTTCTCTACTAGCTCTCTCACTTGGACCATCCACCCTGTCTTTGTATTTGAGTTGAAAATACTCTGGAACCTTACTTTACACCGTCGTCTGGTGGGAAGGTTTACCAAATAATTAAGATAACCGAGTTTCAATAAGTCTGTCCTGTCCTTGATTCTCATCCGCCCAAGCTCCTCCCTGATTGCTTCTAGTGCCACGGCATTACTTGACCCAGTTATCCATCGGCCTGCATCGTTCTGCAGGGTTTCCAAGCTCTTTACAGCCGTTTGGTTTAGGGGTACCACTTCTGTACCATATGTTATACTTGGCAGACCCACCATTTCCCAAATTGTTTTCCCCACGAAACCTTATTGAAACTGTTTCTCCCTATAAGTTTCATTTGGTTAAGGATTCGCCTCCCCTTCAGAATCACTTTATTTGTGTGGTTTCGGTAGATGCCTCTTCCTGTGATGTTCATATTTACCCCAAATACTCGTAGTCACATGTCTCCCCTACACTAAGACGTTTGCTGCTACCTTCCGAAATACAGAACTCCCCCACTCACCACCTTCGAGTGGGGTCCATTTTGCGGCCAACTGGTATAACTTTGCCCCTGCTTTTATTTAGTTCGAGTCTCCATTTGTTCCCATATTTCCCAACAATACCCAGCGTTTTCGATAGTCCCCCTTCGCCTTCTGACACTAGCACCATATCGTCAGCAAACAATAGCTCTGGGATGTTCAAGTCCCCAACTGTTATCCCCTCATCGCTACGCGGGAGTTCCTCTCCTAAACCTTTGATGTACAATGCAAAAAGAATTGTCAAAAGGATACACTCCTGTTTGAGGCATATCTCCATAGGCACATGTTTAGTTGTTCTGTTACCCAGGCTAAGTTCACTCTGTACATCTTTATATAATGCTTTCAGAATCCCAACAAACTCGCCTCCCAAGCCCAGACAGAGTCCCAAGCTTTCGCCACATACCCTCCCTCCATACTCTATCATATGCCTTTTTAACATCCAAGAAGGCCATAAACATCTTTTTCTTTTTTGCTTTCGCGGGTTCTATACGGTTGCTGCTTCAAGGACTCACAATACTTTAAATATAATTCGCCGTTCAAACCCAACAAATGGAATTTTTATCTCCATATTTCCACTTCAAAATACTTTAAAAAAATTGTTTTTTATTTCTCTCATGAAAATATTTCTTGGATGAAAGTATTGGTGATTGATACCTACCCTGAAAGAGTTTGCAACACAAGTAGGCTTGTTGAAATGCGTGTACTTACCAATTTTCCAACTTGTATGCGTAACAATCTGCTGTTTTTAAACCGCAAACGAAGTACTGCACCGCAAAGGTGGTAATCGGATGACCAGCGTGCAACAGTGGTCAACGTTTCAATGACTTGGCTTCGTTACACACAAGGGAGGTAAGCCTATGGACAGATTATCTCTAAGGGAAATAAAGCAGTCCAGTCGGTCGATGATGTCAGAGTGCAGAGATTGTTGTTCAACCGAGATAATAAATTGTTTAAACAAGATAATTAAGTTGGTTTAACCCTTTTCCCAACGAATCGACCACATTCAGCTGCGTAATATGCAAATTCACCAGCTGAAAAAATATTTTTCAAAACATTTCAACAAAACCATATCATGTGACCCCTCGTTGGAACGAGCTCATCAAGCACGTTCCAGTGAGGGGTCATTTGATATGGTTTGGTTGAAATGTTTTGAAAAGTTAAAAAAAAAATTAAAAAGGGCACCATCGACGTGCCTAAGTACACAACGCCACCGTGCCCACACGCGGGCAATGGAGATGAAGTGTCTTGACCAAGGACACAACGCGGCAGCCGCAGGTGGGATTCGAACCGAGGACCTCTCGGCTTGCAGCCTGCATCTCTACCTACTAAGCCACCGCGCGCCCAATAACTGAAGTGAGCGTGACGGTTTCACGATACTGTAGTACGCTACTATTTGAAGTGAAGCGTGCTATTGTTGAGTCTCGGCATCGTGAAAGTGTTTTCAAGAGAAACATTGGCGAACATCTACACACCTTTCATTCCACTGGTGTACAGTAAGTAGGGTTTCCAGAAATATTACCTGATTTTTCGAATAAGCTTTTTTCGAAGCAATAATCAAATTTATTTGAGTTCGTACAATACATGAAATGCACTTCAATGAAGCAATCACAAGGTAGGCCGGTGATTATGCGCGGAATGCACAAGCGAAGAGACAGCGAGAAGCATTAGTGGCCATTGAAGTTTATTGAATTATGTTCCAACAAGACTAAAATCCCCATCTTCTGATTGATTGATTGATTGATTCTTTATTTCACAGTAAACATACGCATAACTACGGCAGCGTATTAGCAGCGTATTAGCGCCATTTCGGTTTTTTTTGCGTAACTTATGTAAATTTTTTAAATTGTAATTACAATTTAGCTAAATTGTAATTACAACTTAATAAATTGTAATTATAACTTAGCTTAAATTGTAATTACAATATAGCTTAAATTGTAATTACAACTTAGCTTAAATTGTAATTACAACTTAGCTAAACTGTAATTACAACTTAATATTGTAATTACAACTTAATAAATTGTAACTACAACTTAGCTTAACTTGTAATTACAATATAGTTTAAATTGTAATTACAATATAGCTCAAATTGTAATTACAATATAGCTTAAATTGTAATAACAATTTATTTATATTGTAATTACAACTTAACTGTAATTACAGTTTAAGCTATATTGTAATTACAATTTAAGCTATATAATTAATTCATTAAGTAGTTGTAATTACAGTTTATTCAGTTGTAATTACAATTTAGGTAAATTGTAATTACAATTTAACATAAGTTACGCAAAAAAACGAAATGGCGCTAATACGCTGCCGTAAATTACAACTTAATAAATTGTAATTACAACTTAGCTTAAATTGTAATTACAACATAGCTTAAATTGTAATTACAACTTAATAAATTGTATTTACAAGTTAATAAATTGTAATTACAACTTAGCTTAAATTGTAACTACAATACAGCTTAAATTGTAATTACAATATAGCTTAAATTCACCTTGACTGTTAAAGTGTCGTTAAACTTAATAAATAAACAAATAAATAAATAAATGAATAAATAAATCGCTCTCTAACTGAAACCGAGGCACGCTGTTGTCTACTCGCAAAAATTAAAAATTGCAGGTGTGATGACGCGCGGGAGGGACAGCTCGCCTCAACATCGAAAGACTGGGTTGATGAACAGTTTAACATGTTTATTGTCAGAAACACTGACGTCCAAGCCCTCTTTTTGAAACTAAATTTGTGCAGAACTGTGATTACTGATGTTTTTGGTAACCAGGTTAGTCATATACTGGTCATTTGGGCACGTAGCTAAGGTTGGCAAACCTTGGGTTTAATCCCCTGTTATCAGTTACGAGATGCGTTCGCCCGTGTTGTTTTATGAAATACATTAAATGCATTCAAATATTTAAAGGTTCTAAGAAAAATAGTAACAAAATAATTTACAAAATATTATGTATACACAACCTTTCCTTGAGGACCGCGACAAATCAACGGTTTATTATTATTATCCTAATGGAAGAAGAGGTGGGGATAAGGGGAGATAATGGCAGGTCAGACAATTTACGAGGAAGAGGAAGACTTTGCCATTTAGACACCTGTCCAAGGAGCATATGGTGACATGCCACTAGGATAGGTGTCTGAGAGGCGTATTCTCCCTCACTGTAATAAGCCTTTTTCGAAACTGCCATCTTGGCTTTTTATCGATGCAACACACTAAAAACTAAAGTGTTAAAACTGACACTTTCAAGGTGTTAAACCCATTCTAACTCTTAGAGTTTGATTTTAACACTCAAAGTGCAATGCTTTAAGCACATAGACATTACAATCGTCAGACATCTGAAACTTGAATGGATGGCATTTCCATGTGTCTAGCATTGGTGGTTCTTCCAGAATCGTCCATAATTTGATTTGCGCTTGGTGGGTACATAATTAAAAGGACGCAACGCAGATGACGCGGATCAGGCTCGAGAGTTTGAGCCTGATCCGCGTCATCTGCGTTGTTTCCTTTTTAGTGTCGCGACATTACACTTGTCAAGTGGTATTATTGTCAACACCTGTCAAGGTCTGGGATATCTACACTTCAACAAAGTGCTAGTTCAGCACTTAGTAAGTGTTAAATATAGCACTTCAAGTGTAGTTTTTAACACTTTAGTTTTTAGCGTGAAGGTCGCTGGTGGCGGGGTGTAAACAAAGCGATTTCCATGTTGGTCGCGTTGAGTTCTGTGTCAGCCAAGACAACTAGTTTTATGAAATATCAAGTTAAAATTCGTAGAACCGGTGTCATCATTCGAATTAATTGAAGTGGCAACCCTAGACGACTTTAAACGACGGGATACCGCAGGTTTGTAGACTTTGTTTACGGAGGTGAGAACTTGCTTTGAGTGGCAACAAGGAAATACTTGTTGCACGGAGTTTCTCGGCTTGGGAATCCCCGAAAGTTGTCGAAACAACGCACACGGTCATCGAGACACCATTTAAGTCGATTGGAAATCAATTCGAAATAATGAAAGTTCTCATGCAATATTGTCAATGTCTTAAACAAATGGTATCTTTAGCTAAATGTTTTTTTTAAATTCGCACTAATGAACGAAATGGGATCCGAAGCACCTCACCCGCTCTCTTCTTCCACAGCTTATAACTCTTGAAATATTTACACCTCACGACCTGTGACCTTGCATAATTTAAAAGCCAAGATAGCAGTTTCGAAAAAGGCTTATTGAGATTTCACAATCGTTTTCACCGTAAGAGCACTTTTGTGTCAGATCCTTGAGCTGCATCCCCAGAACGCTATACATCTTCGCCTCTGCAAACAGAGGAACTATTTTGCGTGAGGTTGTTTTATAATTTTTCATGCATTGTTCATATGGCTAGTAACCATTTGAAGAAGCTATTCATTTATTATAATACAATGAGACAAACATTTTGTTCTAACAAAACTCTATGTCCGTTTCCTAACGAAAACTTCTCATAATTTTGGCGTTTATTGAGCAAGCAATATTTCATATAGAACCGTATCTTAAAGGCAACAACCTCTCTGTTGTGGCAAAATTTGTATGTGATGGTTGAGTAGCTTTTATTCAATATAATATACTACTCAAAGTTTGCTAAGCACCAAATATTTGACACATCATTGTAAACTTTGCTTGTGACATATTTGCGATATTTTGGGGTGTTATGATTGAGGAATGTATGAGATGGTCCCCAGTGTTTACTTTAGCTCTCTTGACAGGCAGATTTTTCGTGACACCCATGGAAAGCATGTACCCCTTGGTTTCCATGATGTTTTCGTATTCTGTCTACATTTACATGACATGTGTAGGGTATTCAATCTTCATTTCAACACAAACTCTGGTGATTTAATGGTTGAATATGGCAAATGCAAATGTAAGAAGACATTTGTCTGAAGTAGAAATGTGGCGGGCTATAGGGATGGTGGAGCAAGGGGCTACCTATCGTCAGGTTGGTGAAGCCCTTGGGGAGCAACATACGGTGATCACCAGAGCTTAGGAAAGATTTCAGAAGTATGGCACACCAAGTAAGATGGCATGGTGGTGGCAGAGACAGGGCAACATCTGCACCTGAAGACTGGTGTTTGATCATTCAGTCCCTGTATGAACCGCTTGCCACAGCAACCCAGATTCCCAGTGACCTTCAGAATGCATCCGTGGTAAATATGTCGACGCAGGCTATCTGGGAAGGTTGCAGGAAGGTGGTCTTCGACCGAGAAGACCATGTATTTGCATTCCGCTGACCCAGAACCACCACCGGGCACCGATATGAATGGGCATGGACACGTTGGATGGATCAAAGAAGATTGGCGACCTGTCCGTTTTGCAGATGAGTCAAGGTTCTGCCCAGAAGACACTGATAGTCGTTCTAGAGTATGGAGAATACCAGGAGAGCAATTCCATGCAGCCAATATTGCTAAGCATGACCGCTATGGTGGAGGGTCAATCATGGTCTGGGGCGGTATCAGCAGGGATGGACGTACAGAGCTCCGTGTTCTTGAATGTGGTACATTGACTGCACAGCGGTATATTGATGAGATCCTGGATGTCCACGTCAGATTGTATGCAGGTGCAGTGGGTGATAGATTCATTCTGATGGACGATAATGCCCATCCTCATGTTGTCTATGCTGTCGGGGAGTACCGACAGAGGGAGGGGATTGAGCGTATGGATTGGCCAGCAAGATCCCCTGACCTCAATCCAATCGAACATGTATGGAATGAGTTGCAGCTTGCAATTTTAGCCCGTCCAGTCCAAGAAGTGTTCAGGAGCTTGGTGCCATGCTGGTCCAAGAATGGAACAACATCCCACAAAAGACCACCAGGAACCTGATTTTGAGCATGAGAAGGCGTTGTCAAGCTGTAATTAACAGTAATGAGTCTCATACTCGATATTGAATCCATACCAATCTGTCAACGTTTTGGCGAATTAAAAAAAATTCCTCTTTTACCAATAAAATCCTTTTTCCATGGTTATCGTATTCAAATGTTCAAAAATAATGTCAAACACACATACAGTCTTAATTTCTGTACTTAAATCATTAAAGATATAATTAAATAAAAAATATATACACTTTACATTACAATATTTCAACTAAAACGTAAAACAGGTAGTTGGATATACTTGGTGCTTAGCAAACTTTTAAGTAGTGTATGTTGCTAAAACTAAGCTGTGACTGTGAGTACTTAATGTAATGGCGTAGCCACGGGGGGGGGGGGGGGGGGGGGGGGGCGGGGGTGTCCTCCTTCTAAATGTTTACTGCCCTCTCCAAAACATTGGCCGAATACTCATGGCATATAGAGGCCTAAAAAAGCCTCCATAATGCTGCTACACACTAAAAAACTAAAGTCTTAAAACTGACACTTTCAAGCTGTTAAACCCATTCTAACTCTTAGGGTTTGATTTTAACACTCAAAGTGCAATGCTTTAAGCACTTAGACATTACAATCGTCAGACATCTGAAACTTGAATGGATGGCATTTCCCATGTGTCTAGGATTTATGGTTCTTCCAGAATCGTCCATAATTTGATTTGCGCTTGGTGGGTACATAATTAAAATTATTAAAAGGACACAACGCAGATGACGCGGATCAGGCTCGAGAGTTCGAGCCTGATCCGTGTCATCTGCGTTGTTTCCTTTTAAGTGTCGCAACATTACACTTGTCAAGTGGTATTATTGTAACACCTGTCAAGTTCTGGGATATCTACACTTGAACAAAGTGCTAGTTGAGCACTTAGTAAGTGTTAAATACAGCACTTCAAGTGTAGTTTTTAACACTTTAGTTGTTAGCGTGTACACACACTATAAATGTCCCAGATTCGCTCTTTACAAAATGTTCTTTAACTAGGAGCCTTCGGTCGTTACCCACAATTGGGAGGATGGGTAACGACTGAAAGTTCCTAGGTAAGATTAAGGAAGGACCCTTAACCCCCATAAGGGTCTTGAACCCCCCCCCCCCCCCCCCCAAAAAAAAACCCCCAACAACAACAAAAAACTACTGACTAGGACGCCCTCTGTTATAGAACCTGGCTACGCGCCTGTTAACTGTTAAAAACTGAAGGGTGGACTGAGCTGTGAAACAGAATCGTGCAATGTTCACAGATGTAAATCAATTTAAATTTCTAGTCTGTAGTGTTGTGCTGTCGAATGAAACGTCACAGTAGTTGAACCAAAAGAATCTGTTGTGCACTTATTTTGTGACGTAAAATACTGTATTTATGGAACTCCTTCATTGGGGAAGTTAATGATTTAATAGGTTAACATTCTCGACTGGTTTAGAACTATTCAACTAATATGAAATTACATTGTTTCAAAACAATACCATTTCCAGAGATAACCTCAATTTTAAGCTTCCGTTCTTGTAAACACTCGTGCAGAGAGGATCAATTTTTCCCACTTATCACCACCCTGTCCCAGTTCCAGGTATATTGACTTGACTATCGATTATCTTCAAGTAACGGTAGAAGATGTAACAGATCGATTAACTTATTGTGCACTGACAATAACTGGAATAAATTCAATATTTGTGTAGCAGTATTTAACCTTTGGCGGCTG
Organism: Pictodentalium vernedei; assembly: GCA_031216915.1. Lineage (NCBI taxonomy): Eukaryota > Metazoa > Mollusca > Scaphopoda > Dentaliida > Dentaliidae > Pictodentalium > Pictodentalium vernedei. Next base: position 502,738,192 of record CM062293.1, read on the forward strand.
CATAGTTCTTGTAGCAGTAAAGCCAGCCGAGATATCGAAGAACAAGAAACGGAAGGCATCTTCGCTGACAAAATAATTGTAAGTAACCCCCCCCCCCCCCCCACCACCACCCACCCACCCCTCAAAAAACAACAAAAAACGGATATTCCTGGATATTTTGTTAACCCTTTTCTAAACGCACCGACCAAAAGCGGCCGGCGCTACTCACAAACATCACCATTCAGTTTTCATTATTTTTTCAATTTTTGTCTCAAAAACATAGCGTACGACTCCTCATTGGAACGAGCTCGTTCCAATGGGGGTCATAAGCTATGTTTTTGCGCAGAAAATGAAAAAGAAACATAGTTATTTAAGAAGTTTGTTTGCAAGTGCCGTCTGCCTTTCGTGTTAGAGAAAGGGTTAAGGATATGCCTTCACTTTTTTGTATTCAAGCCATAAAAAGTACCACACAGGATGCTCCAATTGGCACGAAACGTATTTTTGCCCAAACCTCCACCTGTAAGGGTACACTCTTGACCCAATACGAGGTAAAATGAAGTGGAATGAAATTTATTTATTTTTGCTGCCAAATGAAATATGGTGGGGAGGACAAAGTATTTTACTGCTGCCAAATGCAGCAGAACAGTATGATTCCACACCCCACACTTCATTTACCCTGACGTCGCCCCTTCTCGCATGGTAAAGGGAGAACCTAAAGTTGTTTCGAGGTGATTGTGTGGATTCCCACTATTATTTTGTGAATGGGTACGAGAGAAATACAAAGAACGACTCGCGCGTGCGAAGGGATTAATTGAAACGGCACGAGTGCCAGAGTGGAAGGATAAAACGAGAGGTCGCAGACCTCTCGTTTTATCCTCTGCGATGGCACAACTACCATATCGATTAACACATTAACACGCGTGTGTCGTTCTATGTTTATTACACGTCTATAAAAACAATTATTAATAAGACACTCAGCAATTCATTTGACAGCTATCAACAAAAGAACACGTTTTATCGCTTACCAAATTTGTGTATTCATACTCTTATTCTTCTGGATATTCATTTTAACCCTCATATATCGACTCTATTTCATCTTCGCTATTTTCGTACTCATTAAACCCGCCATATTCTTCATTTTTAGACATTTCATTTAGTTATTTCGCAATCGGAATTTTTTTTCGCAATTTCGTGTTGTTGTAGATGGGGAGTTCATAGAACAGGCGTGTAAGAAATTATGATGTCACACCTCAAACTTCATTTATCCTGACTACGCCCTTGTCCGCACGGTGAAGGGAGAACCTAACGTTGTTTCGATGTTATTGCGTGGATTTCCACGATTATTTTGTGAATGGGCACGAGAAATGCGGTTGAGCGCGGTTAGTAGTTGGATGGGTGACCATTTCAGCCACTGATTCGCGCTCCCGCGTTGTGTCCTTGGGCAAGGCACTTAATCCCAATTGCCTACATGGGGACACGATAGCGCGTTGTAAAAGGCGTACTGCACGTCGATGGTGCGGATGTCTTCAACCAATCTAACCCTGCCTGTGCCGAGGTGCAGAGTTCAGAGTTGCGATGTTGAAGAGCTGACAGCTGCTCGTCGTTGCTCGGTGGTTCTCTCCGTGTAATCCGGCTTCCTCCACCCGTAAACGGTCACGGTCACGATTAGTCATTGTGCATAAGTATGTGACCTTAAACACCAATAAATAAATAAACAATAATGAGAAATACGTATTTCCGCGAGCTACTTTAGCTAACAGTAGATAACCTTTATAAAATTTGACACATAGCAACCTCAGTGTACTATCTAAAGAGTCTTTGGTTAAAATTCAGTCAACGATGACCACGTGCGACGCTGCATTCTTCAACGAGTTTTCGACAAATCGTGCACCCGGGGCACTCCCACGTGCAATGAGCTTGAAAACTATACCAAATCGAAGGTTTGAACAGTACGCATCGATTGCACAACATTTCATTTCAAATCGATTGAAAAGCAAAATAACAAGAATGTCCGAAGTTGATAGGGGTATGGCTATTGCTCTAGTTATGCAGGGCCAATCACAACGTCTTGCCATGAGTCAATGGTAGATCGTTTAGTTGGGCATCTCAAAGCCGCAGGAAGATTAGATGACCGTCCCACGTCGCCATGTCAATATAGAGGCATACGTCTCTCACACCTCCGTAACCGATTTCAGAGGGCGACGGCGAGTCAGGTTGTGGGCACTCATAGTCGCCGAGTGCGTCCAAGAACAGTTAGGAATCGGTTGCGGGAGTTCAATTTAAGGCCACGACGTCCCTACGTTGGTCCATAACTTAACCCAGGCGACGTCAAGGCCGATTGCAATGACTGAGGGCACATGCACCAAATCGGTTTCATTTGGCCCACTGGAGGCGTGTGTTATTCACTGACTGAGTCTCGATTTACGATTTACAGGTCAGATGGACAACAACGTTGCTATCGATGTCGAGGTGAGCGATATTCTGACGCGTACGTTATGGAAAACTATAGATTTGGGGGAGAGTTTGTTATGGTTTGGGAGGGGATTTCTCATGGCGTGAAAACACCCCTCATGTCATCCAGGGCAATCTTACAGCCGTAAGATATCGGGATCAGGTCATCATGCCGCGCGTCCTTCCACTTATCCATGCGCGTAACCTTATGTTGCAGCAGGATAATGCGAGGCCGCACGTTGCTAGGGCTTGTCTTGGCTTCCTCAACCAAAACAATGACCCAGTTCTCGAATGGCCACCCTACAATCCAGATTTGTCATGGGCGGAGCATTTGTGGGACTTGCTGGACAGTAGGGTCACGAAGCGCGTCAACGCTCCAAACAACATTGCTCGGCTCACGGAATAGTGTAATAAAATTCCACAAAGGACCATAAACAACTTGATGGGGTCAATGGTAAGGAGAGTTAAAGCAGCGACTGAGGCCCAGGGTGGGCACACCCGCTATTGATTTTGATCAGGAAATGGCGTAGAATACCCAACGTTTGAACGTTATCCATGCAAACGCTATCTGTGTTAATACAACAAAACTCGTCACTATGTAATCAGTAATGAAGAAATAACATCAAAATCCAAACAATGAAATAATAATCCATAAGGCCACACAAAGTAGATCTTCTGTTTCTCAGGCCATTATTTGTGAAATTGCATGCGGGCGAGCGGTTTTTTTATTTTATTTTTTATTTCAGTAATTACTTCTTTGCCATTAAAAGTTCATGTTCTTGGTTTAAGTTTTAGGCCTCATAATCTACAGAATAGCATGGATGGTGGTGTATTTCATCCCTTGAGTGCAAGAAGGCTTTGCAATGCTAAAGCATTGCAAAACCTTCTTGCACTCAAGGGACAAATTCATCAATTTTTTCAACTTGGGTATAATATCAGACATAAACCATTTAATTTTTATTTATTTAAGTTTAAATTGGTTATAAAAAGAGAGCATGCGGCAGCCAAAAGGACCATGCGGGAGGGCCTGAGAAACAGATTTTTTATTTTTTAGGCCTAACACGTTTAAAATATTTACCACAGAAAAAAAAACTTGCGTTTCTGTTTTCAATGTATATAGTATAGGTTACATCACCCGTTGATTCGAAATCAGACACGAAATGTTTGTAGATTTCAGATCGTTGGAAATTAAATTGTTTCCCAACTTCACCCCAGAATCACGTGATCGAAACAAGCATGTCTTCCCAACACAATCTATATTTCGGGGTCGTTCATTTTCACTGAGAGTTTTCAACACGTCGGCGATGAAATGATGAATTTATTTATTTATTTATTTATTTATTGGAGCTTAGCGACACTTTCGATAGCCAGGGTCACCTCGTTTCGGACAATTTTACGGGTAGAGGAAGCCAGAGTACCCGGAGAGAACCACCGAGTAACGGTGAGCAACTCTACACAAGCAGGGTTAGCATACCTGTGGTACTGTACTACTGGATTCATTGATAAAAAAGCTCAATATATAACATTTCATTCACTTTTATTCCGTTCACAGTATACATTTCTTATATCTTTAAAAAATGACTCGCGTAAGTGGCCCTCTGACTTACTGGCTGCGGACAGGTTAAGTTTGTTTGATATTTGTCAAGAAGATAAACAACAAAGAACTTAAGCGTCATTACCACCTTTTTTCTTCTTTTTATACTTTTTTTTTTTTTAATAAAAAACAAACATCTATATACAACACCTATTTACATCTTCAGACTGAGTGATTTCTTGAAGGTCATGAATTCAATCACTAAATCCATAATACAACATCTCTGTTCATTTGTGAGAGGCTTCTCGAACATATCTTCATACTCTTTCTGTACTGGTGGTGGATTCATTTCAGAAGTATTATGTTGCCACAGCAGATGGACATCATTCTTGTCATTTATTTATTTATTGATGTTTAATGTCACATATTTATGCACAATGGTTAATCAAGACCGTGACAGTTTTACGGGTGGAGGAAGCCGGAGTACCCGGAGAGAACCACCGAGCAACGACGAGCAGCTGCCAGCTCCCCAACATCGTAACTCCGCACTGCAGCACAGGCAGGGTTAGATTGGTTGAAGACATGCCTACCATCGACGTACAGTACCCCTTAGTACACGGCGTCATCGTGCCCCCACGCGGGCAATGGAGATGAAGTGTCTTGCACAAGGACACAACGCGGTTGCCGCAGGTGGGATTCGAACCGAGGACCTTTCGGCTTGCAGCCTGCACCTCTACCTACTGAGCCACCGAACACCCATAACAGTAGATGGACGCCATTCTTGTTAACTCTTTCAAGTGCTTCATTAAAACATGTTATAACTCTCTCTCTCTTCTTGAGACATCATTCGGCATACATTATGCTAAATCTGACTTGGGTGATCGACTGTACATCCGCAGCATTTTCTTTCATTACAGCGTCAATGTTCTCTTCGACATAATGAGCATATGTCAAGCAAAGTTCATGCTGCAAGCGAACTTGCCTGAGTTCACTATCAATTTCATCAACGATCAATGGCCGTGGTTGGGTTATTCTCACTGTGATCTTCTTCTTCTTCAAAGGTCGTTCTTGAATTGTTTTTCTTTTAAGTCTTCGTGGTTAGTAGGTTTAGAAGGTTTAGTGTCTTTGGTCAGAGCTTCAGTTAACGCTGTTTGTTGGGTGTTGATTGTTGCATCTACTTCTTCTATTTGGGTCTTCAGGGCATCCCATTCTTCTAAAGATAATGCTACCCCAGTCTTGATTGGATAAGGCTTTTTGTCTTTTCCCTCAAGTATCTTCTAAGATGTATCTCCAGTTCACTCTTGTGCTGTGTGATCTTAGCATAAGTCTGCTTGGTGCCAAGTAGGAACATCTTCTTTGGTCAATAGTTCGAACGTGAATGATGTCAAAACCTGCTTTGCCTAATCTTATGTACCTCTGACGGACATGTTTGAAAATGTCACGACGTCGCAACGTTTTTTCACCGATATTTTCATTTTCGGTGGGGGTTTGTGTTTGTTTCCTATAGGATTATAGGTTAAAGTTGGGAAAGTTAGAAAATTAGTATAGACGTCATTGGGAAAGAAACACTATGGGAATACAGAAATTTGATTGGTTGATTAACTTCGATCTGATTGGTCAGTTTGGCTATCAAACTGACATCTTGAGCCTTAAACTGTAGGGAGCCATTTTTTAAAGATATAAGAAATGAATACTGTGAACGGAATAAAAGTGAATGAAATGTTATATATTGCGGTTTTTTATCAATGAACCCAGTAGTACAATACCACAGGTATCCTCAAATTAGTATCCTATAAAAGGTATCCTCGATAGGTATCCTCATGTAATACAATACCAGGCCATAGGTATCCTCAAATACCCGTATGTGCTTATGTGCTAGGCCACAATGTGTCACATTCTGCATTTTCCCATAATCACATATCGGCACATTCAGCATGTGCCTATGTGCCAGTGCACAATGTGTCACATTGTGCATTTTCACATAAGCACATATGACGAAAAGGGATTCTCCATAAGGTATTCCCGATAGGTATCCTCAAATAATACAATACCAGGCTATAGGTATCCTCAAATACCCGTATGTGCCTATCTGCTAGGGTACAATGTGCCACATTGTACCTTTTCACATAAGCACATATCGGCACATCCAGCGTGTGCCCAAGAACTAGTGCACAATGTGTTACATTGTGCCTTTTCACATAAGCACATATGACAAAAAGGGATTCTCCAGAAGGTATCCTCAAATAATACAATCCCAGATCTTAGGCACCTCTTTTTCTGAAATGAGGCTAAGAGTCGTATGTGCGAGTCACTCGAACGAGCAATTGCTCGATAGCGCATTTGCTCGATGAGCCTAGAGTCGTTCGAATAATGATTTATCAGTAACTGCTCGATAGCTTATGGGCTTTGGGAATGATATAGGCTTTTGTTATACAGAAGGGAGATAACTCTGCATGCAGATTATGGAAAATCAAGCAATCTGATTGGTAGTTAGCGCCAGTAAAGTGAACTGATTGGGTGATCTAGATAAATGAAACAACAAAAGTACTCGGAATAGGATCAGAGCTAACAGGAACAGACCAGAACAGCTAAACATAGTAATAATAAGCAAAGATGTTCCAGCTGATAAGCTCTTCTGCTCTACTGGGGTATACTCCAGGACTAAGAAATCGAAATAGTACAACTTGTCGGGTTGTTCGTGGTAATTAGATTTACTCCTATTCAATCGAACACACTCTCCCAACATACCCCTGTCCTATTATAAGCCTTTAGGTATTATAGCAACCACGTGCTTCCATAGAAACCAAGATGGCGGTCTCCAGTATACAAAATGGACGACGGAAACACGTATCGCCCTAACAGCACGCGCTGCGCATGCTCACTAACAACACGTATCACTGTGGCAATGACGTCACAAGATGGCCGTTCACGCGCGTTACCATGACAACACAACATGGCGCCACTGGGTCACGTGACATGACGCCATTCCGAGGTCCTGCCAATAGTGACTCAAAACTACATTACATACTACTTTAAATCAATATACTTCATGCACTATTTAAGGAATAGTGCATGTCCTGGAGTTGACTACGCCCATATAGTGCCCAGTGAGGTGGTACACCACCTCACTGGGCACTATATGGGCGTAGTCAACGACAAGACATGCACTAATCCTTAGATTATATCGAACGCCCATCAAGAAAAACATCTGTACGATTTGTTAATCTATTACCAAACAGCCCTACCAACCAGCGTTATATAGAAAAAAATACCATGTGGTTTTCAAAAAACATTTTCTTCTTCCAAAACACGGCTTATGACCCCTCGTTGGAAGGAGAATAGCACACTCATTGCAATGAGGGAATATAAGCTTTGATTTGGAAGAAAATTTTCCTTTTCTTTTTTTTTTAGACAAAGTGAGCAGTCAGAAAGCAAATTGCACCACATTATTGTTACGAAACGCTAACTTGGATTATTGATATGAGCACAAGACAAATTTTGAATCGGTCAGCAAGGATAAACAAAACATTTCCCCCAAACGGAACTGTGTAATCTAGAATCGCGCAAATCGCGAATGAAAGCTAAAATTTTCGAAATTTGACAACGCAGTTTGATAATTTCCACACATTTGTCACACATATACATTACCGAATGGGTCAGTACGGGATACAAAACTCCGAACATTCAAATGAATTCCATTATTTATTCGTTTACTGCCCAAAACATACAATTAAGGTCTATAGGAACTGGCGAATTTTCCCAAATTGACAAAAACAATGGTTCCAAAACACGATAATTAAACAAGTTTCATACAAGCAATGACAGACAGTAGTACTGTTTTGATCTAAAGAATATTTGGAGTGCTGAAGTTTCAAACTAAAAAGTGATTTTATTGTTGAAAATCAACTTTTAAATTGCAAATTGCACTAACAACAGAACTAAAAGTTCACATTTGGAACACTTAAAGTACTGAAACGAAAATTAATCTGAACCACTTATCTACAGCACTTTACCGTCAAATGAACTTTGATGTGCTTTTTGAATTATTTAAAACAGATTTTTAATCTCCAACCTGAAAGATTTTTTCAGTATCAATGTTTATTTATTTATTGGTGTTTAAGGTCACATATTTCTGCACAATGGCTAACCACGACCGTGACAGTTTTACGGGTGGAGGAAGCCGGAATACCCTGAGAGAACCACCGAGCAACGGCGAGCAACTGTCAGCTCCCCAACATACCACCAACTCCACACAAGCATGGTTAGCTTTGGTTGAAGACAAGTGCACCATCGACGTGCAGTACGCCTTAGTACACAGCGTCACTGTGCCCCCACGTAGGCAATGGGGTTGAAGTGTCTTGCCCAAGGACACAAAGCGGTTGTCGCAGGTGGGATTCGAACCGAGGACCTCTCGACTTGCAGCCTGCACCTCTACCAACTGAGCCACCGCGCCCCCTTTAGTGTCAGTATTAAGATGTGTAATCTTAAGAATGCATGCGCAGGATTCACTGGAGCTTCAAAATTTTCATTTGTTGTGTTGACCATCAACTGAACAATGATTGTCCATCTGGTGTGAGAGACAAAATAATTAGTGTATTTATCCTTGACCAGTCAGCTGTATCATGTATTGCAATTCCAAAAGAAGGTTCAACATTGTACAACTTTGTCAGTGTTAGATGTTTGAATTTAGCAATCAATGTCAACAAACATCTATACATATCCATACCAAATACATTAGCCAAGGTGTTATGTACATCTTGCATGTGCCATTTGTCTCTTAAGGTGTCACGTCTTGGTGTCATTACTGGAAAAATATTTTGGAATGGACATTAAAAACATGTTTTAATTAATTTTAAAATCACCTCCGAGTTCATTTCTCGGTAAAGTGCTATAGATATATGTTTTGGATTAGTTTTGGTTTCATTAATTTAAGAGTTGTGTGTGTGAATTTTCCGTTCTGTTGTTAGGGCGATCTACATTTAAAAGTTGATTTTCAACAATAAAAATATTTTATTAGTTTACAACTTCAGCACACAAAATATTCTTTAGATCAAAGCAGTATCATTGCTTGTCACCGTTTGTACGAAAATCGTTTAATTTAATTGTTTTAGAACTCTTTTGTTTTTTACCATTTGGGGAAATTCGCCTGTTCCTATAGACCTTAAATAGCGAGATAATATGAGCAGCGAAACAAACGATTTTTCATATCCGGAAGCGTTCTCATGAAAGTTGTACCCAGGTATGGATCATTCTCTTCGAAACGAGATATGGATCATCTTCTCAAGGAATAAAATGACCGCCTCGGAAAATGTGACTTCAACAATGGAAAAGCGTTACATTTTTTCCACAATGGTTTTTTCCGGGTCGTTTTGTGGATGTTGTGCCTCTGTGAATCGATATTTAAATTTAGCCGGATTAGTTTTATTCGCCCAGTATGAAAAGAAAACTGGTATTGTAGTGTGCTAAAAAAAAGAAAACGTGTTGTGCCTGGGTGTAGTGCCTGGTCAGTTCTGTGGATGCAAACTACACGAAATAGTGGTACAGCATTCGTCCAATCAGGAGCCTCGAAGGTCACGTGAGATATAATATTAAAGTTTAACCCGCTGACTACTTTCAATATATTTTTCATCAAATCTAGTCATGGCTGCTGGCAAGCAGCCATGACTAGGTTTCATGAAACATTCATCTAAATTTAACTTTAGAGATCATTGGTGAAAAAGTCCATTGAATTTTCCGGAGGAAATTTTTATTAAATGTGCCCAAATTATCCGGGAAACATTCTGTCCGGGGGTGGATGGGGGGGGGGGGGGGGTATCCGCAGCAGCATGCAAAGAGTTTAACCTGTTTAGCACTGTAAGAAATTCATCTAAGCACAGGTTTGTGAATCTTACCAGGAGGTAAACCCTCTGTGTTTAGTGCAAACGGTTCAAGTTGTTCATGATTATGTAATTCATTGTTTTAACTGACAGAAAATCCTCACGTCTACAAACTGTCTTCAAACACTCCACTATTGGCGCATAATGATCAAACGATTGTCATTTAAGGGGACGTCCAACCTAACTTTGGTCAAATTTCATGTAATTTTCTTTCAAGTCTAAAAAAGGCCCAAAATGAATAACCCCAATAAATTATATACCAAAATGCTTGGAATGAAACATAGAACATGTGGAAACTGAAATTTGCCATGGAACTGCTGCCATGTGTAAATAGCACCACCTGAAAGTCTGCTATGGCATAAGTAAGAGAACAAAATTTTTACAATAAAATACCTCCAAATAAAATAACAGCTGTATTCTATAAACATTTAAGTACATACTCGAAGAAATCTTTTCCTAATTCATGAAAGTAATGAAGATTGAGACCAAATGTTATAAGTGGAGTGCTCACTGATTGAAGGCAGACATTTTCTTTTGTTTATGTTTTGATTTGGGGAGTTCAACAAAGGTCAACTTGAAGGAGTCCAGCAGAAGAAGTATGGAAGGACAAAAGAGTGTCTCCCAATATCAAGATGTATGTGTTACTGTAATGGTTTGGAAAGAAAATATGATATTCTCCTATGTAGAATGCACTGCAAAGTCATACATTGTAGCTGAATAAATATATTTACAAACCCCTTGCACTGTAACCCCTTTTATCCCATGCATCAATTTGATAGTGATTAAATTGTTAAATTTGTCTGGTTTATCAATAAGTACATTAGCTTTGTTTAACTCTTGGACACCAATACACTCATGATATCTGTTGGAGAAGAAATAAGGGTAACTGTAACCTGTCACTGCAATAAACCATCTAATGTACTTAAAAGTACATTGTTATTCAAAACACATCAAATCAACCTTACATAACCATTATTGCATGTACTTTCCCCAAGGAGGCTTACTGACATATTGAGATCAGAAGGGCACATCCAGAGGGTCTCACATATTTTTTTCAAGAACGCAGTACACAAAGCAATCCCCAAAAGATGACAAGTGAGCTCCATTTGACACAGAAAATTTTTTTTTGGGGGGGGGGGGGGGGGCTCTCTTCCTTGTATGACTCTACCTCCGGCACTCAAGGCATATGCCTTTTTTCTCAAAGTTTAACTCTTTTTTCTTTTTGAAGATCCTGGCCACACATGTTCCAAACACTATCAGACAGGTAAACCTCCAAATAAGTGTATCTGCAAAAATCATGTTACATTGCAAAACATTCTTTTTAGAGTTTTAGTTCTGGACCTTTCATGCTTCTTACTTCCAACTATAACACTTAATTTATTGATTCATGGGTGAATAGAAAAGTCCTGCCATAATCAACATTTTGAGTTCCATAAGCCTTCAAAACAGCTCCAATAAAAGTGTCAAACATCAGATTGGTGGCTTTATACAGAATATTCATTAGGTTGTTGCTTGATAAGTAATAGGAACAAAATCTTCACAAGAAAATTCTGCAGCAATACAATTGAGGGTATTAGCAGGCACTCTGCAACAAATTGTAACAAATCAACTAGTTATAAACAAAATTTTCTAACTCAAAAGAGTGAAAAAGTACCACAACTCTGAAAAAATGTGGGAAGAAACACATGCTACAGCAGCTACACAGGCATTGTTTCTCCATGATGCTCGATCACAAAACCAAATATCCTTCAAATTGGAGTAGCAATGGTTGAGATACAAGGGGGAATGTTGGTACATGCAATGATGAATGGGTAAGACTAAGATTAAGAGGACAGGGGGTCACCACTGCACGACCTTTGATTTTCCAACTTCCACTAAGTTCCAGGTCTGGGGCATAATAATCGCAACACACCCAACTTATCAGTTCATAATTTCAGTTAAATAAAAGAAATTATCAATTTGAATTAAATAATAGATGATGTAAAAATATTTGGCTTCCTTCGCCTTCTCGTACTATTTAATTACCACAAACAATATCAGTTTGATGCCAACAAACGAAACTGAACGCATGTGGTTTGATTAAAAAGTAACTCGGCATGAATAATGAAGAAATTGCGAATATTTCGTGTATTTCATTTATTTAAAAGCCAATTGCAGCTAATATTGACCGTGCATTCGATAATTCGTTTCGGTTTTGACCACACGGCCACGCTGACACTCCGTGACAGCGGTTATGTTTATTGTGATATGCAAATTGGGGGATGGTTTCCGGTGAAGGAGATTTGTCACATTTGTCAGTGTAAAACGATAAAAAAAACCACTGATCGACGCTTGTATTACTATGGTTGGTTGGAAGAAAAAACTAAATTCTCAGCATCGTCCAAGCGCACCTTATTTAAAAGCACGAATGCATCATTTTCAACCCATCTTCAATCGGTCCTTTGCAGACATCAAACATGCCCGTCTTCAAATTCCATGGTTACTAGGACGTAAATAACTTCGCAGCGACAGGGGGAAATTAACACACTCAATATAGTTCCAGGTCACTTGGAATATACTTCGTGAAAAAGTGATTTCTGAAGCATTCTGCTTACTTTGTTATGAATATTACCTTATTTTATGTGTATCGTCCCGATTTTATACACTCGGTTATTTTTTTTACAAGTGGTTCATGTTGTCTTTCTAGTGCGCAATAATTCAGATTTTTTGTCAACAAAAAAGTTCAGACGGCCTGTAAACACGAGAGGGAATTTCGAACCATATTTTGCAGTTATGACATTAACAGCTCAAGTACTTGCTGTCACCTGTTTGCAAATACGCTCATACATTGTCTCGAACAAATAAAGGGCGTGATCACGTCCTTGCATTCTTACGATTGCCCAAATTGAGTATTTCTGCAAGAAACACATCGTAATCACATGGCCGGAAAAACATCGTTGAAACATGGCCACATCCGGAACATCAAAAATTTGTGTTGATGTTATTACATTCAAACGTCAAAACCCACCAGAGTGTGTGTCAAAAAAATGCTTTCTCCGAGTCTGTAGTATGTTATCATTATATTGAGGACAAGGCTTTCGAATTACCGATTATTTTGTGGTTTTACCGGTTCGTTACTTATGCCATTTGCAAATTAATCTTCTTCAAAATCATAAAATTCACTTTTTTTCCTGAAAAAAAATATATGTACCTTTTCTATGCACTTTACTCATTATTTTGATATATAATTTGCCTTTCCTTACTTCTCTTATCTGTTTCTGAGGCATTGGGAAAAATGTCAAAAAATTGACCAAAGTTAGGTTGGACGACCCCTTAAAGCAATTTACAGAACAGAAATATCAATCGACTGTTCAGAAAATCTTTCCCAAAACACTTCTTCGCTCATACGCTTTTTGAAAGTCTGTGATGTTCTGTATGCAAGCATATTTTAGTGTCAACAGCTGTTTGCCAAGATTAGCGAGTAATTCTGGTGGACTTCTATATTTATTTACTTGTATAACGTTAACATGTGTAAATATACTGAAGTAGGCCATGTCCCGTCTCTCTCTATTTCATTTACGTGGGATTTCCTTGTTTTAACTCCATTTGTGTGGGGTATTCTACTTTAAAAGATCTTCGTCACCAGTTGACAATGTCACGGAGTTTCATACAACGATCTGGTACAATTTCAGCTGAAAGAAATCACACAGGGCGCTTTATGATATATGTTTGTGTAACTGTTGACAATAAAGTAGGATAAAATCATGTTTTTTTTGTTTTTGGATTTAACGACACTTTCGATAGCCAGAATCACCTCGTGTTAGACAATTCGTCTCCTGAGTGCCAATGTGTTCTATGTGCCAGTAGACACATTGGAACTCAAGAGTTGAATTGTCCGGGAGGAGGAAGCCAGAGTGCCCGGAGAGAATCACCGAGCAGCGGCGAGCAACTGTCAAACTCCCCAACATACTAACTCCGTACAAGCAGAGTTAGCATTGGTTGAAGACAAATGCACCATCGATGTGCAGTACGCCTTAGTACATAGCACCACAGCGCCACCGCAACACCGCGCCACCACATGGGCAATCAGGTTTTAGTACCTTGGGCAATATTTATTTATTTATTTATTTATTGGTGTTTAAGGTCACATACTTATGCACAATGGCTAATCGTGACCGTGACAGTTTTACGGGTAGAGGAAGCCGGAGTACCCGGAGAGAACCACCGAGCAACGACGAGCAGCTGTCAGCTCCCCAACATCGTAACTCTGAACTCTGCACCGCAGCACAGGCAGGGTTAGATTGGTTGAAGACATGCGCACCATCGACGTGCAGTACGCCTCAGTACACAGCGTCATCGTGCCCCCATGTAGGCAATCGGGGTGAAGTGTCTTGCCCAAGGACACAACGCGGTTGCCGCAGGTGGGATTCGAACCGAGGACCTCTCGGCTTGCAGCCTGCACCTCTACCAACTGAGCCACCGCGCCCCCAGTACCTTGGGCAAGGACACAACGCAGTTACCCCTAGTGGGGATCGAACCGTGGACCTTTCGGTTTGAAGTCCAATGCCGTCACCACTGAGGCACCGCTCCCAAAATCTTGTTTCACAAAACTACATTCCTTTTCTCAGAACGAAATGCTATGTTTTGAATAACTTTGTCATAGAAACATGTCAGACTCCGATTTGGAAAATCCTGCCTAACTTTCAGCATACAAAATATTTTCTTGAATGTCTCATAAAATTACGTCGCCGGCTGCTGTGAAGCTGACATGGGTTGATTTGATGAAAAATATAGTAGAATCTGTCACCTGGGATAACATTCGTAGTGTAATAACTCCTGTTTGCGTGAAAAAAATCTTTAACCCTTTACCCAACGCAGACGATATCAAAATTGATTATTTTAAATATCATTTTTTTCCAAAACTTTCAAAAAAATCATTTCATGTGACCACTCGTTGGAACGAGCTCGACGAGCTCGTTCCAACGACGGGTCACTTGATATGGTTTTGTTGATTTTTTTGGAAACAAAATAGCGAGCGAAAGCGATCCGCATGGTCGCGTGTAAGCGAGCTATTAGGCAACACGTATGTACCGTTTCTATGAACTCAAAGCCAAGCTCATCTCGAAGGCATCAACGGAAGTGGTACACAAGGACGCTGACATGTTTGCGCATGCCGGAACTTGACATTCGCAACTGAAGAAATGATTTATTTATCGAAGAACGATACTACATTTTGGCAGTATATTTGTGTGGCTACTAACAGTTGGTAATAGTAACAATAAACGCTATTTGTGAAAAAAAATAAAAATGAACACAGCAATTTCCGTAACTCCTCGGATAAATTCCGGAAAACAACGATGCCATAAATATATCTTCCAGTCAAAGCAATGATAAAATTATCTTTCAATCAGAGCCACAGAAATCGGATATAAAAAGATCTATGAGCAGAGCACTGGAAAATAATATCTTGCAATCAAAACGCAGATAAAAATAGTTATCTCGAAATAGACAAAACACGTCGTCTGCTGTTTATAAATATTGGGAAGACCCACTGTGGTCTGCTTTTGGCGCAGTTTTTCAAAAGAAAAAAATATATATTGGGCCTACAATTTTATTTCATAATAACTTGTATAGTTGCAGTTTTCGCTCGCTTTTAGGTTTGCCTAAATTTCATATTATTTTTTCAACTGCTGAATTTGCATATTACGCGGGCGGATGCGGGCGATTCGTTGGGCAAAGGGTTAAACAAGAGACACAATTATACCACTGTTAAGTAACAGTGTTTTATACCATGATTACCTATTCTACTGTATATGAAAAACAAATGGCGTAAATTTTAGCTTCACACCACTGTGGCGAACACGCCAGCAATGGGATTTCAATAGTTAAAATTTATACCAACAGCGGACCTACATCCAAGTTGATCCTTGGTGATGTCGACCTGAATGCGAACTTGTCTAAATTTATCGCATGTCGCCTCGGGAAGAGTGAAATGAAAGTGGCCATTATTTATTACGTTTTTAAATGAGTTTACGCCATAAAACACCAAAAAATAACAAACAAGCATTGCCTCGTGTTAATAAAGCATCCATAATTCGAAATAGTATGTTATTAAAATGAAAAAAGACCCTGTTTCTTTTTCTATTTCGTTTCCGTGATAAAATTGACAGCGGAAGTACCGCCTACCGATGCTGATGTAAACAAAAACAAATTCGCACGTTGGTACGGCTGCTGCTCAGTAAAATCGAGAAAAAAAATAATAGCGACTCTAAATAATCTGACGATCATGGTATAAATAAAATATACCCAAAGTAGTGTGGTGTACCAAATGTTCACCAATCGTGATGAAGTGGTGTTAACAGAGCCGAAAGTTCGCGGTTAAAAACACTCGTGGTGAACGTTTGGTACACCAACACACTAAAAACTAAAGTGTTAAAACTGACACTTTCAAGTGGTTAAACCCATTCTAACTCTTAGGGTTTGATTTTAACACTCAAAGTGCAATGCTTTAAGCACTTAGACATTAAAATCGTCAGACATCTGAAACTTGGATGGATGCCACTTCCCATGTGTCTAGCATTTGTGGTTCTTCCAGAATCGTCCATAGTTTGATTTGCGCTTGGTGGGTACATAATTAAAAGGACACAAAGCAGATGACGCGGATCAGGCTCGAGAATTCGAGCCTGATCCGCATCATCTGCGTTGTTTCCTTTTAAGTGTCGCGACATTACACTTGTCAAGTGGTATTATTGTCAACACCTGTCTAGTTCTGGGATATCTACACTTGAACAAAGTGCTAGTTCAGCACTTAGTAAGTGTTAAATACAACACTTCATGTGTAGTTTTTAACACTTTAGTTTTTAGCGTGAAGCTACTATGGGTATATTTTATATTTATACTGGGCAGGGAAATTCGCTCGCAGCAGGTAAAGAGTTAAGATTGGTTGTCTGTAATTCTAAGTGTGGGATGATATTAGAAGTTAAACACACACACATATGACCAAAACCTTTTTGGTACCGTTTTGTCGAACTAATTCACAGTAAACGTCGTTTTTGGCGAGCGCGACGAGAATGTGGAATTCCTTATCCAACGAAGTTCGCGAAAACTGCTCATTACCACAATTCAAACACTATCTCCACTGGAACAGGCTGTTGGTGCCAACTTTCTTTTTCCATAACAAGTCACGCAGAAAACAAATTCTTCACTATAGACTACGACTGTGATGTAGTAATCTTAATGATCACGGCTTTAAAAACTACCTGTCCACCACAACACTTTGCAGATGTGGTGCCCATGAGACAACCGTGCAATACCTTTTTGATTGCCATTTTTATGTGAGAGAAAGAAATAACACATTCAAATTGTTGAGTCATTTCATTGATGTCGACATTCTCCTAAACGGCTGTGTTTCGTATACTTGCGAAATTAATAAAGAAATCTTTCAAAGATTACACGAATATATTCTTGCCACAAAAAGATTCTAAACTGAGATACATCCCTCTCCTTGCTTCCATGAATACTTTGTCTTCGGTGATTGCCTTATGTGCATATCATCGTATTCCATCGTGTTGCAGTAGTCAGTAGAATGCCAAGCATTGCTTTTCCCCTTGGGTGAGTTCATCCCTTCTTTTCTTTTATTCCAGTATGGATATCATTAGTTGTAATTTCGCCATCGCACCCCTTTCCTTTATCCTCATCTCTCTTAACACTAATATTTTTTTCAGCTACTAAAGTTAGTATTTGAAGCATACAGCTTTCGAGCCGTATCTATTGTGTGGGTAATTCATTACTAGAAACAGCTAACATAAGCTTCTACACTGCCAAAAAATATAGGTTCTCTTTAGAACCAAAACTGGTTCTAATCTTGACCCTGAGATGGAACCAGTTCTGTTTAAACAGTATTTATTTAAAATAAAATAAATTTACCAAGATTAGCATTCAATTTTAACAGAATATTACATGAACTGAAGTAGATTCAGCACTAAACTTGGAGCTTATTCAGCGCAGTCGCCAAACATTTTGAAACAAAGGAGATATGAATAGTTGGCATATCGAACCAGTTTTGGTTCTGTATAGAACCAAAACTGGTTCGATATGCCAACTGTTCATATCTCCTTTGCTTAATAATGATTTGAGGCAACCTCGTATGAGCTCTAAACTTACGGCTGAAACCCCCTCAATTTATGTTTAATTCTGTTAATATTTAATGTTAATCTTTATAAATTTATTTGATTTGAAATAAATACTGTTTAAACAGAACTGGTTCCATCTCAGGGACAATATTAGAACCAGTTTTTCTTCTAAAGAGAACCTATATTTTTTGCAGTGTAGCTTGCTGCTGAATCCTATATCATAACAACCAGTATGCGAAATCTTAATTTATTTCTTATCTATATATTAATGTGAAACTGAGTTATGAAATAAAATATTGTTTAAACTAACCAAAACCTACACATTCACACGTCCCCACACGTACCTGGTTTACAACGTTGCAGCTGTCTAAATTTTATTACAGGGGGCAATACTACGAAACTTGTACAAGTTTACCTTCTCAAATTTCATTTTCTACAAGTGAATATAAATGACGGAAATGAATCATTAACATTTCAAACCATACGCCAATTTGCCAACTGGCAATTTGCCACATCTTTGAAAATGCTAATGGTTCATTTCAATTTGTTATTTCCATAAATGGAAAATACAATTCTGAAAAATACAGTTGTAAAAGATTTATAATATTGGCTCCTGGGTTCTTGTCCTTTTACGGGGGAGATAATTATGAATATTTGTAATATAATTACTGTCTAAACTCGGGTTAACCCTTTACTCAACGCAGACGATATCAAAATTTATTATTTTAAATATCATTTTTAAATTGTTTCAACAAATGTCAACAAAACCATATCATGTGACCCTCATTGCAACGAGCTCGAAGAGCTCGTTCCAAAGAGGGGTCACATGATATGCTTTTTGTTGAAAAGGGTTGAAATTGTTATTGTTGTGTGCTCAGTTAATTAGAGTTTCAATATTGTAATGTTTTTTTCTTTTCCAAACCATTGAAACTGCAGTCTCTTTCCATCAACACGAACATTTGAAAAATAATTACAAATTCGTCGCAATTCTAAGTTTACGAACCTCCTCGAAGCACTTGATTTAGTCTCGAGCATCAGTAAACCTCGTCCACCAGATTAGATTTGTACGTCTGGTAACCTCGGCAACTTGATTCGATTTGTACGTCGGTAAACCTCTTCCGTTCGACCAGATTTGTTCGTCAGTAATCCGTAAACCTCGCCCACTTCACTAGATTCGTGCGTCGGTACTCCGTAAACATTATCCACTCGATTAGATTCCTGCGTCGAAAACATGTCCACGCAATTAGATTCTTGCGTCGGTAAATATCATCCAATAGCTTAGATTGGTGCATCTGCAAACCTCATCCGCTAGAGTAAATTCGTGCATCGGTAAACCTCGTCTACTAGATGAAATTCGTGTGTCGGTAAACCTCGTCCACAAGGTGAGATTCGTGCAAAGGTAAATCTCGTCCACTCGATTAGATTCGTGCATCGGTAAACATCGTTCATTCGATTAGATTCGTACATCGATAAACTTCGTCCACTCGATTAGATTCGCGAGTCGGTAAACCTCGTCAATTAGATTTGGTTCATGCAACGGTAAACCTCGTCCACTCCATTAGATTCGTGCATCGGTAAACATCATTCACTCCATTAGATTCGTGCATCGGTAAATCTCGTCCTCTCGATTAGCTTTTTCGTTGGTAATCACTGTTCACAATATTAGATTTGTACATCGGTAAACCTCGTTCACTAGGTTAGATTCGTGCATCGGTAACCTCGGCCACTTGGTGAAATTCATGTACCTGTAAACAGCGTCCATTCACTTAGACTCGTGCGTCCATTGACCTCTTTCACTGGGCGGGGTTCGTGCATCGGTAAACCTCATCCACTAGATTAGATTCATGCATTGGTAAACACCATCCACTAGATTAGATTCGTGCGTTGGTAAACATCGTCCACTCGATTAGATTCATGAGTTGGTAAACATTGTCCACTAGATTAGATTCGTGAGACGGTAAACCTCGTCTACTAGAAAGGATCCGTGCGCCGGTAAGCCTCATCCACCAGATTAGACTCGTGCGTCGATAAACATCGTCCACAAGGCGAGATTCGAGCGTCGATAAACCTCGTCCGCAAGGCGAGATTCGTGTGTTGCTAAACCCCGTCCACTCGATTAGATTCATGCGTTTCTAAACATCATCCATTAGATTAGATTCGTGAGTCGGTAAACCTCGTCCACTAGAAAGGATTCATGCGCCGGTAAGCCTCATCAATTGGATTAGATTCGTGCGCCTATAAACATCGTCCACTAGATAAGATTCGTAAACCTCATCCACCACATTAGATTCATGCGTCGGTAAACATAATCCGCTTGGTGAGATTCGAACACCGGTAAACCCCATCCCCCAGATTCGATTTCTGCACTGGTAACCCTCTTCCAGTAGTTTAGTTTCGTGCTCGGGTAAACTTCATCCACTCGATGAGATCATTGGGTCGGTAAACCGCGTCCACTAGATGAGATTCGTGCGTCTGTAAATCTCGTCCACTTTATTAGATTCGCGCATCGGTAAACCTTTCAATCGGTAAACCGTCCACTAGATGAGATTCGAGCGTCAGAAAACCTAGTCACCAGACGAGTAGATTAGATTCGTGCGTTGCAAACCTCGTCCACTAGATGAGATTCGAGCGTCAGTAAACCTCGTCACCAGATTAGATTCGTGCATCGGTAAACCTTGTCCAGGAGATTATATTCGTGCGTTGCAAACCTCGTCTACTCGATGAGATTCGTGCGTCGGTAAACCTCCTCCAGTAGATTAGCTTCGTGCATAGGTAAATCTCGTCCACTAGATTAGATTCATGCATCGGTAACCCTCGTCCACTCGAATAGATTCGCACATCAGTAAACCTCGTCTACAGAATTTGATTCGTGCATCAGTAAGACTCGTTAACTAGATTAAATTCATGCGCAGGTATACCTCAGTCATCCTCTCTTCTAGGTTCATGCGTCAGCAAACCTTGTCCACTAGATTAAATTCGTGCATCGAAAAACCTCCTCCACTGGATTACATTTCTACGTCGGTAAACCGCGTCCAATAGATTAGATTCGTGCGTTGGTAAACCTCATACACTATATTAGATTTGTGCATTGGTAAACATTCACACTAAAAAGTGTTAAACAGACACTTTCAAGGTGTTAAACCCATTCTAACTCTTAGGGTTTGATTTTAACACTCATAGTGCAATGCTCTAAGCACTTAGACATTACAATCGTCAGACATCTGAAACTTGAATGGATGGCACTTCCCATGTGTCTAGCATTGGTGGTTCTTCCAGAATCGACCATAATTTGATTTGCGCTTGGTGGGTACATAATTAAAAGAACACAGATGACGCGGATCAGGCTCGAGAGTTCGAGCCTGATCCGTGTCATCTGCGTTGTTTCCTTTTAAGTGTCGCGACATTACACTTGTCAAGTGGTATTATTGTCAACACCTGTCAAGTTCTGGGATATCTACACTTGAACAAAGTGCTAGTTCAGCACTTAGTAAGTGTTAAATACAGCACTTCAAGTGTAGTTTTTTAACACTTTAGTTTTTAGCGTGTTGTTCAATAGATTACATTGATGCATCTGTAAATCTCGTCCAATAGATTAGATTCGTGCATCGGTAAATCTCGTCCACTAGATTAGGTTCGTGCATCGGTAACCCTCGTTCAGTCAATTAGATTCATACATCGGTAAACCTCGTCCACAATATTAGATTCGTGCATCAGAGAAACTCGTCGACTAGATTAAATTCGTGCGCGGGTATACCTCGGCCACTCGACTAGATTCGTGTGTCGGTAAACCTCGTCCACTCGATTAGATTTGTATATCGGTGAACCGCCCCCAATAGATTAGATTCGGGCGTTGGTAAACCTGGTACACTATATTAGATTTTGTGCGTTGGTAAACATCGTCCAATAAATTGGATTCTTGCAATTGTAAACCTCGTCCACTTGATTAGAATCGTTCGTCGGTAAACATTAATATCTTTTGAAGAGCTCTCAAACGAGTAACAGGTTCATCAAGTACTATGCACGAAATTCTTATTCAAGTTTTATTTTACCATTTTCCTCCAACAATGGAAAGCTATTATTTGAAGGAGAAAATTATCCGGGTTATTTTTGGAAATTATTTATTCATTTTTTATACCATGATTACCTATTCTACTGTATATGAAAAGCTTATGACATAAATTTTAGCTTTACACACCAACCGTGATGAACACGCCAGCAAAGGGATTTCAGTAGTAAAAATTTACACCTACAGTAGAACTACATCCCCGTTGACCTTTGGTGAAGTCGACCTGAATGCAAACTTGTCTAAATTTATCGCACGTCGCCTCGCAAAGAGTGAAATGGAAGTGGCAATTATTTATTACGTTTTTAAATGGGTTTACCTCATAAGAAAAAAATAACAAAAATGCATTGTCTTATGTTAATAAAGCATGCTTAACTCGAAATAGTTTGTTATTATGTTATTGAAACGAAAAAGGCTCAGTTTCTTTTTTTTATTTCGTTTCGGCGATAAAATTGACAGTAGAAATACCGCCCACCAATGCTCGTGTAAACAAAAACAGATTTGCACGTATGTACGTCTGGTGCTCAGTAGCTCAGTAAAATCTAGAAAAAATAATAGCGAATCTTAATAATCTGACGATTCTGGTATAAACAAAATATACCCAAAGTAGCTTGGTGTACCAAATGTTGTTGGGGGCTGACAGTTGCTCGCCGTTGCTCGGTGGTTCTCTCCGGATACTCCGGCTTCCTCCACCCATAAAACTGTCGCGGTCATGATTAGCCATTGTGCAGAAATATGTGACCTTAAAACACCAATAAATAAATAAATAGTACCAAATGTTCGCCACTCGTGGTGAAGTGGTGTTAACCGCGCGCCGAAGGCTCGCGGTTAACACCACTTCACCACTCGTGGTGAACATTTGGTACACCAAGCTACTATGGGTATATTCTATGTATTTATTGGCGTTTAGGATCACATATTTCTGCAAAATGGCTAATCGTGACCGCAACATGGAGATGAAATCAAGTCTAGTCAATCGTTTATACCCGTGTTACCCATTTAGATGACTTCCATTCCAAGCATTGGTGATTGGGTAGTATTTCGCTGGTAAAACAGAGCCTGTTTATCACAGTAAATAAGCAATGCTTCACTTCCCGGGGTTCCCTTTTGGGGATTTTGGAAATACACTTGGCAGTGTCATCCTTAGTTTGTATTGGGAGAGTGATTCGTCCTTCAGGGAGCGCGGTGGCTCAGTAGGTAGAGATGCAGGCTGCAAGCCGAGAGGTCCTCGGTTCGAATCCCACCTGCGGCAAGCGCGTTGTGTCATTGGGCAAGACACTTCATCTCCATTGCCCGCGTGGGGGCACGATGACGCCGTGTACAAAGGCATACTGCACGTCGATGGTACGCATGTCTTCAACCAGTCTAACCCTGCCTGTGTTGGAGTGCGGAGTTACGATGTTGGGGAGCTGGCAGCTGCTCGTCGTTGCTCGGTGGTTCTCTCCGGGTACTCCGGCTTCCTCCACCCGTAAAACTGTCACGGTCATGATTAGCCATTGTGTATTATGTGACCTTAAAACATCAATAAATAAATAATAAATTCGTCCTTCAAATAACTGATGTCTGAATTATTTTAGGGAATGTTGACGAGTTGTAGTGTTATGAAGACACCATGGCCTATATCAATCATTCGATGCAAGATGATTCTTTAGAAAATGTGGACATACAGTACAATGCACAAGGCATCACCTATCTTGATGGAGAGAGAAACTCCGATAGTGGATCCTCAAAGTCAAGCAGCAGAAATGTTCTCATTGTCATTACATTTATCTTGGAGTTCTTCATATTTGCTTTTGTTGTCGTGCTCGAGTATTTCATGAGGTGAGTATATTAATATATATATATAAACTCTAAAATCAGTTGGGTTATTTATTTATTTATTTATTTATTTATTTATTTATTTATTTATTTATTGACACTTTAGACAGGTAGGGTTACCTCGTGTCAAATAGTTTAATGGGTGGAGGAAGCCGGAGTACCCGGAGACAACCACCGCGCAACGGCGAGCATCATATTGACTCCACACAAGCAGGGTTAGCATTGGTTGAAGACAAGTGCACCATTGATGTGTTGAGTACATAGCGCCACCGTACCCCGAGGTGGATAATCAGGATGAAGTGCTTTGCCTAAGGACACGATGCAGTTACTCCTGGCGGGGATCGAACCGTGTACCTTTCGGCGAGGAAAATCCCCACCTGCTGCCGGGTCTCCCCTCCCCGAGATATAAATTTCGGGGAAAAAATGCGGGCTTCCCCATCCACATGTCACTGGTCGCCACGGACGGAACAGTTGTAAATTAAAAACCGAATTGCTCTAATTCCCAGCTCTCTATCTTTTCTACTTCCTCTATCTCATCAGACACACGGCCAAACTGAAGGACAAACTATGAGGGATTGAAGCAATCCTCATGCAAAGATGTGCTGAAAACCTAACAAGACCAAAGCAACGATTGAAACAATCTTGCCAGCAAACAGCCCTTTAAGGGTTTTTTCTGGTGTGTGTGTGGGGGGGGGGGTCATTTGGAATTCCCGAAGGATAACCAGATACCTCATAATCACATACGGCATCCTATCTCCCAGAAGGCTTGATGGATGACTCCCGGTTTTTCAAAACTAAACTGTTGGAGCTTTCTCCACTCCTTTTTGTAACCGCTATGGTCATATACCGGGGCCGCTACCAAACCGGTGTTGCTGTTTGGTTTTCTTTTCTCTTCTTCCCTTAAATTTGCCATCGCACAATATTACATTCTGGCTCGCCACCATGGTGGGACTCAAACCTCTACCATCGCCGAGCTGGAACCGAATAGAGCTCACTCTCTAATAGTCTTAATGGCGTTGAGGGATTGATTATTGACAATCCATCACTCCAACGTAAACTGCCGAGAATTCTAACCGCGTGCATACCCCCTCAGACCCCATTTGAGGCAATAGGAAAGCTAGGCCTGTGTGATCCAAATGAAACAAAATACAGTTAACCGGGTCGCAAGGGCTTTGTAAATCGCACATCGTTTCTGCGCGCCTTCTTTCTGGTCATTATTCATTCGCGATCTTGAGAGCTGGTGCGCCTTGTGGCGCATCAAACTCAATGCCGCCAAAACTCAGAAAGTTACGTTCTTCAAGAAGCAAAGGAAAAAATCAGTCCCCAGATCGATCTCCAGTTATACGATCACAAATTACAAGCAAGCAAAGAGGCCAAATTTTGGGTATTTATCCTAGATAGCAATCTCAGTCTAAACAGTCACGTAAACTCCATTACGGTTAGAGCTACTAAACGTATCAATTTTCTGAAGATGATCAGAGGTAGAAATTGGGGAGCAAACAAAGATGTGCTTCTCAAGCTCTACAAAATATTTATACGTCCGGTACTAGAATACGGTGCCATAATAACAAGCGGCCTAAGCAAAACCAACATTCAGAAGGTACAGAGGGTTCAAAATTATGCCCTGTGTGTGGCACTATGCAAACCCAAATGGACACCGATAAAGGAACTTCACGAGCTAACAAAAATAGAAACTATTGATACGCTATTAAAAGACCTACAAAACAGAACTCTCAACAGACTCCAAGATAGTGAATTAATGGTTGAGCTGAATGAACACCGATCCCTTGACAGAAAAAAAAGTTTCCAGAAAATAAAAAAAAATTATACAATATAACTAAATTACGTGGAGTCAGTGAAGATTGCCTCGCTGCTCATTGAGAACTTTGGGATAGAGTCTGTGAGGACTGCCTCGCAACTCTGCTGAAGCGCGATTGAAATGCGTTTAATAAGACCTATATAACAAAACCCTCCACATACTCCAGGATAGTGAATCAATGGTGAAGCTGAACGAACACCGAACCCTTAACAGAAAAACAAGATAAGCCACAGTAAATTAAAATTACTCAATAGAATTAAACTGCGTGGAGTCAGTGAGGATTGCCTCGCTACTCATTGAGAACTTTAGGATTGAGTCTGTGAGGACTGACTCGCATCTCTGCGTGTGGGGAGTGGGCTCCGAAGAAACCCACCCCTCACCCCTTCCATGGCAACAATCACACAACAGTCACAATATACATTAGTGGATACCTATCTTTCTCTCTTCCTATAACTTTTCTAATTGAACATTCTCAAATGTTCTTGCAACACTCTTATCAAGAAGACGCATGGAAATGGTAGACGAAGCGTAGGAGGAATTGGTGCAACCTACCTTTCCCTTAACATACACAGGAAACCACCAAACACCAGGCAAAGATTGAAACAAGCTTGTCTGGCTGGGGACAAGTGTACATTTTATATAAATAAATATTTGAATAAAGATTTAACAGCCCTTTTAAGGGCTTTCGGGTGTGTGTATGTGAGAGGATGTGTGTGTGGTTTTTGGGGTTTTTTTTTTTTTGTTTTTGTTCTTTTTTCCCTCCAATCACCCCGTCATCTGTTCCCCCTGAAGGCAGACCAGATGGCCAATACCCAGCATCCACTCTCCCTTATAGGCTGATGGATGACTCCCAGCTTTCAAAAACACATCTTGGTGGATTTTTTCCTTTTTGTAACCGTTAAGGATAATATGCTGGGGGTTCTTCCAAACCAGCGACTGTTTGGGTTTGATTTTCTGTTTTTTTAAATAACCACCAAACTGCGGTTTCAGAATTACCATAAATTTGCCCACTTCTCTTAGCAAACACGGAGCAGAACTCTTGTAATTATGCAAATTCCTCGCTATTTTCCAGATCGAGGTTCTCTGGGATATCAACCCACTATCCTACTGCCAGTCGCACACTCAAACTTAATAAGATTATTGGCTCTCGCTCCCGACTCTCGTGGATTTATAAGCAAATAAAGCTATAAAGCAAATGAAGTTATTAGGGTCGCAAGGGATTTCAATCCCACATCGTCCCTGTGCGCCTTTGGTGCGCAGAAACTTTTCATTCATTCTGGTCATTAAACATTCTTCAATCATGGAGGTACTTACAGTACGTGGAGAGTGTATTATCACTAAATCACCCGCAGAGTGGAGATTCCACCCAAGCAATAATTGCAAATTTGTTGCAAAGCAAAACCAGCACAAGCAAAGTTTCAGCCAATGGACCTCCGGGTAAAACCCGGAGGTCCATTGGCTGAAACATTGCTTGTGTTTTTGTCGATATGTACACAATTTGAAAGTTATAGCTTGGGTGATAACACCACTCCGCGGGTGATTTAGTTACAATCCACTCTCCACGTACTGTACTAGTAATAAAGGTGACAAAATGTTAGTTTTTGATGGATATATGATTAGGCCATGTGATTAAACTAAACTGTGCTATATATTATTTCGTAGTTATATTATTTTACAATATTTATATTTGCATTGTCTAAGGGTATTTTGTCCTGAGGGTATTTAGTCCAGCAGTGCAAGTTAGTCGAGGTTACTTTGTCTCGAGGGAATTTTGTCCTTAGGACATTATGTCCGGATTTATTTATTGGTGTTTAAGGTCACATACTTATGCGCAATGGCTAATCATGACCGTGACAGTTTTACGGGTGGAGGAAGCCAGAGTACCCGGAGAGAACCACCGAGCAACGACGAGCAGCTGCCAGCTCCCCAAAATCGTAACTCCACACTGCAGCACAGACAGGGTTAGATTGGTTGAAGATGTGCGCACCACGGACGTGCAGTACGCCTTAGTACACGGCGTCATCGTGCCCCCATGTGGACAATCGGGGTTAAGTGCCTTGCCCAAGGACACAACGCGGGAGTCCGAATCGATCGCTCAGGCGGTCACCCATCCAAGGACTAAAGGGGCTCGACGTTGCTTAACTTCGGTGATCTGACGAGAACCGGTTACTGCACCGCCACCGCCATTTTGTCCGGATACCTTCACGATAGCCAAACTGAACCTCCGATCACACGAAGGATTCATGCAAACTTTTATAACCCAAAGATGATTTAACTTTCATCAATATGGTCTTTTCAGGCGTTTTGTCTTTCATCGAATTCGTATTTTAACCTTTTACCCAACGTAACGGCCAAAACGGGCCAGCGCTATTCTCAAAAATCGCTAATTAATATTCATTATTTTTTGTCTAAAAAACATAGGTTAAGACCCCTCGTTGGAACGAGCTCGTCCAGCTCGTTCAATGAGGGGTCATAACCTATGTTTTGGGGACAAAAAATGAAAAAAAATAGTTATTAAAGACTTCTTTGCAAGTGTCGTCTGCTTTTCATGTTATGTAAAGTGTTAAAACAATTTTGACATATTTGACTCAGTGGCGGATGCAGGTGTTGGGGGCAGATTTAATTCATCTGGCATGATGCGAATAATAATCCGGCGCGCGTATTGGCATATTTTCACAAAAACTCTTTTGCACAACAAATTCCACAGAAACCTCTATGGCTCAACAATGGAAGATAAAAGATCTCATGCTGTGTGTGTTCACACATGAAACAGATTGTACTTCTAAAACGGAAAGTCAACAGATAAATTCGTTACCCCGTGTCTGATCACGTGGTATAGGTTTTTACCTACCCGAAGCGAGCCGTATACCATTCGTCCTTCGGCCCCATGGGATACGGCTGGCTTCGGATAGGTGAAAACCCGTACCACGTGATCAGACACGGGGTAACTAATAATACTGGTTGAGAGCTACAGCTATTTGGTGAAAAATGTTCGTCAGGAATCAGGATTGTCAAAAGTCCAATTGTGGATGGGCTGAACATATTTTTTTATAAAGTTACGTTGGGCAGTATTTCAATTCAGAACACTTCAGTTCAACACACAAACAGTGCCACGCTCGATTCCCGATATCGTTCTATAGATTTCACGGATATCGTGACCGGCTTTCAGAACCGGGAACCTGGGGAATAAGGGTTCCCGGGATTAAACCCTAGTCTTGGTGTTTGTGAAACAAAACGGGGTTACTAAAATAGGGGGCGCTGGGTGCGGCCCTGGATCCGCCCATGTTTGTGAACGTTGTGCAGCAAATACGTGGGGGGAGGGGGCGGGGGGGGGGGGAGGTAAATGATTTGCCGTGAAGGTTCAATAAATGTGGCGAGGGGAGTGATTTTACCACGTTCAGCTGATGTTTTGTTTTAAATAATTCGACGGTGGCTCTATCGAAAATATTTGAATCTTTTTCGAAGCACACATTCTGAGAAAAAGAATCTCTAGAGCTTTTGCACGGAAACTGACAATTATCTCATTCGTTGGTACCCCCAAATTAATGTATTTACACTGTCATGGCAAGTGGCGGCTGAGGTGTATTATTAGAGTACCATGGAGTTGGGCGAAGATAGGGGCACCTATCAAGCCGATGTGAGAAATTTTGATTTCCGGGTATGAAACTCGCCATATTCTTGACTCCAGACTTTTTTGAAGACTTGTATCTAACACCAGAATTTTGCCTGGATTACGTTAATATTGACCATAAATATTCAATTGGTCGTTTGTACGGCAAATACGGGATACAGTTTGTGTGCTACCAGAGAGAATGGATGGAGCATCATATAAAAAAAACAATGCTCCGATATTCTTTAAAACATACCCTGATTCCAAGCTTCCTGAATATTTGAAAAAATCCCCCAGGGAGGCCCCCCCCCGGAGCCCTTCCCCCAGGCTTACTCCACCCTCTTCCTATGGGTGAACCGTCACTGGGCACGTCCGCTCTTGGGAATAAATATTTCACCCACCAACTCGTGAGATAATCGAAGGTTTCCACGCACAATGTAGCTTCCCTCTATTACATTTTAGTCAAATAAAGAAAGGTTTTGAAAAGCGTGATGCTGAGAAAAATAAATAAATAGGTTGGGCCGGTAATCAGATTTAAACCACGAGTAGGGTAAGGGTTATAACCACTCGGCAAGCCGAGTAGTTAAAACCGTTATTCTACGAGTGGTTTAAATCTGATTACCGACCCAAGTACCTAATTGTTTTATTTGTACCATGCTCTTAATAAGTGATCGTCTTTGCCATTTAAAATTGAGAAAAAACGACACTTTCTGTCGCAAACGCATGGGATTGTTTTGTTAACATCTGAGCCGGTGGGCAGTACTTCCGGCTGCAGGTGAATGCTTGATTGACAGATAAACACATCGTCAAAGTTAACTGCATTTACCTTGCTTTATCATTCAAATTATTTTCAACAATTCTAAAATGTTATTTTAAATTTTTAAACTTAATAAGTCATTTCACGTAGTAGCTATTACCGCAAAACGTCGTTTGTTTGAATGAAACATCGCGAAGTGTGAATGTTCAATGTATCGAAGTCGGCAAATTGCGTTATGTCGAATAGAGATACGGACCGGGCCGAAAAAACCCGGTATGGACAGGACCGTGGTCATTGGACCGCTTTTGACCGGTTCACACATGGCGGTCCGGTACTGGAAGGTAATGATTTTTGCGCGCCGAAGGCGCGCAGGGACGATGTGGGGCAAGCCCCTTTCGACCCTCTTTGGCTGTATATTAGGAATTTTTCACATGTCCGGGCGCGTTAAAGGGGGAAAGTGTTAAGGTGCTCAGCGGCGTCTGTGTTTTCGTCTGTTCTTCTTAGGAGGAGGTGGCTGCGTTGGTGATACCTCCTTTGGTTGTGTTGAAGGAGGAGTGATGGAGGGCTGACTCGGTTGGTTAGGTCTAGCCCACGCAGCTGCCGGTGGTGAAGAGCTCTTTGGCGTTGTGCGTAGGTAGTGGCTGCTAAGGCTCTCTAATGCTATTCTGAACATGTTTCCATTGAACCCGCGATTTTCCAAGGTTTTCTTCTTTTGGCTGTCTTTTGTCTAGGTTCGGCGGTTGTCATCATCCTTCTGCAAGTCCGAGTCACTGGGTGACCAGCGCGGGGGGAAATCCCCTCACGAAAGGTATTACACCTCTCCAAGGACGTCGGTTCGGCTTCTTTATCAAATTCCACGGTCAGGTGAATTTTACCCTTGAGCACCTGGATACTCCAGGTGGTAGCAAGGGTAGCAGTAGTAGTAGGAGAGGGGTGGACCGTGCCAATTCAGGGGGACCCCGGCGGGGACCCACGGAAGTGACATCATGTCAAGTGACCCAGTGGCGCCATGTTTGTTTGTCATGATAACCCGCGTGAGCGGCCATCTTGTGACGTCATCTCCATAGTGATGCGTGGTGTTAGTGCATGCCCAGCGCGTGTTGTTAGGGTGATACGTGTTTCCGTCGTCCATTTTATATACTGGAGGCCGCCATCTTGGTTTCTATGGTAGCAAGTGGTTGCTGTGTGACCCAAAGGCTTATAACAAGACAGGGATATGTTCGGGGAGTATGTTCGATTAAACAGGAGTAATTTCCCGATTTGTAGAATTACCACAAACAATCCGACAAGTTTTATTGCTTCGAATTCTTTCAGAATTCTCTGCTTCTATCTATATATGAAATAGTTTTCGTCTATCTGACCATGTTCCCTTGTCCTGGAGTATACTACAGTAGTCTAGAAACCTATCAACTGGAATAGCTTTGCTTATTGTTACTATATTTTGCTTTTCTGGTCTATTCTTGTTAGTTCTGATCCTATTCCGAGTACTCTTGTTGTTCATTTATCTAGATCATTTATATAGATTATAACTAACCAATCAGATTGCTTGATTTCCCATAATCTCTATGTAAAGTTATCTCCCTTGTGTATATCAAAAGCATTCCCAAAGCCAATAAGCTATCGAGCAGTTACTGAAAAGTCATTGCTCGAACGACTCGAAGTCCATCGAGCTAACGAGTAATTGCTCGTTCGAGTGACTCCTCGAACGACCCTTTGACTCATTTCGGAAAAGGGGGATTCTGCTAAACCCCGATGTTTTCCAAAAAGGGATTCTGTAAGTAGGATACTTATCTAAGGATACTATTACTTGTTTGGCCCAGTCTTCTGGTCCACCCCATGACATACCTATTCCAAATTCCCCTTATAAGTTAAAGAGCCAAGAGAGTAATTGCTCCATGAGCAATTGCTCGAACGGCTCGAAACCCATCGAGCAAATGAGCCTTAGAGCAATTGCTCGATCGAGTGATTCAACATACTACTCGAACGACTCGAAGTCCATCGAGAAAATGAGCCAACGAGTAATTGCTCGTTCGAGTGACTCCTCGAACGACTCTTCGACTCACGTCAGAAAAAGGGGATTCTAGGACCTAAACGGGATTCCGTAAGTAGGGCTTTTTCCCAAATAAGCCAAAGAGCCAAGAGAGTAATTGCTCCATGAGCAATTGCTCGAACAACTCGAAGCGTGTCGAGCAAATGAGCTATAGAGTAATTGCTCGATCGAGTGATTCCACCTACTGCTCTTAGCCTCATCTGGGTATTTTAGGATACCTGACATTGGACTATTGGGGGACACTTTTTGTAGAAACTTTACATCCGGGTACTTCATGCTACATCCGGGTACTTCTGTTGGGAAAGGTATAAAAGGGTGTTGGTACGAAAATAAACTCATTTGTGTCTTGACCGTTGTCGAGTGAAGACATGTTACCAATTCGTTGCGGATACTGTTCCAAATTATTTTCTAGATTGGATAAGGCTCGAAGACACGAAAAGGACCATCGACGGCTCCACTGTAGATATTGTACTAAGTTGTTCCCCCAACCATACAATAGGAAAAGGCATGAAGGACATTACTGTCTAAGAAGAACAGAAGAGCAGAGAGATACGGGAGATTTAATGACTGACCAGAATAAAGTACTTTTAGGATTTTTACGGGATGCTGACAAAGAGGAAATCGATGCCGTTCTACTCACTGCTGATGAAGAATTGATTACCTGTTTATGTAAATGTGCTACCAACATCCTCGAAGATAAGATACCACTGAAGTTGGCTGGATTTGATAACCTGCGAAAATATGAACATGTATTGAAGCTGCTAACAGACGATGGAATTTCTCCCGACATAAAAAGCTGTATATTACGAAAGAGTTGAATTCTCTCGGCGCTTATCAACCCAGTCCTAGCTCTGGAAAGGGTATAAAAGGGCTATTGGTATGAAAATAAACTCATTTGTTCTACGACCACGAAAGAGTGAAGACATGGCGATTCATAACTGCGAGTACTGTGAAAAAACATTAGTAGTATAGCTCGCACGTTTGGGGCCTAGGTTGCCGGACCCCAGTGCCGGACCCCGGAAGTGACGTCATGGCACGTGACCTAGTGGCGCCATGTTGTGTTGCCATGGTAACCCGTGTGAGCGGCCATCTTGTGACGTCATCTCCATAGTGATACGTGGTGTGAGTGCGCATGCGCAGCGCGTGTTGTTAGGGTGATACGTGTTTCCGTCGTCCATTTTGTATACTGGAGGCCGCCATCATGGTTTCTATGGTAGCACGCAATTGCTATGTTACCTGAAGTCCTACAATAAATAGGACGGGGTATGTTCGGAGGGTATGTTCGATTGAATCGGAGTATTTTCTGGAACAACTTCCCTGGATAATTACCACAAACAACCCGACAACTTGTTTTATTTCGAATTCTTCCAGAATTGTCTGCTTCTATCTATATATGTAATAGTTTTTGTATATCTGACCATGCTCCTTTGTCCTGGAGTATACTCCAGTAACGTCGAAGAGCATATCAACTGGAACAGTTTACCTTATTATTCTATTCTTGTTAGTTCTGACCCTATTCTAAGTACTCTTGTTTCATTTATCTAGACTATAACTAACCAACCAGATTGCTTGATTTCCCATAATCTGTATGCAGGGTTATCTCCCTTGTGTATAACAAAAGACTATATCCAAAGGCCATATCCCATGGAATCCCATTTTTGCAAAACACCTGTGGCTATAGAATCCCTTTTTGTGGTATGAAGCCATGAGGGCTATGTAAAAGCCCTCAATGAGTCCTCATTTATTATCCCTCATACCCTCATTGAATTTTGAGGTTATGAGGACCTTGAAAAATCCCTCAGTGAGGTACAATTTACTACGACTCTTAGTCTCATTTCAGTATTTAACAGGTATATCCTATGGGATCCCATTTTGGAAAACGCCTGTGACTGTGGAATTCCTTTTTGTCGTATGAGGCCATGAGGGCTATGTAAAAGCCCTCAATGAGTCCTCATTTATTATCCCTCATAGCCTCATTGAATTTTGAGGTTATGAGGACCATTAAAAATCCCTCAATGAGGCATAATTTACTACGACTCTTAGCCTCATCTCGGTATTTGAGGATACCCATGGCCTGTTATTGTATTATTCGAGGATACCTATCGAGGATACCTTTTATAGGATACTTATCTAAGGATACTATATAGGCTGTACATTTCCATATAGGTCTCTTGCTGGCCCTTAGTACTATTAATCCACCTGATGCTTTATGTTAGCCTATGACTGGTATAGGTAGTATGCAATCTAGGCATAGGGGTATTGTGGGTAGGGGTACTGCCTGGTAGTTTAGAACGGTACTATAGTATGGCGGTATATACACCTATAGGCCCCTGTTCGTGATTGGTACTATTAACCAACCGATTGCTTTGTTTTATTATATGGCTGGTATATGTAGTACGCTATGGTAGACCTAGTGATTTTGTGGGGGGGGGGGGGGGGGTGGGGGGTAATGTTTGGTAGTTTAGAACGGTAGTATAGCATATGCTGTACATATCCCTGTAGGCCTCTTGCTGGCCCTTGGTACTACTGATCCACCAGATGCTTCATATTATTGAGTGGTATTCTGGCCCTTTTTTCTGAAATGAGTCTAAGAGTCGTTCGAGGAGTCACTCGAACGAGCAATTACTCGATAGCTCATTTGCTCGATGAGCTTTGAGTCGTTCGAGCAATATACTGAGTCACTCGATCGAGCAATTGCTCTAAGGCTCATTTGCTCGATGAGCTTCGAGTCATTCGAGAAATTGCTCATGGAGCAATTACTCTCTTGCTCTTTAGCTTATAAGGGATATTTGGGATAGGTATGCCTTGTGATATAGGTAATAGTATCCTCAGATAAGCATCCTATAAAAGGTATCCTCGATAGGTATCCTCAAATAATACAATGCCGGCCCATGGGTATCCTCAAATACTGAAATGAGTCGAAGAGTCGTTCGAGGAGTCACTCGAACGAGCAATTACTCGATAGCTCATTTGCTCGATGGACTTCGAGTCATTCAAGCAATATGCCGAGTCACTCAATCGAGCAATTGCTCTAAGGCTCATTTGCTCGATGAACGTTGAGTCGTTCGAGCAATGACTTATCAGTAACTGCTCGATAGCTTATTGGCTTTGGGAATGATATTGGCTTTGGGAATGATATTGGCTTTTGTTGTACAGAAGGGAGATAACTCTGCATACAGGTTATGGGAAATCAAGCAATCTGATTGGTTTGTTATAATTTATATAAATGATCTAGATAAATGAAACAACAAGAGTACTCAGAATAGGGTCAGAACTAACAAGAATAGACCAGAAATTGCTAAATATAGCAATAATAAGGTAAACTGTTCCAGTTGATAGGCTCTTCTAGGCTACTGGAGTATACTCCAGGACAAAGGAACATGGTCAGATAGGCGAAAACTATTGCATATATATAGATAGAAGCAGAGAATTCTGGGTAATGACCAAAGGAACGTGTCTTTTAATGGGAAAAACGTCATGGGATAGGGATCCAAAAAGGGATGCTGGGAGAATTCAAAGCCAGAACATTACTCGTGTTCAATCGAACGCACCCCTTATACCCCCCCTTAGTACTATAGCACTACGTGCTAAAGTCAATAAAACCAATAACATGGGAAATCTGTATCAAATAAAGTCAATTTCGGTGATTTGGGATAGATGTTGGTGATTTGGAGGATTGTCGGGTTGTTTGTGGTAATAAGATTTACCCCTGTTCAATCGAACATACCCTCCGAACATACCCCGTCCTATTGTAGGACTTCAGATAACATAGCAATCACGTGCTACCATAGAAACCAAGATGGCGGCCTCCAGTATACAAAATGGACGACGGAAACACGTGTCACCCTAACAACACGCGTTGCGCATGCGCACTCACACCACGTATCACTATGAAGATGACGTCACGAGATGGCCGCTCACGCGGGTTACCATGACAACACAACATGGCGCCACTAGGTCACGTGACATGACGACACTTCCGGGGTCCGGCACCGGGATCCGGCAATCTAGGCCCCAAACGTGCGAGACATACTACTAATATTTTCTCGAAAGTTTAACATGAAGAGGCATAATGAAGTTTGCCCAAATCGACAAACGGAAAAATCGGGCAACACTACAAGACAAGAATGAAATTTAGATACACTGCAAATCCTATCTGATGCAGATCGATATGAAGCCAAGACTATACTCAAGACGGCCAGTGATGATTTGATACAATGCATATGTGATTGTGCCTCGAATATCTTGAAGGGGCAGTACCAAAAACCAAATCTGAGAGAGCTAAGCTGATTTCATACAAACACCAGATTAGGAGAATTGCCTTACCAAGGAGAGAACTATCTTATCGGAAAAGAAGACGGATTATACCGAAAGGAGGATTTTTAGGAAAGTTAATCAAACCCATCATCAATGTTCTGTCAGATATCCTATAAAAGGGTCGTGCTCATAAGAAATTTGTTATTTGTAATCTAACCTTCGAAGAGAGCGGACACAATGCAGTCCAGTTGTGCACCAAAAAATTGGTCAAGAGATGCGGACACCGATTAGTCGTCGGCACTATCTGAAGATATGGAATATGAAGAAGAAGACGAAGAAGAAGACGTTTCTGTGATGGGAACTATCGTCCAAAGTGCCATTAACAAATACCAGGGCGATTTTGACAACCTCATGAACAAGTATATCGAAGATGGAATGGATAGAGAAGATGCAGTTGAAACAGCATATATAGCACTTCAAAAGAATGTCAGAAAATCCATAGGTGAGAAATACATTAATATCCTTGTGTACGTCAGTGTACATTAGAAATTTTTTCAACGACTCAATTCACAAGAAAATTCAAGAAACAGCCAAGCGTCTTCGTGAAGAAGAGGATTATGTCTTTGAAGAATCCCAGAAATATGCTCTGGAAAAGCGAAGATTTCTGTTCGACAACCTTATGACAAACTACTCATTCAGAGTAGAAGAAGAAGAAGAAGAAGAAAGAAGAAGAAGAAGAAGAAGAAGAAGACGATTAGAAAAAAAAGTATAAAAGGGTGCAAGTATAAAAATAAATTCATTTCCGCTTTGAACGTCGAAGAGTGAAGTTGTCTGTGTCAACAACAGTGCTCAGATTCAAATATGACTTACATATACAGATCTTCAAGAATGATGCTGGATAAAAGCTGACTTCCCTAGAACTGGCTCAAGAGAATCGTGTGGTAAATGCAGCCAAGAGAAAAAATCTAGACATGGATGCTGGTGGAAAGAAACAAAGATGTGTGGATACTAGCCGATTAGTAAACAAGAGAATAAAGACAGAAGAACTGACTGATGCTTCCAATACAAACAAGAATGAAGTTTCTACTCAAATTATGAAACAACACGAAGAAATGGAAACGATGCCAGCTCCCAAAAAGAAAGATGTTTTCATTAAGAAGCCTGAAGTTTCTACTGCGAATGAAGTTACCACTAGGAAGCCTGAAGTTTCTACTGCGAAAGAAGTAACGAAGAAGCCTGAAGTTTTTACTACGAATGAAGTTATCACTACGAATGAAGATTTAAAGAGGAACCAAACCAAGAAAGATGTTGCCACTCAAACCACAAATGAAGTTACTACTAAAGCTAAGAATGATATTCAGAAGACTGAAGTTACTACTATGAAACAGCTAAAGAAAGAGGAACCCAAAGATGTCAGACAAGAAATTAAAGCGACCAACAAAACCAAGTTATCAAATGAGAGAACGTGTTTTATGAAGAACCTGGCCATGCAATGGGAAGAAGCTCCAACCCACAAGAAGATGAAATGGTTAGCCCATGCGAGAAGAACTACAAAGACAAAAATGATGCCTTGAGACATTGAATTGTATACTTGAATAAAAATGAAATGTTATATACACTGGTTGTTTGTGTTTTATCTACTATCCCAACAGAAGTACCCGGATGAACATGAAGTACCCGGATATAAAGTTTCTAGAACAAGTGCCCCCCAATAGTCCAATGTCAGGTATCCTAAAATACCCAGATGAGGCTAAGAGCAGTAGATGGAATCACTCATGGAGCAATTACTTACTCTCTTGGCTTTTTGGCTTATTTGGGAAAAAGCCCTACTTACGGAATCCCTTTGAGGCCCAAGAATCCCTTTTGTCTGACATGAGTCGAAGAGTCATTCGAGGAGTCACTCGAACGAGCAATTACTCGTTAGCTCGTTTGCTCGATGGACTTCGAGTAGTATGTGGAGTCACTCGATCGAGCAATTGCTCTAAGGCTCATTTTCTCGATGGGTTTCGAGCCGTTCGAGCAATTGCTCATGGAGCAATTACTCTCTTGGCTCTTTAACTTATAAGGGGAATTTGGAATAGGTATGTCTTGGGGTGGCCCAGAAGGCTGGGCCAAACAAGTAATAGTATCCTTAGATAAGTATCCTACTTACAGAATCCCTTTTTGGAAAACATCGGGGTTTTGCAGAATCTCTTTCTCCGAAATGAGTCGAAGAGTCGTTCGAGGAGTCACTCGAACGAGCAATTACTCGTTAGCTCATTTGCTCGATGGATTTCGAGTCGTTCGAGCAATGACTTTAGTAACTGCTCGATAGCTTACAGGCTTCGGGAATGCTTTTGATATACACAAGGGAGATAACTCTACATAGAGATTATGGGAAATCAAGCAATCTGATTGGTTAGTTATAATCTATATAAATGATTTAGATAAATGAAACAACAAGAGTACTCGGAATGGGGTCAAAACTAACCAGAATAGATCAGAAAAGCTAAATATAGTAATAATAAGCAAAGCTGTTCAAGCTGATATGCTCTTCTAAGCTACTGTAGTATACTCCATGGCAAAGGAACATGGTGAGGCAGACGAAAACTATTGCATATATAGAGAGAAGCAGAGAATTCTGAAAGAATTCGAAACAGTAAAACTTGTCGGGTTGTTTGTGGTAATTCTGCGAATCGGGAAATTACTCCTGTTTAATCGCACGTACTCCCCGAACATATCCCTGTCTTGTTATAAGCCTTTGAGTCACATAGCAGCCACGTGTTACCATAGAAACCAAGATGGAGGCCTCCAGTATACAAAATGGACGATGGAAACACGTATCACCCTAACAACACGGGTTGAGCATGCGCACTAACACCACGCATCACTATGGAGATGACGTCACAAGATGGCCGCTCACGCGGGTTACCATGACAAACAAACATGGCGTTACTGGGTCGCGTGACATGACGTCACTTCCGTGGTCCCCGCCGGGGTCCCCCTGAATTGGCACGGTTCATCCCTCTCCTACTACTGGTAATCTTCACTCTGACAAGTGTTTCTTGAATAACAAGTGGGAGCTCCATTGTTTAGTAGTTAGCACCTCGGAGTCCTAGGTGCGAATGTTGAATGCATGGTCGGGTACTGGACCGGTTCGCAGACTTTAATACATGATGTATGTCTAGCTTTAGCACTGGGGTTATCTGGTACGGAAATCCGAAGTCAACAGACTCAATACACAGTGTCGCAAATGTCTGGTCATCTGGTGTGAGATCTCATAACAGCTCGTCAGATACATTCTTTGATGTCGGTGACATCAAACGACAATGACTACCGGCTACCGCATCTATCTTTTGATTTCACCGACTTCAGAGAATGCCGTAATTGGAACGCGCTTGGTTTAGTAACAAACTAACAATCTTCAATCACGACGATGTCATATGACAAACGTTCACAGACTTGAGTGTTGGGCCGTTGGCAGATTCCAGATGGTTCCAAATAAATCATTTGTAATTCTGTATCTCTACCTACCGGTTGTTTGTTTAAAATATATCATAACCAGTTGTTAAAATTTAAAATAATAAGGGAGCCTTCTAGAGAGTCGAATGATACTCAATCTCGTGAAATTAGTGAATCGTCCAGGAATTCTAATACAGCGACAAGTACAGGAACGATACCAAAACACAGGACACTACAGGACTCGCACCTGGCAAAACATTCTTTCCCAGTACATGGGTATCTGTATTCAGAAAAAGAATGATGCAGCTGGTGTTTTCCGATGTGTAAAATGTGAGGAAAAAATAAAAAAAGATGGTGGTGGCCAGTTCAACTTAAAAAAAAAACATTTTAAGAGGTATCAAAAAGACATTTTCGATACAGTGATTGAACCATCAGCCAAAAGACACACGTCCACGTTGAACTATGTAAAAAGACATCCTCAGCTGCATCATCATCCGAATCTATCCCGCTTCCACAAGGAATTGCAGTCGGTCAATCGGAGTTCGGGTCAGAAGAATACTACACGAAAGATAGTCTTCGATACGGGCAATGTAAAGTTTGTCAAATGTCAAGTTGAATGAACTTTCTGCTACAGGTGTAAATTTAACCACAGGAGAAGCTTTATACCGGTAGTGGGGTTAAAAGCTCACATTTAACATACAGGATTATGACAGGTAGTCACATTGGCCAGCATGGTATAAAATGGTGTTCCTCGACACTAACATATCGCCTCCCGAGTTCCAATGTGTTCTATGTGCCTACTGGCACATAGAACACATTGGAACTCAGGAGACGATATTATAAACAGGAATAATATGTGTTCTCACTTTCCACGCGATGGTATAAAATGGTGTCCATCGACCTTGCAACACTAAAATACTATAAACAGGAATAAATATTTTGAATGAAAATGCTAAAAACACAAGTGGCACTATCCGTATCCCATTGGATACTTTCAATTATAAAAAGATCCACCAAATTATTGTTTTGAATGTTTTTCCAATACAGAGGTCTCATATCTACGAAATGGCAAGGAATCAAACTTTTACAGCAAGGTGTTTTACTAATTTTCTATCACGATAAAATCTCTAACAATGCAATACGGGGGTAG
Source organism: Pictodentalium vernedei (assembly GCA_031216915.1). Lineage (NCBI taxonomy): Eukaryota > Metazoa > Mollusca > Scaphopoda > Dentaliida > Dentaliidae > Pictodentalium > Pictodentalium vernedei. Next base: position 502,779,108 of record CM062293.1, read on the forward strand.
TGACGTAGCCCGGGGGAGGCAGAGGGGGGCCCGCCACAATAATTAAATCCTTCGATAACTTATAAATTATGGACATAAACGGACTCAAGAGTGAAGGAAATTGAGTTTTTTTTTTGTCTCGAATTTCAGATTTCTTTTCCTGGGGACGGGAGGTCCCCTCCAGCAAGAGGGAGTGTCCCCTCTCGTGCTCGCCCCCATCTCGCCGCTACGTGGCTCGGATGAAGCTGCGCATCCTATTCTGTATGCCCCCTAGTAGTTCAATGATCTGAACGTAGCGGCTACCCACTTTCGTAGAGGGCTAGCCGCTATGTTTAGATCGATGAACTAGCTCCCCTAGATATTACTCTTGCGCCCCTAACTTTGATATCCTGGCTACGCGCCTGTACGGGGATGGTGGATTACTAATGAAAAACAGGATTTTCCTTCAAATGAATCTTTAAATGTCTTTGCAAATTACCATTGAAACGCTCGCAACCGTTCAACTAGTGGTCATTTAGGAGTTAGGATATAGTGATGAGGTGGGGTGGGCTGCCCCCAGATCCCAGCTTCTCCACTCAAAAATAATCTGCGTGAAGTGATAGGTAATGTAACAATGGATAACATTCCGCATTTAGTGTAAATTGACGTTCCTGGCAAGTCTAGAATTACTTCCAGATAGCGTTCTTGGGCGTATTTTTGCGAAAATCATTGACGTTTCACTCGAGAATATCAAGCTGGGCCCACTGAACGACGTGTATGTGTACCCCCCCCCCCCCTCCCCCCCCCCCACACACACACACAGACACACACTACCTTCCTGCCGAAGTGAATGCCGAGGCCAAATTGAGTTTATATCGTTTGTCACTCTTCACGCTAAAAACTAAAGTGTTAAAAATTACATTTGAAGTGCTGTATTTAACACTTACTAAGTGCTGAACTAGCACTTTGTTCAAGTGTAGATATCCCAGAACTTGACAGGTGTTACAATAATATCACTTGACAAGTGTAATGTCGCGACACTTAAAAGGAAACAACGCAGATGACGCGGATCAGGCTCGAACTCTCGAGCCTGATCCGTGTCATCTGCGTTGTGTCCTTTTAATTATGTACCCACCAAGCGCAAATCAAATTATGGACGATTCTGGAAGAACCACCAATGCCAGACACATGGGATGTGCCATCCATTCAAGTTTCAGATGTCTGACGATTTTAATGTTTAAGTGCTTAAAGCATTGCACTTTAAGTGTTAAAATCAAACCCTAAGAGTTAGAATGGGTTTAACACCTTGAAAGCGTTAGTTTTAACACTCAAGTTAGTTTTTAGTGTGTTCGTATCCAGACGCTCTAAAGTTCCAAAATGAATTGGCAACAAAGTCTGTTGGATGTCTCATGTTAGTGGTACGAACTGAATGTTTCACAATCAAACCTCTCATGTATTATTGTTTCGTGTAAGTCTGGTTTTTTGTATTTACCATATGGAATTGTGTTACGTAATCGATCAACTACAACCCGATCCCTTTGTTTGTGCTGTCAGGCACAGAGGTGGCGCCAGGGATTTCTCGACAGGGGTCTGACCTCTCCGACAAGGGGGCTATAAAAATTTGACCTCCCAAATGAAGAAAAATGAGTGAAAATTGGTAAACTGGAGAACCAAAATAGAAGCAAATTGAGTATGTTTGTTGATTATTTAACGTAAACATATTAAAATAAGGTCGGGAAATATTTCATCTATAAAGCCAGTTTGACGAACGACATTAAGGAATTTCGTGAGAATCACTATTCTCTATCAAAGTTCCAGTGCTGCACGGGTTCGAGACTGACAAGACGAGATATCTACATTCGATTGTCGGAAATTTCTCGTGAAGTCGGGTTTACGAGACTCTCCGACCGACTGACTAAAAATCTCCGACGGGGGGGGGGGGGAGGGGGGGGGGGGCTGGACATCTCCGACAGGGGGGCTATACCCCCCCCCCCCCGACCCCCTGACCCTTGACCCCCAACGCTCCCCCCCCCCCTGGCGCCACCACTGGTCAGGCATAGCATATTTGTGGTCTAATGTACTTCGAAGCAGGTGACTTTTATTCCCGCATGTCGCAGTGACCGCTCAACATTTTCCATTTTGTTGGTTATTAGTATGCGATAATCATGAACCAAATGCCTATCTAATTTTATATATTATGTTTCCTGGCAGCTGAAACAGTTTGTATGGCGAGAGAAAATGAAACGACTAAAGCGTCTGAAATTCTAGCCATTTACAATGATTGGGGTAGTTCCCCGTTGCAGTTCTTCTCTTTTATTGACAGTAAGCGCCATACAGTATGATTGCAAGCATCACCAAATGGACAACCTTTAGGATTGATCCACAATAGGAAAATGTAAAGTACCATGTATGGATCTATCCCCATTCGGCGGACCACGGTGGTGAACCCAAGAAGTGACGTCCTATGTCAGGTGACCAGTGACGTGAATTGGTTGTAATGGTAACGCACCTACGGGGCTTTGTTTTGACCTCTGTACTGTGGTGATACTATAGAGTTATCAACGCGGTACGTGTGATGGAAACAGATGTTTTTATCGTCCACTTTTATGGAAGCTGAAGCTTGGTTACTATGGTGCCACGTGCTTGCAAAGATAACCAATCGTCTTCTACAGATTGAGATGTATTTTACATTTGTGTGTAACTGAAAAGTACAACAATGTAAGCATGATATGGAGGATGTCTTTCTGTTTCTATTTTTCATCCTGTAATATGTAATCATATGGTTGATAGGGTTATGGATCCTATGGTGCTGAGGGTGTTTTCTGATGTGGTACAGTGTAGACTCTATGTCAACATTTTGGCCTATTGGGATTTTCTCAGCCTGTTAGCCTTTCAAATGCTTTACCCTATATGCTCAGGACTATGACCGGCGCGTAGCCAGGATTCTGGAGAAATCTCACCTAGCCAGTTTCGGGATTTTTTTTTTGGGGGGGGGGATTATATATGAAAGGCCGCTGTGTGGGGTTTCGGGGACCTCCCTAGTCCTTACTAGGACCCTGCGGTCGTTAATCCCTCCTCTCTCATTTCTTCCTGGAGGTGGTTAGAAGGAGCAACGACCGGAGGGTCCGATTTAGGTCTGCCTCATCACCAAGAATATTTTGTAGTGGATCCTACTTAGGACTTCAGTGACTGCAGGGAACTAAATGCAAGCGAGTAAATGATCACTCTCCTCATTTTGATATTACGGGAGTGAAAAATTCAGGATAGTGATTTTAACTTCTTACCTATGACGAGAGCCCAAACTGACCAGCATTATACACGAAAATGTTTTCACTTTTACTCTAAAAAACATAGCTTATGACTCCTCATTGGAACGAGCGCTCATTGTGCTTGTTTTAGTGAGGTGTCATAAGGTATGTTTAAAGGAAAAAATGAAAGATTTTAGTAATTAATGCGAGATAATTCTGGTTGGGTCAGGTAACGGATGATTGAAATGCAGTATATAACTTGATGTTTAAACAATTTCTTACACATAGGCCTGTCATGAAGGCGAGTGATTCATTGCTCCCCCAGTAAAACATTTAGGAGAGTGATGGCGACCAATTTGTAGAGGGTGTAGCCCCGATATTGGCGACCATTTTGTAGCGTGTGTAACCCCGATATTGGCGACCATTTTGTAGAGTGTGTAGGCCCGATATTGATTACCATTTTGTAGCGTGTGTAGCCCCGATATTGGTGACCATTTTGTAGCGTGTGTAGCCCCGACATGGACGACCATTTTGTCGTGTGTGTAGCCCCGATATAGGCGACCAGGTTGTAGCGTGTGTAGCCCCGATGTTGGCGACCATTTTTTAGCGTGTGTAGCCCCGATATAGGGGACCATTTTGAAGCGTGCGTAGCCCTGATATTGGCGACCATTTTACAGCGTGTGTAGCCCCGATATTGGCGACCATTTTGTAGTGTGTGTTCCCCGTGGGAACCCCGGGAAGTAAGCAGCACTTGTTTACTGTGGTAAACCAGTTCCGCTTTACTAGTAAAATAGGACCCAGTAACCAATGCTTGGGGTGAAAGTCCTCTCAAATGGGCAACATGTTGATCAACGATTGACTAAACTTGACTTCATCTCCATGTTGTGTCACGATTAGCCATGGTGCATAAATATGTGACGTTAACCACCAACAAACAATGTAGTGTGTGTAGCCCCGACATGGGCGACCATTTTGTAGCGTGTTTAACCCCGATATCGGCGAGCAGTTTGTAGCTTGTTTAGCCCCGATATTGGCGACCATTTTGTAGCCCCGATATTGGCGACCATTTTGTAGCGTGTGTAGCCCCGATATTGGCGACCAGTTTGTAGAATGTGTAGCCCCGATATTGGCGACCATTTACAGCGAGTGGAGCCCCGATATTGGCGACCATTTTGTAGCGTGTGTGGCCCCGATATTGGCGACAATTTTATAGCGTGTGTAGTCCCGTTATTGGCGACAATTTTATAGCGTGTGTAGCCCCGATATTGGCGACCATTGTGTAGCGTGTGTAGCCCAGATATTGGTCACAATTTTGTAGTGTGTGTAGCCCCGATAGCAGCGACCAGTTTGTAGCGTGTGTAGCCCCGATATTGGCGACCATTTTGTAGCCCGATATTGGTGGCCATTTTGTAGCGGGTGTAGCCCCGATATTGGCGACCATTGTGTAGCGTGTGTAGCCGAGATATTGGCAACCATTTTGTAGTGTGTGTAGCCCCGATATCGGAGACCAGTTTGTAGCGTGTGTAGCCCCGATATTGCCGACCATTTTGTAGCCCCGATAGTGGCCACAATTTTGTAGTGTGTGTAGCCCCGATATTGGCTTTCATTTTGTAGCGTGTGTAACCCCGATATTGGCGACAATTTTGTAGCCTGTGTAGCCCGATATTGGCCACCATTTTGTAGCTTGTGTAGCCCCGATATTGGCCATCTTTTTGTAGCGTGTGTATTCCCGCTATTTGCGACCATTTTATAGCGTGTGTAGCTCCGATGTTGGCAACAATTTTGTAGAGTGTGTAGCCCCGATAGTGGCGGCTATTTTGTAGAGTGTGTAACCCCGATATTGGCGACCATTTTGTAGAGTGTGCATCCCCGCTGTTTGTGACCATTTTTTAGCGCGTGGGCCCGATATTGACAACCATTTTGTAGAGTGTGTAACCCCGACATTGGCGACTATTTTGCAGCGTGTGTACCCCCGATATTGACGACCATTTTGTAGCGTGTGTAGCCCAGATGTTGGCGACCATTTTTTAGCGTGTGGCCCCGATATTGGCGACCATTTCGTAGAGTGTGTAACCCCGATATTGGGACCATTTTGTAGCCCCGATATTGGCGACCATTTTGTAACGTGAGTAACCCCGATATTGGCCACCATTTTGTAGAGTGTGTAGCCCAGCCTCGATATTGCGACCAGTTTGTAGCGTCTGTAGCCCCGATATTGGCGGCAACTTTGTAGCGTGTGTAGCCCCGATATTGCGACCATTTTGTGGAGTGTATAGCCCCGATCTTGACGACCATTTTGTAGAGTGTGTAGCCCCGATATTGGCGACCATTTCCTAGAGAATGTAGCCCTGATATTGGTGACATTTTGTAGAGTGTGTAGCCCAGATATTGGCGACCATTTTGTGGCGTGTGCAGCCCCGATATTGGCCACCATTTTGTAGCATGTGTAACCCCGATATTGGCCACCATTTTGTAGCGTGTGTAGCCCCGATATTGCCGACTATTTTGTAACGTGTGTAGCCCCGATATTGGCGACCATTTTATAGTGTGTCTAGCCCCGATATTGGCGACCATTTTGTTGCGTGTGTAGCCCCGATACTGGCGACCATTTTGTAGCGTGTGTAGCCCCGATATTGGCCACCATTTTGTAGCGTATGTAGCCCCGATATTGGCGACCATTTTGAAACGTGTGTAGCCCCATATCGGCGACCAGCTGGTAGCGTGTGTAGCCCGATATTGGCGACCATTTTGTAGCCCCGATATTGGCGACCATTTTGTAGCGTCTGTAGCTACGATATTGGCCTCCATTTTGTAGCGTGTGTAACCCCAATATTGGCCACCATTTTGTAGCGTGTTTAGCCCTAGCCCCAATATTGGCGACCATTTTGTAACGTCTGTAGCTACGATATTGGCGTCCATTTTGTAGTGTGTGTAGCCCCGATATTGGCGACCATTTTGTAGAGTGTGTAGCCTCGATATTTGCGACCATTTTGTAGCCTGTGCAGCCCGATATTGGCCAACATTTTGTAGCGTTTGTAGCCCCGATATTGGCCACCATTTTTGTAGTGTGTGTATCCCCGCTATTTGCGACCATTTTATAGCGTGTGTAAACCCGATATCGGCGACCAGTTTGTAGTGTGTGTAGCCCCGATATTGGCGACCATTTTGTAGCCCAGATATTGGCCACCATTTAATAGCGTGTGTAGCCCCGATATCGGAGACCAGCTGGTCGCGTGTGTGGCCCCGATATTGTCGACCATTTTGTAGCCCCGATATTAGCGACCATTTTGTAGCGTGTGTAGCTACGATATTGGCCACCATTTTGTAGCATGTGTAACCCCGATATTGGCCACCATTTTGTAACGTGTTTAGCCCCGATATTGGCCACCATTTTGTAATGTGTGTAGCCCCTATATGGGCGACCATTTTTAGCGTGTGTAGCCCCGATATCGGCCACCATTTTGTAGCGTGTGTAGCCCAGATATCGGCGACCAGCTGGTAACGTTTGTAGCCCCGACATTGGCGACCATTTTGTAGCCCCGATTTTGGCGACCATTTTGTAGCGTGTGTAGCTACGATATTGGCCACCATTTTGTAGCATGTGTAACCCCAATATTGGTCACCATTTTGTAGCGTGTGTAGCCCCGATATTGGCCACCATTTTGTAACGTGTGTAGCCCCGATATTGGCGACCATTTTGTAGCGTGTGTAGTCCCGATATTGGCGACCATTTTGTTGTGTGTGTAGCCCCGATATTGGCGACCATTTTGTAGCGTGTGTAGCCCCGATATTGTCCACCATTTTGTAGCACATGTAGCCCCGATATTGGCCACCATTTTGTAGCGTGTGTAGCCCCGATATTGGCCACCATTTTGTAGCGTGTGTAGCCCCAATATTGGCGACCATTTTGTAGCGTGTGTAGCCCCGATATTTGCGACCATTTTGTAGCGTGTGTAGCCCGATATTGGCCACCATTTTGTAGCGTATGTAGCCCCGATATTCGCCACCATTTTGTAGCGTATGTAGCCCCGATATTGGTCACCATTTTGTAGCGTGTGCAGCCCCGATATTGGCCACCATTTTGTAGCGTGTGTAGCCCCGACATGGGCGACCTTTTGTTGCATGTGTAGCCTCGACATTGGCCACCATTTTGTAGCGTGTGTAGCCCGTTATTGGCCACCATTTTGTAGCGTGTGGAGCCCAGATATTGGCTACCATTTTGTAGCGTGTGTAGCCCGATATTGGCCAGCATTTTGTAGTAGTATGTGTAGCCCCGATATTGGGGACCATTTTGAGGCCCTTGTTGTGTGAAACTTGCATTGGGCGAATGATTTACGCCATTGTCCTACGATGTTATTATTATAGGTGTTCTATGGTTGTGTTCGGTTGTTCGGTAGTATTGTTTGAAATAAACTTGGAGAACGATACGCTAGAACTGATTACAGATGTGAATTTCGCTAATGCGAGTAGAACTTTATCTGGCCTGTCCAGTTATAATCTAGTTTCCAAGTAGTATATTAGGTCTTTACCTAAAACAAATAGAGAAGACACTTGTAAATGGTTCTTTAGCAGAAAACAATTTTTATTTCGTGCTTCAGTAACTTAACGTATGACTTCTCATTTGAAACGAGCTCATTCCAGAGAGGTATCATTCATTAGCTATACTTTTGGGGAAAACATTGAAAAATAATGACAGTTTCTGTGAAAGCCGCTTCCCCTTTATGGCATTATGTTAGGTGAAGGATTATCGGTATAACAAGGATTCCATCGTCTTTGTCCCCTCGAGCCGCCATCAGCCGTTCGTTTATATAGTATCAGGCAGAGATTATTCATGATGGGTGAAGGACAATGTTATTAACCCTTTAAACTCTGATGGTATATTCCATACAGTCCAGTTCAATCGTCGGGTAAAGTCCACATTCGTTACTTGGGGGGGGGGGGGGGGGGGGGGGGGGGGGTAATCAATACTTTCAATGTGCAGCCGTTGAAAATCTTGATTGGTCTGCCACGCGAATTCACTGAGCAACTATCTGCTTTATGAATTCAGGTCGTATCACGATAACGAGCAGGAAAAGCGGTCTTTCGGGTTCAAAGTGTTAAGTCATGAACCCTAAGTTATAAAGTGTTAACGTAGCCAGTTTCTATTTCAGATTCACTACTGTGTTCCCAATTAGAAAACAGAATTTTACCTGTGATGATCCAACCTTGTCATACAAGTTCAAGGACGAGAGCTTATCAGCGTTTTCATTCAACGGAGCAGTACCAGATGCTGTTGTGTATTCTCTGAGTTTTGCTGTTCCACCATTTGTTGTAAGTTTTTTGAATACATATTTTTTCATCATGAATCGCGAGGGCAGTATGTATTAGATCCCATCACCAGTATTCTTCTGCCATCTTTGAGAAAGGGCACGAGGACCGTGTACATTAAAAACGGGATTGAAAATACACGAAATTTGTGCATTAGCGTTGAAAGTCGTTGATTTGTAAGGATGCTTTAAGCCTGAGAAATAAGAGGGAGTTTACTGGCCATTAAAAGTTATGAAGACTAATGTCCAAGCAGTTGTTTTATTGAAGTGTCGCCTGTCTGGAATTCAGGCAGACGACACTTGACTAAACACGCCTGCTCAGGTTATACGACTTTTCTTGTTCACTGTTAGTCAAACGTTAGTATGAACCACTGCCAGGGATTATTTTGCTCTCTTTGGGAAAGGGTTCGGGGCCCATGCAATTAGGATATTCGCAGTTTGAAGGTTCCAATTGAGAATTTGTTTTGGAGGAGAAGTAACTCACAAAGAATAAGAAATACAGTATGTGGAGAGTGTATTATCATTAAATCACCCGCAGAGTGGGATTCCACCCGAGCAATTATTGCAAATTTGTTGTCAAGCATAACCACCACAAGCAAAGTTCCCGCCAATGGACCTCCGGGTTAAACCCGGAGGTCCATTGGCTGAAACATTGCTTGTTTTTTATCCATATGTGCAGAATTTGAAAGTGATACTTTGGGTGATAACTCCACTCCGCGGGTGATTTAGTTACAATCCATTCTCCACGTACTGTATCACCTTCAGAATGAAGTGAGAACTGTTTGACAGTCTACGTTCTGTGGCTTTGCTGTTGTGTCTTGGCATGTCTTGGCTGCGTAATTGGGGAGCCAAGACTTACCCAGAAACAGCGACAAAGTTCTTAGAATGTAACTTGCATATGGAAAATGTCTCTTCGGACACCTGTTTTTTGCAGTAAAAAGTGGCCAAAATCGGAATTATGCATTTAGGGAATCAAGAATAACCAATTTATTGCCCTTGAATTTAGATGCTTCGTTGGGTTGTAAATATTGGTTTTCTGGGGGCCTATGACCACTAAATTCAGGATCCCAATTGTGAATTAAATTTTTGTTTGAAAGACGAATGAAATTGGGAAATTTTGGTTTGAATTTTGGAAAAATCATGCTCAAATGCCATTCGGAAAGTGCTCCATATTCGTCCCCTGTAGACACCCAAAATAATCCCTGACTGCTATACAACACCGAAGACTGGCAGTTTCGACTTTAGGCTTCTTGGTGTTTACTAATACCCGCGTTTTTAATCAGAAGTATTATTTATTTATTGGAGTTTAAGGTCACATATTTATGCACAATGGCTAATCATGACCACGACAGTTTTACGGTTGGAAGAAGCCGGAGTACGCGGAGAGAACCACCGAGCAACGGCGAGCAACTGTCAGCTCCCCAACATACTAACTCCACACAAGCAGGGTTAGCATTGGTTGAAGACAGGTGCACCAGCGACGTGCAGTACGCCTTAGTACACAGCGTCACCGTGCCCCCACGTGGGCAATGGGGGTGAAGTGTCTTGCCCAAGGACACAACGCGGTTTCCGCAGGTGGGATTCGAACCGAGGACCTCTCGGCATGCAGACTGCACCTCAACCAACTGAGCCACCGCGCCCTTAATCAGAAGTATTATCGAAAGCTAAATGTGTATACCACTCTAAAATCAGTTGGGTTAAAAATTAACCCAAATCGACTGGGTTGAGTGAATATGAACCCAATTGGGTTCATATTCACTCAACCCAGTCGATTTGGGTTTAATTTTTAACCCAACTGATTTTAGAGTGTAGCATCGCGCAGCCTCAAAAACTGTGTTTAGAAAGGTCATTGAACACGGCCTGAAATGGTCCTAGAAAGTTCTTGAATTAATCCAATTTCAAAGACAATGAACCCTACAATTTAGTACTGAAATGGCTAACCAGATAACCGGTTTGAATCCACCTAACCGATTAAAAAACCGTCAACTGGTTATCTGAAATATCGATAGTGATCGTCATTCCACGGTAAAAACGTGGCAAATCTGCCACTTCTTCTCTGAGATAGATTACACCAGGAACCCGTGTTGAAAATGGTCGAGAAATAATCGATTAAGGCGATCAAGACATCGTTAAGGATCAGTAATTTCGTGAGTGAAAAGTAATCGCGGAAACTGAGTACTCGACAACGTTCGTTTGTATGCACACAACGGATAGTTTTTGTCACTAATGCTTTCCGGTTCCTATAATTTTGTTGCCATATTCGATGAAATAATGGTCACGGATAACCGAATATTATCCGGTTATAGCTTTCGATTAGTCGGTTGTTTAAATAAGCCAACTGTTCCGGCCCTACACACAATTAGATTGGAAGCCAGTCGAGTAAAATGCACTTTATTATCATTTAAAAAAATACCATTCACCTCAATCTGGGGATAAATAAAGAATGTTTATTACTTTCCAAAGTGTGATTTACTGGGATTTCCGTGTTTGATTATAAACGATAACTTCACAAGTGAATTATGCAATCAACAATTGTGTCATGTATCCGTGCGCGCAAACGAAGACGCTTTGCCGTGGGTGTAATGGGGACTTCATTGTTTTTTGTTTTTGTTTTTTTGCTTTTTTTTAACCCTTTACCTAACATGAAAAGCAGACGAACTTGCAAAAAAAATTCTTGAATAACTATTATTTTCATTTTTTGTCTCAAAAACATAGGGTATGACCCCTCATTGGAACGAGTTCGACGAGTTCGTTCCAATGAGGGGTCATAACCTATGTTTTAGAGACAAAAAATGAAAAAAATAATGAAAATTAATTGGCGAGTTTTGAGAATAGCATTTTAACCGTTGCGTTAGGTAAAGGGTTAAATAATATAATTATCGTTAATAATGAAAAGTAATAAACAGAGTAATCGCTTGACTGGACTGGTTACGTAAAATAATTCATTCGGGGCGTGGGACTATATTGTAAAACACTCGTGCGCATTCGCGCACTCGTGTTTATACATCGTCCCTCACCTCTCATGAATTATTTCACGTAAAAAGTCCAGTCAAGCGATTACTCTCTCTTTATTCTCCTCCACTACCTATGCAAAGATGTGCATGTCTCATGTGAGAAGGCCATGTGAGATTGATATCATCTATCTCACATGACCCACGTGGCTGTATCTTTTGTTTCGTTGGTGTTCAAAGTTTTGTTGTTTGTTGTACTTGATTTTAATAATAACAGTATATTGTATACAGTTTGTTCAATTTCTTTACTTATTTCCTGTCACTACAGCGTCCATCGATCGATTGATGCACGCGCCCAACTGGCGTCATAGGACTGTCTCAATGTTCATTTCGCTATAAATCTTTAACCCCTGTCTTGCCGGCGTTGGAATTTAATTTCGTGGTATATACCTGTGGTCAAAACATAACTTTTGTGCGCTCTTTCCGATAAGCAAATCAGGGTTTTTTCAAATATGGACAACAAAATTGTTCGATATAACTGCAAGTGCCCTGGATTACTTTTGATGACGTCAGAGTGTTTTGGTGGGGGAGAAAAATTATCCCTGCTGGGGGTGGGTATGAGATGGGAAAATCTCACTCGAGGGCAAGATATTTGGACCAGACACGAGGCTTGGGGTGGGTGTGAGATGGGGAAATCTCACCCTCGGGACAAGATATTTGGTCGGCAAGTCTCGCGTCTGGTCCATATATCTTGCCCTCGGGTGAGATTTCCCCACCTCACACCCACCCCGAGTAGGGAAAATAATATTCCTTTACCCAACTTCATACGATATCAAATTTCATACGATGTCAAAATTTGTTATTTTAATTATATTTTGTTTCCAATTTTAAAATATATTTCAATAAAACCATATCATGTGACCTCTCACTGGAATGAGCCCACCGAATTCGTCCCCGTGAGGGGGTCACATGATACGGTTGTGCTGAAATGTTTTGAGAAATATTTCTTTTTTCGTCTGCACAATTTGTAATTTACGCGGGCTGCTGCACCGAGTCCTTATGTTAAGAGTTATCAATTAAAAAAAAGAATATGGTTACACATGAGAAAAATAAGTATGGACATAGTTCTATGTATATTCTCACATTGATTACACTCTTTTCGAGACGTTTTCTGTTTTTTGAACTCTCGAGCCTGATCCGCGTCATCTGCGTTGTGTCCTTTTAATTATGTACCCGCCAAGCGCAAATCAAATTATGGACGATTCTGGAAGAACCACCAATGCTAGACACATGGGATGTGCCATCCATTCAAGTTTCAGATGTCTGACGATTGTAATGTCTAAGTGCTTAAAGCATTGCACTTTAAAGAGTGTTAAAATCAAACCCTAAGAGTTAGAATGGATTTAACACCTTGAAAGTGTCAGTTTTAACACTTTAGTTTTTAGTGTGTTTCCCCACTCAGTGGACCACGAGAATAAACCTCCAGTGCTCTCCCTTTGGGACTGGATTTTCTTCTTCTTTGTGTCTGGTTCGTTCGTCGTGACATTTACTTAATGCAGCAGGGAGCAGCTGAAGATCACAATGAAAGGTTTCTATGTAGTTAGGTAGTATTACCTTCATCTCGACATCTGAAAATTCTTTGCACACGTCGAGTTCCCTGTTTAGCAGCTCAGTTTTTCTTTCGAAACAAGTTTCAAAAGATCTTGTCTGTGTGAATTCATGACAGTCAGTATTTATAGTTATGCAAGCTTGACATCGTATTCAACTGGAAATTATCCTCTGTATTTGCAGATAATTATCGGCGAAGTTGGTGTGTGGGCCTCAACGTCAAAACAACAGAAAACTGTACACGTTGGTTGTGAGCGATGCCAACTTCCACAAGTATTAAGACGTATTATAAGATTCGTGGGTAAGCTTGTAGTTTTAATTTCTTCAGTTCTGAATCAAGTGACCATTTTTACACGACAACTGACGATTTCTTCACTGAACACTGTTTTGGCAGTGAATTCTCACGTGATACCATTTATCCAAGAACATCAGCTGTCACGTGACTGTGGGCTGATTATGTGATATTCGAATATCGTGCAACGATATAACGTCATACAGTCGAGTTTCCAGTCCATTTTGCTCTCTGTTTACTTTTTTATAAACAGATGATTACCAACTTAAACAGTATCTTGTTTTTCCGATTCAATGTTACATCATAAATCAAATTTCTTCGCGGATGACCCGCAAGCAGAAGCACTTATATTCACCCTATGGGTATTCCAGGTGTGCTGTGCTCCGGAAATGACGTATTTATTATCCAGTATTAAAATATCTATTGTTATCGAGAGAGTTAACATGAGAATTGAATCATCATTGTTCGAAATCCTTCAGGGTTATGGAACAAACAGATCACGTGCAAGTCACCATGGAATTTGCACGTCATCGATTTGTTCCATCTTCTTAGGATTTCAACCAATCATAATTCAGTTCTTGGGCTCATGTTGAGAGACAGAGGATGCAACAGGTGCCCCAGCTAATAGCCACTGTGCCACGTATTCCAGTGAGTGTTGAATAGTTTGTAAACTCTTCACCTGATAAGACAAGAAGGCGACATTTGCAAGACAATTTATCGAATAGCTAAAACTTCAAATTCTCTACAACTACGGCTGAACTGACCACAATGAAGTCGAAATGAACGAAGATCCAACACAACCAAGATCGAAGGGAACAGAACACGATAAAGAGAACGAAGATCGAACTGAACAGATCAAAGATCCAGCACAACCAAGACCGAAATGAACAGAACACGACAAAGAGAATGAAGATTGAACTGAACAGATCAAAGAACGAACACAACCAAGATCGAAGTGAACAGAACACGACAAAGAGAACGAAGTTTGAACTGAACAAATCAAAGAACGAACACAACCAAGATCGAAGTGAACAGAACACGACAAAGAGAACGAAGATCGAACTGAACAGATCAAAGATCGAAGACAACCAAGATCGAAGTGAACAGAAGAAACATAACAAAGTGAACGAAGATGATCTAGTTGGGCAGAAGTGAGCAGAACTGAAAAAACTCTGTATAACAAAGTTTAGCTGTACCGCTCTTTGAACTATTTTGAACTGAATGGACTCTATATAACGAAGTTTAACATAGTACTAACGCCATTTGAACTCAACAAAGTTTTGAATGAACTGTATATAACTTAATATTGACAACCCAAAAACTCAACTAACTTTATATAACAAAAGTTGAACCATAAGCCTGATGAAAATATAAGGTATATACTATTGACACCCTTTGTACGAAAGTATATCGTATTAACACCCTTTGAACGCAGTTCTTTGAATGAGAAAGGGGAATAAAATAGAGTGTTTACGTCAAATAACGGAATCCCATTGTATGGAGTTGGATAAGAATCCCAATTACGGAATCCCTTTTTGGAAAACGTCTGTGGCCATGGAATCACTTCTTCGTCGTATGTGTCTGTATGCTGCATGTGATGTGTTCACATTGTGACACATTGTGCATTAGCACATGTCGGCACATCTTTTGTGCTACCTGTAATATGTACACATGGTGACACGATGTGCACAAGCAAACAATCACATTCCATCAATCACCAGACCCAGGTTCCGTGAAAATCTCTTTTTAGGATATGTTTGTGGTTACAGAATCCTTTTTTTCATCGTTTATACCTAAGTACTAGTGCACAATGTGTCGCATTGCACATTATCACATAAGCACATATCGGCACATCCAGATGTGCATATGTGTTACCTGTACTAACACATAAGCACACTGCAAAAAATATAGGTTCTCTTTAGAACCAAAACTGGTTCTAATCTTGTCCCTAAGATGGAACCTGTTCTGTTTAAACAGTATTTATTTCAAATCAAATAAATTTACCAAGATTAGCATTCAATTTTAACAGAATATTACATGAACTGAAGTAGATGCAGCAGTAAACTTGGAACTTATTCAAGGCAGTCGCCGAACATTTTGAAACAAAGGAGATATGAACAGTTGGCATATCGAACCAGTTTTGTACAGAACCAAAACTGGTTCGATATGCCAACTGTTCATATCTCCTTTGCTTAATAATGATTAGAGACAACCTCGTATGAGCTCTAAACTTACGACTGAAACCCCCTCAATTTATGTTTAATTCTGTTAATATTTAATGTTAATCTTTATAAATTTATTTGATTTGAAATAAATACTGTTTAAACAGAACTGGTTCCATCTCAGGGACAAGATTAGAACCAGTTTGGGTTCTAAGGAGAACCTATATTTTTTGCAGTGCACATCTCGGTACGATCAACATACAGTTTCTTATATGTGAGGTACCATAGCTTGCACCAGGCCTAGTCATCGTATAGACTGATACAAGCTTAGATGAATGGAGTGATCTGATTGAACCTACATTTGGCTAAAGGCAGATGCCGAGCCAGAATCAGTTATAGTTAGGAGGTATGAAGTAGTTTTACAAGTCAATAGTAATGGTACAAGACTACAAGGGTGGTAGAAGACTATAGTACTGGGTGAATACAATAGTATTGGATCAGATGGTGATGACTATGGACAAGTAGTGGTCTTGAAGCTATGAAGGTTGTGGGTGGCCTAGAAGGCCAGACCAAACGGGTACAAGAAACCATAACTATCTTCAGATATTTTCCAAAAGGTATCCCCAAAAGGTATCCTATAACGGGTATCGACAAATGGTATCCTCAAAAGATATCCTCAAATAATACATCACCATGTCATGGGTATCCTCAAATACCAGTATGTGCCCATGTGATGTGTGCACATTGTGCATCATCACATAAGCACAAATAGGCACTTCCAGCATGTGCCTATGTGCTGCCTGCAATGTGTACACATCACATAAACACGTCTAGGAAGTCAGAATACTTAGTCTAAAGCAGATAGAACTCATAACATGGGTAGAATAGGTCCAGGAATGGTGAGGTCATACAGATAACGATGTGACGGTGGGTTGGGTTTAGATGACTGGAATGATCTGATTGGTTAGTTGGTTGCAGTAAAGTAAATTTATTGGATGATCTGGATAAACGTAACGTGTTGTTTGAAACAGGAACAAGAGTGACTGGGGTAGGGTTAGAACTAGCCCGGGCAGTCCAGAATAGCTAAGTATAGTAAGAAAATTGTTCCAACTGATAGTCTATTCTTCTCTACTGGAGTATACTCCAGAAAAAACGAACATGGCTGAATAGACAAAAAACTATAGCATAGCTTATAGTTAGAAGCAGAGGATTCTGAAAGAATCCGAACCAGTACAATTTGTCCGGTCTATTTGGGTAATTCTATCTGAGACTCTGGGTAACTATCATCACTCCTTTGAAATCGAACGCGTCTTATAGCACTACGACTATTCTTATAAACCCAAAATGAGGAAGTCCGTTTTGGTAGTTTTCGGTGGATTTTGGCGATTTGTGTTGAATGTCAGGTTGTTTGTGGTAATTCTGCAAAGTAAACGTGCCAAAAAACCACTCCTATTCAATCGAACATACCCTCCGAACATACCCATTTTATACTGTTTCAAGCCCATAGCAATCACGTGATACCATAGAAACCAAGATGGCGGCCTCCAGTGTACAACATAGACGACGGAAACACATATCATCCTAACAACACGCGCGCGCATGCGCAGTAAAACAACATATCACTATGATAATTACGTCACAACATGGCCGCTCACGCGGGCTTTCATGGCAATGAAAATGGGTTACGTGACATGACGTCACCTCCAGGGTCATCCACCGGGGTTATCCAAATGAGGCACGAAATGTGCATGATATACTGCTCTTGTTTGAAAACTACAAGTGTACAAATACAACTGTAAAAGCTGAAAAGTATTACACCCGTAGCCCCTCCCTCCACCCCACCCCCAACCCCACCCCACCCCCCAATCCTGTTATACACTACGAAGAAATACACATAATAGTTTTCTTGCGGCATTGTAAAATTCCCAGTGGCTGTAAAATTGCACTAAGCTCTCGTGTGCATGCCAATATGCACTCTCTTGGGAACAAGCTGTTATATACATTAGGAAATTTTCTTAACCCTTTGAACTCGAGCGGCCGCTTTTCCGGCCAGGAACATGATACGTCATAACCTCATTAAATAGCTGTTCTGTAAATGTGTGGGGTAAACCTATCAATATTTTCAACGTGCAGCCCTAAGGCTGCACGTTGAAAATATTGATTGGTCTATGCCAAATAATGAATATGGACGCCTCTAATTGCTGCAATTGAACTGACTTGGAAGATACCACTAGGGATCAAAGGGTTAATGGCTCTGCTATTTTCTGTTGTGTCGCTAGATCCAATCGGGTAAACCTCTACTTCAAGACATGGACACGTCGATAAAAGGATTGGGGGGCTTGAGTTCAACAAAAGCACAAGTCTAAATTGTCACCTTTTCCGTGTTTGTTTTTGGCTCTTACGCTCTTGAAAGTGGAAGTGATAGTTTCGAGTTATTGTACTTTATTTATAAAGGGCTAAATAGTTGTTACATTTCTCTCTTCTGTTCAATTTGGTGTGTAAACACAAACAAACCTAGTCTGTTTGTTCACATAACATCAGACATTGTGTACTAAATAAAACTGACTTGTGAATTGAAAATTTATTCACTCCTCATCCCCTACAAAGAGACAAACTTGATGAAACACCGTATGCGTGTCTGCATCTGTCTGTCGGTTATGGCTTGCGAGGATCGAGCCAGTGTGAATCTGACTCCCTGGTATTCTGATCTGGCCACTGAAGCATAAATATAGGCTTTTAAATTGGTTCCTAACTTTAAGACCCCACTTCTGCCATAAGCCATGTTTCCTTGAATAGTCTCGAATAGCCATGG
Organism: Pictodentalium vernedei; assembly: GCA_031216915.1. Classification (NCBI taxonomy): domain Eukaryota; kingdom Metazoa; phylum Mollusca; class Scaphopoda; order Dentaliida; family Dentaliidae; genus Pictodentalium; species Pictodentalium vernedei. Next base: position 502,797,445 of record CM062293.1, read on the forward strand.
CTTCTAGGCCACTTAGGCAGCCAAGACTTCACTGGAAACCATTGGGAACCTGAATAGTTATTGTGGTGTAATAAGAATACTTTTCAATTAATTCAGAATTAAACAACCTTAATCATGCCCCCCCCCCCCCCCACACCTCCCAACAAAAAAAAAACAAACAAACAAAAACATTAAAAAAAATGTTTCTCAGGTCCTCCCGCATGGTCCTTTTGGCTGCCGCGTGATCTCTTTTTATAGCCAAAGCAAACTTAGAAAACTAAAATTAAAAGGTTTATGTCTGATATTTTACCCGAGTTAATAAAATTACTAAATTTGTCCCTTGGGTGCAACAAGGCTTTGCGATGCTTTAGCATTGCATAGCCTTCTTCCACTCAAGGGACGAAATACACCACAACCCATGCTATTCTATAGATTATGAGGCCTAAAACCTAAACAAACTAAGAACATGAACTATTGTTGGAAAAGAAATCATTACAAAATTAAAAAATAAAATAAATAACTGCCCGCCCACATGCAATTTTACGCACAAAAAATTACCCGAGAAACAGAAGATCTACTTTGTGGGGCCTAACGATAGAAATATAATTAAATGCATAAATTAATGTCCTAAAAGATGAAGGCTTTCAACAACGAGACGTTATCAAAAAATAATATAACTATATTTAGGTATTACATGGGGTAGCCGCTTCGTTCAGAACGCTGAACGAAACAAAAAGAAAATGACACCTACAGCTGGGTATTACGTGGGGTGGCCGCTTCGTTCTGAACGCTGAACTAAACTAAACAAATGACACCTACAGTTGGGTATTACGTGGGGTAGCCGCTTCGTTTAGAACGCTGAACCAAACAAAACAAATGACTCCTACAGTTGGGCATTACATGTACGTGGAGTAGCCGCTTCGTTCAGAATGCTGAACTAAACAAAACAAATGACACCTACAGCTGGGTATTACATGAGGTAGCCGCTTCGTTCAGAACGCTGAACTAAAAACAAATGACACCTACAGTTAGGTATTACGTGGGGTAACCGCTTCGTTCAGAATGCTAAACTAAATAAAACAAATGACACCTACAGTTGGGTATTACGTGGGGTAACCGCTTCGTTCAGAACGCTGAACTAAACAAAACAAATGACACTCGAGGCAGGATCGACATGGCTATATTCCTTATAATGCATAGTCCCGACGGTAGAAAAAAAAACCCTCCCTCCCTCCCCCTCCCCCCCTCCCTCCTCCCACCCTCCCTCACTGAATTGGAAGAAAAACCTTTGAGAATCAAAACTATTTTTGGCCATAGTTGTTCCCTTTTTAAACCATAGATTCCACCCGTCCAGTGTTGCTGCATTTTAACTAACGCAACTCAAATAATGAATGAATGAACCAAAAAAATACCAAATACCAACAAGGAACCCAGAGGTCGGACACCAAATAAGAATTACCACACCTCGGTCGCACTCCAGAACTCCCCGAGAAACGCACCCAGTCATTTTTCTCAATCCAGTTCACTACACCAACCCTGCTCTATGGTTCCATTGAAATTAGCGCATGTACCCTTCTTCTGAATACCAGAAATAGAAACCAACCAAGCATATGGGATATTTACAGACACAATCCACTTTCATCCCTGGACACAACCCCCCCCCCCCCCCCGCCCCCCTCCCAACGTACAGTCACATATAAGCCGCCGGAAAGCCTTTACAGCTTCATGCACAGGACACCCACTTTTGAAATGTACCTGGATTGAGAATGGTTGGAGAGGAACGGTTGGCTGCCACTCAGTTTTTTTTTCTGCTTTCAATTTCAAACAAACAATTACCCTTTGTAACTGGTCTCCCAATTCCCAAAGCAAATTGACAGGGTATCCGTAGTAACTACCATCCAGGGGTAGACACTCACACCCTTGACCTTGAGGAGGAGGGGGGGGGGGGGTCCGTGCCGTTTCATGTGGATTTGGGAGTGTCCGTGCCATCAGCAAAATGTTTCAGTGAATAATCTTATGCCGAAGCCAAAAATGGCCTGAAAGACCGTATTTTAATTTTTGGGTTTGGTACGTCCTTTCAAAGGACGTACCAAACCAAAAAATTAAAACACAGGCTTGCGGGCCATGTTTGGACTAGCTTATGCCCATTCCGACGGTAACGTGATTACGATGTTTATTCCTGCCGACTCAGCTGGTGAGTTAGCCATGACATGCAAGCACCAGATCAAAAAGCAGGACAGAGATATTGGATCAGCACAAGCGATTTTAGTGAAACACTCATTCGTTGAACTGAGCTCTGTGATCTTGGAGCTTCGATAATTTATTTATCCAGATGGAGCAATGTTTTACCCCCAGTGCAGGTTGGCCCCTCAAAAGGGTTTGCCTCCTTGCCAGGCAAACATTTTGATGTCTCTGCTACTATCACATTCTCTACTTTCACTTCGCTGAAGACCCATGCACCTTCAGCTATCCGACCCTTTAGCAACCACAGTTGCCGTATATTTGTTCCATATTTACTGACAAGCCAGTCTTTTCATTACACATTGATAACCCCGTTGTACAGTAATCCAGTGTAGCCAGGGCCGCCGAGAGTGAGGACGGGCTCGGGGGCAATGTGTAGAACGGACATGACGGGCCCTGCAAGCGCCCGATGCGCGAAGTGATAAGTGGAGGGTCTGCCCCCTCTCTCAGAATTGTTTTTAAAAAATTAGTACAAGGAGAAGGATTCTGCATTTTCGCGACGATATCTGCTCAATTATTTCCATACAATTGGGGTAATTTGTTACTTGTATGTCTGTGTATATGGTGCATTTTTTCTCAAAAGATAGTGACCACCACGCACGATGTAGGAAGCACCGGTGGACAACCAACAAATTAGGACAAGTGTTTTGTTTATATGAATGGCGCTTGGTCAGTAATGCAACTGCGTACTCTTGCCACCTCCACCAGCGTCGGAGGCCCGTAACAAAAGCCTTTCAACGGCTTTTAGCGCAGACGTATCGATACGTCAACTTACAGTTTTAAAATACAAAAATCCCTGGGCAGTCCCCCACCTCTTATCTACCCCCCCCCCTCCCCCTCCCCGCATACCGACGCTAGTGAGTGTAGCATCGGCGCTTTCTGTTGCCTACCACCCCAGAGGTCGGTTCCAGGGCATAAGGGTGTGTTTAGTTAGGTCACCACCACATTCGTCATCGCCTATCTCGATGTGAAGCTTGTGCAGTTTCGCGGGGACGTGACAATTGTTACTTATTCCCAGTTCCTTATTCTGCATTCATTATTATGATCCAATATCAAAATCAGTTGATAACGTATGTCGAATAGGGAACTTGGAATAAGTAACTTTTGTCTCGTCTGACAATTTCGCATCCATTTTTATATTTATCTTTTTATTTTACCGGACTAATATGAACAGTATGTTGAGAGTGTATTATTACTAAATCATCCTCAGAGTGGAAATTCCACCCAAGCAATAATTGCAAATTTGTTGCGAAGTATAAAAAACACAGGCAAAGTTTCAACCTGAAACATTGCTTGGTTTTTTGTCCATATGTACAGAATTTGAAAGTTGTAGTTTGGGTGATAACTCCACTCCACGGGTGATTTAGTTACAATCACCTCTCCACATACTGTACACTATAACTGCTGACAAACGAACCGTAACCGTTAACGTATGTCTAATCCTTACCGGAATTCCGGATACATTTGTACGAAGCTCAAACCTTTGATTTTGCTGGAATTAATTGTAGTTCTGAAACCCACTTAATTCGTTGTAAATTTGATTCATTCACATTACACAAACTTTTACTAAAATACAAAACCCTAAGTGTCAATTGAAATTCTAGATATCAAGGATAACCCTTTTAACTATACACTGTTCACACAATCCAGGCCTGGCATTCTGAAAAATGCAGGAGGGCAAAAAATCGCTCTCCCCAATCAGCTTAGGGGAGCAATTAGCTTTACACAGCATTTTAAGTATCCATTTGAACGAACTCATTGAAACTGAAACCAACAGACTACATCAGTGATTTTATTAACTTTACTAAGGTAAAGCGAAATCTCTTAGACATCTAGATGTCTCAATCAACAACCGAACACGCACTTGACAAGACCTGTGTGTGTACCCAGACCTGTTGTCCAAGAAAGTCATACGCCCACCACTACCACCTTCAACCCCCCTTGGGGGTTGAAGGTGGTAGTGGTAGGCGTATGGCTTTCTTGGACAACAGGTCTGCTTGAATCTAGTCACATCCTGGTGCAAGTGCTTCAAGTGACAGGATAGTAGTAATGGTAGTATATTATAGTGTCAATATTCCTTGAATAATTACCCCTCAAACTGTCAACAATCCCTCCAAGTTGAACTTGAAACTGACAGAAAAAAAAATATTGCTGTGACCCATTTTGCTTCAAATGATAGCAACTGTGTTTGGGTATGGTTGCAGACCCGACAATCCCTCCAAGTTGAACTTGAAACTGACAGAATAAAAAATATTGCTGTGACCCATTTTGCTTCAAATGATAGCAACTGTGTTTGGGTATGGTTGCAGCCATTACCTTTTACCACTAAACCACTTTCAAAATGAAATTACGTGATGTTATGTGACTTTGAAGTTAAATTACATTTTTGCTTTACAACAAAAATTTAATGTGAGCATAATACATGTAATCTCAATCATCCCAGACCAAAATATTTAGGAGGGCAATTTTTCGCTCTCCTTAATTCTTTCAGGAGGGCAGTAAGGAGAGCTAAAAAAATCGCTCTCCTGAAATTGCCAAGCGTGACAATCCAAACACCAATTAAGGTACAACCCGGTGCTTCATTAATTAAAGTTTTGCTGATGAGAATTCTATTACCTGGTAAACACATGCGTGGACATCAATGCCCACGCGTGGATAACGACCAGTCCACAGTGACTGTATTGTATACGTTTGAACTACTTGGATTAAATTCTACTATTTTATTTATTTACTTTGAATCATGAGCGAAGTTAAAAATAATTGAGGGTTAAAAATTAACCCAAATCGACTGGGTTGAGTGAATATGAACCCAATTGGGTTCATATTCACTCAACCCAGTCGATTTGGGTTAATTTTTAACCCAACTGATTTTAGAGTGTAGCTCAGCTTGACAACGTCACGTATGTGCTTTTGGGATGGGTTGCGATCCGTCGTCCGTCCGCACGTCCGCCCATCCGTTCCTTTGTCCGTCCACAATTACTTTAGCACACCCTACGCTACAGCTCTCATCCGATCAGTTCCAAATTTCATACGTGGCTTTGGAGCAATGTCTAGATGGGAGCTATCGAATTTTTCCGAATTTCGTTGAAAAAGTGGCCGCCAGCAGCCTTCATGGATTTGGATCTAAATTATAAACAATTCCATTAGCACACCCTACAGGCCGCATCTGTCCCCCGATCTTTTTTGAATTTCATATATAGGTTTGGCGTGATGTCTAGATGAGAACTATCAAGTTTTTCTGAATTTCGTTGAAAAAATGTCCGCCAGTGGCCATCTTAAATTTGGCATATGAATTGTCAGTAATGTTATTAACACACCCTACAGGCCGCATCTCTCATTCGATCAGTGGCGGCGCCAGAGTTACAGAAGTGAGGGGGTACAGCCCGCCGCGCGTAATTTTTAAAAATTTTCTCAACTTCGGGAGGGGTATCTCCTCACGAAGTTGAGAAAATGTTTAAAACTTACGTTGTAAATGGTGTTCTCTGGAGCATTCTCAGACATTTAAATTAAAACAGTCTTATCCTTTTGAAACTTACTGGTTAGGTCTTTCAGTTATAGAAAATGTCGTACGTGGTGACATTTTAACGGAAGAACGCTGTTGTAAAGTATGAGCACAAATCACCAAACGACACTCAGATCGAAAATGAAAGTAGGCTGCATTCCAAACGGATGGGTTGCACGCTCTCGATTCTAGCATTCCTCAAATACTCTTAAGTGGTATGTTTCAACCGTTTGAACGCGGCACGCCTTGTTGCAATTTGGGACCTAGACTCTTGTTTGTTGTTTGCTGCTAATGTGTGTGTGTGGTGGGGGGGGGGGGGGGGGGGGGGGCACACAGACATAATTTAAAAACTTCTCTGAGTTAGTGCACTTGGGAATATGGATTTAAGCATACCCACCATTACACCGCAACGTTCAATACAAAAATTAAAATGATAGTATTGTTTTGCTACTCAAATTTCACTTGTAGCTTTGGCGTGATAGGAGCTATTTCATTAACATAAATTATCACTATTAACGGTTTTGTTTCAGGAGTATTTTTGTTTGGGGGTATAACCTTGATGATATTTATAGATGTTACAAAAATGCTGATTGGTAGATTCCGCCCAATATTCCTGGAGGTATGTGAAGTAAATGTTGACGAATGTATAAAAGTGGGAGGAAGTGGTAGCACAGAATTATGTAAAAACACAGACGAGTTAGCGGTTCGAGATGCTCAGTGAGTATACTTTAGTTTATCATATGACTCGTCCGTTTTGTTCACTTTAAAACATTTGATATTTTGTTTTCATATCAATCAGTGATAAATAAAGCTTTTCGTCAATTTCATTGATCAATTTCAAAACTAGACAATTTGATTGGCTGAATGAAATACAACTGGGCCATATTTTCATAATTTGCATAATTAGAGTTGGGAGCTTTCATTGATCAATTTCAAAACTGGACAATTTAATTGGCTAAACAAAATACAACTGGGTCACATTTGCATAATTTCAGTAGGGAGAATTTACGTTATCTGTCCTATTTAGGGTGGGTTATATTATATTAATCTTTTACCTACAAGAAAAACACAATTCATTTTTTTTATATTTTCACTTTTTGCTTTCAAACAATAGGTTATGACCCCTCATTGGAACGAGCTCGACGACCTCGTTCCAATGAGATATCATAACCTATGTTTTGGAAGCAAAAAATTGAAAATTCTTAGTTACAAGAGGATGTTTTTTCCAAGTGCCGTCTGCAACTCAAGTTAGGTGATGGGTTAAAAAGTCATACTAAGTGGCTAATTCTAATGTGCGTGTGTGAGTGTCATATGATAAATAGAATATGAAATGAGAGTTTTTCTCATATAATATTTATGAGGCTCGCCAAAACGGAAAATTCTTAGACTCGTTTCATAAACATTATACGAGAAAAACGCTCATTCCATATCCTGTATTTATACCATAATTACCTATTCTACTATATATAAAAAGCTTGTAACATAAATTTTAGCTTTACACACCAACCGTGGTGAACTCGCCAGCAATGGGTTTTCGATAGTTAAAACTGACACCTACAGTGGAACTACATCCAAGTTGACCTTTTGGTGACCTCGCCTTGGATGCAAACTTGTCTAAATTTATCACTCGTCGCCTCGCGAAGAGTGAAATGAAACTGGTAATTATTTATCACGTGTTTAAATACGTTTACCTCATAAGATACCAAACAATAGCAAACATACGTTGCCACATGTTAATAAAGCACCCATAACTCAATATAGTATGTTATTATGTTATTAAAATGAAAAAGGCCCCGTGATTTGCGGGTTTCGTTTTTTATTTCGTTTCGGCGATAAAATTGACAGCGGAAGTACCGCCCACCGGTGCTCATGTAAACGAAAACAGATTTGCATGTGTGAATATTGATTTATTTAACATTTAAACTCTTATTAATCTGACGATCACGGTATAAATAAAATATACCCAAATTAGCTTGGTGTACCAAATGTTCACCACTCGTGGTAAATATTTGATACACCAAGCTGCTATGGGTATATTCTATATTTAAACGATATTTATTTTAGAAACATTATAACAGTAGCGTTACAAAAAGTCGTAGATTTGGCAGTAAGCGTGTAAGCTTACAGTAACCGTCTCCACACAGAAGACAAAATACATGTCACACACTACATCAAGAAGGCAGGTAGTATTGTATTTTATTTGTATTGTATTTTAGTCCCCCTTAGCTGAGATAGTGGCAATGCAACTGGAAGTAAACGAGATTGATCAAGGACCTTGTCCCCTCCCCCTCATCCGCCCGAGAAGGCGACCACGATTGCCGCTGATTGTCTCAAACCACCCAAAAGCATACAATGGTAACAGATAGTTAATTTCAGAGTGGCAAGACCATTAAGAGTTATATGAAGATATGGGTTATTCATTCTCGAAAACGTATTGCATCGAATTCTATGTATCGTGGATTTGTGGGGAACCGCATAGCCAGTTGGACAACATTTAAGTGAAGAAGCAAGTCATCCGACGCACGATGGCAATGGTATGTAGACGCTGAATATCACTTTTGGGGAATAAATCCAACATTTGATTGTGCCAACACCCAGTTGTAAAGCAGGTAAAACGTCGGATAAGGCAGTGTCGAACTGTAACTAAAATTCGGAAAGATCACCCTACCTGTCGTTACATAATTGTTTTGTAGCCACTGATCCTTGGGTCTGAATTTCTTACTGGTGACAAAAATAATAGAATTATTTTTGTCGCTAGTAAGAAATTCAGACCCAAAGATCAGTGTATCACATTTGAGGCAATCAATTAGGAACCTCAAAATTTATCGACATATGTCCGTATAAAAGGACAGTTTACAAGTGCAAAGAAGGGAAGATACCAAGTTTAAGTGGGTATTTAGATTGCAACAATAATAAATTTGCCCTCAGCGAGATTTAGATTTAGAATATAATACAGGTGGACGACATAGATTTCTATTAAGACACATAGTGAGCAAGGTTAGAATCTTCTCTAAGACATGGGTGGGCATTTTATTCCATGAATTAATTGTTGATGGCAGGAAGGATGACTAATAATTATGGATGCGACACATAGGAATCCTAGGGTTGCTACTTGTGCGCAGATTATGAGGTTGATTCGCCGAAATTGGGAAGGGGAGGGGGGGGGGGGGGGGGTGCTTTGTTGGAAAGGTAAGCTGGTACTAATTTATGGAACATTTTAAAGAATTTGATTAAATTGTGCTTAGTACGCCTGACATTGACAGTTTCCCCAGTATGTTTCGGTATAAAAGCTAGTTTTATCTGTACTCATGGTTGCGCCTGTGACGATGTGACGGATGCGTGCCGCTGCAATTTCTCTAACTCATCAGAATCAGCCTCCGTACAATTGGTCTAAACACTGTCGGCATATTCTCAAGTGACAATCTGATGAACGCAAAATAGGTTTTTTCAAGCACGCTACGATCAAGTGTAAATTTCAGCTTTCTCATCGTTTCAAGCTGAGCCCATACTCTAGAGCGAATCTGTTCGATGTGATCGTGCCAGGTACAACTGCTATTTAAGACAACACCAAGGTGCTTAATGATGATTAACCTTGGTTATTTGTACACTGGGCATAAAAATAGGAGGGTCATCAGCTTTTACTGTTTTACGGGATACATGCATTGTTTCCGTTTTCTGTGGGTTGAATTCAGCAATGTGCCCATCGTTGTATTGTATCCAAATCATTATATAATTACTGAGGCATGTAGAGGATTTTCTATGATTAAAATAAGGAGTGTCATCTGCAAAGAGACGGATACTGCTCACCAAATTTAAAATTATATCATTAATGTAGATTAGAAAGAAAGGGGCCAGATATAGAGCCCTACACCAGATCTTATTACTTGCCAACCTGAATATTCCGAATTTAAAACTACTCACTGTTTTCTTGCCGCTAGATAGGATTTTATTAATTCTAGAGGTATTCCAGTTTATTCCAATTTAAATAGCAGACCTGCATGGCAAACTTTATAGACCGTCTCAGTGGTATCACAAAAGACAACACAGAGTTTTTCGATATTTGGTATACAGCATCCATGGGGGAGGGGGGGGATGTGGTGGTCAGATACAGGTTTGTTTAAATGAAGCCCCTCGGTTCATATTTGGCTTCAATACAGGAGTCCAAACTTTAACTTAGGTCAATATGGGGAAGAATGTTTAAAAATCTTCTTCCTCAGTACCAACAGTTAGAATCTTCTCATGTTTGGTATACATAAATGTTATGAGGGTCAGATCAAGGTTGTTCAAATCAAGCCACTCAGTTAATATTTGGGCTTCCTATGGAGCCCGAATTTTAATTTATTGCAATATGGGGAATAACCTTTAAAATCTTCTTTTTCTGATCCACCAGTCAGAATCTTTTGATATTCAGTATACAACATCTTTAGGGAGGTTAGATCTAATTTTATTGAATGCAAGACCCTGGGTTAATATTGAGGCTCCCTGTTGGAATCCAAATTTTAACTTATTCCAATATGAGAAATAATCTTTAAAACCCTTATTCTCCAGAAACACTAGTCGGAATCTTTTAATATATGGTATAAAACTCCTTACAGGGGTTGGATTCAAATTTGTTCAACTCACGTCCATCTGTTAATAATTGGGCTCTCTATAATGCAATATGGGAAATAATCTTTAAAAATCTTCTTCTTCAGATCCACCAGTCAGAAACTTTTGATATTTGGTATACAGGGAGAGGGCATCATAAGGGAGGTCAGATCTAGGTTTGTTAAAATCATATCCCTTGGTTAATATTTTCGCACTCTGTTGGAGCCTGAATTGTTACTTTGTCCACTATGGGGAATAATCTTTAAAATCTCTTCTTCTCCAGAACCACTGGTCAGAATCTTTTGATATAAGGTATACAGAATTCTCATGGGGTCAGTATCAATTTTGTTCAAATCAAGTCCATCGGGTAATAATTGAGTTCTCTATGGGACCCCGAATTTTAACCCTTTCAGACTTTAATTATTCTGACGTTCAAACGTAACTGGGAATTCAGTTTCTTCAACGTTTTTTTCAAAATGAGACGTCAAACGTCGGAAAGTACAAAGAACACGATATTTTTCACATCAGTGATTAACTGGCTGAGAGCTAGAATATTCTTGGTGGTATGAGTTTGTTATCCACTCCAATAATTTATAATAAAACAAATTTATATAAACAAAGTATTAATTGTGTTTTACCGAACATGAAATATAAGCAAGAAAAGGGTTGGCTTTTGCTCTGGTGTCATGTTTTGAAAGCCCTGATAGTGGCTTCTAGCACTCAACCAGTTAAGAAGTCTTGGCAGCAGGATTATGTTAGTATTTCAAGCAGCGATAGCATTTGGCTCAACTGAAGACTATTCGAGAAAAAATAGGAATTGAGGTTAAAACTTTAAAAAGTCGAAAAATAATAAAACAAATGACCACAATGTTTCAACGCGCTGTTTGATTTCGTACGTCATAAGACGTATAAAAGTATCAAAGGGTTAACTTAATCCAATATGGGAAATAACTTTTAAAAATCTTCTTTTTCAGATCCACCTCTCAGGATCTATTAATAATGGGTACACCATTTTCTTACGGGAGTCAGATTTAAATTTGTTCAAAGCAAGTCTCTCAGTTAATATTTGGTCCCCCCCCCCCACCCTTATTGGAGCCCGAATTTTAACTTAGTCCAATATGAGGAATAATCTTTAAAACTCTTCTTCTCCAGAAACACCAGTCAGAAACTTTTAATATGCGGTATACAGAATCTTTACAGGGGTTGGATTCAAATGTGTTCGACTGAAGTCCATCAGTTAATAATTGGGCTCTCTATGGGAGCCCGAATTTTAACTTCGTGCAATATGAGGAATAACCTTTAAAACACTTTTTTCTCCAGGACCACTTGTCAGAATAATTTGATATATGGTGTACAGTATCCTTACAGGGGTCAGCTTCATGTTGCAACAAAGCAATCCCATTGGTGTTTAACTGGGCCCTCTGTGGGGCATTGAACATCAACTTAGTGTAATATGGGAATAATCTTCAAAAATCTAATTCAGATCTAGCAGTCAAAATCATTTGATGTTTGGGATACAGTATCCTTAAGGGGGGGGGGGGGGCAGATTAAAGTTTGTTTGAATGAAGTCCCTCGATTAGTATTTGGGCTCCCTATTGGAGCCAGAATTTTAACTTGGTTCCATGTGCGGAACATTCCATAAAAATCTTTTCATGAACCCCCAATCAGAATATTTTAATATATGATATGCACCATCTTTTGTGACGCCAGCTACAAATTTTAAAGTCCATGGGTTAATATTTTGACTCTTTAACTTAGTCCAATTTGAGGAATAATCTTCGAAAATGGGTGTGTGAGGCCGGGCCTTGCTTAGTCCGTTCAAGGTTGTTCAAGTTAAGTTCCCAGTTTGATATCTAGGCTCCCTATTTTCCATTATTGGAAATCCGGGCATTGTGTGGTTTCATCTCAATATCAGAAAAAAATCATCTTACTGGACAACAGAGTTCTGATTAGTTACAGACTCAATTCTTCTGTAGTGTTAACTAGCCATAGATGCCAATTAAATTCTTATTTAGACAATTTTTTCAGGTGAGTGCCTCGGGCACCATGAGGCCCTCCTGTTTTTTGTACATATTCTACTCGGGTTCACATCTAGACTTCAAAAGATAAGGTTTAGTTTTCTTCTCCCCTTGGTGACACATAAAAATGAGATCGATGCTCTTTACCATTGCCTGTACTGTTTGGTTTCCCTATCCCCTTAGGGTCTGGATGACACATAAGGATGAGACAGGTGTGCTCCTCTGTCATCTGCCTGTTTGGACTCTTTATCCCCTTAGTGTCTGTGGGACGTATAAAGCTGAGGCTGGTGCACTCTCCTGTTGTCTGTACTGTTTGGTTTCTTTATCCACTTGGTGTCTGGGGGGGGGGGGGGGGGGGGAGGCGGGGGCACATAAAGTTGACACTTCACTCTTGTCTATTAGATGCAAATCTCCCTATCTCTCCCCAGGTTTCCACATTTCCCTTTCCTCGTTTTCTACTGTTCCTCTCTACGTTTTTATGGATCGGCTTCTTCGACGTGTTCCATCATTCGGTGTCCATCCCAGGGAAGTTCGCGTGATATTGACCACGTCCTTCGTTATTACATGGCCCATCCGCCTCCACTCCATCTGATTGATGGCATATTGATATGACCGTTATAGTTACCGTTAAACAAACAGTATCAATAAAAGTCTAGACGTTGTATTCATACTGTTTGGTTGAAAACATTGGCCCAAAGAAATTTCACACAACATAGAGCCCTAAAATGGTCTCCCATATAAGGCTACGAACGTTGAACGTTAGAAATGCCTCTGTTTCGCATCTAGAGAACTGAAATTTGCAAAGGTTTTTCTGGGTGGAGGGAGGTCTAGTCCTAACTAGGGGATGCCCCAAAAAGTCCACAGAATCCCATTTCAAATATCATTTATGCACCGCCCCCCCCCCCCCCCCAAAAAAAGGAAAAAACTGACTTGGATACCTCCTGTTATAGAATCCTGTACACGGGCCAGGAGGGGGGGTCCTGCAAATTCTCCTTAGACCTGATGTGTTGAACATTGAATAATCTGTGGCTATATATCCTTCTTGGGTACTCTTCAAAACGTAGCTCCACTCTTCAGGGTACAAGTCTAGACTTCTATAGATACTGTTTGGTTTATGTCTAGACTTATATAGATACTGTTGGTTTACATCTAGACTTCTGTAGATACTGCTTGGTTTACGTGTAGACTTCTATAGATACTGTTTGGTTTACATCTAGACTTCTAAAGATACTGTTTGGTTTACATCTAGACGTCTATAGATACTGTTTGGTTTACGTCTAGACTTCTATAGGTACTGTTTGGTTTACTTCTAGACTTATATAGATACTGTTGGTTTATGTCTAGACTTCTATAGATACTGTTTGGTTTACGTCTAGACTTCTATAGACGATGTTAGGTTTACATCTAGACTCTTATAGATACTGTTGGTTTACTTTTAGACTTATATAGATACTGTTTGGTTTACATCTAGACTTCTATAGACACTGTTTTTTACGTCTAGACTTCTATAGATACTGTTTGGTTTACATCTAGACTTCTATAGATACTGTTTGGTCTACGTCTAGACTTCTATAGATACTGTTTGGTTTACTTCTAGACTTATATAGATACTGTTTGGTTTACATCTAGACTTCTGTAGATACTGTTTTTTTACGTCTAGACGTCTATAGATACTGTTTGGTTTACGTCTAGACTTCTATAGATACTGTTTGGTTTACTTCTAGACTTATATAGATACTGTTGGTTTTAGGGTTGTCACGATTTTTTAATTTAGGAATCGATTAATCGTCCCAAATAATCGATCATAATCGATTAATCGTACCTAGATGACCCCCTCTCCCTCTCTCTGACGTCGATAAAAAAATGAAGTTCAAGTCAGTTGACCTACCTCCGGTAAACAACGAAGAAAATCCTTTTTTAGGTACATTCAAAGCTTTGATGTTCTGAACTTTTGAACCGCCAGTGTAATAATCAAGACCGGTCAGCAGTTGCGAACTTCGCAACTGCCGACCGGTCTTGATTATTACACTGACGGTTCAAAAGTTCAGAACATCAAAGCTTTGATGAATGCACCTGACAGACAAGTGCTTCCAACGGCTTCTTGGGGTTTAACATCGATGTTCTTAACTCTTTACCTTTAGAAGCAATAGTTTTTTTCATAAAATTTTCTTTTAATTATTAAACGTCTAAAGCGGGATAAAATTTACCGATTATTCGACAACGAAAAATACTAATCGATTTCGCTGTGACCAATCAACAATCGACTAATCGATTAATCGTGACAGTCCTAGTTGGGTTATGTCTAGACTTCTATAGATACTGTTTGGTTTACGTCTAGACTTCTATAGATGATGTTAGGTTTACATCTAGACTTTTATAGATACTGTTTGGTTTACATGTAGACTTATATAGATACTGTTTGGTTTACATCTAGACTTTTTAGATACTGTTTGGTTTACTTCTAGACTTATATAGATACTGTTTGGTTTACATGTAGACTTCTATAGATACTGTTTGGTTTACGTCTAGACTTCTATAGATGATGCTAGGTTTAAATTTAGACTTTTATAGATACTGTTGGTTTACTTTTAGACTTATATAGATACTGTTTGGTTTATGTCTAGACTTCTATAGATGATGTTCGGTTTACGTCTAGACTTCTATATATACTGCTTGGTTTACATTTAGACTTATATAGATACTGTTTGGTTTACATCTAGACTTCTATAGATGATGTTAGGTTTACATCTAGACTTATATAGATACTGTTTGGTTTACATCTAGACTTCTATAGATGATGTTAGGTTTACATCTAGACTTTTATAGATACTGTTTGGTTTACATGTAGACTTATATAGATACTGTTTGGTTTACATCTAGACTTTTTAGATACTGTTTGGTTTACGTCCAGACTTTTATAGATACTGTTTGGTTTACATCTAGACTTCTATAGATACTGTTTGGTTTACATCTAGACTTCTATAGATACTGTTTGGTTTACGTTTAGACTTCTATAGATACTGTTTGGTTCACGTCTACACTTATGTTGATCCTATTAGCCTCTCGTCTAGACTTATATAGATGCTGTTTGGTTTACGTCTAGATTTGTGTAGATACTGTTTGGTTTACATCTGGACTTATATAGGTACTGTAAGGTTTGCATCTACACTTCTATAGATACTGTTTGGTTTACGTTTAGACTTCTATAGATACTGTTTGGTTCACGTCTACACTTATGTTGATCCTATTAGCCTCTCGTCTAGACTTATATAGATGCTGTTTGGTTTACGTCTAGGTCTGTGTAGATGCTGTTTGGTTTACGTCTAGGTCTGTGTAGATACTGTTTGGTTTACATCTGGACTTATATAGGTACTGTAAGGTTTACATCTACACTTCTATGGATATCGTTTGGTTTATGTCTAGACTTTTATAGATATTGTTGATTTACGCTAGACTTCTATAGATACTGTTTGGTTTACATCGAGACTTCTATGAATACTGTTTGGTTCACGTCTAAACTTATGTTGATCCTATTAGCCTCACGTCTAGACTTATATAGATGCTGTTTGGTTTACATGTTGACATATATAAATACTGTTTGTTTTTATTTAGACTTATATAGATACTGTTTGGTTTACATCTAGACTCCTACAGATATTGTTTGCTTTGCGTCTAGACTTCTATAAATACTGTTTGTTTGCATCTAGACTTTTATAGATACCGTTTGGTTTACATCTGGACTTCTATAGGTACCATTTGGTTTACATCTAGACTTCTATAGATACTGTTTGGTTTACGTCTAGACTTCTATAGATACAGTTTGGTTTACGTCTAGACTTCTATAGATAATGTTTGGCTTACATCTAGACTTCTATAGGTACCGTTTGGTTTACATCTGGACTTCTATAGGTACCATTTGGTTTACATCTAGACTTCTATAGATACTGTTTGGTTTACGTCTAGACTTCTGTAGATACTGCTTGGTTTACGTCTAGACTTATATAGATAATGTTTGGCTTACATCTAGACTTCTATAGGTACCGTTTGGTTTACATCTAGACTTGTATAGATACTGTTTGGTTTACGTTTAGACTTCTATAGATACTGTTTGTTTACATCTAGACTTCTATAGATACTGTTTGGTTTATGTCTAGACTTCTATAGATACTGTTTGGTTTACATCTAGACTTCTATAGGTACCGTTTGGTTTACATCTACACTTGTATAGATACTGTTGGTTTACATCTAGACTTTTGTTGATACTGTTTGGTTCATGTCTAGACATATACGGGCTTCTACATCAAGACTTTTATAGATACTGTTCGGTTTATGTCTGGACTTTTATAGATTCTGTTTGGTTTAAATCTAGACTACTATAAAAACTGTTTGGTTTATGTCTAGACGTCTGTAGATACTGTTTGGTTTACATCTAGACTTTCATGTATACTGTTTGGTTTACATCCAGACCCTTCTATTGATACTCTTGGTTTACGTATATATTATTTACTAGCAGATTAGCTTTCGTCTAGTCTTATTTATCACCATCAAATAGACTTGTACGACAACTATCGATCATGACACCCCTATAGCAATACCCTATAGAACCTGGATTCCTCTGAGTGTAGTGTTCTGGCGTTTCACAGTAGCTACAAGCAAACTCGAACATTTAGAAAACAACTTATCCTGATAAGTCTGAGCCACAGAGAGTACTATATTTCAGGGTTAATTGTGTTACCTCATTCTACGCGCATGTGCATATTTGTATACACATGTGTATATTAGTGAAATTATATAAAAGTTTATCAGTCTGAATGTGGTCGCTCTCCACTGTGTGTGTTCATTACGCAAAGACAGCTAAACAATTAAGTAAAAGGTCAACGAATGGGGAGATTTTCTGGTATGGATATCAAATTCAGGGGGAGAAATATAAACTGCATTCACCATTTTTAGGGAACGCGAAGCTACTTTTAAAGATGCCACCACATTACAGTGTTACCAATCTTGTTTACCACTGTTTTATAACCCTTCACTGAACGCACACGATATAAAAAAATAATAGTTTAAATATTATTATCACCAAAACTATATCACGTGACCCCCTTATTGGGACAAGCCCAATTGGGTTGGGGTTGGGTCACATGATATGGTTTGTTGAAATTGTATGAATTTTCTTTTCCCTTGGCTCAACATGACTGACCAGTTCCGTCATTGGAAGAGACTTACAGGAACGTTAGCTCCCCTTAATTTTCTAAAGCTGTGAGGTGGTTGAATGTAACTGAATCTAAACGCTCGACTTTTATTCTCGGTTGAATACGAAAACGGTGCTTACGCCATCTTTTGATGTTCTGTACCCTTTATTTAAAACTGTCGCGGTCATGATTAGCCATTGTGCATAAATATGTGACCTTAAACACCACTAAATAAATAATAAATAATATGGAAATAACTAATTGAAATGAACCATTAGCATTTTCAAAGATATGGCAATTTGCCAGTTGGCAAATTGCCATATCTTTGAAAATGCTAATGGTTCATTTCAACCCATTTAAAGTCATAACTAGAAAATACGATTCTAGATTTATTTATTTATTTATTGATGTTTAAGGTCGCATATTTATGCACAATGGCTAATCATGACCGTGACAGTTTTGCGGGTGGAGGAAGCCGGAGTACCCGGAGAGAACCACCGAGCAGCTGCTAGCTCCCCAACATCGTAACTCCGCATTGCAGCACAGGCAGGGTTAGATTGGTTGAAGACATGCGTACGATCGACGTGCAGTACGCCTTAGTACAGGGCGTCATCGTGCCCCCACGCGGGCAATGGAGATGAAGTGTCTTGCCCAAGGACACAACGCGATTGCCGCAGGTGGGATTCGAACCGAGGCCACCTACTGAGCCACCGCGCTCCCACGATTCTAGATACAATTACAAAATTCTATAGTATTGGACACAGGTTATGAAATTTATTTAATTATTGGTGTTTATGGTCAGATATTTCCGCACAATGGCTAATCACGACCACGACAGTTTTACGGGTGGAGGAACCGGAGTGCCCTAAGAGAACCACCGAGCAAAAGTAATAAAAGGAAACTTCATTTAAATTCCTTCTGGTGTCATAGACGTTTTCTCAACATTTACGTGCTTTCTAATGGACCTTCCCCGCCAGTCTAATAATTTAAAGGGAGATAACTGTATCTAAAGTCGATTTTCATGACAAGGTAAGTCAAGGATGTTAGCATATTACGTGGACGGATGCAATCGATTCATAAAGCAAAGGTTTAATATGTTCACCTGACTTCACACTTTGAGCAAAATAAAAACTCAGCCTTAGCCCGTCACCTGTCATATCTAGAAGCCGACCAGGGCTGGCGGAAGCTCGATAAAAGTGGAAGGGCATAAATTTGCAATGCTACCATGGTTCCACCCAATGTGAGAAAGGTTACAATCATATATTGGTAAATGTATCATGTCTCGCTAGAGCCACTCGTTTCTATGAATATGCCGCTGTGTGGTCACTGTCCTGTCCCTTTCTTCTACTTTAACCATATTCCAACACGAAGGCCAGCCTTCGTGTTGGAATATGGTTAAAGTAGAAGAAACGGACCAAAGCGACCGAAAGTGGGATTCTTTGGTGAAATATTGTTTGGATTTGCAGATAATGTTACAGGAATGCCTGTATATTGACACGCTTGCATGCGCCCATTTTAACTATTTATATTATTTATTTATTTATTAGTGTTTAAGGTCACATACTTATGCACAATGGCTAATCGTGACCGTGACAGTTTTACGGGTGGAGGAAGCCAGAGTACCCGGAGAGAACCACCGAGCAACGACGAGCAGCTGTCAGCTCCCCAACATCGTAACTCTGAACTCTGCACTGCAGCACAGGCAGGGTTAGATTGGTTAAAGACATGCGCACCATCGACGTGCAGTACGCCTAAGTACACAGCGTCATCGTGCCCCCATGTAGGCAATCGGGGTGAAGTGTCTTGCCCAAGGACACAACGCGGTTGCCGCAGGTGGGATTCGAACCGAGGACCTCTCGGCTTGCAGCCTGCACCTCTACCAACTGAGCCACCGCGCCCCCTACCCATTTTAACTCATTGTGTAACTGCGAAACATATCTGTGAAACAAGTGGAGGAGCACGTGCCCCCTGAATCCGCTGCCTCTGAAGCCGACAATCATTGAGTTTTCCAAAATAACTGAGACAAATGAGCTCGAAGAACTTGTTATAATGCGTAGTTATAAACTAGGTTTTGACGCAAAAATTAGAAACAAATACAAAATTTGAATGGCGATTTCTGTGTATAATGCAGGGCTGATTTGTCAGTTTTATAAACCGAAAGGTTAACCCAATAATTCTCCATACTAGAAGATGGTAACGTCTCTGTTAGGACAATGGCTTGTATTGCAAGGACCCATATTTCAAACGATGGGCAAAACAAGTGCAATTAGCAGCACTGTGGGTTTAGGTTGGAAATATAAGTTGTATTTCTTCCAAATTTAATTCCATTAAGTTTTATGAACGTGGGGCCTTCCAGCTAGATAGAAAAATAGGATGTGATACTGACTAAGTTAAATTTTGTTTGGCATTATCATATCGGAAGTAAAGGACAAGTGTGAAAAACTTTATGAATTTAACACTTCAGCACGAGACCTATGAACATCAGTGATTTGGTTTGGAATTGGAGAATGAACAAGGATAATTCGGAACGATTTCCAAAGTGGGGAAGGGGGGGGGGGGGGGGTGGATTGGGCGATGGATGGTCGTCGTACGAAAATGTTAAATTCCAGGATCCCAAAACCCCCATTTCCATGCATCTGAGTGGATATTTTGAGATTTTTCTGGAGATGTATTTGAAAGATTTCACACTTTGAGAGCCGTTAAAAACGTCGGTGAAGCATACAGGTGAGGTCTATTTATCAGCTTTGGTCGTAACGACCAACGCTGATAAAGAGACTTCACCTGTATGCTTTACCAGACGTTAACAGCAATTATACTGTCTGTGGATTATCATGTCTGGGAGTGGATTTGGTACTTGTACGTCTGTAAGATTATGATCTATTTCAGTTAACCGATTTTTTAACAGACTGTATACATTTTACCGTTTGTTGGCGCTTACTGCAAAAAATGATCCGAAATCCATCGAAACTGAACCAGTACGAGAGAAACATAGCTGGTGAAATTATGCAACCAGTAGTTTACACCCACCCCACCCCACCAACCCACACACGCAGAGAGATGAGAGTACCCTTCAGGGAATTACTTGGTAAAGGGTTAAAACCAAAAGGTCAGTCGTTCGATCCTGCCCAGCGGTAACTGCACTGTGTCCTTTGGGCGAGACACTTAATCCCGATTGCCCACGCAGGGTGGAGGGGGGTCCGGTGTCACTGATTTTAAGGAGTACTGCCCGTTGGTGGGGCACTTGACATCAGTTGCTGTTTACTCTGATTGTGAGGAGTTAGTAAGATGGAGAGTCTCACAGTTGCTCGCCGCTATTAGATGTTTCTCTCAAGGTATTCCTGTTTCCTATATCCGTAAAACTGTCCGACACAAAGTGACTCTGACTGTTGAAAGTGGCGTTAAACCCCAATAAACAAAGAAACAAAAAAGATTTTATGATCACGGCACTGAGTCTCACTGTGCCTAATCCTGAAAGTAGTTATTTACAAAGTGAGGTCAGTATTTAAACTCTATCCACCGTAACCGGCCAGCCGTTATTCACAAAAATCGCTAATTAATTTTCATTATTTTTTCATTTTTTGTCTCAAAAACATAGGTTATGACCCCTCATTGGAACGAGCTCGTTCCAATAAGGGGTCATAGCCTATGTTTTTGAGACAACAAATGTAAAAAATTAGTTATTCAAGAATTTTATTTGCAAGTGTCGTCTGCTTTTCAGGTTAGGTAAAGGGTTAAGAAAAGATTTTATACACCGAGACAATCATAAATCAATTTTCGTTCTTGGGGACCAACCAAGGGTGTTGGAAGTGGGGTGGGGCAGAGGCAGCTGCTCCTTTGTCTTTTTCACAAAAAATGCGGTTGCATCAGGATGATTGTTTGTTGGGAACCGTTCCAGTATTTCACCGGACCCAGGGGGTGCGGTGGCTCATTAGGTAGAGGTGCATGATGCAAGACGAGAGGTCATCGGTTCGAATCCCACCTCCTGCAACCGCGTTGTGTCCTTGGGCAAGACACTTCACCCCCATTTCCCACATGGGGGCATGGGGGCGTTGTGTACTAAAGCGTACTACACGTCGATGGTGCACTTGTCTTCAACCAATGCTAACCCTGCTTGTATGGAGTTAGTGTGTTGGGGAGACTGTCTCTCTCCGGGTAATCCGGCTTCCTCCGCTCGTAAAACTGCCTGACACGAGGTGCCCCTGTCTGTCGAAAGTGTTGTTAAACCCCACTGAATAAATAAATAAATTTCACCGGATCTGTCTGTGGTTTTTTTTCTTCAAAATGCATCATCGCGTCGGGTGATTGAGATGAGATACACTTGACGGGTACTGTAGCTTGTGCCCTTTTTCACCAGAAGTTCACTGGTAGAAAAGACTTTACATTCCGAGATCTGTAACTGAGAAACTCTCCAGTATTCGTTTCTAACGTATTTTACACGTGCCAGTGAAAATGGGAGGGGAGTGGGGTGTGTCAGAAACTCTCGAGTATTCGTTTCTAACATATTTTACACGTGCCGGTGAAAATGGAAGGGGAGTGGGGTGTGTCCGAAGCTCTCGAATATTCGTTTCTAACGGATTTTACACGTGCCGGTGAAAATGGAAGGGTAGTGGAGTGTGTCAGATATAATAACAGAGGCTGGTCGATAATC
This sequence comes from Pictodentalium vernedei, assembly GCA_031216915.1. Lineage (NCBI taxonomy): Eukaryota > Metazoa > Mollusca > Scaphopoda > Dentaliida > Dentaliidae > Pictodentalium > Pictodentalium vernedei. The sequence continues at coordinate 502,819,609 of CM062293.1, forward strand.
ATCAAAGAAGTTATACAATCGTCGAGTGAGATCGGAAGCATTCTATCGTCCCGTGTGTTGAACAATGTGCCATATGCAATATTTAAGCATTCCAGATGGCGCCTTGTTTTTCTCAAGAGATGATATACAATGTTAACCCTTTACCCAACGTAACGGCCAAAACCGGCCAGCGCTATTCACAAAAATCTCCAGTTAATTTTCATTATTTTTTCATTTTTTTTTCTAAAAAACATAGGTTATGGCCCCTCTTTTGAATGAGCTCTTTCCATTGAGGGGTCATAACCTATGTTTTTGAGACAAAAAATGAAAAAAGATTAACTATTCAAGAATTTTGTTTGCAGTCTGCTTTCCATGTTAGGTAAAGGGTTAATACTATTGGGTATCACATTACAATTTATGATGCGTTGTAAACTCCTGGTCATTTAACCCATATCCAGAGTCGAGTTGATGCACCTGCCCTCTTGACCTCGGACGCGTCCGGTGCCATTGAGACCAACTCATATTCACCACAACACACACATACTCACACACAGTTTACTATTAGCTTCAAGGGAATTATGTTGATATGGCTCTCAGATGATGACATTCATTTTTATTTTTTTTCTCTGTTCTAGGATGTCTTTCCCATCGTTATTTTCCGGTCTATCGATGTTTTCGGCTGTGTATATAGGAGTGAGTATATCACACGTCTTTATTCTGTAGTACAGTAATATGAATTTTATGTGGTGTTTATCATAACGAATTATTAATTCATCATAACTGTTCAAAATGGATTAATAGCTGAACTTCATGTTGTTGAACATTTATCAATCTAAGCCAATATATCACTGTCTTGACTTTGGGAGCCATTATCATGAGTACACGGTAAAAACTAAAGTGTTAAAAACTACACTTGAAGTGCTGTATTTAACACTTACTAAGTGCTGAACTAGCACTTTGTTCAAGTGAAGACATCCCAGAACTCGACAGGTGTTACAATAATACTACTTGACAAGTGTAATGTTGCGACACTTAAAAGGAAACAACGCAGATGACGTGGATCATGATGATCCGCGTCATCTGCGTTCTGTCCTTTTAATTATGTACCCACCAAGCGCAAATCAAATTATGGACGATTCTGGAAGAACCACCAATGCTAGACACATGGGACACCCATCCATTCAAGTTTCAGATGTCTGACGATTGTAATGTCTAAGTGCTTAAAGCATTGCACTTTGAGTGTTAAAATCAAATCCTAAGAGTTAGAATGGGTTTAACACCTTGAAAGTGTCAGTTTTAACACTTTAGTTTTTAGTGTGTAGAGTGTATCATGTACCCAGACGACCCTCATCAAGATGAGGGTCGTCTGGGTACATGATATTCTACTATTCTGGTTTTCAAAGAAAAATGGAAGCCACTGTAAAGGATTTAGTCGACGTATAGTGCAATGATCTACAGAGCAGTCATTTCAAACTTGACAGAAAATTGCGACCGGATTGTGATTGGGTCGAGATATTATCGAAGTTATCTGTCCTTTTTCCTGTCCATAGCCTATGTTCGGATCCTTTCTAATTAGTATGGATAACATTACCGGTCTGTTACAGCGTTGAATTGTCTTTGATGCATTTCCCAAAACATTGTAAAGGAAGCTCATGCTAGTTACAACAGCTTTTGTTTTGTTAGTAAATTTTATAATAGCCAGAAAGGCTGGTGACGTTTTATTAGTTGTTTCATTGTTTCTGCTTGTAAGATTGTTCAAGACATACATATCTCTATTAGAAAGGCAGAGAGAAGACAATTTTAACATTTTCAGAGGGGGCGCGGTGGCGTCGCGGTAACCGGTTCTCGTCAGATCACCGAAGTTAAGCAACGTCGAGCGCGGTTAGTAGTTGGATGGGGGTGACCATTTCAGCGACTGATTCGTGCTCCCGCGTTGTGTCCTTGGGCAAGGCACTTAACCCCGATTGCCTACATGGGGGCACGATGACGCTGTGTACTAAGGCGTACTGCACGTCGATGGTGCGCATGTCTTCAACCAATCTAACCCTGCCTGTGCCGCGGTGCAGAGTTAAGGGTTACGATGTTGGAGAGCTGACAGCTGCTCGTCGTTGCTTGGTGGTTCTCTCCGGGTACTCCGGCTTCCTCCACCTGTAAAACTGTCACCGACATGATATGCTCCTGGCTGTTAATGTGTCGTTAAACCCTAATAAAAAAAACATTTTCAGGAAAAATGAAGTTGTCGGGCTATTCGTAGCTTTAAGATTAATCCTCATGTAAATTTGTTTGTCACTCTTTTTGGACATATTTCTCTTTTGGATAGGTTCAGGCAATGAGTACAGAAAACGACCAGAGATCATGTGAACTCAATATCATAACATATCCAATAAACTTGGTCACAATCTGATGGAATGATATATACACCTGGAACTTAATTAAACACCCTCTATTTTTCGCAGTGGTGTTAACAGAAACTGCTATTACTTTTCATGCTATCTTTCAGATGGCTAAAAGTGATTGTTTGCGGTAAGAATGGTCAACTGACAAATGAAAGAAACACAATGATCAGAATATACCGTATTTTAATTGCGCTAATTACACATATCTGTCACTGATGTTTTTGATGGAAAAACGTTCTCTTGACAAGTATGGTCCTGGAAAGGTCCATGATGAAACAATGCCGGTAATTACTGACACAAATGTGACTTGTGATGTCCTGAACACAATAGCAGTGTCTGACGTCAATAGCGAGTGTATCCACCACGTGCTCGGATGACAGCCTGAACCCTCCTCCTAATGCTACCAGTGAGCCTTCTGGTACGGTCCAGAGGCTACTGCTGCCACTCCTCATGCAATGCAGTTTCCAAATCGGCTAAATTCTGCACATGTGGATCCCCTGCTTGCACACGACGTCCAGATGTGTTGTAAGGGATCAAATCGGGGCTCATTGCAGGCCAAGGTAGTGTTGTAATAGCGTTGTTCTGAAGGATGTTCTCACAGCATGGGAACGATGTGGCCTTGCATTGTCGTCCATGAGTACAGAACGAGTAGCCAACGGGTGGTTGTCAAAATGAAGCATGACAACCGGACTGAGAATGTCCCGGATGTACTGATGGCCATTGAGATTCCCACATACAGTCACCATATCAGGTTTACAATAATGAGAGGGCATCCCTAGATCATAACTGATCCTCCACCATAAGGAACAGTAGGTCTGATGTTCCTGGGCACGTAAGCAATATTTCTATGCCTCCACACTCTCATGCGACCATTTGTGACGTGAAGCAGGAATCTACTCTCGTCTGACCAATGAACTCTCCTCCACGTCGTGAGATTCCAATGTTGTCGAGCCATACACCACTACAAACGTCGTCTTTGATGCTGATCGGACAGAGCTGGATGGATGCTTGATGACCCTTCTGGACCTCATACCCAGTGCTTTGAGACGGGTTCGGGCTGGTCTGTTGCACAAACGTCTATTGGGGAGCTAAATGCTGTTCAAAACCCCACTTGAAGCAAAGGGTTCACGCCTTACGAGACGAGGCGTGCCAGACTCCGATCTTCCCGAGGAGTGGTCTTTTGAGGTTGCCCAGGCCTTGGTTGGTTCTTAACATCGTTGGTTTGTTGATGTTTTTGGACAAGTCTGCTGATGGCTGAATGACTAGATCCAAGTTGCTTTCCAGTAGATTTGAATGACAACGATATGCTATCGTAGTGCCTCTGACAGTCACCTCCTTGGCATGCCAACATTTATTGATAAAAGAAGTGACAAAATGTCTTGTTTTATACCCAGATATTGCATGTGGATGATAGTGTTTTGTGACATTCGTGGGAAGCATGCTTCGCGTGGACGAGGGCATGTGTTTAGGGTTTGCTATCAACTAGAAACGTCACGTTTCAATAGATGAAATGTACTGCAAGACAAAGCAATAATTAAAACATAATCAGTAACCACAACTTCACTATCATGAAACATTTCAGGGGGTGCTTAATTATGTTTCAGGTGAAAATTCCACTGTGATATTATCAAAAGATATACTATTATTGTTGCTTTTATTTGTGTAAAGCTAGGCAGGCTTTTTAAATTATATTAATTTAAGTTTAACCCTTTACCCAACTCAGACGATATCAGAATTTATTATTTTAAATAACATTTTTAGCTCAACTTTGGCGAAGCCAAATCTGAGGTATTGCCATGGCCCGTCGTCCGTCCGTCTGTCTGTCCATCTGTCCGTCTGTTGCGCCGTACACACGGCTTGGGCTAGAGGCCGTATTTATGAACCGATCTTTACGAAACTTCTTGGGTACCTTTGTTATCCCTGTGAGACGAGAATGAGTGTTTTGGGGTCCGGTCCGAAATTCAAGACGGCCGCTGGCAGCCATTTTGTACAAAATTAGGTGCAATCAGATTTTTGCGCAGAACTTCCATATGAAAGCCCTGATTTGAATATTTTTTTGTATGAATGTTTAGTACCATGGGATACATCACATATAATACGCGTTTTTTTTTCTCGTGCGTAAATTATGCAAATTAGACTAACTTTGATTTATTTAGTGTTACTTTCAGAACTGTAAGTTCAAATGCCAATACGGGTCGGGCTAGAGGCCGTATTTATGAACCGATCTTTACGAAACTTCTTGGGTACCTTTGTTATCACCGTAGGACGAGAACGAGTGTTTTGGGGTCTGGTCTGAATTTCAAGATGGCGCTGGCAGCCATTTTGTACAAAATTAGGTGCAATCAGATTTTTGCGCAGAACTTCCGTATGAAAGTGCTGATTTGAATAATTCTCTGTGCGAATGTTTAGTACCATGGGATACATCACATATAAAACGGGTTTTTTTCTTGTGCATAAATTATGCCAATTAGACTAACTTTGATCTATTTAATGTTACTTTCAGCACTGTAACTGCAAATGCCAATACGGCTCGGGCTTGAGGCGGTATTTATGAACCGATCTTTACGGAACTTCTTCGGTACCTTTGTTATCACCTTGGGACGAGAACGAGTGGTTTTGGGCGCGGTCCGAAATTCAAGATGGCCACCAGCATTTTGTACTTTAGTTAGTGCAATCAGTTTTTTGTACAGAACTTCTGTATGAAAGTTCTGATTTGAATAAATTTTTGTATGAATGTTTAGTAACATGGAATACATCACATATAATACGGGTGTATTCCTCGTGTAAAAATTATGCAAATTTGATGAACTTTGATTTATTCAGTGCTACTTATACACAGTAAGTGCACATGTCAATACGGTTCGGGCTAAAGTCTGCATTTATGAACCAATCTTCACGAAACTTCTTCGGTACCTTTGTTATCACCTTGGGACGAGAGCGAGTGTTTCTGGGTGCGGTCCAAAATTCGAGATGGCTGCCAGTGGCCATTTTGTACAGTAATTAGGTCCAATCAGTATTTTTGTACACAACTTCTATACGGCTCAGGCTAGAGGCTGTATTTATGAACCGATCTTTACAAAACTTCTTGGGTACCTTTGTTATCACCTTGGGATGAGAACAGATTTTTCTGGGTGTGGTCCAAAATTCAGAACGGCTGCCAGTCACCATTTTGTATAGAAATTAGGTCCAATCAGTTTTTTTACACAACTTCTACGCGTCTCAGGCTAGAGACCGTATTTATGAACCGATCTTTACGAAACTTCTTGGGTACCTTTGTTGAAAGAGTGAGAATTATTCGTTATACAAGAACATTTTTTTACAAGTGTTGTCTTCTACTAGCGTTAGATAAAGGGTTAATATGATGAAGATATGGTCTTCAAATATAGCTCAGATACGAAGACACGTTTTAGTAGCAAAGTATAAAACTCCTCACTGAAGTTAGTTTTACAGCTATTGTCAAGCCTAACCCATCGTAATGGGATTGCCCAATAAGGGCAGCATTATACACAAAAAAATTGCTATTCAGTATTTTTAATATTTTCATTTTTTGCCTCCGGAACATAGGTTTGACCCCTCATTGGAATGAGCATGATGTGCTCCTTCCAATGATGGGTCACAGCCTGGGTTTTGGAGGCAAAGAGTGAGAATTCTTTGTTATACAAGAACATTTTTTTACAAGTGCTGTCTTCTACTAGCGTTAGATAAAGGGTTAATATGATGAAGATATGGTCTCCAAATATAGTTCAGATAAGAAGACACGTTTTAGTAGCAAAGGATAATACTCCTCATTGAAATTAGTATTACAGCTATTGTCAAGCCTAACCCATTGTCATGGGATCACCCAATAAGGGCAGCATTATACACAAAAATCTGCTATTCAGTATTTTTAATATTTTCATTTTTTGCCTCCGGAACATAGGTTTGACCCCTCATTGGAATGAGCATGATGTGCTCCTTCCAATGATTGGTCACAGCCTGGGTTTTGGAGGCGAAGAGTGAGAATTCCTTGTTATACAAGAACCTTTTTTTACAAGTGTTGTCTTCTACTAGCGTTAGATAAAGGGTTAATATGATGAAGATATGGTCTTCAAATATAGTTCAGATAAGAAGACACGTTTTAGTAGCAAATGATAAAATGATACAATTTCTCAGAGAAGAAACCATCGAGATAGGATATTGAGTCATAAAAGCCAAACATTAGTCAATAGACCAATAATCCTTAATGGTCCTAAGGGAATTCTACCAACTATCTATTGTATTCTTCAAACATTTCTTAGAAAATTCTGAGACTATTCCTATATTTGGCATGTAATGTGGCATAAGATAGGTCCCACAAATTGCCAGCTATAATGCGGCATAGGTCAGGTCCCACAAAGTGGCAGCTCAAAGACATTTACGAGAACACGAGCCTCATAAAAGGCAAGACTACTGTGTGTAAATACTGCCAGTGGATTTGAGTGCTGTTTCATGCCAGCTGCCACGTGCACTCCAATGGTTTGAAATAAACATATCCATGTCCATTTATCTTGAAATCGTTCTTAATTTAGTTTCTGATGTCACCAGTTAATGAAATAGTCGTATCGTAAGAAGTAATTTAAAACGCAAGAGTTTTACGTAACTGCGACTAGTGAAATTGGGTGCTAGTACTAGTCAGCTCCCTCTGTAAATGTTGACTGGTAATCCATTGAGCCGTTACCAATGCAGTAAATCTGATTAGGCCTGGCGCTAACTTGTTGCCATTTCATAACAAACAGAACCGTTAAAACACTGTGCGTCAACGAGTGAATATTGCAGTAATAATTTCGGATTTGACCGGACATCCGATCGTAAGGAGACCTTATTTGGTTCAAAGCTTTAGCATTGCTTATTGATGTTTGTTTATTGCAAATTATTGGGACGCACCGACACCCTCCAATGGTTTGTAATGAACAAACACATGCCCATCGTTTTTGAAGTCGTTCTTTATTTAGTTCCAAAGTCGATGAAATGATCGTGATCAGTAAGTTGCTCGCATAAAGCGCCAGTCAGTCATGGACTGACGACATACCGACAGTCTGCCACTTTCGTCCACTCACACGAGCACGCTTTGTTTTCCAATTACGTATTGAATATCTCTTCATGCCCGTCAAAACGATTCTACCAAGATTGATGACTGTATATTACTTCTTGGTAAATCTTATACACTCCGAATGTGGCTATCGTTTTGTCGTTGCACAACTATTGTGATTCGAGATTATCAACGATTTATGTGGAGGCGTAGCTGTCCGATTTTGCATAGTCTTGCTGTGTACTTACTCTGTCATTTTTGTACCCCCCCCCCCCCCATTCCGACCCCCCCTCCCCACTTCCCTCTTGCCCGTATTCTCAGATTAGTAAATACTCCCTAAACTATAGAATTCTTCTTCTTGGCTTCCACAGCGGCAATAATTACGCGCATTCTTTCCTTCCAGTTAACCTAGGTTAACCTATGATTGTTCAGCAGAAGCTAAAGTTTATTAGGTTTTTCTTCTTTAAATGTCAAATTATGTACATAAATTCACAGATCTATTATTTATCACTACCTTTGGCTATCATGGCATTTATCTGTATTTTGACTATCGATGGCGACTAATGGCTTAACTTTGGATGAGATACAGCACAGCGACCAATTCAATTTTGTATCAAAATACAACGATGTAATGGACACGACCCAGGAAAATGTCCTTGAATCCCCATTTTCTATTCATAATCACTCCTGCAACTATTATTCGCCTTCCAATTTTAGCCATAGTTTTTCTACGCGAGGTAAAAAATCAAGCCTTCTTAGCCTGAACTGCAGAAGTATCAATGCAAACTGGGACTCAATAACAAACTTTTTATGTGACCTTCAGCAAGGTAATAATAAGTTTGAAGTTATTGGGCTAACTGAAATATTCAAAATACACGCGCACTTTAGTTACAAGATTGACGGATACCACCCTATTGTCTACAAGACACGCCCTGGAAAAGATGAAGGTAGGGGTGGGGTGGGCATGTTTATCTCTGAGAATGTAACATTCAAAATTAGACCTGATTTGTCCATTTTTATTCCACACGTCATAGAGACCATTTTTGTTGAGATCAATCCAGGACGCAAAAATTCATACATTGTAGGATGCATCTATAGACCCAATTCTCCACCCTTGGCCGACATTGACGCTTTCACTTCCACATTACAAGATATTATCCTTAAAATAAACCTCGAAAACGGTAAAGCCTTTCTTATAGGGGATTTCAATATTGACCTACTAAATTTTAGCGGTCATGAAAAAAAAAATAGTTTTATAGACAATATGTTCAGTAACGGCTACATGCCACTCATAACAAAACCAACAAGAATTTCGGAACATTCGGCTACATTAATTGACCATATCTACTCAAATAATACTTTATCAAATTACCACGCAGGAATAATAATTACGGATATCTCAGATCATTTTGCGACATTCTATATAGACGAAGGAGACCGGGGAGTTGTTGACTCTGGTCCTTGTTACAGAAGGTCATTTAAAGCAGAAAATGTAAGATTATTCAAAAACTTATTGCAACATAATACATTTGATTCAGTTTACATTTCTACCACTGCAGACGAGGCATATGAATCTTTTATGGATATTTACACTGAAGCTTTCGACACCGCATTCCCCTTAAGAAACATAAATCTACCCAAAAAGCTGATTAAACGTAAACCATGGATGACCGCTGGTCTAATACAATCTTCACGTAATAAAGACAGACTTTATTTACTTAAAGTAAGAAAACCCTCTGAAGAAAATAAAGAAAAATATAAGAAATTCCTCTTGGTTTTCAACCAAGTGAAAAGGAGAAGTAAATCTTCATATTATAACGATATTATAGAACGTAATAAATATGACACAAAACAGACTTGGCAAATACTACGCACAATTATAAATAAATCGCAGTCCGCCGTCAAACCTTCACTTACTTTTTGTCAAAACAATCAACGTACAACACCTGAAGAAATAGCTTCAAAATTTAATGATTATTTTGTAGAAATTGGGCAGTCCATCAATGACAAGGTACCAACCTCAAACAACGTTTTCAGCGACTTTTTAAACGATAATTACCCCAATACTTTCTTCATTGCCCCAACAACAGAACAGGAAATTATGTTAATAACTAACAAACTGAAAGGAAAAACTAGCCTCGATTGCAACAACTTGTCCACTGAGATTGTTAAACAATCCATATCAGAAATTGCTAAACCATTGGAATACATTTTTAATCTATCACTTACTGAGGGCAGAGTGCCAGAAAAAATGAAAATAGCCAGAGTAATTCCAATATTTAAAGCAGGTAGTCCGAACGAATTAGGAAACTACAGACCTATAAGCATATTACCGGTCTTCTCCAAGATTCTTGAAAAAATAATGTGTCAAAGACTCCTCGGTTTTTTAGATGAATTTGGAATTCTTTACGAACACCAGTATGGCTTCCGTAAAAATCACTCTACCTCCCATCCCATACTGCACCTATTACAACATGTTGCAGAATATAACAACAAACCAACGAAGGACTCTACTCTGGCTGTGTTCTTAGACTTGTCTAAGGCATTTGATTCAATCAGCCATGATATATTACTAAAAAAATTAGAATATTACGGCATCAGGGGTGTGGGTAACAAGTGGTTCCAAAGTTATTTATCGGATAGGCAACAATTCGTTGATTATAGTTCGCACAAATCCCCGACTAGGGTCGTTAGTTGCGGTGTTCCACAAGGATCTGTGTTGGGGCCGATCCTGTTTCTTCTGTACGTAAACGACATGAGATTCTCTACTTCTCTTAATCTGCTCTCTTATGCTGATGACACAACGCCATATACAGCTGGGTATGATCTGAAAGATCTGGAGACGACGGTCAACACTGAGCTAACAAATATATTTAATTGGTGTTGCTGCAATAAACTCCAGGTGAACGAGAACAAGTGCAAGTATATTGTTTTGCACCCGCAAAACAGTCCATTAAAGGCTAATAATTTAAATATACTCCTCAATAGTACTAAACTTTCATCTGTAGGGAACTCCTTAAACGAGACCGTGGTTAAATTTTTAGGAGTTTACTTCGACGAAAACCTCACGTTCAAACACCACATATCAAAAATATGCTCCAAAATGTCTAACGCAATCTACTGCCTGAACAAAGTAAAGAATATTCTTCCAGCCAAAGCACTAAAGACACTATACTATGCCCTTGTTCATAGTCACCTAATGTATGCAATACAGGCCTGGGGGCATTCGTTATTTACCAGTAAAATATACTCTTTACAGAAGCGTGCGATGCGAGTTATTAGCCGTAAAAAATTTAATAGCCACACTGATCCATTATTCAAGGCCAATCGTGTATTAAAATTTAATGATTTATACAAATTAAACGTTTCCCTGTTCATGTTTGACTGGAAGACCATGATCTTGCCTGTATCCTTCAGGACTTTTTTTACGATTCGCTCAACAACCGGGAGTCTTACCAGACAGGCGGGATTAATTAATATAGATAAAGCCAGGACTCAATTTTCTGCAAAACTTCCAAAACATAATTTTCCAAAAATTTGGAACGAGCTTGAGACTGCCTTACGCTCAATTTCCTCCAGACGCGCGTTTAAAAAACAACTATTTGAGAAATATATAGACAGCTACTCGTCAAGCGTAACATGCTCGTATCGCATGTGTCCTGACTGCAGACCCGGCGTTTAATTTTTTGAATACTGGTGTCAAAATTCCACGTTTTCTCTATCACCTCACACCCCCGCATGTGCAATCAAAAACCCGATACTTTTTTATAGGGCCAACCGAAAGTAAGTTTAGCTGTTATCTCATCCTAAACAATATCTATAAGCTCCGTAGTACTGGATTAGTGATTTGACACGTAGCCATTTCACCCTAGGTAGTGATAAAAGTAGTTAGATCTTTCTATTCCATTGTGTTACTTGAAATTTTGTTTATAAGGAGATTGCAGGAAGACAGCCTAAACGGGCTATGCTTTCTCCTAACGATGTACCATAAGTTCTGTTAATTCTGTTTTATATGTATTATGTAAATAGCATGATTTGGTATATTGTTGAATAAATTCTATTCTATTCTATTCTATTCACCGTGGGACGAGAACGAGTCTTTTTGGGTGCGGTCCGAAATTCAAGATGGCCGTCAGCAGCCTTTTTGTACCAAAATTAGTGCAATCAGTTTTTTGTACAGAACTTCTGTATGAAAGTTCTGATTTGAATAAATTTTTGTAGGAATGGTTGGTAACATGGAATACATCACATATAATACAGGTTTTTTCTCGTGCAGAAATTATGCAAGTTAGCTGAACTTTGATTTGTTCACTGCTACTTATACACAGTAAGTGCACATGTCAATGTGGCTCGCGCTAGAGTCTGTATTTATGAACTGATCTTCACGAAACTTCTTGGGGCACCTTTGTTAACACCTTGTCACAGGAACGAATGTTTTTGGGTGCCTTTGTTATCACTGTGCTATGAGAACAAATATTTTGGGGTTCAGTTAGACCCACTCTGGGACTCAAAGATTTCTTTTCTAGTTTAGCATCTAACTGTCACCCCACTTTTACAATACTTTACCTATATATTTGTTACAGGCTAAGGTCAGCATTTATGTACAGACTGTTACAATGCTTTACATGTACCTTTGTTATCAGGTCATTACCTAGATATTTGTCATTGCTGTGTCACATACTATACATGTACATGTCTTAAACAAGTTGAGCTACAGTGTCATTGACACATTCATTTTTAAATCTTTCAAAAAATTTCAACACAGCCATATCATATGACCCCTCATTGGAACGAGCGTGACGAGCTCGTTCAAAAGAGGGTTCACATGAGACGGTTTTGTTGAAATATTTTGAAAAATAGTATTTTTTTCAGCTGCTGATTTTGCATATTACGCGGGCGGATGTGGCCGATTCGTTGGGTAAAGAGTTAAATACGGTTCAATCTGATTCATCCCTGGTTTTCTCCGCTCCAAGCTCTTTACAGGTTTTGTTCTCAGTAGGTCCGACTATTTACCCCATCAAACAGGAGCTTTGAACAATAAGAGGTAATAAAATATATAGTTAGCTACTGCATATTAATCCATTTACCGCCACGCACACTTTATACATATATGGACAATCTTTATGTATGCGAGGAAGTTTAATAAAATTTATGGCATACTTCAAACTCTATCATCTGATTAATTGTTGGAAAGGGCTTTCTGAGCCCTTTCCAGCAGATGGTAGATTTGATCTGCACATACCAGAATGTACAGATAATCATCCTAAAATAGGTGACAATAGTCGCTTTTAGGCATCGGCGACTATTCCATCAGGAATAACAAATAAAAATAAAAACCGCCCTCCCTCATTCGTTTTTTTTTTAAATGCCTGAGAATCAGTTATTTAATTTTGTTTGGCCTTATTGTTATTTTTATTTGTGCAAAGCCAGACAGGCTTTTTAAATTATATTAATTTCTGTTTAAATACGGACCAAACTGATTCATCCCAGGTTCTCTCCAGCCAATGCACTTTACAGCTTTTCTTCTGAGTAGGTCCTATTATTTACCCTCATCAAACAGGAGCTATGAATAATAAGAGGAACTACGCTATGGTGGTTATAAAATAGTTAGTTACTGCTTATTAATGGTCTGTGTTGACCTATAATATCTTTTAATCAACATAAAATGCTGAATTTTGCCTTTAAAAGTGAGTTTTAAGGTGGAAGAAAATATTTACAAGAGGGTATAAAAAACTTATCCCATCCCAGGCCTTGACAAATCCATATTTTTGATTAACCCATTAACAGGTTACCCATTTAGTTGTTCATTAACCTATTCTGAAGGTTACGTAAATTTCTTTCATTAGCCTGTTGGTTAACCAAAAATCCAAGTATGTGTACTACTTTCTGTTGAGGCATCTAATTAATAGTAATATGCCGATCGTTAAAAAGTTGGTCAACGATGGATCGTTTTAGTTAACCGATAATCTGTTCATGTTAATTTCTGTTTGCGCAACCTCTGGGGAGACGGGACGATTGTTCGTCTGGATTGTCGAGGCCTGCATTCACTCCGACATACCTTTCTGCAATTTGTTACTGTCCCCCCTCACCCCCACTCTGGGGTGTCCACATATTTTTAGATAAGGTTCTTATTGGAGATGAAATTTACAAAATTTGAAAGACGAGAGCTTTTGGTGCAGGAGTTAATATTAAGGGGTCATCCAACGTAACTTTGGGCATTTTTTTTTAGCATTTTCACAATGCCAAAAATATGAATTAAAGCGGTGAATAACGACATATTATATACTAAAATAATAACAAAAGTATACAAAACCCGAATTTATCCACTTTTTGAAAAACAATAATTTTTTTTGGTTTTTGATGACAAAGAAATTGTCAGCCGCATAAGTAACCGTCAAGATTAACAAGGAATAGATCGGTAATTCGAATGTCTGATTTGTAAATAAAAGACTCCACACTCCACATTCGGAGAAAGCATTCTTATCATTTCATCAACAACGTGGTGAGAATGCTCAGGGGAAAATGGATGACCACAAACGCTTGATTCTGTTCGGGCGACACGTTTGTTGTGATCACGTGGGTTTTGGGCAAAGTCGGGACATGATTTGATTTCCCACGATCTGAAATCTTCAAACATTTCAGTGCTGTTTTTGAATCTGGCAGGCGATGTAATGTACAACTCACGACACATTCATAGGAAAATATTCAACTGACGATGTGATAATTGCGAGATACAGTCCATAGTAGGCGCCGTGGAGATCAAAAACTGCACAATGCTTCGCAAGTGTCAGCAAGGAATTAATACGCCACTGATTCGATCTACTATTATTTGGTTGGTGACGATGATCAAAACATAAAAGTGGAAAATTATATTTGAAAACAAAAATATATTCACATCAACATACATTACAGTCCTCACAATTGTATATTTACGAAAACATAATTTTACTGTCGCCGAACTATATTAGTGACGTAAAGAAGGCTTGAAGTCTGCTACGAAAAAAAGATGAGCAATGTCAAGGGGAATTGTCGGAAAGGTTTCTTCCTGTTCACCAAATATAACGAAATGTCGTACCATCGTAAATTTAAATATCTCCCTCGCACAACCGCATTATGTATAAGACGGATCAATGTCGATTTTGAGCGCTGTTAGCAACAGAAGGTTGCGAAACTATCTGTGTTGACACTCTGTGGACAGAAATAGAAAAAAATCCGCTAGGCGGACAAAAATTCACACGAATTACCGAAATGAGACCATAACGTGGCATAAGTGTATAGATAAATGGATTTAATAACCAACACAATTCCGATATTGTTCATGCTAGTAACTCTCGACAATAAAATTAGTATTGGTAAACAGATCAGTTATTAATGTTCTTAAATCTCTCGAGAAAACAACAATAAAGCCTCCACAAACAGCAACTACGGAAGGCCGATAATTCTAAAACAAATGAAGCATACCAAATCATGCACATAAATGAATTGGAAGCCAGGATTTCTAACTAAGTGTAGCTGATTGGTGAACGTATTCTGCACGCAGGATAGGTCATTTGTGGTTGTTTTGGCCACACTTGAACATTCAAATGACACTCTTGGCAGCTGTCATTGCTCATGCAATCCCAGAAATGGACACATGTAATACGAAATGAGGAAGTTTGGCAGTTTATCCTTTTTGGTGTATCAATCTCATCGTATTTTACCAATTGGATACAGATCTCATGCAGAATGGCACTGGATTGTGTGTGTGTGTGTGTGTGTGGGGGGGGGGGGGGGGGGGGTATGGTCACAGCAGACTCACAAAAGCCACAGTGGACATTCTTCATTTTTCATTGATGCAGTCTCTCATGATTCCATACTTGTTCTTCTGAACTGTGTGGATTTGACCCTTGGTGAACTTCATAAAAGGTAAACAAACACAAGAAAAATGGCAGCCCTTTTGAAATGTACAATTGGTCTCGTGGTCCGTGCCTTGCAAGAATGATAAAAAGATTTCTCCGAGTCTGTACTAGAAGGATTGCAAAATTTAACTTTACAATAAATTTAAGGTATTTTATTGTTTAAAATCTGATCTCTTGCTTATGCCGTAGCAGATTTTCAGGAATTATTTTCTGCCACATGTTCCATGGCAAATATTAGTTTCCACCTGAGCTGTGTTTCATTCCAAAACAATTGCTGTATAATTTATTGGGGATGTTCCTTTCTGTTCAAAATTACCTGAAATTTGACCAAAGTCAGTTTGGACGTCCCCTTCATATGGAGTTGTTTTTGTTTTGTTTTGTTTCTTGGGTGGATGGGGGAGTGTAGTTTGTTTTCTGTTTTGTGGAGGGGGGGGGGGAGGGGGGTTATGAACAGTTTTCTGTGGATAATGCATGAAAATTAATCCCACTAATCCCACATACAGTACGTGGAGAGTGGATTGTAACTAAATCACCCGGGGAGTGGAGTTATCATCCAAAATTATTATTTCCCAATTCTGTACATGTGAACAAAAAAACACACAATGTTTCATCCATTGGACCTCCGGGTTGTACCCGGAGGTCCATTGGCTGGAACATTGCTTGCGTTTGTTATGCTTTGCAACAAATTTACTTGTTGTTTCATTCCAAACAAATTGATATATACTTTAATTGGGGTTATTCCTTTCTGACCTTCTCAAGACTTTGGAGAAAATTGCCTGAAATTTGACCAAATTTACGTTGGACGTCCCCTTAAGTCATATAAAAAGCCCAAAATCCTCATCGCTCCCATTGGGACTGAATTTCGGAATGAGAATAGTCCCCCACCCCACCCCCCCCCCCCCCCCCCCCCCCCCCCCCCCCCCCACCCCATGTATTTCTCGTTTCTGATCAGTGGGCCAGAGCGTATATCTCATCTAAATTTTGGAGAATCCATTTGGAAAATGGTTGCGAAAATCCATACTTCAATGAGTGTCCCAGGATCTCATGAGGCTACCAAGGTTAAACCCCTGTTGTATACTGATAAGACATGTTAACCCTTTACCCATTTCCGCTTTTTAATTTTTTAAAACATCAACTGAATTTTTTTTAAATAAATAATGTTTATCAATAATATTTTTCATATATGGATGTCATTGGAACCGGCTGATTGAGCCAGTTCTCATAACAGCCATATTTGT
The DNA here is from genome assembly GCA_031216915.1 of Pictodentalium vernedei. Taxonomy (NCBI): domain Eukaryota; kingdom Metazoa; phylum Mollusca; class Scaphopoda; order Dentaliida; family Dentaliidae; genus Pictodentalium; species Pictodentalium vernedei. The sequence goes on from CM062293.1 coordinate 502,836,167, forward strand.
TCCATTTTCTTTGACTAAGTAGCTGGATGTTTCAGGTCATATTTGCTTGCATTGGTTAAAATGCTGCCCACTATGTCAAGTAAGGGGTACATTGGCTCAATTCCTTTCACGCGAATCTAATATGAGATGCAGCGAGAATCTACATGGATTCTCGCTGGTTTGTTGCGTGAATCGATTCTCGGTTCTTCGTCGAACTATAAGCCCTGCCCTGCCAAATCCGTGAGTGTGGGTTAAGGTGAAGCGCCTCAAATTTGGGTCAGACGAAAAACAAAGAGAAAGAGAAAGGTTAATGATCATTAAAAAGTCATTCAACTTTGTTGAATGACTTCATTACAGTACAGTGGCCGTGGATCTGGTCGTAATCCATGCGTGGGTAGTGATGTCCACGCATGCGTTTACCAGGTAATAAAAATCATCATCACCAAAATTTTAATTTATGAAGCACCGGGTTGTATCCGGTGCTTCATTAATTATATTTTGATGACTGTTCCTATAATTAGTGTTTGGAATGGGGCGCGGTGTCTCAGTGGTTACGGCATTGAGCTTTAAACCGAGAGGTTCGCGATTCACTCCCCACCAGGAGTAAATGCGTAGTGTCCTTGGGCAAGGCACTTCATCCCGACTGTCCACGTGGGGGCACGGTGGGCGCTGTGTATTAAGGCTTAATGTAAGTCAATGGTGCACCTGTCTTTGACCAGTATTAATCCTGCTTGTGTAGAGTTAGTACGGTGGGGAATCTGACAATTGATCACTGTTGCCCGGTGGTTCTTTCCGGGTACCCCGGCTTCCTCCACCCGTAAAACTGTCCGACATGAGGTGACCCTGGTTGTCGAAAGTTTCGTTAGACTCAATAGATAAATTTATTACTTTTCAAAGTGTGATTTACTGGGATTTCCGGGTTTTGATAAGAAACGATAACTTCACAAGTGAATTATGCAATCAACAATTGGGCCATGTATCCGAGCGCGAAAACGAAGACGTTCTCTCGTGGGTGTAATGGGGACTTTATTGTGTTTTTTTTGTTTTTTTTTGTTTTGTTTTAACCCTTACCTAACAAGAAAAGCAGACGACACTTGGAAAAAAAAATTCTTGAATAAATATATACCTATAATTTTCATTTTTTGTCTCAAAAACATGGGTTATGACCCCCTCATTGGAACGAGCTCGACGAGCTCGTTCCAATGAGGGGTTATAACCTATGTTTTAGAGACCAAAAATGAAAAAATAATGAAAATTAATTGGCGAGTTTTGAGAATAGCGCTGGCCGGTTTGGTCGTTACGTTAGGTAAAGGGTTAAATAATATAATTATTGTTAATAATGAAAAGTAATAAACAGAGTAATCGCTTGACTGGACTGGTTACATCAAATAATTCATTCGAGGCGGGGGGACTATATTGTAAATCACTTGTGCACTCGTGTTTGTACAACGTCCCTCACCTCTCATGAATTATTTCGCGTAACCAGTCCAGTTAAGCGATACTTTCTGTAAATTGGAGTTTGGAATCTAATACTATTGCGTCCGTGGAAATATTGTCCTCCCGTGGAAAGTGTCCAGTCCACGAGAGCCGTACTATGTTTTGCACACAGAAAGGCACTAAGATCTCAACAGGAACACAATATGGCCAGTTTGAAGAGCTACTGTATTTCTGGATAAAGAGTGGATTGCTACACGGTGAATAACTTTTTCGTGAATTTCAGATCTACTTACATGGTGCCATGCAGACTAAGTCGGTGAGAGTCCTTCGACCATTCCTTGTGTTGAGTTTCTGTATATTGGCCTTGATATGTGGACTCCCGGAAGTCGGTTTAAATAAAAGTCATTGGACTGATGTGATAGCGGGATTCATTGGTGGAATCATTATGGCAATATATTTAGTAAGTGGGTAGTAAACATTATTCCTTAAAACACAGAAACACTATCAAAATCATGTTTGTCAAAATGAATCTGCAATTGGACACCGAAGAACTGACATATCAGTGACAAGCCCTGCTTCAGCTGAGGAGGGGGGGGGGGGAGGGGGGACACCGGTGTAAATTCCAACTGTGAGTGGTTTCGATAGGTGGTTGCATTGCAGCGCTGGGTGATATCTTTTAACCCTTTACCAAACGATCGCCCGTATCCGCCCGCGTACTATGCAAATACAGCTGCTGAAAAATATTATTTTTCGAAAAATTTCAACAAAACCATATCATGTGACCCCTCTTTGGAACGACCTCGTTCCAAAGAGGGGTCACATGATAAGGTTTTGTTGAAATTTTTTTTTTTAAAATTAAAAACAATGATATTTAAAATAATGAATTTTGAAATCGTCTGCGTTGGGTAAAGGGTTATGAACCCTTCTGAAAATTTTCACTAGTCCTGAAACGAAAAAAGCATCATTATATAATGTGTCTGGGTCAGAAAATTTACAGGACTGATGTCATAGTCGAAATTTTGAGGCCATGTAACTTTTAGAGTAGGAATTTGAAACTCAAGTTTCCAGTTGGAAATAAAAGATCAAAATTGCTCATTATTAGTTGGAATTTTAATATTGGTCATGAACAATGTTAATTTATTGAATTTCCAACCATTTGATTTTTGACCTCAGAATTTCCAACTATTGAAAAAAATACTCCTAGCTGGGTGAGGTGAGACACCCCACCCCCTCCCTCCCCCCTGTCGCCACATCCCTAAGCCTGATCTTACACGTAACAGAGACTCAGCCTTCTTTACAGCGGCCTCGCACTTTACCAAACAAATCTTTCCAAACAAACTAGGATTCTACACACTTTTCTCTTGAAAAGTCTAGCCATTACGTCTTAGTCGAACAAGCCCATTGTGCAGAAAGTCCCACACTGGTTTAAACGTAAATTGTGAATTAAATCAGTCGTGAAGGAAAAGTGACTCTCCTGGCATGTACACTGAAAAAATATAGGTTCTCTTTAGAACCAAAACTGGTTCTAATCTTGACCCTGAGATGGAACCAGTTCTGTTTAAACAGTATTTATTTCAAATCAAATAAATTATGAAGATTAGCATTCAATTTTAACAGAATATTACATGTACTGAAGTAGATTCAGCAGTAAACTTGAGCTTATTCAACGCAGCCGCCAAACATTTGAAACAAAGGGAGATATGAACAGTTGGCATATCGAACCAGTTTTGGTTCTCTATAGAACCAAAACTGGTTCGATATGCCAACTGTTCATATCTCCTTTGCTTAATAATGATTTGAGACAACGTTGTTTTAGCTCTAAATTTACGATTGAAACCCCCTCAATTTATGTTTAATTCTGTTTATATTTAATGTTAATCTTTATAAATTTATTTGATTTGAAATAAATACTGTTCAAACAGAACTGGTTCCATCTCAGGGACAAGATTAGAACCAGTTTTTGTTCTGAAGAGAACCTATATTTTTTGAAGTGTACAACCCATTCCAAATGACAGTTTTAAATAGGCCTAAAAGCACAAGCGCCGCGAAAAATTAAAGAGTTGACATATAGCCCATGAAAGACTCTTATTTTGTGCACACATCAAGCAGTCTCTCTGTATTAGAACAAAAACAAGAAACATTCTGTGAACAAAGTTGAATCTCTCTCACTAAAAGGAAGTGAACACCACATCCCAAAGCATTATGACTGGTGATTTCACAAGGAATTAGTTTAAAATAAGTCCAAGTCGGCTATATTGGACAGGGGTTCCAGGATATGGGGGTTAATATCTCCCCTCGAAAACACGAAAAGCCCCCCCCCCCCCCCCCCCCGGACACACACACAAAAAGATCAGCTTTTTGGACGGATCGTTCTGGTACAAAACTCGACTTGGGACAAAACGCAGATGATCTCGATAGGAACTGCACTGGCCATCTCCAAGTACTGTCAGTAGGGGTTCTCGAAAATTCTTTTTAACCATTTACCTAACGAATCGTCCGCATCCGCCCGCGTAATTTGCAAATTGAACTGTTGAAAAAAATAAATTTTTGAAAAATATTTCAACAAAACCATATCATGTGACCCCTCATTGGAACGAGCTCATCGAGATCGTTCCAACGAGGGGCTCACATGATATGGTTCTGTTGAAATCTTTTTGAAAAATTTATTTAGTAAAAATAGTAATTAAAATAATAAATTTTGATATTCTCTGCTTTGGGTAAAGGGTTAAAGAATTTCAAGCTTATAAGACAAGGGCAGTGGTGGTAACACTTTGGGGGGGGGGGGGGGGGGTAATATCTCCATTTAAAAGAACTTGAGAAAAAGTACCCCACCCCACCACTCAAGATAAACAAAGCAGAATAGACCTACTTAAATGTAGGCTACAGACATTTCGTGATTTGGGGGAAAACAGCCCTGGCGTTTTCAGGAGAGCGATTTATTCGCTCGCCTACTGCTTGCCTTAAAAAAATTTGAGGAGGGTGAAAAATAGCCCCCCCCCCCCCCCCCCCTAGCCTTAGAAAATAATGATTTCCAAAACCCACAGGTTTTCAGATCTCTGGTATGTTAGTGGTCTCTGCAATATGGCTACACTGCCCCTCCCACACCTCCGGGCCTTATCAAGTCCCGGAGGTGTGGGAGAGGCAATGTAGCCTCCTCACAGAGACTACCTGGTTAGCACCACCAAATAAAATGTATGTACAAAGCCCACTAGGCAAAATTCATCAATAGTACAACTTCATTTTGCCACTTTTAGCTTTTATAAGCTTGAGGAGAGCTAATCGCTCCCCTAGGCCATGTGATGAGAGCGACTTTTAGCCCTCCTGCATTTTTAAGAATGCCAGGCCTGGGAAAATATTCACGCAGACATCCCATCTAATATAATCGAGGGTGGATGTATCAAAACAAAAATAGTTTTAAAAAGTGCTTCTAAGTTTGGAGGTGGCATAACACAATACGAATATTGCTGACATTGCATACAGTGAATCTTAACCCTTTACCTAACACAGTATTTAAAACATATTCATTAATTTCCACATTTTTGGAAAAGATTTTTTTCCAATTTTTCAATAAAACCATACAAATATGGATATCATTCTGTTTTATTAGAAAACTTCCGAGATATTTTAGGCTGTTGTAGGCTTATTATGGTTAATTTTCTGGCCGTTTTTCCTCTATGTTAGGAAAAGGGTTAAGTAACGAATTCCGCATATTAGTGGATCCAGTATGTGTACGGTTCCATTTTTTATTGTTTTTTTAATTGAGTCGACTGGGAATTCAGTTCCTTGTGTTAATTCAAGTGTGAAATTGTGTGAATGCTTGCATGATTGAGTGTGAGTTTAGCCATGTGAAAGGAAAATTTGTTCGTTGAGTGGTGGGGAGGAGGTAGTGGCGGGAGGGGGGGGGGGGGGGTAATTACTTGAATACTGCAGTGAGGGTGAGAGAAAGAATGAGTGAGCGAGAAAGGGAATGAATGAGTTTTTTTGGGCATTCTAAAAAACGGAAAATTAAAGAGGTGACATATAGGCCGAAATGGACCGGGTGCTGTTTTAACACTACTTTTTTGTACTGTACTAAATTATGTTAACACATGTCACATAAATAAAGATATATTACTACTACTACTACACATGATTTTGAGCAATAAGACCAGACAATTCGAGTAACGTAATGAGAAAAAAAATGCGTTGTAAAAGCCCAAAGAGGCTGAGACAAAACAGTAGCAAAGTCCACTGTAAAAGCCCACCTTGGAGAAAAGAAAAAACAGTAGCGGAACGCGCTATTACAAAAAAACCCTCTAAATCTGCCAGGTTTTATACTTGCCAGTCCCAAGTCTGGGTAAAAGATTTGGGGAATTGATAAATTAAAAAGGGCAATAAATAAATAAATAAAGTAAAAAACTAGAGAAACAGAATTTACTGCATCCAGTAAATTCAAGTCTGTGTGAAAAGGGTTAAAGTATCAGGAATAAACTCTATAGAAAGAGAATTTATGGAGGCTTATCTTCTGGTGTAAAATATTTTACAAATCAGAAATGGGTTTTTCGTTAACAGTATTTACAGATCTTCATACAGGAATCAGAACAATTTTTATAAGAAACCAGAAAAGGCATATATGTGACCAGCATTTAAAGGGTTCGATACACGAATCAGAAATGGACAATTTTGGCTCTGCCCACTAATTTGAGTGATGAAATACATTCATAAACTTTAGAAATACATTAAGGTGTAAATGCATTTCCCAGTCTTTCTGAATAATATGCACTTGATGACCTCATTCAGGTGGACCATATATTGAATCTCCAGCAATGTTTAACTCAGTCGGTGTAGTCCCATGTCCACATCTACATTGAAGAATGAGCGCAACCCACTTTGAAATAATGGCTCCACCAACTTCAGATCTGTCATCTGACATTCAGATCGAACAGGTGAAAAAAACATAGATAAGTGCAAACTGGTTATTGTTAACCAGCATGCCAAAATGCATAGAGATAGGACGGTCCGTATTTAAGTTGTCGCGCTGACAAAGGGTGCATAAACTCTATGTCGGAGATATTGTCATAAAAACCTTAAAAAACCCCAAGAGCTCATTTGAAAGCCTGCTCTTAAAAGCATCTAGTGACCTAAACAAGGCATACATAAAACTAGAACTTCTCTAATAAATTAATTTTAAACAGTCATAGCACTAACACAGTTAACAGAACATTCAACTATGTCAGTATTGCATCTTTTACCGGCATCCTGACAGTATTGTGATAGGTTTCAATAACAAATCTAGAGTGTAGTTTTACAATTACATGTACACTGGAATTCTTCATTATCAAGTTGTTTGTTTTTATATTAACTTGGTTTGGGAATTAATTCTGTACAATGAGATTAAATAAATAGATCATGTTATTGTATTTGACAATCACAGCTTTCTCCCCACTGCTTTTTGTGAAATTCTTTCATGGAGAAAATATTCATACAGGAATCAGAACAATTTTTCTAAGAAACCCGAAAAGGCATATATGTGCACACCATTTATAGGGTTCGATCAAGGAATCAGAAATGGACATTACTGCCGCTACCATTTATTTGAATGATGAGATACATGTATAATCTTCAGAACTGCATTAATTGGTATAAAATGAAATTCCCAATAGGTCGAAAAAGTATGCATTTAATGACCTCTCTTGACCGCATAGAGGTGGACCACATTTTGAACCTCCAGCAAGTTTCAACTCATTTGGTGTAGGTACCATTACTATAGGTCATACTAAACCTGAAGTATGAGCATAAACTACTTTATAAATATTGGCTCCACCAACTCCGGATCTGCCATATTTGTAGATGATGGCAAATGTTCATATTAGCAAGGCAATGATGAAGTGCATGCGTGGTACCTCTGGAAAATATATTGCAAGTAAAAAGGTTCAGTAATGTTGGAATGTAGATGTTGAAAGGCCTTGAAGACCCCCAAGAGCCTGTCTGAAGACTTATTGGCATTGTCAAAATACCGAGGTCCCATCTATATCCATGTGTGTTTAGAACAACACTGTGAGAGTGGAAATGGTTTTCATTATTCTCAATGATTTTTTCGAAGAGAGGTGCACCATCGAAGTGCAGTACGCTTTAGTACACAGCGCCACCGTGCCCCCATATTAAGATTTTCAGAGGGTTAAAATATTCGCTTTAAATATTCCATTTTAATCCTTTAACCCTTTACCCAGATGGTAGAGGTGCAGGCTGCAAGCCGAGAGGTCCTCGGTTCGAATCCCACCTGCGGCAACCGCGTTGTGTCCTTGGGTAAGACACTTCACCCCCGTTGCCCACATAGGGGCACGGTGACGCTGTGTACTAAGGCGTACTGTACGTCGATGGTGCACCTGTCTTCAACCAATGCTAACCCTGCTTGTGTGGAGTTGGTATGTTGGGGAGCTGACAGTTGCTCGCCGTTGCTCGGTGGTTCTCTCCGGGTACTCCGGCTTCCTCCACCCGTAAAACTGTCACGGTCATGGTTAGCCATTGTGCAGAAATATGTGACCTCAAAACACCAATAAAAATAAAAAAAAACCTTTACCCAACGAATCGGCCGCATCCGCCCGCGTAATATGCAAATTGAGAAGTTGAAAAAATATTAGTTCCAACGAGGGGTCCCATGATATGGTTTTGTTGAAATTGTTTGGAAAATTTGAAAAAAATGATATTTGAAATAATAAATTTTGCTATCGTCTCCGTTGGGTAAAGGGTTAAATGGGGGCGCAATGGCTGAGTTGGCAGAGGTGCAGGCTGCAAGTCGAGCGGTCCTCACTCTGTCCTTGGGCAAGACACTTCACCCCATTGCCTACGTGGGTGCATGGTGGCGATGTGTACTAAAGCGTACTGCACATCGATGGTGAACCTGTATTCAACCAATGCTAACCCTGATTGTATGGAGTTAGTATGTGGGGAATCTGATAGTTGCTCACTGTTGCCCGGAGGTCCTCCTCCCCAGGTACTCTGGCTTCCTCCGCCCGTAAAACTATCCTGGTCATGGTAAACTAACTGTGCAGAAATATGTGAAATTAAACACCAATAAATAAATAATCCTTTAAAAAATGAGCTCATTCCAATGAAGGGTCATAAGCTATGTTTTTCAAGCAAAAATGAAAAAGTAATTAAAACTGAATAGACATTTCTGTGTATAAAGCTGACCGGTTTTTGCCGTTATGTTGGCTAAAGGGTTAAGAATCCCTTAGTTTGGAAAGCACACTGAAAAGATGTCCCATTCCACATAAAATTAAATGTTTCAGAAAAGAGAGCGAAAAACATTCTGTAGCCATGAGTTATATTAAAGATATTTTTTTACTCACATCGAAGTATTAAGAGGGTTAAAATCTGACCATACAAATATTCCATTTTATTACTTTGTAACTGTGATATGTGTTTCGAGAAAGCCACACACCACTCCATCCCAAAACCTCTCAATCCTGAGTTATGATTGAGAATAAATAGATTTTTAAAAAAAATGCTTTGAAAAGTGAAGGTTTCTCTCTCTCTTCAATGACTGAGACTGAAGTTTTCTAACATGATACAACATAAATATACTGTGCTGTTCAATGTAACAAAGAATTCTATCTCAGCTTTCTCTCTGGAGATTTCTGTTTTAGATAATGGTTACTGCTTCAGCTAACTCATTTCCCAGTAAATGTTGTAAACATATTTTTAACATCTAGAGCCCGAAGGCCCCACATGCCTCCAAATCATAGATGACCAAATACCAATGGCAGGCAGTCTATCAGTATACCAAAAAACATTGAGATAGGATTGATTGTATTTGGGTTATCATGTTGACAAACAGTGCATAGAAGACATTCTATGAATGTTATTAATTTATTGGGGTTTAATGACACTTCAACAGCTAGGCCCGCCTCGGGTCGTACAGTTTTTATGGATGGAGGAAACCAGAGAACACAGAGAACCACCAAACAACAAGCAACTGTCTGGATCCGCAACATGCTAACTCCACACAAGCAGGGTTAGTGCAAGTGTATCATTGGCATGCAGTATGTTTTAGTACACAACATCACTATGCCATTATGTGGGCAATGGGGGTGAAGTGTTTTTGCCCAAAGACACAAGGCAGTTGCCGCAGATAGGATTCGAACTGAGAACCTCACGGCTTGCAGCCTGCACCTCTAACTGCTTAGCCACCGTGCCCCTCTATGAATGTAATGGGAATACTTTAGAGGCTTATTTTGGGGATAAAATAGTTTTAAAGAAATAAGAAATAGGTTTTCAATGACAGTATTTATAGATATTCATTCAAAAATCAGTTAATTTTTTCCAAGAAACCAGATAAGGTATACATCTTCACAGTATTCAAAGGGACCAATCAAGGGAATGCACAAGTAGGTTCAAAAATATGATTTCCAGCAATTCTGGTAATAGCCCTCGTGACTCGTGTTTGACCTTGGCCCAAATTTTGAATCTCCATTGAGTGTCGACTCGTTGGTATTGGTCCCAGGTCCATACATCATACCGTGCTTGAAATATGAGCATGACCCACTTTCACGAATTTTGGCCACACCAACTTTTTATGTAAAAATGGATGTATGGACTTCAGGATTGCTTTAGAGAGTCAAAAAATGTGATTTCCAGCAATTCTGAAAAAATGCTCTCAATGACCACAAGTGACCTCCGTAACCTTGACCCACATTTTTGAACCTTCATCAAGTGTCAACTTATTTAGTGTTGGCCCCAGGTCTATGCATCACACCATCCTTGAGATATGAGCGTGACCCACTTTCAAAAATATTGGCCACGCCCACTTTTTTCATGAAAAAATGCACATCTGAATTTTGGGGAAGCATTTGGAGGTCAAAAAATGTGATTTCCAGCAATTATGAAAAATGCACTCATTGACCCCTGAGTGACCTCGGTGACCTTGACCAATATTCAGGAATGCTTTAGGGGGTCAAAAAATGTGATTTCTAGCAATTATGAAATATGCACTTAATGACCCCTAGGTGACCTCTGTGACCTTGACCCATATTTTGAATCTCCATCAAGTGTCGACTCATTTGGTGTTGGTCCCAGGTCCATACGTCATACCATGCTTGAGATATGAGCGTGACCCACTTTCAAAAATGTTGGCCATGCCCACTTTTTTTTACGTCAAAATGCATGTGTGTATGTCAGGAATGCTTTAGGGTGTCAACAAATGTGATTTCTAGCAATTATAAAGAATGCACTTAATGAACCCTAGGTGACCTCCATGACCTTGACCCATATTCTGAATCTCCATCGAGTGTCGACTCATTTGGTGTTGGTCCCAGGTCCATACGTCATACCATGCTTGAGATATGAGCGTGACCCACTTTCAAAAATTTTGGCCACGCCCACTTTTTTTTACGTCAAAATGCATGTGTGTACGTCAGGAATACTTTAGGGGGTCAAAAAATGTGATTTCCAGCAATTCTGAAAAATGCACTCAATGACCCCCAGATGACCTCCGTGACCTTGACCCATATTTTGAACCTCCATCGAATGTCGACTCATTTGGTGTTGGTCCCAGGTCTGTAGGTCATACCACGCCTGAGATATGGGCGTGACCCACTTTCAAAACACCCCTACAGACACCCCTGATACCCCAGGAATGTGAAAAATATTCAGTGCCGAAAACTTGTGGCTGTCTATCAGCATGCCATTTGGTGTTGATTCCAGGTCCATACGTCATACCATGCTTGAGATATGAGCGTGACCCACATTCAAAAATTTTGGCCACGCCCACTTTTTTCATGAAAAAATGCACATCTGAATTTTGGGGAAGCATTTGGAGGTCAAAAAATGTGATTTCCAGCAATTATGAAAAATGCACTCATTGACCCCTGAGTGACCTCGGTGACCTTGACCCATATTTTGAATCTCCATCGAGTGTCGACTCATTTGGTGTTGGTCCCAGGTCCATACATCATACCATGCTTGAGATATGAGCATGACCCACTTTCAAAAGTCACGCCCACTTTTTTTACGTCAAAATGCATGTGTGTATGTCAGGAATGCTTTAGGGTGTCAAAAAATGTGATTTCTAGCAATTATAAAAAATGCACTTAATGACCCCTAGGTGACCTCCATGACCTTGACCAATATTCTGAATCTCCATCGAGTTTCCACTCATTTGGTGTTGATCCCAGGTCCTTACGACATACCATGCTTGAGATATGAGCGTGACCCACTTTCAAAAATTTTGGCCACGCCCACTTTTTTTACATCAAAATACATGTGTGTACGTCAGGAATGCTTTAGGGGGTCAAAAAATGTGATTTCTAGCAATTATGAAAAATGCACTTAATGACCCCAAGTGACCTCCGTGACCTTGACCCATATTTTGAATCTCCATCGAGTGTCTACTCATTTGGTGTTGGTCCCAGGTCCATACGTCATACCATGCTTGAGATATGAGCGTTACCCACATTCAAAAATTTTGGCCATGCCCACTTTTTTTTACGTCAAAATGCATGTGTGTATGTCAGGAATGTTTTAGGGGGTCAAAAAATGTGATTTCTAGCAATTATGAAATATGCACTTAATGACCCCTAGGTGACCTCCGTGACCTTGACCCATATTTTGAATCTCCATCGAGTGTCGACTCATTTGGTGTTGGTCCCAGGTCCATACGTCATACCATGCCTGAGATATAAGCGTGACCCACTTTCAAAAATTTTGGCCACGCCCACTTTTTTTTACGTCAAAATGCATGTGTGTACGTCAGGAATACTTTAGGGGGTCAAAAAATGTGATTTCCAGCAATTCTGAAAAATGCACTCAATGACCCCCAGATGACCTCCGTGACCTTGACCCATATTTTGAACCTCCATCGAATGTCGACTCATTTGGTGTTAGTCCCAGGTCTGTAGGTCATACCACGCCTGAGATATGGGCGTGACCCACTTTCAAAACACCCCTGACACCCCAGGAATGTGAAAAATATTCAGTGCCGAGAACTTGTGGCTGTCTATCAGCATGCCAAAAATCAACGAGATGGGGCAATTCGTTTTCGAGTTATCTTGCGGACAAAAAAGTGATGAGAAGACAGAATACAGGAGAAGAAGAAGAAGAAGAAGAAGAAGAAGAAGAAAAGAAGAAGAAGAAGAAGAAGAAGAAGAAGAAGAAAAGAAGAAAAAGAAGAAGAAGAAAAAAAAAGAAAAAAAAGAAAAAGAAAAAGAAACCGTGCAAAAACAATAGTCTGTGTGTTTCACACAGACTAAAAAAAAAAAAAGAAAAAGAAACCGTGCAAAAACAATAGTCTGTGTGTTTCACACAGACTTACCAGTAGCAAAATTCACTGTAGAAAGAAAAAAACTAAATCTGCAAAGTATTATAGTTGCCGAGGTAAAAAGATAAGGAGTGTTGATAAATTTTTACCTATATGTTTTAGGTCAATCTCTTAACCCTCTGCACTCTGAAGACGAAAAAACAAAATTTCAAATTTTTCCCATAATGCATCTAGGAAGTTAACCAATTAAATCTTGTTTGACAGAGCTCATTGAGCTCTGTCAAACAATACTGAATTGGTTAAATCCCTAGATGTATTATGGGAAACATTTGAAATTTGAAATTATCATATTTTGACATCAGAGTTCAGAGGGTTAAGTGGCTCATTTCAGAGAAGGATTTCCGCTTAATCTGTGTCATTATGTCTGGTAGAAATGAGACCGATAATGTGATTTCCTATCAGACTTTAAACCTAAAATAATAAGAGGTTAAAATCAAGATATTACCACCATGTTTGGTATAAATTTTAAATATATAGAGGATATTCACGAAAATTTGATGAATACCGAAAATATCTCGTGAGTGGCTACAAAGAAATATGAGGATCTTCACGAGCGACGCATCAAATTTTCGTGAATTTTCTTTTTATTTAATGCTCTACGACTACAAACTCTCCAATTTGTGGCCTTTATTTGCCATTAAGGCGCAAAATTTATGTGCCGAACCGGCGTCCATACAAAAATTACAACAACCAAACTCCAACCATTGGAATGTGTGAATATCCGCACAAAAAGTAGTCCCGTCTTATTTCTCCCCTAACTTTACGATTTACCAAGGCTGGCGAATTGAAATAATCGCAATGTGTTTCGAAGAAATAGAACAATAACAAAAAACACCACTTTCTTATTTTCAATAACAAGACACGTCATTTTATTTTTTTTGAACTCAATGCACTGAAGACGTGTGAAGTTGAACTGAAGAAATTTGAAAGTGATTTCGGCTTTTCGCTGGAAGGTGAATGAGAAAGTCAAACTTTGAAACCGCTGATTTAATGAATTGATTTAGTCACTGTCACTATCAATTATTCGAATTCGTTTGTATTTGGGACTCTGGAATTCATTACTGATGTGCTGACTCGTTTAAAGTACATGTGATTCGTCATCCGAACCTACGATGAAATATCGATTTCTAAATATCATTTTGATATTTCGTTTTGCCGACCGACAGGGGAATATGACTTAATTTTTCAGCGTGAATTGATGCCTGAGCATTAAATAAAATCGCGTTTATTTGATATTTTCAAGACTAATAATTTACTTGTGGGTCTCATTATCTCCTGCTTTCTAAAATTGAGACCGTAAATTGGAAGTCGCGCTTTACATTAAAAGTGTTTAAAATAACCTCCCGTTCGTCTCTAAACTATGTGAAAAAGCCGCAATTGACCAACTAATGTTACATAGTGATATGTATGCTCCATTACCGGCCAACACGTCTGGATTCAGAAAATTTCACTAGACTAAAACGTCATTACTCAAGGTTCAGAATGACATCCTCCTTAATATGGAGTCTGGAAGGGTAACATTGCTTGTTCTTTTAGACCTTAGTGCTGCTTTTGACAATGTTTGTTATAAAACTCTGCTAGAGACAATGAATTCTGATTTTGGACTTAATGGTGTTGCTATCATCATACCTCAAGAATAGACAGCAGCGTGTATCAATCAACGGTAATCTGTCAAAAGACTTCCATCTTGAATGTGGAGTCCCATAGGGCAGTTGCCTTGGTCCTGTTCTGTTTCTGTTCTATTTTTCAAAAATGTTCACCATCATTGAATCTCGCCTGCCTGACGTCCATGGTTGTGCTGATGACACACAGGTCTATTTCTCTTTACGACCATCAATCAAGGATCAATGGAGAGCGGTGGCTTAGTAGGTAGAGGTGCAGGCTGCAAGCCGAGAGGTCCTCGGTTCGAATCCCACCTGCGGCAACCGCGTTGTGTCCTTGGGCAAGACACTTCATCTCCATTGCCCGCGTGGGGGCACGATGACGCCGTGTACTAAGGGGTCCTGCACGTCGATGGTACGCAAGTCTTCAACCAATCTAACCCTGCCTGTGCTGCAGTGCGGAGTTACGATGTTGGGGAGCTGGCAGCTGCTCGTCGTTGCTCGGTGGTTCTCTCCGGGTACTCCGGCTTCCTCCACCCGTAAAACTGTCACGGTCATGATTAGCCATTGTGCATAAATATGTGACCTTAAACACCAATAAATAAATAAATAAATAAATAAATAAATAATCAAGGATCAAACTAAAGCTTCGACTCTGGGTAACATAGCAATCACGTGCTACCATAGAAACCAAGATGGCGGCCTCCAGTACACAAAATGGACGGCGGAAACACGTATCACCCTAACAACACGCGCTGCGCATGCGCACTATGGACATACATGTTACAAATATGTGCGATAAGGCTTTCCGAGGTCTACAGAGTTATACAGATAAGACAGTTCCTCGCCAAAGACTCAACAGAAACCCTAGTTAATGCCTTTGTAACTTCACGTTTGGGTTATTGTAATGCCTTACTGTTCAACCTTCCACAATATTAGTACGCTCGCCTGTAGATAGTACTAAATGCATCAGCCCGAGTGGTATGTAGGGTATCACGATCTCAACACATCACTCCTGTTCTGAGGGATATGCACTGGCTGCCAGTCAAGTACAGAATAATTTTCCAAACTTTATTATTAGTTTTTAAGACAAAACAACATGTCACCAGCTTACTTAGAAAAACTCCTTAATACCAAGAATGTGTGTCAATACAACCTGAGGTCCGATGGTAAAATGCTGCTAGTAGTATAGCGCGTATGTTTGAGGGATGGTTTGGATGACCTCGGTGGATGACCTCGGAAGTGACGTCATGTCACGTGACCTAGTGGCGTCATGTTGTGTTGTCATGGTAACCCGCGTGAGCGGCCATCTTGTGACGTCATCCCTATAGTGATACGTGGTGTTAGTGCGCATGCGCATCGCGTGTTGTTAGGGTGATACGTGTTTCCGCCGTCCATTTTGTGTACTGGAGGCCGCCATCTTGGTTTCTATGGTAGCACGTGATTTCTATGTTACCCAATTTTTCTGCAATAAGACGGGGTATGTTCGGAGGGTGTGTTAGATTGTAGAAGAGTAAATCTAATTACCACAAACAACCCGACAATCCTTCCAAATCACCAAAATCCAACCCAACTTTTACTATTTCGAATTCTTCCCGAATTCTCGGCTTCTATCTATATATGCAATAGCTTTCGTCTATCTGGCCATGTTCCTTTGTTCTGGAGTATACTCCTGTAGCGTAGAAGAGCCTATTAGGTGGAACAGTTTACCTTATTATTACTATATTTAGCCATTTCTGGTCTATTCTTGTTAGTTCTGACCCTATTCCGTGTACTCTTGTTGTTTCATTTATCTAGATCATAACTAACCAATCAGATTGCTTGATTTCCCATAATCTCTATGCAGAGTTATCTCCCCTGTGTATAATAAAAGCCTATATCCAATGGCCATATCCCATGGAATCTCATTTTTGGGAAACGCCCGTGGCTATGGAATCCCTTTTTTGTCGTATGAGGTCATGAGGGCTATGTAAAAGCCCTCAATGAGTCCTCATTTATTATCCCTCATACCCTCATTGAATTTTGAGGTTATGAGGACCTTGAAAAATCCCTCAATGAGGTATAATTTACTGCGACTCTTAGCCTCATTTCAGTATTTAACAGGTATATCCTATGTAATCCCATTTTGGAAAACGCCTGTAACTGTGGAATCCCTTTTTGTCGTATGAGGCCATGAGGGTTATGTAAAAACCCTCAATGAGGCCTCATTTATTATCCCTCATAGCCTCATTGAATTTTGAGGTTATGCGGACCATTAAAAATCCCTCAATGAGGCATAATTTACTACGACTCTTAGCCTCATCTCGGTATTTGAGGATACCCATGGCGTGGTATTGTATTATTCGAGGATACCTATCGAGGATACCTTTTGGAGAATCCTTTTTTTTTGTCGTATGAGGCCATGAGGGCTATGTAAAAGCCCTCAATGAGGCCTCATTTATTATCCCTCATAGCCTCATTGAATTTTGAGGTTATGAGGACCATTAAAACTCCCTCAGTGAGGCATAATTTACTACGACTCTTAGCCTCATCTCGGTATTTGAGAATACCCATGGCCTGGTATTGTATTATTCGAGGATACCTATCGAGGATACCTTTTGGAGAATCCTTTTTTTTGTCGCATGAGACCATGAGGGCTATGTAAACGCCCTCAATGAGTCCTCATTTATTATCCCTCATAGCCTCATTGAATTTTGAGGTTATGAGGACCATTAAAAATCCCTCAATGAGGCATAATTTACTACGACTCTTAGCCTCATCTCGGAATTCGAGAATACCTAACATATTATTTGAGGATACTAGTTGGAATTTACATCCGGGTACTTCCTACTACATCCGGGTACTTCTGTTGGGAAAGGTATAAAAAGGGCGTTGGCACGAAAATACATACATTTATGTCCTGACCGTCGTCGAGTGAAGACATGTTACCAGTTCGATGCAGATACTGTTCCAAGTTATTTTCAAGATCGGATATTGCCAGAAGACGCCAGAAGAACCGTCATCGGCTCCACTGCAGATATGGTACGAAGATGTTTACCAGATCATTCAGTGCTCGTAGGCATGAGGAACATAACTGTCCAAGAAGAACAGAAGAGGAGAGAGATACTGGACTGACTGACCAGAATAAAGCACTTTTAGAATTTTTACGGGATGCTGACAAGGTGGAAATCGATGCCGTTCTACGCGCTGCTAATGAAGATTTGATTACCTGTTTATGTAAATGTGCTACCAACATTCTCGAAGATAAGATACCACTGAATTTAGCTGAATTTGATGACCTGCGAAAATACGAACATGTATTGAAGCTGCTAACAGATGGTGGAATTTCTCCAGATATAAAAAGATGTATACTACGAAAGAGTTGCTTTCTCTCGGCGCTTATCAACCCAGTCCTAGCTCTGAAAAAAGTATAAAAGGAGTGTTGGTGTGAAAATAAGTTCATTTGTTCTACGACCACCAAAGAGTTAAGTCATGAAAGTCCATTGCTGCAGATATTGCGAAAAGGCCTTTTCCAGATCAGACAACATGCACAGACACGAGAATGCTTACTGCCCTATGAGGAAATCGGAAACATCGAGCAACACTACAAGATTAGAAAGAAATCTAGATACACTGCGAATCCTATCTGATGCGGATCGATATGAAGCCAAGACTATGCTGAAGATGGCCAGTGATGATTTGATACAATGTATATGTGATTGTGCCTCAAACACCTTAACGGGCGCAGTACCTATAACCAAATCTGAGAGAGCTAAGCTGATTCCACACAAGTACGAAATAAGGAGAATTGCCTCACCAAAGACAGAACTATCTTATCGGAAAAGAAGACGGATCATACAGAAAGGAGGATTTTTAGGAAAGTTGATCAAACCCGTCACCAATGCTCTGTCCGATATCCTATAAAAGGGCCGTGCTCATAAGAAATTTGTTATTTGTAATCTGACCTTCGAAGAGAGCGGACACAATGCAATCCAGCTGTGCACCAAAAAATTGGTCAAGAGATTCTAATGAATCGTCGGAACTATCAGAAGATATGGAATATGAAGAAGAAGAAGAAGAAGACGTTTCTATGATGGGAGGTATCGTTCAAAGTGCCTTTGACAAATACCAAAACGATTTTGACAACATCCTGAACAAATATATCGAAGATGGAATGGATAGTGAAGATGCAGTTGAAACAGCATATAGAGCACTTCAAAAGAATTTTAGAGAAGCCATTAGTGAGAAATACATTCATACCCTTGTGTACATTCGAATTTTTGCAACGACTCAATTCACACGAAAATTCAAGAAAGTGCCAAGCGTCTTCCTGAAGAAGAGGATTTTGACTTTAAAGAATCCCAGAAATATGCCTTGGAAAAGCGAAGATTTCTGTTCGACAACCTTATGACAAACTACTCATTCCGGGTAGATGATTATGAAGAAGAAGAAGACGATTAGAAAAAAAGTATAAAAGGAGTGTTGGTATAAAAATAAATTCATTTCCGTTTTGAACGTCGAAGAGTGAAGATGTCTGTGTCAACAACGGTGCTCAGATTCAAAGATGACTTACATATACAGATCTTCAAGAATGATGCTGGATTAAAGCTGACATCCCAGGAACTGCCCCAAGTGATTCGTGTGGTAAATGCAGCCAAGAGAAAAAATCTAAACATGGATGCTGGTGGAAAGAAACAAAGATGTGTGGATACTGGTCGATCAGTAAACAAAAGAATAAAGACAGAAGAACTGACTCCCAATACAAACAAGAAAGAAGTTACTACTGCGAACAAAGTTTCTACAGAAACAACGAAAGATGTTTCCATTAAGAACGAAGTTACTACTGAAGACAAGAAAAAGATGCCAGCTCCCATAAAGAAAGACGTTTCCACTAAGAACGAAGTTTCTACTGAAGACAAGAAAAAGATGCCAGCTCCCATAAAGAATGAAGTTACTACTGAAGCCAGGAAGGATGTTTCCACTCAAACCACAAATGAAGTTACTACTAAGAAGACTGAAGTTACTACTATGAAACAGCTAGATAAAGAGGAACCCAAAGATGCCAGATAGGAAATTAAAGCAACCAACAAAGCCAAGTTATCAAATGAGAGAATGTGTTTTATCAAGAACCTAGCCATGCGATGGGAAGAGGCTCCAACCCACAAGAAGATGAAATGGTTAGCCCATTCAAGAAGAACTACAATGAGAAATGCCTTGAGACATTGAATTGTATACTTGAATAAAAATGAAATGTTATATATATTGTTGTTTGTTTTTTATCTACTACCCCAACAGAAGTACCCGGATGTAGTATGAAGTACCCAGATGTAAATTCCAACTAGTATCCTCAAATAATATAATGTCAGGTATTCTCGAATACCGAGATGAGGCTAAGAGTCGTAGTAAATTATGCCTCATTGAGGGATTTTTAATGGTCTTCATAACCTCAAAATTCAATGAGGCTATGAGGGATAATAAATGAGGACTCATTGAGGGCTTTTACATAGCCCTCATAGCCTCATACGACAAAAAAGGATTCTCCAAAAGGTATCCTCGATAGGTATCCTCGAATAATACAATACCAGGCCATGGGTATCCTCAAATACCGAGATGAGGCTAAGAGGCGTAGTAAATTATGCCTCAATAATGGATACGACAAAAAGGGATTCCACAGTCACAGGCGTTTTCCAAAATGGGATTCCATAGGATATACCTGTTAAATACTGAAATGAGGCTAAGAGTCGTACTAAATTATACCTCATTGAGGGATTTTTCAAGGTCCTCATAACCTCAAAATTCAATGAGGGTATGAGGTATAATAAATGAGGACTCATTGAGGGCTTTAACATAGCCCTCATGACCTCATACGACAAAAAAGGGATTCCATAGCCACGGGCGTTTCCCAAAAATGAGATTCCATGGGATATGGCCATTGGATATAGGCTTTTATTATACACAGTGGAGATAACTCTGCATAGAGATTATGGGAAATCAAGCAATCTGATTGGTTAGTTATGATCTAGATAAATGAAACAACAAGAGTACACGGAATAGGGTCAGAACTAACCAGAATAGACCAGAAATTGCTAAATATAGTAATAATAAGGTAAACTGTTCCACCTAATAGGCTCTTCTACGCTACTGGAGTATACTCCAGAACAAAGGAACATGGCCAGATAGACGAAAGCTATTGCATATATAGATAGAAGCAGAGAATTCGGGAAGAATTCGAAATAGTAAAAGTTGGGGTGGATTTTGGTGATTTGGAAGGATTGTCGGGTTGTTTGCGGTAATTAGATTTACTCTTCTACAATCGAACACACCCTCCGAACATACCCCTCTTATTGCAGAAAAATTGGGTAACATAGCAATCACGTGCTACCATAGAAACCAAGATGGCGGCCTCCAGTACACAAAATGGACGACGGAAACACGTATCACCCTAACAACACGCGATGCGCATGCGCACTAACACCACGTATGACTATGGGGATGACGTCACAACATGGCGGCTCACGCGGGCTATCATGACAACACAACATGGCGCCACTAGGTCACGTGACATGACGTCACTTCCGAGGTCATCCACCGATGTCATCCAAACCATCCCTCAAACATACGAGCTATACTACTGCTGCTACATGTTCCGAAACATAGATGTAAGACATTTGGAGATAGGTCATTCTCATTTGCTGCCCCTCACTTGTGGAATAATTTACTAGAACACCTAAAAAGACTGTCAAATGTCAACCTTTTCAAGAAAGATCACAAAACATACCTGTTTCAAAAAGCCTATAAGTGATGTTCTGGACTGTAAGATACTGTATATATCCCGTTTGTGTATTTGCGCGAGCTCAGTAACATGCACAGCGCCTTAGAATATGGTTCTGTATCTTCTGAACTATGAACTACAGTTTTGGAGCTATATAAATACAGATTATCATGATAATGTGCATGTCCTGTGATTTGTATCAGATTCGGGGTGGTGTCCAGAATGGGATCTCAACGAGCCGGCTTTGCCGGTGAGTTGTGATCCCATTTTTGGACACCACCGAAAAATGGTGTAATTGTTTCTGCCTTTTTGGAACAAACAATGTATAGTCTGTATATAATACCCGTTATTTAAAATATCGATTTATCGAATTACTGTTGGGGTTCTGACAATCTTTTTAATTTTAATATTTTCTGTTGGTCGGCGTCCTGGGTCTCCTCCGGGAAAATTTAAAAGACTCAATGCTCTTAGAGGTTTTTTGGGGCCATTAAATGAACTGTAGGTTTGTATTCACCCTGCCACATTTTTTAGTGGGAAGGTAGGTGGCGTCATTTACCTGTTTTAAGACAGTTTGAACATGACCACTGAATATCATTTTACTGTCTATTTGCCTCTCTGTAGTCCTCTATTAGCGAACATTACGTGTACAGCACCCATATGAGACTGGTCAATAAATACCCCAGTTATTGATGCTAAATTTAGATTAGTGCTGTCTATTTATGGAGGAACTATTTATGAGTGGGCGTGTACAATTAATTACTTATCTTCATTGACAACAGAGCAACAATAACAGGAACATTGGCTTTGATATATTTTATTTCATTCAAGTGTTCTAACTTTTAACGAGCAATAAACTGTAGAAACATAATACACTGCACATAGATATTAACATAAATAAGTTTGTTTTTTGCGCATTGATATTTACATAAATGAGTTGTCATTTTTTAATCTTTTAACTTCATTTGGTTTCCTATAACTAACATTGCAGTACGTTCAACGTGGATTGAAACAAAAACGCCACCGCGGTGTGTTCTCCTCCGTGGAGTTCCAGTGGACCGCAGTGTTTGATCAGTGGAAGACAGTTTTCAAAACACTGTGACCCACCGTGGTCACGAGCGTTAACGATTAGTTTAATTGCTTTTGTATGTCAGTTTCTCTGCTGATTAATAAATACTGTCTTGTGACGTCAACTGGCAAGACAACTGCGTTTGTTACTGGTAGTAGATAATATATTTTAAATTAAAATTGGAATTTGGAGGAGGCAGACGGCGACTATTGCTCCGGTTTGAAATTGTAAATTGGGAATAGAACAGTCAGTTCCATTTGGTTAAGTACAAAGTCCTCGTCACTTTCGAAACTAAACTGTTGTGTTTACGCGATCGATTTGATCGAGGAAATAAATAAATCAGACTTGAGAAAAACAAATAATATTCGCGAAGTTCCCAATTTCACATTTTGTTTACAGCTGTAGGCCAACACGTGATGAACCGTGTTTTTCTTGGGTGGGAAGTGGGGGCGAAAAAGCCTCTTGCGCCACGAAAGCGCCCACGGCGCACGGCTAATGATCGAAGTGATACCAGTCCACGACATTGAGTCAACTCGACCAGCACATCCTCTTTCTCGGGCAACGCAATTAAAGATTCTTATAAAAAGGATATAATAAAAAGAAAATATAGTGTTTTTGAATGGATACCAAAAAGTATCTCACTCGAGACTGAAACTAATGATTATTTCACAGGGGGGTGGGGGGGGGGGGGCTGGGAGGGGGGGGGGGTTGACGGGAGATATTTGCATACAGAAATAAATATCCTTCATCCAATTCTGTAGGGGTTTGTACATACTTTTATACTCTTTGCATTTGCGGATTTTTCAACGTTCCTCTACATTGTTGTTATTTGTATTATCAATTGAAATAGCTAAGCCTGTGTGTATTTAAAAATACGTGGGTGAATACAAGGGAGATGCCGAATTAAAATATCGGCGAATGTGCCATTCTAAGAGAGAGTACGCTTCAGTGGGAAAGAGATAGAGAGAGACAGATATACGTGATGAGGGGGGGGGGGAGTAAGAAAAAGTGAAAGAAAATTAGTACACGAAATTATACGCAAGTGCATGTGGGCGTATGTCTGCATATTACTCTCTGTGTGTTTGTGTGTGTGTGTGTGGGGGGGGGGGGGGGGGGGGGGGGTCCGCAAGGGTGTGTATTTTGGTGTGCGTGCATGTGTTTTGGTTTTTCGGGTTTGGGTTTTTTGTTGTTTTTTTTTTGTTTTTTATGAACTACTGTAAAAAAAGACCTACATCAGATGAAAATGTGTCTCATAAGCCTCCATAGGCTGGATTTCATATAAATATTTTGAAAATACTCTACATGTATGAATATTATGCATGTGTATTGAAATGTGACACTTAAATAAAATATTATTCTACGGCTACTACATAAAAGTAGTCGGGATTGAAGTGATTAATTAGGTACAGTAGATTAAACTACCACTTGCACAAGGTGTGAAATGACATTTGAGTGGTGCGACAAAGCACAGAGCTATCCTTCAAACCAACATCTGTTTTAACACCTCTGCACATGACAAGCTTGAGAAAAAATAAGAGACAAATCAATATTTTCAATTACTTTTTATTAATTCAGTAATCATAATTATAACCATATGTAAATAAAATTACTAAAAAAATAATATTTTTTTTATTTCCAATAATGACATGCCGATCGACAAGCCAGACCACCATACATCGTAACCCTAGCTCAAACATGCCCCGAAATTTCGTATTATAATTTTTTTTGTTTTGTCCCCCACACGTGTCTTGAAACCCCAAAAATTAAAATAGGTCTTTCAGACAGGAGATTTTAGTTCCTCTATCGGAGATTTTCTGACGCCACCCCTGATTTTTGCGTGCAGCCAGCACATCAAAAATTTCAGTGTCTTGGCAGTGTAAGATTCAGTCATCCATACCACTCCTAAATGGTGAAGTAAATAGCCCTCCCCATCCCGAAACGAGGCAATTGGGCCCCAGACTCCCATAAACCCATACGCACAAATAGGCCTATATCATTGATTGCTTGCCCACCCCCCCCTCCACTACCCTCCCCCCCCCCCCCCATCTTGGCCAGTTTTCCTTGCTAGTGCATGCAGGTGCTTCAATATATGGATTCCGAAGCGTCCCAGGGCCACCACAAGCATTCCTTTTTCGTTAATGTAGTTTATTTATGTTAATTCCACTCTCAACATTTACATTTTAACATTCCACTCTGAATTTAACTTTTAAAATCGTAAATCGGATTCCCTTCCTCCCCAACTCACAATTTATTCAAAATTCAGTACCAGTAACATGATTCTTCTCCCCGTCAATAGCTACAGTTAGGTAAAAGACCGTCGGGGAAATGTCCAGATATTGTACTGGTCAAGTTATATTTTTTTCAACTGACATCCATGATTTCAGTACGGTATAATATTTATTTTTTCGTAATTCCTCTAGTTCTGAATCGATTTTGATGAACAACATTCCGAATCGCAATAGCTTTCAATAACTTTTTCAAATATTGAACTATCTTTTTAATATTTCAAGTAAAAGTAAAAGTAATATTTCACTGACTGTGAAAAAATTTGATCTAATTAAGAGCTGGTGACTGAGAGATCAAAAGATAAACCGACGTCAGCCGAACATCCCATCACACAGTTTGACATATTCATGCGAGATTAAAAACACGATTCAAACTCCATATTTTGATCGTTTTTTCTGCCATATTAATACTTTTTATTATCAAAAAACATGTATGGAGCATACGTATTCAATTTATACTTAAGTGATACTTAAGTGCAATACCTAACAATCACTAAATAACAATGAACTGAAACTATTTTTAGTGGAAGAATAAACCTGATTACCGCACTTGCAAAAAACACAAGTTAATTATAGACAAATTGAAGTCACGTGGTGGGGTTTTGAGACCCCCACCTCGTAGTGTAAGTAGTGGGGTCTCAATTTCTGTGTTCATATGGGCAGCGTACACGACATGGGCTTGAGAAGCCACCGTAAAAACAACTCGACAGTCATTATGAAGGGGGTACAGTTATTAAAATAAAGCCCGTCGGTTTAAATTGAAAATCTGTTTTAATTCAAACAATGACGAGACTAGAAATGATCAAACTCCTATGAATAAATAAATATCCTCCCAATATGTCGATTAAAACAAACGCCGCGCCTTCGTGTAATGACATTAACCCTTTACCTCACATGAAAAACAGACGACACTTGAATAAGAAATTCTTGAATAACTAATTTTTTTCAATTTTTTGTCTCAAAAACATAGGTTATGACCCCTCATTGGAACGAGCTCGACGAGATTGTTCCAATGAGGGGTCATAACCTATGTTTTTGAGACAAAAAAAAAGAAAATTAATTGGCGATTTTTGAGAATAACGCTGGCCGGTTTTTGCCGTTACGTTGGGTAAAGGTTAAAAAAAAACACCATGGCAAACTTTAATGGAATAAAATCAACATGGCAAACTTTAATTGAATTAAAAGTAGATAATCATAGCAAAATTGCTATTAAAACAACGCCGACACAAGTAATTATCAAATTCCTCTTATAAAAAATAATAATGCGGTACTCTATTAAATCAGAGTGCCGAATCGACCAACCTCCAGGTGCCGAATCGTCCAACCCCCAAGTGTCGAATCATCCAATGCAGGTGTCGAATCTTCCAAATATCCGGTGTCGGATCGTCTTGGTGCCGAATCGTCCAGATACCGTCCATTTTCCAAACTATACAAAGTGTTGACTGGCATCGAGTTTCTCCCCTTTGAATATGTTTGAATACTTGTAAAATTATAGGTATTTGATGATTTTTTAACCCTCTTGCCAATCAAAATGCATATGTGTGCGCTGGTAAAATGTGACACTATACTATACTAAAATTCGCACGCACTCTGTGTGAGTGCAAATTTCGGTACAGTATAGTGCCCTATTTCATAACCCCCCCCCCCCCCCCCCCCCACACACACACGCACTTTCAAAAACGTTCCGCCGCCTTTAATTGCAGGTATTTGTTCATCAATACGGCACGAGCGCGTGAAAGGATAGATGGCATGAATGTCGTATTGACAAACGCATTCATACATCCTGGCAGTCTATGTTTATTACACGCCTCTATGACATCGAATCCATTAATTTAGAAAATCAAACATCACGCATTGAAAATTTCAAACTTTAAAAGTCTTTGTTATTTTTCCAATTGGCATTCGATTTATCGGCTGTCATCGCAGATTCCGAATTGATCTGGGAGCAAAATGCGACGTTTCGATTGGCCGATTATGAAAATAGGCAGAGTTTAGTTCTTTTGGTGGATCCATGACGTCAGGTGGAAAATAATCTGTCAATGAAAATCCGCAAGAAACACATGTTCTGTACGGATTTGTAAACATGGAAATGGAGGAAAAGTAATAGGTGTATGATAAAAGCATAAAAAGTTATTAAAATATTTTGTCTGTTACACAAAATGCGTTCGTTACACTATGATGAAAGTTTTTACTTACAATCTGTTGAATTCCCCCCCCCCCCCCCCCCTAATACAAGCTAAGCGTCTGAACGGATACAAATGAGTATCAGCCACAATATGCACAGAACGACACCAGCGTGTGAATGGGTTAATCGATTTGGCACGAGTGCCCGCACGGAAGGATAAAACGAGATGCCACAGGCCTCGAGTTTCATCCTTCCATGATGGCACAAGTGTCATATCGATTAACCCATTCACACGCGTGTGTCGTTCTATGTTTATTACATGCCTTCACATCTGTAAAAACAATTATTAGAAGCACGCCCAGCAATTCATTTGACAGCTATCAACAACAAGAACATATTTTATCGCCAACTAAATTTGCGAGGGGAACCCATGTTACTGTTTCGTCCCCTGAGTTCCAATGTGTTCTATGTGCCTACTGGCACATAGAACACACTGGAACTCACGGGACGATTTTCAGCTAACGCTAGTGATACAAGCTAAAACATGTAAACTGATACAAATTTGTATCAGCCACAATAACATCTGCGAGCACATATGATCATTCGATTCAGAAAAACATTTTTTTAGCAGAACTTATCAAAAAATGATTACACATGTCGAGGCCACCGTTTATGGTAACAGTAATTACATGATAAATAATTCACCAATTCAACGAAAGAAATTAGACTAAATAATTTTTTAGTCATTATGATATTTTTATATAGATCTACCATTAGACCCACACGAGGCTTCAAGATTCGATTCGGATTTGAATCATTCATGAGATTTGATTCGATTCGAATCCATTGACTGGCATTCGAAATTTCGAATCCATGGCGCAGTTTTGTAATAGTTATTACTACGATCTTTATTGTTGAATTCTCTCCAATACAGTTGTCAAAAATTAATATACAACCGTAATATAATAACCAGATAAAAAAAAAACATTTTTGTTTGTCTTGATAGAATTGTAATCTGTCCTCGTTGAGCCGGCGACTGTTATCTTTAAATCGACACAGAATTACAATATAATAATAAAAGCAAATGTAATTCACAATTCCTTCTGTTGGAACTCACATGCCTTTACGCGTTACTCAATTTATTTACATTAATGTTACGTCATGACATGAACAGGTGCTCACACGCCGTGACTATTAATTGAAAGCCCCATAGAATCTGACTAATCCAAAATACGAAAGTTAAAATGGCGGAAATTTGTTCTCTTTTCGATACACGAGATGTTGACAAAAATACGTATGTAAAGAATGTCCGACGCGATCGTGTTCTGTTTGCTGCATCAATATAATGGGAGCGAGAATGTGCAGTTAAATTACTTATCACTTTGTTGCGATGTGTTCCAGTTGGATTGATAATAATTATTGATTGCATAACACTCACATGCTTGTAAACGTATCAACCATCTTATAATGTAGGGTCCTGCGAATATTCGAGATTCGATTCGATATCGATACCATACGTATGCTTCGAGATCGATCCCGAATCAGTCTCAGGATTCGATTTTTTCGAATATCTCGTACTGACTTCAATTTGTTACATTTCCACCAAAAATAGGATAAAATTGTCATTAGAAAATTCATTCATGTAGGCTCAATTCCTATTTATTTGCGTAATTGACAATGTTTAATTGTTAGGTAAGGTGTGAATTTGGCCCAGAACATTATCCATAGTTTTGGTTTTTGAAGGCTTAACTTGTTACTATTCACGTTCTTAAGAACGTGAATAGTAACAAGTTAGGCCTTCAAAAACTAAAACTATGGACAATAGGCCTAGCTGTTTCAGCGACGGTGCTACAGAGAATATTCAGTTATTGGTGTTTAAGGTGTTCACTCCGTCGCGTAAGGGTCATCACAGTGTTCCGTAACTTCCGTTTCATGCAATATGAAATAACTTGTCTTTTAAGATTCGATTCGGGATTAGATTCGATGTCGATATCAGAGACACGATTCGATTCGAGATTCGATTCGAAAAGAAATTTGTGATTCGCAGATCCCTATTATAATGATATATTTACACTGGCACTCCCAATATTACATTCGTTTTTCGTTGCCGTCACAAAAAAATTGTGCAGTTCGCTGACTTTACTAGGTATTTAACATCATGTCGGCTTCGATTTGGATTCGAATCGTCCTTAAGATTCAATTCGGTATTCGATTCGAGGCAAAAATTAGGATTTGCAGGGGCCTACCTACCATGCGTTAAAGCTGAAAATTAAAACAAAGAAACACTCAGCTGAAACACTGCTTTTAACTTCAGCGGCTCTAGTACAAAGTAGAATAATGAATTGAGATGACGTCTTGCATAGCGCAAGAAGATAATACTATGACGATCCATTCATAAAAATAAACTCATAGACACGGAACGATTGTCAAAATATATGCGCTCAAGACAAGAAAAAGATGAATATTGTATTACCACCAAGCAGGTTTTCGAGATGGTAAGATACATTTGTCATCACGAGTGTGTGTTGATCGAGAAACTTGTATCAAGCCTAGATGGTATTCCTAAACGTATCGCGACTCACCCTAAAGGGCTTGCTACGATATGTAATATGAACACCATCTCGGCTTGATACAAATTTCTCGATCAGCACAGTGATAATAACATGTATTATTACTTTCCAAGGTGTGATTTACTGGGATTTCCGGGTTTGATTATAAACGATAACTTCACAAGTGAATTATGCAATCAACAGTTGCTTTGCCGTGGGTGTAATGCGGACTTCATTGTTTTTTGTTTTTTTAACCCTTTACCTAACATGAAAAGCAGACGACACTTGCAAAAAAAATTCTTGACTAACTATTATTTTCATTTTTTGTCTCAAAAACATAGGTTATGACCCCTCATTGGAACGAGCTCGAAACCTCCCTCATTGGAACGAGCTCGAAACCTATGTTTTAGAGACAAAAAATGAAAAAAAAATGAAAAGTAATTGGCGATTGTTGAGAATAGCGCTGGCCGGTTTTGGCCGTTACGTTAGGTAAAGGGTTAAATAATATAATTATCGTTAATAATGACAAGTAATAAACAGAGTAATCGCTTGATTGGATTGGTTACGTGAAATAATAACCAGTCCAGCCAAACGATTACTCTCTATTTTATCAGGCCTTAACATTCGTCCCGATTCACGAGAATGGGGGTTTAGTTCTTAATTTCGAGAGTACTGTTACACCCTTGTGATTGTAACCAGCACATATTCTATAGTGAGACAGCGTGGTGGCTCAGTGGTTACGACATTGGACTTCAAACCGGAAGGTCCATGGATCGATCCCCGCCAGGGGTAACTACGTTGTGTCCTTGGGCAAGGCACTTCATCCCGATTGCCCACGAGGGGTCACGGTGGCGCTGTGTACTAAGGCGCACTGCATGTCGATGGCGCACTTGTCTTCAACCAGTGCTAGCCCTGCTTATGCGGGGTTGGTACGTTGGGGAGTCTGGCAGTTGCTCGCCGTTGCTCGGTGGTTCTCTCCGGGTACTCCGTCTTACTCCACCCGTAAGGCTGTCGACACGAAGTGACCCTGGCTGTTAAGAGAGTCGTTTTCGAGAGCCAGGATTAAGTGCCTTCTTGACTAAGGACACAACGCAGTTGCTGCAGGTGGGATTCGAACTGAGGACCTTTCGGCTTGCAGACTGCATCTCTACCTACTGAGCTACCTTCGGAGTACTAAATATAGGCCTAAGACTCGAGAGTTTGAACCTTGAGGACATTTGTGGAGAGGATGGCTAATCTGAATGAAAGTGTCAATGAGACTGTAGCTTGACTTGATTGTGTGTAGTGTTTGATGAAAATGATAATGTTCTGTACCCTACATACTATGTTTTCAACAAGAATAATTTGAAGTGTAGACTGTACTAAATAACAGAGGCCTGGAATGATGTGGCCCTCACAGTTAACGTATGTCAACCAAAGTTACCAGGTTACAGTAAAATCATTTCAAAACGAGTAATCCTACCAAGTTATAATTAAATCCCTTCATAAATATGACTAGAAGGCTTTGCTAAAAAAATCAAGGTTGACCGATCGCGACCAAAATAGGACAGTCTCACCTGCATATCATACTGAGTTATCCTGCCAAGGTTCAATGAAATCCCTTCATAAACACAACCAAAAGGCAGTTCTAAAGAAATCTGGGTCACATGCCAAAGCAGCGGTAACGGTTGACCGATCATGACAAAAATAAGACAGTCTCATCTAGACATTTTACTGAGTTATCCTACTAAGTTACAGTGAAATCGCTTCATAAATATGAACTTTAGACTGTGCTAAACAAATCTAGATCACGTGCCTATTTTGTTGAATGGGCATTATTTGCAAGTAATTGCCTAAAGAAAATGAACAGACGCCATTGTCCAATAAAAATATAATTAATAATATAAATTTAAAAAATAGCAACAACGTATACATATTCTTGATGAAGGATTCTACATGTACAGTGGAATCCTGTTAATTGAATAGCCACTTGGCCAATGAAAATTATTCAATTAACAGGAGTATTCAATTAACAGGGATTGAGTCACTTTCCTGTATTCTAGAGATAAACTTAGCATTTATTTTATTATATCTTGTTTGACAGAGCTCCATGAGCTCTGTCAAACAAGATATAATAGATTAAATGTCTGTATTGGAAGTACTGAGGCCGAATAGGTCTATAAACAAAGGAAAACTGGGGAGAGTCAGGGTAATTTCCCGACAGGTTACAAGATTTTTTATTCAATTAACAGGAGTTTACTCTATAACCTATATTCAATTAACAGGTCAAATTTGTACTGTAGGTATGGTAAATGGTTTTGTGTTGAGAAATGATATTCAATTAACAGGGTTATTCAGTTAACAGATATCCAATTAAGTGGGCTCCACTGTACTTGTTGAGAAAAAATGAACTATATGTGCAATATATTTCTTATTAGTCCCTGCAAGTTTCTGAGAATTCCATGGGTTTTAAAGCGCCACGTTTGAGTTGAGCATAAACTGCATAAAGGCAGTCGAATATCTGAAAATGCTTGACAGGCAGAGTGATCTCCCTTTTGTTTATTCATCTTTCCAAATGTCGGCACACGATAACCGCTCCACGTGAAACAAATCTGAATTTATTTTGCAACAGTTAATTTTTTTTCCATAAAATTTCAACTCAATTTTTTAATAATAAATAAAATTACTTTGTTTTTTAGGGTGTGTATATTTTGTATGGTTTTAGAGAATATGTATCGAAGAGCAGGCTGTATCACCTTCTCCAGGATTATTTATTGCAGCATCGCTTTATGTATGATGTGAGTATTTTAATATCACGTTGATGTTTTAATAAATCCGCTACCTAGCCATACCCAAATGAAGGCGATTAGTAATAAAAAGTCACTTTATATATGGGTTAGGCGACACTCCTTGAATAGTTGGTAACAAGAGGGTACCTTCATAAAAGAAACTTATGGATTTTGTAAGAAAGGTATTATTTATTTATTTATTTATTTATTTATTTATTTATTTATTTATTTATTGGTGTTTAAGGTCACATATTTCTGCACAGTGGCTAACCATGACCGTGACAGTTTTACGGGTGGAGGAAGCCGGAGTACCCGTAGAGAAGCACCGAGCTTCGGCGAGCAACTGTCAGCTCCCCAACATACCAACTCCACACAAGCAGGGTTAGCATTGATTGAAGACAGGTGCACCGTCGACGTGCA
Source organism: Pictodentalium vernedei (assembly GCA_031216915.1). Taxonomy (NCBI): domain Eukaryota; kingdom Metazoa; phylum Mollusca; class Scaphopoda; order Dentaliida; family Dentaliidae; genus Pictodentalium; species Pictodentalium vernedei. Next base: position 502,868,444 of record CM062293.1, read on the forward strand.
GTACGCCTTAGTACACGACGTCACCGTGCCCCCACATGGGCAATGGGGGTGAAGTGTCTTGCCCAAGGACACAACGCGGTTGCAGCAGGTGGGATTCGAACCACCGAGGACCCCTCAGCTTGCAGCCTGCACCTCTACCAAATGAGCCACCGCGCCCCCGTAAGAAAGGTATACAAAAGTTAAGTATCAACCTCGAAGGCACCCCGCCTCTATGTGCATATCCCGGTTTTTAAGCCCCATGACATTGACCTTTGCCTAAAAACAATAGGTGTTCAAATCTTTCCATGTACTAAATGTACCCGATGTACCAGATTTTTTGGCCTTAACCCTTTACCTAACATGAAAAGCAGACGACACTTGCAAAAAAAATTCTTCAATAACTAATTTTTTGTCTCCAAAACATAGGTTATGACCCCTCATTGGAACGAGCTCGTTCCAATGAGGGGTCATAACCTATGCTTTGGAGACAAAAAATGAACAAATCATGAAAATTAATTGCCGATTTTTGAGAACAGCACTGGCCGGTTTTGGCATTTGCAGTGGATAAAGGGTTAACCAAGGTTTCTTTTTTATATTGTAGCAACAGATTTATGAGAGATCCAGAGCGCCATACTACCCGACAACATGGGGGTGGCACATACCAAGGCCGCATGCCAATACATCAAGTGACGATAGCAAAGTTCAAAATTACGACACCTTTCAGCGTGATCTTTCAAGGACAGTAGAAAGTTTTAGACGCTCATCTAATCGTCCATCAGCATCGCATATGTAACAATACAGAACATTAATCTTTTTTTTCTTCTTTCTTTTTGTTTGTGTTTTTTTGTGAATATATATAACGAGCAGTTTGCATCAGCAAGCATGCTTCATCTAGATTTATTTATTTCAGGCCTGGCCGTTTGAGGAGAGCTATTGCTCCCACTCTCCTTGGCTCCCCTCAAATCATATTGGGGAGGGCCATAATTGCCCTCCTTAAACTGTAATGGCTCTCCTCAAACTTTCAATTCCCTTATTAAAAATAGGCCGATGAAATCGTCAGATGTGTACCCATACGCGCAATTAGTAGAAAGCTGTATGACGGAGGGCCACCACGGATGCTGACATAATGTACACCATACAAGGTATGGGTACATATAGAAATGGATTGGAGGAGTGTATGTTTGATGGATAAAGGGTTAATATCTCCGGATCAAATTATCAGATTTACATAAAAAACTATACGGCACAGCACATCAGTAACCTGTATAAATATATAAAGTAACATGACAATCGGATTGATATTTTTTGAGTTATCTCATGCCAAAGGGATTGGAGGAATTTTCAGTTTGAAGGATAAAGGGGGTTAATATCTCCGGATCAAATTATCAGATTTACACCCAAAACTATACAGCTCAGCACATCAGTAAGCTGAACACAATTATAAAGTAACTTGACAATCCAAGCAACATTTTTCAAGTTATCGAATGCGAAAGGGATTGGAGGAATTTTCAATTTGAAGGATAAAGGGTTAATATCTCAGGATTAAATTATCAGATTTACACCAAAAACTATACAGCTCGGCACATCAGTAACCTGAACACACATATAAAGTAACTTGACAATCCAAGCAATATTTTTCAAGTTATCGAATGCCAAAGGGATTGGAGGAATTTTCAATTTGAAGGATAAAGGGTTAATATCTCAGGATCAAAATAACAGATTTACACCAAAAACGATACAGCTCGGCATATCAGTAACCTGAACACAAATATAAAGTAACTAGACAATCCGAGCAATATTTTTCAAGTTATCGAATGCCAAAAAGATTGGAGGAATTTTCAATTTGAAGGATAAAGGGTTAATATCTCAGGATCAAATTATCCGATTTACACCAAAAACTATACCGATCGGCACATCAGTAACCTGAACACAAATCTAAAGTAACTTGACAATCCAAGCAATATTTTTCAAAATATCGAATGCCAAAGGGATTGGAGGAATTTTCAATTTGAAGGACAAAGGGTTAATATCTCAGGATTACATTATCAGATTTACACCAAAAACTACACAGCTCGGCACATCAGTAACCAGAACACAAATATAAAGTAACGTGACAATCCAAGCAATATTTTTTAAGTTATCGAATGCCAAAGGGATTGGAGAAATTATCAATTTGAAGGATAAAGGGTTAATATCTCAGGATCAAAAGAACAGATTTCCACCAAAAACTATACAGCTCGACACATCAGTAACCTGAACACAAATATAAAGTAACTTGACAACCCAAGCAATATTTTTCAAGTTGTCGAATGCCAAAAGAGATTGGAGGAATTTTCAATTTGAAGGATAAAGGGTTAATATCTCGGGATCAAATAATGAGATTTACACCAAAAACTATACAGCTCGGCAAATCAGTAACCTGAACACAAATGTATAGTAACTAGACAATCCAAGCAATATTTTTCAAGTTATCGAATGCCAAAGGGATTGGAGGAATTTTCAATTTGAAGGATAAAGGGTTAATATCTCGGGATCAAATTATCCGACTTACACCAAAAACTATACAGCTCGGCACATCAGTAACCTGAACACAAATATAAAGTAACTTGACAATCCAAGCCATATTTTTCAAGTTATCGAATGACAAAGAAATGGATACGGACGCCGGACGGACAGACGGACGGACAAAGGATGGACGGACGACGGATGGTCACCCCGGATGCTGGCATTATGTGTACCATACATAATATGGGTACACATAAAAACCGTGTATAATTAATATAAGTGTGGAATAGCTCCCCTGAAACAGATTTAGGGGAGCCGTAGCGGCTCCCCTGAATTTTTCAAAAGGCCAGGCCTGTTTATTTATTTATTTATTTATTTATTTATTTATTTATTTATTTATTTATTTATTGCTGTTTAAGGTCACAAATCTCTGCACAATGGCTAATCATGACCGCAACATGGATATAATAAAGTCAAGTTTAGCCAATTGTTTAAACAAATGTTGCCCATTTTAGAGGACTGGGTCCTATTTTGCCAGTTACTGAGCTTGTTTACCACAGTAAGCATGCACTGCATCACTCCCAGGATTTCCAAAGGGAGCCACTTTCTCCAATACTAATCAATGGACTGCACAAATCGCCACCCCCCCCCACCCCACCCCACCCTCCATATTAAAATTTTAGTTCAATGGATAGTTTACCCTTGTCTTTTCAGAAAAGCACATTTAACCCTTAACCGAACATGGAAAGCTGACGACACTTGCAACAAAAATTCTTGAATAACCAATTTTTTTCATTTTTTTGTCTCAAAAACATAGGTTATGACCCCTCTTTGGAACGAGCTCATCGAGCTCATTCCAACGAGGGGTCATAACCTATGTTTTTGACACAAAAATGAAAACATAATGAAAATTGATTGTCGATTTTTGAGAATAGGACTGGCCGGTTTTGACCGTTACGTTAGGTTAAAGGGTTAAGGCGTGCCTTGATGATGTAGGAATATTAGTTAGCCAGGACTTGAGCCATCACAGTCGGAGTAAATCAGGTTTAACACCCCCTATCGGTCAGCTTCCTGACACTTTCTGTAACCAACTCAAAGAGACGATGACATCTTGATTTAATATTCAGTTCAACTATTTCTTGAATGACTGAAAAATGTTTGAAAAAAAGCTTGTTCCAATGAGGGGGTCATATATCATGTTTTTAAGACCAAATATGTAAAAACAATTCAATTTTGTAAATAACACTGGCCAGTTGGGGCCATTACATTAGGTCAATGGTGGTGTGGGGGGTGGAGAAGGGGGTAGTGTGGGTTACACACCCTGTCAAGGTGTTCTATCTGGTGCCCCTGTCAGGGAGATCTAGAGACCTGGCAGGGAAATGCTCTTATTGTAGGCTTGTCAAAAGGATACCCTACACCTTCCACCCCACCCACGTGAGGAGGCACATGGCCCCTTGTCAAGGAAATTCTGGTGCCATCACTGCATTAGATAAAGGGTTGATTGTAAAATAATTGATAATATAGTAAATAATTAAGCACCATGCTAAAAAAATATAGCATGATGCCTAAATAATATAGCATGATGCCTAAATAATATAGCATGATGCCTAAATAATATAGCATGATGCCTAAATAATATAGCGTGATGCCTAAATAATATAGCATGATGTCTAAATAATATAGCATGATGCCTAAATAATATAGCATGATGCCTAAATAATATAGCCTGATGTCTAAATAATATAGCATGATGCCTAAATAATATAGCATGATGCCTAAATAATATAGCATGATGTCTAAATAATATAGCGTGATGTCTAAATAATATAGCGTGATGCCTAAATAATATAGCGTGATGTCTAAATAATATAGCGTGATGTCTAAATAATATAGCATGATGCCTAAATAATATAGCGTGATGTCTAAATAATATAGCATGATGCCTAAATAATATAGCATGATGTCTAAATAATATAGCGTGATGTCTAAATAATATAGCATGATGCCTAAATAATATAGCGTGATGTCTAAATAATATAGCATGATGCCTAAATTAGGGCTGTCACGATTAATCAATTAATCGACTGTTGATCGGTCACGGCGAAATAGATTAGTATTTTTCGTTGTCGAATAATCGGTAAATTGTATCCCGTTTTAGACGTTTAATAATTAAAAGAAAATTTGATGAAAAAACTATTGTTTCTAAAGGTAAAGAGTTAAGAACATCGATGTTAAACCCCAAGACGCTGTTGGAAGCAATAGTCTTCCAGGTACATTCATCAAAGCTTTGATGTTCTGAACTTTTGAACCGCCAGTGTAATAATCAAGACCGGTCGGCAGTTGCGAAGTTCGCAACTGCCGACCGGTCTTGATAATAACACTGACAGTTCAAAAGGATCGTCTTCGTTGTTTCCTTGAGGTAGGTCAACTGACTTGAACTTCATTTTTATCGACTTCAAAGAGAGGGAGAGGAGGTGGGGGGGGGGGGGGTGGGGGTGGGGGTCATTTAGGTACGATTAGTCGTCGATTATTTGCGACGATTAATCGATTCCTAAATTAAAAAATCGTGACAGCCCTAGCCTAAATAATATAGCATGATGCCTAAATAATATAGCATGATGCCTAAATAATATAGCATGATGTCTAAATCATGATGCCTAAATAATATAGCATGATGCCTAAATAATATAGCATGATGCCTAAATAACATAGCATGATGCCTATATAATATAGCATGATGCCTAAATAATATAGCATGATGCCTAAATAATATAGCATGATGCCTAAATAATATAGCGTGATGTCTAAATAATATAGCATGATGCCTAAATAATATAGCATGACGCCTAAATAATATAGTGTGATGCCTAAATAATATAGCATGATGCCTAAATAATATAGCATGATGCCTAAATAATATAGCGTGATGCCTAAATAATATAGCGTGATGCCTAAATAATATAGCGTGATGCCTAAATAATATAGCGTGATGCCTAAATAATATAGCGTGATGCCTAAATAATATAGCGTGATGTCTAAATAATATAGCATGATGCCTAAATAATATAGCGTGATGCTTAATTATTTAGGCAGCTTTCATGAAATCATCCCAAACAATATAGCATCATGCTTAATTTTTTAGAGTGTCATGCTAAAATACAATGTTTGGCCCTCCCATACACGGACCTGATTTCAGCATCATGCTATATTATTTATGCAGCATTCGTGAAATCATACCAAAAAATACAGCATCATGCTTAAATAATTAGGCATCATGCTCAATTAAAGTGCATGATCCTCCCGTAATTCAGCATCATGCTAAATTAATTCAGCATCATGCTATATTATTTTAGCATGATACTTAATTATTTAAGCATCATGCTTAATTCATTGCTTAATTCATTGATTTATGATCCTGTTCGTACGTCATAATAAATCAACAACAACACTTCAACAGGGGCGCCGGAACGGCCCAAACATTTGCGCGACCATAACACTCAGATCTCGAAGGGATCCGGTCGCTTTCGAAGAGAGTCTGGGGAGGTTCTCCCCCAGGAACATTTGGATTTCCGGAGGCTCTGAAGGCACTCTGAGCTCCAAAATGCTGGAACATTTCAACAGGAAAATGAGTATTTTTTGTTGGTAAAATACTAACCTCAATTCCACTGTGTTTTTTTCGAATTGTTGCCATCGATTATGTGGGGAGAAAAAAAAATGACAGTGCATGCAGTTCGTCTTTACTGGGTTATTCGCCTTGGTCAACACAGTCCAGACCTTTCACCAATCGAGCACGTCTGGGATATGCTTGGCAGACAACGCCAAGAGACCCCTACCAATGTCCAGGAACTCGCCACTGCACTGCAGGAAGAATGGAATAACATCAGTCAAGCTGATATTGGACGTTTGGTGAGGAGTATGCACGTCGGATCCGCGATTGTCTCGCGAACCGAGGCGGATTTACAAGGTATTGAGGTCTTGGAATGAATGTGGTAAATTCTCTGACTGACCGTCCATGTCTTCTACAGCTCAGTGCGTGGAATGTCTGCATGTCAGACACCAAACTATCGCTGAAATCATTCACCACATGTCACAGTGCAATGCCTCGACTGTCTTTATGATGAAAATATAAATATATTTCTTCAAATATCACATTTTTATCAAATATTCCCTACTTTATTTGAATTGTATAGTAAACAGACAGTTAACCCTTCACCTAAGGGGTTTATACTGGGATTACCGAGCTACTGGGTTGTACATAGTAAACTGACAGTAAACCCGTCACCTCCAGGGGTTCCTACGGGGATAATTGAGCTCCTGGGATACACATAGTAAACTGACACCCACACAGTTTCATATTGGGATTACCGAGCTACTGGGTTACACGTAGTGTAAACTGACTGTTTACCATTCACCTACAGGGGTTCATACTGGGATTACTGAGCTACTTGGTTACACATAGTAAACTGACAGTGAACCGTTCACATCCAGAGGTTCGTATTGGGATTACCGAGCTACTGGGTTACACATCGTAAACTGACAGTAAACCCTTCACCCCCAGGGGTTCATACTGGGGTTACCGAGCTACTGGGTTATACATAGTAAACTGACAGTAAACCCTTCATCTGCAGGGGTTAATACTGGGATTACTGAGTTACTGGATTATACATAGTAAACTGGCAGTAAACCCTTCACCTTCGGGGGTTCGTACTGGGATTACAGAGCTACTGGGTTATAAATAGTAAACTGACAGTAAACGCTTCATCTGCAGGGGTTCATACTGGGATTACTGAGTTACTGGATTATACATAGTAAACTGACAGTAAACCCTTCAACTCCGGAGGTTCGTACTGGGATTACCGAGCTACTGGGTTATACATAGTAAACTGACTGTTAACCCTTCACCTCCGGGGGTTCGTACTGGGATTACCGAGCTACTGGGTTATACATAGTAAACTGACTGTTAACTCTTCACCTCCAGGAGGTTCATACTGGTATTATCTAGATACTGGGTTACACGGAGTCAACTGTCTGTTCATCCTTCGCCTACAGGGGTTCATACTGGGATTATCCGTCTACTGGGTTATACATAGTAAACTGACTGTTAACCCTTCACCATCGTGGGTTCATGCTGGTATTACCGAGTTACTGGGTTATTCATAGTAAACTGACAGTAAACCATTCACCTAGAAGGCTTCACACTGGTATTATCGAGCTACTGGGTTACACGTAGTGAACTGACTGTTAACCCTTCCCCTACAGGGGTTCATATTGGTATTACCGAGCTAGTGAGTTACACATAGTAAACTGACAGTAAGCCCTTCACCTACAGGGGTTCATACTGGGTTTACCGAGCTACTGAGTTACACATAGTAAACTGACAGTAAACCCTTCATCTCTAGGGGTTCACACTGGGTTTACCGAGCTACTGGGTTTAATAGTAAACTGGCAGTAAACCCTTCGCCTCCATGGGTTTTTCCTGGGATTACAGAGCTACTGGGTTATACATAGTAAACAGACAGTAAACCCTTCACGTCCCGGGGTTCATACTTTGATTACTGAGTTACTGGGTTACACAGAGTAAACTGAAGCAATCCGTTCACCTCCAGGGGTTCATACTGTGATCATGGAACTACTCGGTTACACATAGTAAACTGACAGTAAACCCTGCACCTCCAGGGGTTCATATTGTTTTACCGAGCTACTGGGTTATACATAGTAAACTGACAGTGAACCCTTCACCTACAGGGATTCATACTGGGATAACTGAGCTACTCGGTTATATCTAGTAAACTGGGTTTACCAACAAGCTACTGGGTTATTATGCATAGTACACTAACAGTAAACCCTTCACCTCCAAGAGTTCATACTGGGATGACCGAGCTACTGGGTTACACATAGTAAACTGACAGTAAACCCTTCACCTCCAGGGGTTCATACTGGGATTATCGAGCTACTGGGTTACACATAGTAAACTGACTGTTAACCCGTCACCTCCTGGGGGTCATGCTGGGATTACTTAGCTACTGGGTTAGAAAATTGACTGTTAACCCTTCACCTCCAGGGCTTCATACTGGAATTACCGAGCTACGGGGTTACACATAGTAAAATGACAGTAAGCCATTCACGTACAGGGGTTCATACTGGGTTTACTGAGCCACTGGGTTACACATAGTAAACAGACAGTAAACCGTTCATCTCCAGGGCTTCACACTGGGTTTACCGAGCTACTGGGTTACACATAGTAAACTGGCAGTAAACCCTTCACCTCCATGGGTTTTTACTGGGATTACTGAGCTACTGGGTTATACATAGTAAACTGACAGTAAACCCTTCACGTCCCGGGGTTCGTACTTTGATTACTGAGTTACTGGTTTACACAGAGTACACTGAAGCAATCCGTTCACCTCCAGGTGTTCATACTGTGATTACCGAACTACTGGGTTACATATAGTAAACTGACAGTAAACCCTTCACCCCCATTGGTTCATACAGGGATTTCCGAGCTACTGGTTTATACAGTAAACTGAGAGTAAACCCTTCACCTCCACGTGTTCATACTGGGATTACCGAGCTACTGGGTTACACATAGTAAACTGACAGTAAACCCTTCATCTCCAGTGGTCCATACTATGATTACCGAGCTACTGGTTTATATAGTAAAGTGACAGTAAACCCTTCACCTCCCGGGGTTCATACTGGGGTTACTGAACTACTGGGTTACACATAGTAAACGGCTGACAGTAAACCCTTCACCTCCAGGGGTTCGTACTGGGATAAATAATATTATACTGGGATTACAAACAAGCTACTGGGTTATACATAGTAAACTGACAGTCAACCTTTCAACTCCAGGGGATCATATTGGGATTACCGAGCTACTGGGCTACACATGGTAAACTGACAGTGAACACATCATCTTGGGGGGTTAATACTGGGATTACTGAGCTACTGGGTTACACAGTAAACTGACAGTAAACGATTCACCTCTCACTCGGATTACCGAGCTACTGGGTTACACCTAGTAAACTGACAGTAAACCCTTCACCTCAAGGGATTCATACTGGAGTTACCGAGCTACTGGGCTACACATTGTAAACGGACTGTTAACCCTTTACAAATAGTGGGTCATATTGGTGTTACCGAGCTACTGGGCTACACATGGTAAACTGACAGTGAACCCATCATCTCCAGGGGGTTAATACAGGGATTACCGAGCTACTGGGCTACACATGGTAAACGGACTGTTAACCCTTAAAACAAGGGGAGGGGTCATATTGGGATTACCGAGCTACTGGGTTACACCTAGTAAACTGACAGTAAGCCCTTCACCTCCAGGGATTCATACTGGGGTTACCGAGCTACTGAGATACACGTAGTGAACTGACAGTAAACTCTTCACCTACAGGAGTTCATACTGGGATTACCGAGCTACTGGGTTGCACATAGTAAACTGACAGTAAACCCGTCACCTCCAAGGGGTCATGCTGGCATTACTGAGCTACTGGGTTAAAAAACTGACTTTTAGCCCATCACCTCAAGGGCTTCATATTGGGATTACCGAGCTACGGGGTTACACATAGTAAACTGACTGTTAACCCATTACCCAGGCGGTCATACCTGGATTACCGAGCTACTGGGTTATACAGTGAACCGTTCACATCCAGAGGTTCGTATTGGGATTACCGAGCTACTGGGTTACACATCGTAAACTGACAGTAAACCCTTCACCCCCAGGGGTTCATACTGGGGTTACCGAGCTACTGGGTTATACATAGTAAACTGACATTAAACCCTTCATCCCCAGCGGTTCATACTGGGATTACCGAGTTACTGGGTTATATAACTGAGAGTAAACCCTTCACGTCCAGGGGTTCATACTGGGATTTCCGAGCTATTGGGTTGCACATAACAGACAGACAATAAACCCTTCATCTCCAGGGGTCCATACTGTGATTACCGAGCTACTGGGTTATATAGTAAAGTGACAGTAAACCCTTTACCTCCAGGGGTTCATACCGGGATTACCGAGCTACATGGTTACACATAGTAAACTGACGGTAAACCCTTCATCTACAGGGGTTCATACTGTGATTACCGAGCTACAGGGTTATATAGTAAACTGACAGTAAACCCTTCATCGAAGGGGTTCACACAGGGATTACCGAGCTACTGGCCTATATAGTAAACTGACAGTTAGCACGTTACCTACAGGGGTTCATACTGGGATTACTGGGCTACGTGTTATACATAGTACACTGACAGTAAACCCTTCACCTACAGGGGTTCATACTGGGATTACTGAGCTACTGGTTACACATAGTAAACTGACAGTAGTAAACCCTTCACTCCCAGGGTTCATACTGGGACTACTGGGTTACAAATAGTAAACTGCTGACAGTAAACCCTTCACCGCCAGGGGTTCGTACTGGGATAACCGAGCTACTGAGATACACTTAGTAAATTGACAGTAAACCCTTCACCTACAGGAGTTTATACTGGGATTACTGAGCTACTGGGTTACACGTAGTAAACTGACCGTTAACCCTTCACCTCCTGCGGGTCATACTGGGATTACTGAGCCACTGGGTTACACGTAGTAAACTGACTGTTAACCCTTCACCTCCAGGTGTTCATACTGGGATTACTGAGCTACTGGGTTACACATTGTAAACGGACTGTTAAACCCTTTACAAACATGGGGTCATATTGGGATTACCGAGCTACTGGGCTACATATGGTAAACTGACAGTGAACCCATTACAAACGAGGTTAACACTGGGATTACCGAGCTACTGGGTTATACATAGCAAACTGACAGTAAACCCTTCATCTCCAGGGGTTCATACTCGGATTACTGAGCTACTGGGTTACACACAGTACACTGACAGTAAACCCTTCACCTACAGGGGTTCATACTGAGGTACTGGATTACACATCGTAAACGGACTGTTAACCCTTTACAAGCAGGGGTCATATTGGGATTACCGAGCTACTGGGCTACACATGGTAAACTGACAGTGAACCTATCATCCCCGGGGTTAATACTGGGATTGCCGAGCCACTGTGTCACACACGGTAAACGGATTGTTAACCCTTTACAAACAAGGGGTCATACTGGGGTTACCGAGCTACTGAGATACACGTAGTAAACTGACAGTAAACCCCTCACCTACAGGAGTTCATACTGGGATTACTGAGGTACTGGGTTACACGTAGTAAACTGACAGTAAACCCTTCACTTACAGGAGTTCATACAGGGGTTACTGAACTACTGGGCTTACATAGCAAACTGACAGTAAACCCTTCATCCCCAGGGGTTCATACTGGGATTACCGAGCTACTGTGTTACACATTGTAAACTGGCAGTAATCCCTTCATCTCCAGGGGTTTATACTGGGATTACTGAGCTACTGTGTTATGTATAGCAAACTGACAGTAAATCCTTCACTTCCAGGGGTTCATACAGGGGTTACTGCGCTACTGGGTTATACATAGCAAACTGACATTAAGCCCTTCATTTCCAGGGGTTCATAGTGGGATTGTCGAGCTACTGTATTACACATAGTAAACTGGCAGTATACCCTTCATTTCCCGGGGTTTATGCTGGGTTTACCGAGCTACTGGGTTAGTAAACTGACAGTAAACTTTTAACCTCCAGGGGGTTCATAATTTTATTACTGAGCTACTAGTAAACTGGCAGTATACCCTTCATCTCCAGGGTTTTATACTGGTTTTATGAGCTACTGGGTTATATAGTAAACTGACAATAAACCCTTCACCTCTAGGGGCCATACTGGGTTTACTGAGCTACTGGGTTATACATATTAAACTGACTGCTAACCCTTCACCTAAAGGGGTTCATACTGGGATTACACAGCCACTGGGTTATACACAGTAAACTGACAATAAACCCGTCACCTCTAGGGGTTCATACTGGGATTACAGAGCTACTGGGTTATACATAGTAAAGTGGGTTTACTAATAAGCTATTGGGTTATACATAGTGAACTGAAAGTTAACCCTTCACCAATAGGGAGTTCACACTGGTATTACCGAGCTACTGGGTTACACGTAGTAAACTGACAGTGAACCCTTCACCCCCAGGAGTTCATACTGGGATTACCGAGCTACTGACTTACACATATCAAACTGACCGTAAACCCGTAATCTCCAGGGTTCACACTGGGATTACTTAGCTAGTGGGTTATATATAGAAAACTGACAGTAAACCCTTCACCTACTGGGGGGGGGGGGGGGGGCGGGGCGCGGTGGCTCAGTTGGTAGAGGTGCAGGCTGCAAGCCGAGAGGTCCTCGGTTCGAATCCCACCTGCGGCAATCGCGTTGTGTCCTTGGGCAAGACACTTCACCCCCATTGCCCACGTAGGGGCGCGGTGGCATTGTGTACTAAGGCGTACTGCACGTCGATTGTGCACTTGTCTTCAACCAATGCTAACCCTGTTTGTGTGGAGTTGGTATGTTGGGGAGGCTCGTTGTTGCTCGATGGTTCTCTCCGGGTACTCCGGCTTCCTCCACCCGTAAAGCTGTCATGGTCATCATTAGCCATTGTGCAGAAATATGTGACCTTAAACACCAATAAATAAATAAATTCAATTAACGGGACTTCAGCTGTATGCAATTAACAGGTCAATTTGTACTAAAGGTATGTAAAATGGTGTACATAAAATCACTCAAAATCATTCTAAACTCATTTTAAAGTAAAAAAATAGAAAATAAACAAAAATTCGCCCAATGAACCTCAACCACCATATGGGGGGTCAACCGAGTGAACAACTTTTTTTCTCATAGGGTGCTCAAATATGAACACAAGGACGTGAATGAACAAACTTGAATTTGCTCCCCCAAAAGATGCTGTAATACCAAGTGTCAAACAAGAAATACAGTACTGTCGCCGTGCATTGGCCACTTCCCACGGGTGGGCAATATTTCCACGGGCGCAATATTAGATTCCAAACACTAACTATAGGAATAATCATCAAAAATTTAATTAATGAAGCACCGGGAACTGTTTGTTTGTTTGTTTGTTGGTGTTTAACGTCACATATTTATGCACTATGGCTAATCGTGACACAACATGGAGATGAAGTCAAGTTTAGTCAATCGTTGATCAACATGTTGCCCATTTTAGAGGACTTTCACCCCAAGCATTGGTGACTGGGTCCTATTTTACTAGTAAAGCGGAACTGGTTTACCACAGTAAACAAGTGCTGCTTACTTCCCGGGGTTCCCACGGGGAGAAGCACCGGGAACAACCCGGTGCTTCATAAATTAAAATTAAAATTTTGGTGATGATGATTTGTATTACCTGCTAAACGCATGCGTGGACATCACTACCCACGCATGGATTACGACCAGTCCACGGCCACTGTACTGTAATGAAGTCATTCAACAAAGTTGAAATAACTTTCAATGATCATTAACCTTTTTCTTTTCTCTTTGTTTTTCGTCAGACCCTAATTTGAGGCGGCGCTTCACCTTAACCCACACTCACGAATTTGGACACCAGACCTTATATTTCGACGAAGAACCGAGAATCGATTCACGCAACAAACCAGCGAGAATCCATGTAGATTCTCGCTGCATCTCCTATTAGATTCGCGTGCAAGGAATTGGGCCAATTAACCCTTTACCTCACATACTGGCAGCAATTTAACCAATAGAAGCCAAACATGACCTGACATATCCAGCTACTTTGTCAATAAAATGGAACAAATTCTAATGACATCCATATATGTAAAATATTATTGATAAACTTTATTTATTTAAGAAAAATTCAGCTGATGTTTTAAAAATTAAAAAGCTGAAGTTATCAGTATACAACAGGGGTTTAACCTTGGTGGCTTCATGAGATCCTGGGACACTCATTGACATCACTGCCCATGCGTCGATTACAACCAGTCCATGGCGACTGTACTGTATTAACAGGATCCGATGGAAGCCCCCCGAATATGACCCGAAAAAGATAAGGCATAAAAGTGACCAAACAAGATTAGTCATCAAAATTTAAGAGAAAATAGATTGTGTACAATTCGGCAAATACTTTTTCGTTTTTGTGTTTGTCGTGACAGGTGAACGGCGTGTGACCTTGAGATTATAACCTTGGGGCAAGATCATGATGCACATGCAAGTCTTGAGCAAGCGCTGCATGGAGTGTGTACAAGACCTATCCACTAAAACATTTTTCAAGGACCGGGCAAAGATAGAACAGATTCACGGTCTGTGTCTTTAACCTATCGTCAAGGTCGTGACACATCCTCGAGTCATGAGCATGTAATGTATAACGTTTGAACAGGATCTGCCCATTGAATCAATTTTGATGAACTGGACAAAATTAGAACGGATGAATGAACTGTGACCTTGCAGTTATGACCTTGGGTAAAGATCAAAATACACCCTTAAGTCATAAGCAATCACTGGGCAAAGTATTAGCAAGATCAGTTCATTGCATAATTTATTATGGAATGGACAAAGTTAGAAAGGACAAACATGTGAATGGTCTGTAACATTGACCTTGGGACTATGATGATTGGTCAAGGATGTGACACACCTTTTAGTCATAAGCAATCATTGTGTGAAGTGTGAATAAGATTGGTTTGTTGAATAATGTTTTATGGACCGGACATGGTTCGAGTGTACAAGCATCTGAAAGGTCTGTGACACTGATGCTATGACCTGGGTCATGGTCAGGACACATTCCTCAGTCATAAGACATCATTTTGTGAAGCTTGAAGAAGACTGGTCCATTGAATATTTTATGTATCAGACAAAGTTAGAATGGAGGAAGTTGTCAAACAAATAGTTTGTGACCTTGATCTAGGGATCTGCGAATCACAAATTTCTTTTCGAATCGGATCTCGAATCGAATCGTGTCTCTGATATCGACATCGAATCGAATCTTAAAAGACAAGTTATTTCATATTGCATCAAACGGAAGTTACGGAAAACTGTGATGACCCTTACGAGACGGAGTGAACACCTTAAACACCAATAACTAAATATTCTCCGTAGCACCGTCGCTGAAACAGCTAGGCCTATTGTCCATAGTTTTAGTTTTTGAAGGCCTAACTTGTTACTATTCACGTTCTTAAGAACGTGAATAGTAACAAGTTAAGCCTTCAAAAACCAAAAATGTTCTGGGCCAAATTCACACCTTACCTAACAATTAAACATTGTCAGTTACTCAAATAAATAGGAATTGAGCCTACATGAATGAATTTTCTAATGACAGTTTTATCCTATTTTTGTTGGAAATGTAACAAATTGAAGTCAGTACGAGAGATTCGAAAAAATCGAATCCTGAGACTGATTCAGGATCGATCTCGAAGCATACGTATGGTATCGATATCGAATCGAATCTCGAATATTCGCAGGACCCTACCTTGATCTTGGAGATGTGACCTTGGGTCAAGGTCATGACACACCCTTGAGTCATGAAAAAATCACTGTGTGATGTATGAACAAGATGAGTTCATCGAATATTCGTTTATCAACAGGACGGAGTTAGAACGCACCCTTGAGTCATAAAAAATCACTGCGTGAAGTATGAACAAGATGAGTCGTTTATCAACGGGACAGAGTTAGAATAGAGAAAGGACTACACAAAGGACCTGTGATCTCGGAGATATGGCCTTTGGTAAAGGTCACGACATACCCTTTAGTCATAAGCAATCATTGTGTGCAATATCAACAAGATCAGTCCGAAAAATAATTTGTTTATGGACTGGACAAGATGAACCAGGAATTGAAATCTGCCCTCACCCAACAAGGTAGTGAACCAAATATTAAAAGATTCTGAAGAAGAATTTTAAAGAGTATTCCTCATACTTCTACATGTTACAATTCAGGCTCCATGTGGACCCTTAACTGGTTGAGGGCTAGATTATTTTTGGTGGTCTGAATTTGTCATTCAAAACTTGTTGTTTTTTGGCAAATTATTGGAGAGTGCCCACAGGCACTCTCCAATAATTTGTAATAAAACAAATTTATATAAACAAAATATTATTTGTGTTTGACTGAATATGAAATATAAGCAAGTGAAGTGTGGGCTTTTACTCTGGTATCCTCATTTTTGAAAGCCCTGATAGTGCCTTCTAGCACTCAACCAGTTAAATATCAATCCAGAGACTTGAACGAAAGTAAATTTGATCTTGAAGATTCTGCTGAATACCAAGTATCAGAAGATTCTGACTGGTGGCTCTTAATAAGAGAATTTTTTAAAGAATTTTCCCCATGTTGCTCCATGTTAAAATTGGGACTCCCATAAGGACCCAAATATGATCATAGAGCTTTTATTTAAATGAACATGAATCTGAGCTCATAACTATATACAATACTAGATATCGAAATAAGTTTTTAAAGAATATTCCTGACATATTGCACTGAATTAAAATTGGGATTACCGTAGGGAGCCCACATATAAACCCAGGGACTTGTTTCAAACAAATGTTAATCTCATCTCAATACGGATGTTGTATAACAAATATCAAAAAACAAAATCTGGCTGGCAGATCTGAAGCAGAAGAATTTAAAAGGAATTCCTCGTATTCTACTAAGTTAGAAATGTGGGCTTTCATTGGAAGCCCACATATGAACCCAGAGACTTGATTGAACCCCAGCACACTGATAGTCCGACAGAATGTTTCTTTAATGACTCTGTTTTTCTCTTGTTATTACTATAAATTTAACCAATTATATCTTGTTTGACAGAGCTCGCTGAGCTCTGTCAAACAAGTTATATTTGGTGGAATCAAACAGGATAATGGGAAATATTTGCTGCTATATTGAACCCCAGCACACTGATAGTCCGACAGAATGTTTCTTTAATGACACTGTTTTTCTCTTGTTATTACTATAAATTTAACTAATTATATCTTGTTTGACAGAGCTCGCTGAGCTCTGTCAAACAAGTTATATTTGGTTAAATCAAACAGGATTATGGGAAATATTTGCTGCTGAAAACTTTTCCATTTTGACATCAGTGTGCAGAGGGTTAAACTAACTTGGACCTGATCCTCATAAAGTTGCTCAGTACCAAGTAGATCTGGAGAACAATTTTAAAGAGAACTTCTCATATTGCAGCAAGGTGAAATATGAACCGAGGGATCTGATCTGAATGAACTTAACACTGACCCAGCAGAGGATACTGTGTAAATAACAAAATATTTTGATTGGAGGATCTGAGGAACTTTTCTTTTTTAATGCATTTTCCTAATATTACTAAGGTTAAAATTCAAACTCTTGAATGGAGCCCACATATGAAACCTAGGACTTGAATTAAACAAACTTGAATTTCCCTGCATGAAGATGCTGCATCCTCTATATACAAGCCCGGAAATAAGCAGACTGTCATCTGCAGAATGAGGTCCCCTCAAGGTGAATTTAATTATGCTACCATGCACAACAGGATAGCATTAGTAAATTTACCCGCTCTGAACTTCAATCTGTATCAAGGTCTCAGACCTAAGTAGAAACAGGCACCCAAAGGATAAATTGGGGGATTCAGCCCACAATATGGGATAGCATCAGCAAATTCACCCTCTCGGGACATCATTCTTCAAATAACAGATTGCTTATTTCCAGGCATGCCTATATATAGGCATATTTATTTATTTAATGGTGTTTAAGGTCGCATACTTATGTACAGTGGCTAATCGTGACCATGACAGTTTCACGGATGGAGGAAGCCAGAGTACCAGCAGAACCATCGACAAGCAACTGTTAGCTCCTCAACATTCTCTGTTGAAGCGCCGCTCAAGCAGACTTACGGCGGTTGAAGACATGTGCACCATTGACGTACAGTACCCCTGTTACACGGCGCCATCGTGCCCCCATGTAGGCAACCGGGATAAAGTGCATTGCCCAAGGTCACAACGCGGGTCATCCTGGACGGGGATCGAACTCTGGACCTCCAGCATAGAAGTCCAACAGTCTACCGCTGAGTCACCGGCCTACATATATATAAATATTCTGGCTGGTAGAACTGAAAAAGATTTTCCAAAGACGTTTTTAAAGAATATTCCTCACATTGCACCAAGTTGAAATTCAGGCTCATATAGAGAGCCCAAATATTGGCAAAAACTTCAATCTGACTCTCGTAAGGAAGCTGTATTCCAAATATCCGACAATTCTGACTGATAGATCTGAATAAGGTAAGATTACAGATAGTGCACACAAGTTGAAATTTACACAAGAAGTCCATATAATATGGAATCGGGGGCTCGATTTGATCAGAATTGAATCTGCCTCCCACCCCCACAAGGATGCTGTATACCAAATATCAGAAGATTATGTAAAATTGATGTGCAGTATGCCTTAGCACACAGTGCCACTGTGCCCCCCCCCCCCCTCTCATGACGGCAATTGGGATTAAGTGCTTTGCCCATGGATGCTACGCAGTTACCTCTGGTGGGAATCGAACCATGGACCTTTTGGTTTGAAGTTCAAAGCCATAACCACTGAGCTACCATGCTCCCACCGTGGCGGATGCAGCCGTTTCGTTAGGTAAAGGGTTATAAAAACCAAAAGTTCTGCATTCAACCACCATAAATGTTTATTTCACTCTAGAATCCCCGTGGAAACCCCGGGTAGCGTAGCAGTGCTTGTTTACTGTGATAACCTATTTTTACTTGTAAAATAGTACCCGGTCACCAATTCCTGGGGTAGAAGTTCTTTTAACCCTTTGAACCCTAGCGGTCGTTTTTCCGACCAGGAACATGATACGTCATAATTTCATTAAATAGGATGGATGCCAAGTGCATGTGCGTTGTAGATCAATCAATATTTTCAACGTGCAGCCCCAAGGCTGCACGTTGAAAATATTAATTGGTCTACCCCTAAATAATGAACATGGACTCTTCCAGTTGCTGTCATTGAACTAATATGGAAGATACCACCAGGGTTCAATGGGTTAAAATAGGCAACATGGGTATAAACAGTTGCCAGGGCTTCAATGTGGATAAATGTTACTCTGGATGCAATACTGCTGATTATCAACCAATCTCAGAAAGAGATGATCTGTGGACCTTTTGAAGCAAATGTTGAGACTTTATTTTCCAGAATATTAATTTTGAAGGTGGGAGGATATCCAGAGCACAATATCCATTCCCGATGAGTAACGTGACCTGGATATTGATATTCATCAGGTATGGATATTGATTTACAGATCACATTGGAAAGGAAAGAGGTACTAAACATGTTCACTGCAGAGATTTAGTACAGTTAAAACTAGAAGTCCTGTCACGAACTGTGCGCTTATCTAGGCTTAATTGCGCGTAGGAATTGCGCGCAATTGCCATATCGAATGGCATCCAAAGCACGGCAGGTTCTCCTGGTCACTCATAGCAAACACAGGCAATGTTTCTGCCAATGGACCTCCGGGTTACCCGGAGGTCCGTTGGCTGAAACATTGCTTGTGCACAGGCCATATGTACAGAATTTGATAGCCTTACTATGGTCATAACGCGTAGATCAACGTGCTATTTACGCACATTTCATGACAGGACTTCTAGTTTTAACTGTAGGTAAACTAACATCCACTGGCTAACTTTAGGCATGACACAGGATTAGTTGGCAGGCTACAATATTACCCACTCCATGAATACATACACAAATAGTGTAAAAATGTTTCACAGGGTGCTGGAACTAATGGAACTGCTTGTACAGGATTGAGGATGGTTTTTTAAGTGAATTCCAAAAATGAAAACATATTCTATTATCAATTAATAGCTTGTTTGGATGAAATTAGATAAAAAGCATTTGATAGAATCCATTTCCTTCTTTTGCACATTTTTACATTTGTTGTACATAGTATGACGTGGGTGAGGGGGAAGGGGGAGATAATCATGCCTGAACTTCTTCCCTTTCGCCTTGTCAAAGGATCTATGGTTGTAAATATTCAACTCAAATTCAGATTAACCCTTTACCCAACGTAACGGCCAAAACCGGCCAGCGCTATTCTCAAAAATCGCCAATTAATTTTCATTATTTTTTTCATTTTTTGTCTCAAAAACATAGGTTATGACCCCTCGTTGGAACGAGCTCGTTCCAACGAGGGGTCATAACGTATGCTTTTGAGACAAAAAATGAAAAAAATTAGTTATTCAAGAATTATTTTTGCAAGTGTCGTCTGCTTTTCACGTTAAGTAAAGGGTTAAACAGTAAGAGATATTATGAAACTTGTTTCCTTCTTTTCGCATTTTCTATACACAGTTTAATAGAGCTGAGAGGAAAGGATACCAAACCCTTGTTATTTTCTTGTTCTATCTAGTCACATTATAACAAGAGCAACGCGAAGCATGGCATGTGCCCCCAATGGTGTCATAAAAGGGTAGGTCAGTCTCTGGGGGGCATGACCAACATGAAAGGGAAGCTTCCTCTAGACACTAACAATGTATCACAAAGAAATAAAATTGATTTGAGTCAGCATGCATTAGTTATTGGATGAAAAACCAAATTCAAGATGGCTGCCTTATTCGAACTAGGCCTGTATTACCAGCTGGATAATACCAATTCCAACTTGGGTTGAGATCAAATGATGTATACTGGAGTTAACGGTCGGAAATCAAAAGTGTTAACGAACAGACAGACCAATTCATAATACGACAGTTTTTCAAATGTCGCGCATAAAAACACAAGAGCAACGCAAAGCATGGCATATGCCCCCGATGGTGTCATAAAAGGGAAGGTTGGTCTCTGAGGGGCACAACCAAATCAAAAGAAAGCTTCCTGTAGACACCAATAATTAAAAAAAAAAAAAAAAAAAAATTGAGATTGATTTGAGTTCGTATTCATTAGTTATTGGACGGAAACCCAATTGAAGATTGCCACCATGGAAGCCATAATGAATTAGCCATTGGTGGCCATCTTGGATCAGCTGACAGGTTGAAAATCGAAAGGAAGCTTCCACTAGACACCAACAATGCATAATTAAAAAAAACAAATGATTTGAATCAGCATTCACTAGTTATTGGATGGGGGGGGGGGGGGGGGGGAGGGGGGGGGGTCATAGGAGTCAATTTTTTTCTGCATGTACTAAATCTAAATCCTTCAAAATGCAGTTTAGTGTAAAGAAAAAAAATTGCCTAATTGGGGGGTCTACATGGAGTAATCAAAATGCCTAATTGATATGGGGTGAGTGAGGGGGGGGGGGGGGGGGGCTGTAGCAGCCAGGGCAATAACTTCCATAATTTTCATTGGATATCACAGGTCATCTAACTTGACATTCAGGGGGCGCGGTGGCTCAGTAGGTAGAGGTGCAGGCTGCAAGCCGAGAGGTCCTCGGTTCGAATCCCACCTCGGCAACCGCATTGTGTCCTTGGGCAAGACACTTCACCCCCATTGCCCATCTGGGGGCAAGGTGGTGTTGTGTACTAAGGTGTACTGCACATCGATGGTGCACCTGTCTTCAACCAATGATAACCCTACTGGTGTGGAGTTAGTATGTTGGGCAGCTGACAGTTGCTCGCCATTGCTCGGTGGTTCTCTCCGGGTACTCCGGCTTCCTCCACCCGTAGAACTGTCATGGTCATGATTAGCCACAGTGCAGAAATATATGACCTTAAGCTCCAATAAATTTTTTGCTTTTGAGACTATACCAAAAAGAATTGAAATTTACCAAGTTATGCCATAAACAAGCATTACATATTTTTTATTAAACAAAAGGCAATAACTGACATAATTTTCATCAGATATTGTTTGGTCATCGAACTTGACCAAGACATTTTTGCTACAGAGACATAAACCAAAAAGAATTGAAATCCATTAACTATTGTTCAAGTTATGCCATAAACAAAATTTGTACAAAATGTTGACGGAAATATGCAATTTCTATGTCAAAAAGGCCCATAACTCTTGTAAAAATCATCGGACCATGTTCCAAAATGAAATGTACCTGCATTTGGATATAACTGAAGCATAAAGCAAGTTTGGTCCTGGTCTATAAATCCAAACTCAAGTTATCATCTGGAAACCAAAATGTTTATGGAAATGTGAAATTTCTTAGTCGAAAAGGCCCATAACTCTTGTAATGAAAGTGTCAATGACACTGTAGCTTAACTTGTTTAAGACATGTACATGAAAAGTGTGTGACACAGCAATGACAAACATCTAGGTAATGACCTGATAACAAAGGTACATGTAAAGTATTGTAACGGTCTGTACATAAATGCTGACTGTAGCCTCTAACAAATATATTATAGGTAAAGTATTGTAAAAGTGGGGTGACAGTTAGATGCTAAACTAGAAAAGAAATCTTTGAGTCCCAGAGTGGGTCTGACTGAACCCCAAAATATTTATTCTCATAGCACAGTGATAAAAAAGGCACCCAAAAACACTTGTTCCTGTCACAAGGTGATAACAAAGGTACCCCAAGAAGTTTCGTGAAGATCAGTTCATAAATACAGACTCTAGCCCAAGCCGTATTGACATGTGCACTTACTGTGTATAAGTAACACTGAACAAATCAAAGTTCATCTAATTTGCATAATTTCTGCATGAAAAAAAACCCATGTATTATATGTGATGTATTCCATGTTACTAAACATTCCTACAAAAATTTATTCAAATCAGAACTTTCATACGGAAGTTCTGTACAAAAAACTGATTGCACTAATTTTGGTACAAAAAGGCTGCTGGCGGCCATCTTGAATTTTGGACCGCACCAAAAACACTCGTTCTCGTCCCACAGTGCTAACAAAGGTACCCAAGAAGTTTCATAAAGATTGGGTCATAAATACAGCCTCTAGCCTGAGCCGTATAGAAGTTGTGTACAAAAACTGATTGGACCTAATTTCGGTACAAAATGGCCACTGCCTGCCATCTTTAATATTGGACCGCATCCAGAAACACTCGTTCTCATCCCAAGGTGATAAAAAATGTACCCAAGAAGTTTTGTGAAGATCGGTTCATAAATACAGCCTCTAGCCCAAGCTGTATTGACACACGCACTTACTGTGTACAAGTTGCACTGAATAAATCAAAGTTCATGTAATTTGCATAATTTCTGCTCGAGAAAAAACCCCGTATTATATGTGATGTATTCCATGTTACTAAACACTCATACAGAAATTTATTCAAATAAGAACTTTCATACAGAAGTTCTGTACAAAAAACTAATTGCACTAATTTTGGTACAAAATGGCCACCAGCAGCCATCTTGAATTTCAAACCGAACCCAAAAACACTCGTTCTCGTCCCACGGTGATAACAAAGCTACCCAAGAAGTTTCATAAAGATCGGTTCATAAATACAGCCTCTAGCCCGAGCTGTATTTGCATTTGCAGTTACAGTGCTGAAAGTAACATTAAATCGTTCAAAGTTAGTAAAATTGGCATAATTTATGCACGAGAAAAAAACCTGTATTATATGTGATGTATCCCTTGGTACTAAACATTCACACAAAAAATTATTCACAACAGCGCTTTCATATGGAAGTTCTCTGCAAAAATCTGATTGCACCTAATTTTGTACAAAATGGCTGCCAGTGGCCATCTTGAATTTCAGACCGGATCCAAAAACACTCGTTCTCGTCACACAGTGATAACAAAGATACCCAAGAAGATTCGTAAAGATTGGTTCATAAATACAGACTCTAGCCCGAGCTGTATTGGCATTTGCAGTTACAGTGAAATAAATCAAAGTTAGTCTAATTTGCATAATTTATGCACGAGAAAAAAACCCGTATTATATATGATGAATCCCATGGTACTAAACATTCATACAAAAAATTATTCAAATCAGAGCAGTTCTGCGCAAAAATCGGATTGCACCTAATTTTGTAGAAAATGGCTGCCAGCGGCCGTCTTGAATTTCAGACCCAAAAACACTCGTTCTCGTCTCACAATGATAACAAAAGTGCACAAGAAGTTTCATAAAGATCTGTTCATAAATACACCCTCTAGCCCATGCCGTGTGTACGATGGACGACGGGCCATGACAATACCTCAAATTTAGTTTCGCCAAAGTTGAGCTAAAAATCATAAAACCGAAATGTACCTGCATTTGGAAATAACTGAGGCATAAAACAAATTTTCGTCCTGGTCTATAAATCCAAACTGAAGTTATCTGGAAACCAAAATGTTTATGGAAATGTGAAATTTCTAAGTTGAAAAGGCCCATAACTCTTGTAAAAATAAAAAAAATAAAAAATGTACCTTCATTTTGATATAATTGAGAACCAAGTTTTGTCCTGATCTATAAATCCAAACTCAAGTTATCATCCGGAAATGGAAAAGTTTATGGATGGACAGACCAATCACATAACACAAGCATATAAAAATTTTGTCATATCGTTTCCTTTTAGGATAACCACTGGAAAATTACTCTTACAATAATTTTCCCTTTGTTGATAATTCCAACCCTTGACATCATTTCTTGTGATGATGTAAAGTCTTGGAATTATCAATTGAGTGAAATGTGATCAAAAGTTTCTTATGGTTATCCTACAACTTATATCTGCTGGTACTGTACATATGGCCCAACAACCTTTTGGAGCCATTCATGGAGTCGTATTCTCAAATTTTATTCCCACTCAGCTGAGTAATCTCTTGTTATACGTGTTAGACTAATATACCCCACCCATCCCCATGCTCCCAATCCACCAGTTCCTAGGGCTGTCCTAGATGATCCAGGCAGTCTCCAGGTGAAAAAAAAAATAAAATTCACCCACACGCCCCAGTTTGATAAAAAAAAAAAGTTGCATGAAAATCTGGGAATGTTTTTTAATGCAGCCTAAGAGATACAGTTGAAACTTGAAGTCCTGTCATGAACTGTGTGCTTATCTAGGCTTAACTGCGCATTGGAATTGTCATATCGAATGGCATCCAAAGCACGGCAGATTCTCCTGGTTACTCATAGCAAACACAGGCAATGTTTCTGCCAATGGACCTCCGGGTTACCCGGAGGTCCATTGGCTGAAACATTGCTTGTGCACAGACCATATGTACAGAATTTGATAGCCTTACTATGGACATAACGTGTAGATTAACACGCAGATCGACATGTTATTTGTGCGCATTTCATGCTGGACTTCCTAGTTTTAATAGTAAAAATAAAATACTGTAAAAGACAAATTTGTGGAATACTTTTATTGAGTATAACTGGTGATGAGCTTTGGATTAACAATACTTGAGAACAAGACACTTAAATGTTCACAACCAATGAAACAAAATTCACAACTCACATCTTCAATACTTTATAATATTCAATTATCACAACCATATTAGCAAACAACATCACCTTTACAGCTATATAAACTGTCAGAAATACTGTATTAAAACATACAGGATATCTAGTGTTTTTGAGTGGATACAGAAAATTATCTTGAGTGACGAGACAAATCTCGCGAAAATAACCATATGTCTCGGTCACAAATGAGATAATTTTCGGTATCCACTCAAAAGCACCAGATTTTCTTTTTATTATACGCTTTGTAAGGACGTACCAAACCAAAAACTTATATTACGGACTTTAAGGTCATGTTTGTACTAGCGGGTTTCATGCATCAATTCAAGGTGAATGTGTGTTGAATTATTGCTGGAAATGATCGGTATCCACTCAAAAACGCTAGATTTACTTTTCATTATACGTTTTTAACACAAATTGATCATTTCCAGTGATAATTTGACTTGTGTTCACTTTGAAGTGATGCTTTGAAAGCCGTCATTTTGATTGATACCGTGAAAGTGAAAATTTCTATAGCTTCACAGTGGAGGAAACGATTTCTATCTTTCTGCAGTTTCTTCGATAATCTATGGTTTAGGACACATAATAAAAGAATATATCTGGTCATGCCATTCAAAATATACTCACTCAGGGTAAAGTTTATATAAGACAACAGTACCGTATTTACTCTATGTATTGGGACACTCTATGATTTGGGACACACATTTTTTCCAGAAAACTATTTTTTTTTATGCTCCAAAGTTTGGGACATTCAGGAGATTTGTTTCCAGTTGGCCTGTCGCTAGTAGCAGACGACACTCATCAAAAAATTCTTGAGTAACTGAAAGATTTCATTTTTTGCTTCCAAAACATAGCTTATGATCCCTCACTGAAACGAGCGCAATGCGCTCGTTCCAATGAGATATCATAAGCTATGTTTTGGAAGCAAAAAATGAAAATATAAAAAAAAATTGGACGGCGATTTTCGTATATAGTGATGGAAAACGAATCACACACAACTTTATTCAGCATCAAATCAAGACCAGGCTGTGTTCTTTCCCCATTTTCTAAGAATTGGGACACCTGTGAAAATAATTATTTTTAGCTGTCCCAATACATAGAATAAATACGATACAACTGAGTGGTATTGAAATTGCATGCAGTATTGATGATGTTGGCATTCTGGAGGTGATTTACCTCAGTATCCGTACAATATTCGGTATTGACACAATATTTATTTACTGGGGTTTAAGATCATATATTTCTGCACAATGGCTAATAGTGACCTCAACGTTGAGGTAAATTTATTTATTCATTTATTGGTGTTTAAGGTCATATGTTTCTGCACAATGGCTAATCATGACCACCATGTGGAGATAAAGTCAAGTTTAGTCAATTGTTTATACCATGTTGCCCATTTTATCGGACTTTCTCCCCAAGCAATGGTGACTGGGTCCTATTTTACCAGTAAGACAGAGCTTGTTTACCACAGTAAACAAGCACTGCTTCACTTCCTGGGGTTCCCATGGAGAAACAAGGAGATAAAGTCAAATTAGTCAATCATTTATACCCATGTTACCCATTTTAGAGGACTTCCACCCCAAACATTGATGACTGGATCCTATTTTACCAGTAAAACATAATTTGTTTACCAACTTCTTGGGATTCCGGGGGGTGGGCAGTAGTACTGAAATGGTTAGCCGGATAATCGGTTTGAAACCAGTTAGTTACCTAACCGATTAGAAAAACTGTCAACCGGTTATCCGAAAAATATCGATAGTGATCGTCATTCCACGTTTAAAACGTAGTAAATCTGCCGCTTCTCCTTTGTGATAGATTACACCTCGAAGCCGCGGTGTATATATTGAAAAATAATCGACTTTGGCATTCAAGACTTCGTTAATGATCGGCAGTTTCGGTGAGTACTGAGCAATCGCAGAAACTATTCCGTAGTGTGTATATGAAATGAAATTTGTATACACACTACAGAATAGTTTGAGAGTACTGCTTTCCAATTCTTATAGTTTTGATCCCATATTCGTGAAATAATGGCCATGGATAACTGGATATTATCCGGTTATAGCTCTCGGTTAGTTGGTTAAGAAAATGAGCCAACCGTTTCAGCCCTAGTGGGCAGGATACCAATACTGAAATGCATTTTTGTTGTACAGTTAAAACTAGAAGTCCTGTCATGAACTGTGCGCTTATCTAGGCTTAATTGCTCGCCATCGCCATATCGAATGGCATCCAAAGCACGGCAGGTTCCCCTGGTTACTCATGGCAAACACAGGCAATGTTTCTGCCAATGGACCTCCGGGTTACCCGGAGGTCCATTGGCCGAAACATTGCTTGTCCTCCGGCCATATGTACAGAATTTGATAGCCATACTATGTTCATAATGCATAGATTAGCGCATTTTATGACAGGACTTCTAGTTTTAACTGTATTGCCCTGATGTTTGTAACGGTTTAACAAAAGTCAAAGATTCAGAGTTCTCATATATTCAACTGTCGAACTCATGCAAGCCTTTAAATTCTATGACACTTACACCAGTAATCGGTGCCCCAAAATGCAGGGCTATTCCTAAACTAAAGGCCATAACATATCCTTTGGTTTGTGTTTTATGCTTTTTTGGTCCCGTTTCATAAAAAGTGACATAAATAGTCTACATTCTCATGCTTTGCCATTGTTTCTAGGCAAGTCTTAGCTGCCTGCATAGACAGCCAAGACTTGCAAAGAAACAATGGCTACACAAAGCGTGGACCACTGCCAGCGACCCATAATAGCCTTAAAGAAAATTCTAAGTTGACAGAGTGGAAAAGGGCCATAACTCTGGGAAAAATTATTGGATGGGACCTGTTCCATGTGCATTCTGTTCCCCCATGTGGGTCTATCAGCATATCAGCATATCAAAGGAGAGCCAAATCCAACTGATGGCTTTGAAATTACAATCTGAAATGTTTGTATGGACACATGGATGGACAGACAGATGGATGGACGTAGGCAAGTCTCCACTAGATACCCCCAAATCCTCCTTCGGAGGACGGGGCTTAAAAACTGTCCAGGTACTTATAATGTAAGTTTGCCCTGAGACTGTACGTTCGGGTACTTGTTAGGGTACTTGTTATGTTCCAGTGAAAAATTTATCAATGTTAGTGTTAGACCCTGAAGGGTTAATACCAACATTAATAGAATAAAGCCATAAGAAGCCAGATATGGTATTTCAGGCAGTCTATATTACAAAAATTTACTTAATTAACCAACTTCTAGCACTCTGGTCGCGCAACAGAATTTTCCCCAATCACTCTGTTTTTCTCTTGTTCAACTATGAATTTAACTTATTACATCTTGTTTGACAAAGCTCACTGAGCTCTGTCAAACAAGGAATATCTGTTTAAATATCAAACTGCATTATGGGACATATTTGCTGCTGAGAACTTTGCCATTTTGACATCAGAGTGCAGAGGGTTAGAAATGAATGTCCCCAAACTAGGCTGATCTGAAGGCCTGCCTCATGATAAACACAGGCAATTGCAGCCAGTAATTTGATGGAATAACAAGCCAAGACCAATACCGGGTCTGGACCTGCGTCGCTACATGCAATTGATTACAGAGATGAACAGACTTCAAAGTATCGGCAAACAGGAAGTGGCTGCACGGCAGATCTGAAAATTAGATACACAATACAACTCAGCATTATGAAGCAGCAGACCAAATATAAAATCATTCCCTTTCAAAGAAGCTAAGAAAACTTTAACGGAAGAAGTGTTTCGGCCGGACTGACGGACAGAGTTGAGCGGTTACTAGACCTGCTCTACCGCTGGCGACGCAGGTAAAAAAGGTGAAAAAATACCCCCCAAAGTGGGTATTTTCTCTCAATTTTTTTATTACATCAAATGACTTTTTGAGAGAGCCTGTGGAAATAAATAGTCCATGGACTTTTTAGTCAGGCATTTTGGGTTACTCTGTTATCAGATATATTTTCAGCTAACAGCGAGAAAATTTTTCAGTACCAAAATTTTGATATCTGACTTTGAAGATTCCCTCGGTATGGTAACTTGGTAATGGCATGAGACAATGCTGCATGCATATTCTACTCAGCTCTAATATAACAATAACATGATTTTGAAGAGCTTTACAGTGTATTAACGGCTCAACAGAAATGGTTAACAGCCCAAGAGTTTATTAGCGGCCCGCGACGAAGTCGAGGGCCGCTAATAAGCTCAAGGGCTGTTAAACAGTTCTGTTGAGCCGTTGATACACTGTAATGCCTGACAAAGTCGTGTTATTTCTATTATTGCCACTTTCGTACATCGGGGACATAACAATTAAATTATATGGGAAATAAGATAAATAAATGAAGTTTGTCGTTTTAGAATTAAAAAAAACAGCGACATTATCATCTGATTTGTTGACAAACAAACCGGGTAACATGACTATCGTCTGATCAGACGACAGCAAAATTTGGGAAGTTAGATGATGAAATATATCTTCGAAATGCGAACTTTAGGCAAGGAGTTTATTCATCAAACATGTCATCACTTACTTTGCGTGTATCGCTTCCTATATTTGATACATTATCTATCTGTGACACAAAGGGAAACACTTGAAACAAATGTGTTAATTGTGTTTACAAATTAAAAAAATCTGGATTGAATTTCGATCCGAATGGAAATCTGGGAAAAATATTGTTGATCGGCTGAGAGATGTGACGTCATTGTCTATATTTAGACGTGTCAGGCTATTATTGACGTGTTGGGCTGTTAAAGTCAATAACGGCCCAACACGTCACATAACTTGTACTTGTTGAGCATTACGAAGTTTCAACGCCCGGTAAAACACCGTTAATGTGCTAGGAATGCCCGCAAAAGTGATAATAATACATCGGATAGTTGCATCTAAGCACTTAATTCTACGAACTGCACCTCAGAAGAAATCAGCGACAGTACTTGTCTTTTTCAAATTTCTCGGATGCCATAGAATTAAGAAAGGACGCTGGTTTTGTTTACATTGGCATGGCGGGGGTTCGAACCCACGCCGAGAGAGTTTCTTTCGGCACCAACCGCCTAGCGAAACTATACTGAACCACGCACACCACTCGGCCACCGACAGACCCCATAAAGGGAATGCTAGTTAACCAAGTATATACGAAGCCAGTACAGAACACACGGAATACTCAATTATTTAATTATTCATCGGATAGTTGCATCTAAGCACTTAATTCTACGAACTGCACCTCAGAAGAAATCAGCGACAGTACTTGTCTTTTTCAAATTTCTCGGATGCCATAGAATTAAGAAATATCAGAGGAATGATAATAATACAGTTTCATAAACCACTCATAAATATTTAATAAATATTTAATAAACAATAATTACTTTGTTAATGTAGTTAAAACGTTTTGGGTCCAAATACTCAATTCCCATTGGTCAGTTGGATGAAAACGTCATGACCAAATGTAATTCATTTTCCAATGAATACATTTGGTCGAACTTTGACACACATTTACGGTAGGGCGCAGTAGACAGAATGTAATTCGGACGGTGTTTGGGTGGGTTTTTAACTTTTAGCGCCTCTCGCAGTGATCAACTCCGCTGCTGTTTCTTTGGTGACATTTCCCAACTGTGGCATAAAGCCTGTTACTGAAATACTTGTTTCCATTTCTAAAGTTGTGAAAATTAAAGCTTATTTGCCTTTGGAATATCATTTAGACGGAACCGGCGCTCAACTCTGAGTTGTGCGCTTTGTCTTTTGTGTGAGGGTGGTTTTTTGCCTCATTCGATCGTACATGTTTTATTTCGTCTTTCTGCTTTGTTGTTTGGTAAAAAGTAGTTTAAACAGTTACGGAATGTAATTATAAAAATTGAATGCAATTTTTATAATCTTTATTGGAGTATGAACGTGTGGGAATGGGTACAAATTATGTATGAATCCCTTCGTGTGTGAGGTTGGTTTTTTGCCTCGTTCGTTCGTACATGTTTTATTTTGTCTTTCTGCTTTGTTGTTTGGTAAAAAGTAGTTTAAACAGTTACGGAATGTAATTATAAGAATTGAATGGAATTTTTATAATCTTTATTGGAGTATGAACGTGTTGGAATGGATACAAATTATGTATGAATCCCAAATTAATTTGCTAAGAATTTATGGTACTTGAATTCATCATAATATTATGTGATGACAGCTGAAATGTATCACACCTCTACTAAATATCAAATTACTTTTGTTCTGGATAGAAATATCCACCAAAAGCAAGACAAAGGGGTAAAATAAACCTTGCCATTCTATTAAACATAAATACTCACCCAGAGTGCCTGATCATACAGCTTTGTAAACTACTCAAAAATTTTCGAAAATTATTAAATACCAACCCAGAATGCCTGATTGTACAGCTTTGTAAGCTACTCAAAGATTTTTTTCTGTGATACCACTCAACATAAATACCTATTGAGGAAGCCTGGGCATACGGCTTTCATAACCTACTCAAAAATTCTTTCTAAACCAGTCTAAACACAAATAATACTGCAGCTCAACTTGGCCAAGAAGAGCTTGAACTGAATAGGAAGCTTCAGTAATGGCAAGTCATTCACTCAAGTTTCTACAGAAAAAAACATCACATCAAAGCTACATATGAAATTTGAAAAAGATGGGGTGAGAGGTGTGGTCTGTAGGGTGTGCTAATGGAATGACGCCCTCTTTGAAAAAAATAGGACGAATTATGTGATTGGTCTGTTAGCGACCAAATATAGTATATATCACAACAGTTAACTGTGTATCTTCGCTTCCTCCAAATAACCTTAACCCTTTACCTAACATGAAAAGCAGACGACACTTGCAAAAAAAATTCTTGAATAACTAATTTTTTTCATTTTTTGTCTCAAAAACATAGGTTATGACCCCTCGTTGGAACGAGCTCGACGAGCTTGTTCCAACGAGGGGTCATAACCTATGTTTTTGAGACAAAAAATGAAAATATTTTGAAAATTAATTGGCTATTTTTTAGAATAGCGCTGGCCGGTTTTGGCCGTTACGTTGGGTAAAGGGTTAAATTAACCTAATAAGACCGCAAATAGTGAAGGGTACACCAGTAAAGTAACACCCTCAGGTAGTGTGTTAACCTGTTACCCTCCCGCTACAATGATCCCGTTCAAAATGTAGGGCAACCTCACTCTCAGCCTTGGAAGCTCAACCCACGGTGCCGCACTGGTAAGAATTGCAGAACTGACATGGGAAGACAACAGAAGGGGGTGGGGGAGGGGGGAGGTATTCACTAATCATCTCTCACCATATTTAATTTCAGCAATAACCAGACACACAGCACAGACAACCACACGAGAACAAACCAACAGAACCAGACATCCGACCGGCCAACATCACTCTTGACCACCCATCGATCACCAACATAAGAGCTTGAGGCAGACTATACTTGCCGATGATAGCTCCAACACTTATCGAGCGGCAGACTGTACATGCCTGAAGAAACACACAAGACATAGCGGACAACCAGACCACGATAACAGCCGACAGAACAGCCACACTGCCAAGCCACGCGGAAAAAGAACAGAAGCCCACAGACGGGGGGGGGGGGGGGGGGGGGGGGGGGGGGGGGTATCTCTAATCACTCTATACTTTTCCACTTTCGGCCACAGCAGAGACAAAGGATAAAGCACCACAAACGTACCAGACCAAACACCACAGTAAGAAGGACTTGAGGCAACAGAAGAGCTTGAGGCAGACTACAGTTAAAACTAGAAGTCCTGTCACGAAATGTGCGCTTATCTAGGCTTAATAGCGCGTTGGAATTTTAACTGTATACTTGCCAGTGATAGCTCCAACACTCATTTAAGCGGCAGACTATACCTGCCTGAAAAACACACATGACAGAAACGCATCCAGAAAAGACGTTCCACCCGCAGATTTTTCCTTACTCTACCTTTTGCCGCTTTTAATCTAAGTTTTTTTTTACTATCTTTCCGCCTCTACCTTCCTCCCCATTAACCATTATGGACTTCAGTAACCGCTATGGCAATTCAATAACCATTATGGCTTCAGCACATCCTTCACTCCATCCCCGGAGGTGGGTATCCACCCCCAGGGAGGCAAGCGTTTGTCCTGCGCCCACTTTCTTGTCCAATTTTTGCAAAGCGCTTCTTTAGCGCACAACATGTCCTGACCCAATGAAAATAGCTGGCCTGTTACCTGAACCAGGAATGATCAGGTTGGCTGCACCTTGTTAAGGTCCATTTTTTTCTTTGGTTTTCAATGTCGCCTCAATCGTACATGCCAACAAAGAGCCCAAGGCAGACTTTACTTGCCGATGAAGGCCTATCTTATCTACAAAACTACAAATGGCAGACTATACTTGCCTGAAGAATAGCAACAAGAAACATCAACACCCATCCTCTTCCACCTTTACACTGCTCAGACATGATGCTGATGACTATGTCTCAAATTAATGAAATTATATTATACTGTAAACGATGGTCGAAAGGGGCTTGCCCCACAATGTCCCAGCGCGCATTTGGCACGCTAAAACCATTCGATTCGAATCAGGTAAGAGCAAATGGAAATAACTGGTGCTGTAAATACTATATGTCTCTAACAAACTGTGTATTTATTTATCTATTGGAGTTCAATGACACTTTTGACAGTCAGGGTAACCTTGTGTAGGACAGTTTTATGGGTGGAGGAAGCTGGAGTACCCCGAGAGAACCACAGAGCAATGGCGAGCAACTGTCAGACTCCTCAATGTACAAACTCCACACAAGCAGGGCTGGCACTAATTGAAGACAGGTGCACCACTGGCATCAGGCCTCAAAATAAGCAGTCTGACATTTGCAGAATGAGGTCACCAGAGGGGGAATTTGATGATGCTATCCCATACAGTGGGCCAATTTATCTTTTGTGTACCTCTTTTTGTTTAGTTTTGACACCCTGATTCAGATTGAGGTTCACAGAGGGTAAATTTAGTGACACTACCCTGCTATGCAGGGTAGCATTACTAAATTCACCCTCTGGGGATCTCATTTTGCAGATGTCAGTCTGCTTATTTTCTGGTTTGATTGGCATGCAGTATGCAACAAGCTGTGTAATAAATATACCTAAACAACTACCTTTTTAACTCGTAGAATCTAAAGTGTGAGTACCCAACTTAGAGACTTCATATTTTGTGGATATGCTTCGCGTTATCTTTGAAGTAAAATTATTTAGTCTGTTGGGATTTGCCATGTTATAATTTATGGGAGAGTGCCTTTAGGCACTCTCCAATAAATTGTAACAAGGCAAACACCCTTGAACAAATTTGACAACACAAAACAATTCAGCACTCTACCAGTTATATTTATTTATTGATGTTTAAGGTCACATACTTATGCACAATGGTTAATCATGACCATGACAGTTTTACGGGTGGAGGAAGCCAGAGTACCCTGAGAGAACCTGCCGAGCAACGACGAGCAGCTGCCAGCACCCCAACATTGTAACTCCACACTGCAGCACAGGCAAGGTTAGATTGGTTGAAGACATGCGCACCATCAATGTGCAATACGCCTTAATACACGGCGTCATCATGCCCCCATGTGGACAATTGGGGTTAAGTGCCTCGCCCAAGGTCAAACGTGGGAGTCCGAATCGATCTCTCAGACGGTCACCCATCCAAGAACTAACCAAGCTCGATGTTGCTTAACTTCAGTGATCTGACGAGAACCAGTTACCACAATGCCACCACGCCCCCACTCTACCAGTTAATATATGGAACTGGTAACAGCATGGAATAACAAGAAGGGCAATGCAAAGCGTGTGCCAATACCCCCGACCCACCAAAAATTGTTTAAGTCGAAAGAGTGAAAGAGTGCCATAACACTGGAAAAAACTGTGGAATAAACTCACGCTGCACAGGTATTGTTCCCCCATGATTCTCTATCACAACATCAAAAATCATTCAAATATTGTCTGCATTGAGTAAAGGATTAAAAGAACTTGATCTGATTGAAAAACAAATTTAAAATAAAAAACTGAGTGATGGAAAACATTCTACATGAGTGCTAAGCCCTGAATTTCTTTTCTATTTACACAAAACTGCATGAAACCAGCCTTGAATACTGCATGCCACATCCTTGATCGATACAATGATTATATATAACTTTCACAATGCCGGACAAATGACAAATTAAAGGAATGATATTTTAAATTTACAAATGCAATTTTAATTTAAACTACATCAACAAATATTAATAATTTGAAAACATAAAATATATTACAATGTACATGTAATTTAAAAGCACTTGATCTGATTGAAAAACAAATTTAACCCTTTACCCAACGAATCGCCCGCATAATATGCAAATTCAGCAGTTGAAAAAATATTATTTTTCAAAACATTTCAACAAAACCACATCATGTGACCCATCGTTGGAATGAGCTCGTTCCAACAAGGGGTCACATGATATGTTTTTTTTGACATTTTTTGAAAAATTAAAAAAAATTATATTTAAAATAATAAATTTTGATATCGTCTGCGTTGGGTAAAGGGTTAAAATATAATATATTACATTTATGTACATGATGAATGCAGGAATGAAACGTAATATGGAAATCAATATAGTACGGCAACAATATATATTGGAATGATACCGCATTGTTTTCTGTATCCTTATGCCTCTAAAATAATAGGCAGGGGGTG
Organism: Pictodentalium vernedei; assembly: GCA_031216915.1. Classification (NCBI taxonomy): domain Eukaryota; kingdom Metazoa; phylum Mollusca; class Scaphopoda; order Dentaliida; family Dentaliidae; genus Pictodentalium; species Pictodentalium vernedei. Next base: position 502,904,781 of record CM062293.1, read on the forward strand.
AAATAATGCTTATCTACTGGTCATATTGTGCACCAAATTTGAATGGATTTAGTAAAAAGACAGTTCGCTGAAAGAGGCAGAAATTAAAAATAAATTTTGATTCTTCACTCCCATAAACACAGTTTATGGAATGGCCTCTCTTCGTATAACAAGTGTGATAGGGCTGAACCCTTCACGTAACTAATCGGTTGCATCCACCAAGGTAATATTCAAATTGAGCAATTAAAAAAAAAAATTTCTTCAAAACATTTGAACAAAACCATATCGCATGACGCCTCCTCACTGAGATTGGCTTGTCGAGTTTGTTCCAATGAGGTTACATGATATGGTTTTGTTGAAATATTTTTAAAATTTGAAAAAATATTCAAAATAAATTTTGATATCATGTTTGTTGGGTAAAGAGTTAAAATATATAAAAGCCTAAATACAGACACTAAAGGGTAGATTGCTATTATAATATTAGAATGTTTCTGTTTCTTTTCATGTTCAATCGGTAGATAGAACCTGAGTTAGTGTGATTTCTGAAATAAAATCTTAAGCAGTGAAGCTGCTGATGGTTTTTAACAGAAATCACACAAACTCAGGTACTAGTGACAAATAGAACATGAACATGTTCGAATTATTTTATTATGCTGAACAATAAAAATACCTTTCGTTGATAAGCGTTAATTGCAACATGCCATCAATCATACAAGAATGTAGCCAAATGTGCTTTTAGTTACGTCATTTCAAACAAATGACTAGGGCTGTCATGATTTTGTAATTTAGGAATCGATTAATCGTCGCAAATAATCGATAATAATCGATTAATCATACCTAGATGCCCCCCCCCCCCTCTTCCTCTCTTTGAATTTGATAAAAATGAAGTTCAAATCAGTTGACCTACCTCATGTAAACAGCGAAGACGATCCTCTTTTAGGCACATTCAAAGCTTTGATGTTCTGAACTTTTGAACCGTCAGCGTTATAATCAAGACCGATCGGCAGTTGCGAACTTCGCAACTGCCGACCGGTCTTGATTATTACACTGACGGTTCAAAAGTTCAGAACATCAAAGCTTTGATGAATGTACCTGAAAGACAAATGCTTCCAATGGCTTCCTGGGGTTTAACATTGATGTCCTTAACTCTTTATCTTTAGAAACAATAGTTTTTTCATCAAATTTTCTTTTAATTATTAAACATCTAAAACAGGATACAATTTACCGGTTATTCGACAACGAAAAATACTAATCGATTTCGCCGTGACCGATCAACAATCGATTAATCGATTAATCGTGACAGCCCTAGAAATGACGTCGCTTTAGGAGTTTTCAGATCACCAAATTCAAAAATGACTTGTTACAAGTGCTGTCACTTTGGGAGTTTCTTTATCACCAAATGTCAGTGTTTACAACTGCATCATGCTGTTCATGTTATAATTCATTATTAATGCTTGTGTGATAAGTGGTATAAGGAATATATGATGACAGTTGTTACAATTAAGCGGAGTGAAATAATTTATTTTGAACTTCGGGCCGAGACTCAGTGAGGTCAAGGAGTACTAATACCAAACTTGTGGAAGTATAATTGATTGAAGTGACATTCATGATTCATTAAAGTGGTGAACAACATGCAAGTTTTAAATATTTCCGATTCTTTTGAATTCATTGTTTGCAGTTAAAATTGAAAATATCCCCACTGAAGATGATATATTTGCAGGTAAGTTTGTGTCTAAAGACACGACGCCAGCATTTGGTGTTGAGAAATTCCAATCAGTGTGTGTGTAACTGACGCTGATCAATGAAAGTGGAGCTTACATTTTCTTTGTTCTCATGTCTCCAGACAAGAACGTTCCGATAGTAACCATGTTTTATCCAAAACCTCTAGTACTATGTCTTTGAGAAGGTGTCAAATTAACTAATCAGGCTGATGTCGCAGACGTGAGGCATAATAATAAATGGTAGCGTGCTAAATTTCTTTGGTTGTTAAAATTGGTTCACACGGCTTTGTTTTGTAACAATTTAACCCTTTACCCAACAAATCGCCCATATCGGCACGCATAATATGCAAATTCAGCAGCTGAAAAAATGTAATTTTTCGAAAAATTTCAACAAAACCATATCATATGACCCCTCTTTGGAACCAGCTCGTCGAGCTTGTTCCAAAGAGGGGTCACATGATATGGTTTTGCTGAAACTTTTTGAAAAAATTAACAAAAATGGTATTTAAAATAAATTTTGAAATCGTCTGTGTTGGGTAAAGGGTTAAGGGAGAATTCCAATAAGTCAACTGTGTTGGAGACCAAATAATTTCACTTCAAAGATAATATGAAGTATATCCATAGAATGTAAAGCCTTTAATGATTTCCATCTTGATTTGAAAAAATTATGGCTGTAATGATTCATCGCAATTTCAATGCATAGCGATACATTTGTTCACGATACGCGTATCATATGGTTTCATGTGTATCGCGATTATTTATATTTATTTATTTATTGTGGATTAAGGTCACATATTTCTGCACAATGGCTAATCGTGACCATGACAGTTTTACGGGTGGAGGAAGCCAGAGTACCCGGAGAGAACCACCGAGCAACTGTCAGCTCCCCAACATATTAACTCCACACAAGCAGGGTTAGCATTGGTTGAAGACAGGTGCACAATCGACGTGCAGTACACCTTAGTACATGACGTCACTGTGCCCCCAGATGAGCAATGGGGGTGAAGTGTCTTGCCCAAGGACACAACATGGTTGCCGCAGGTGGGATTCAAACCAAGGACCTCACGGCTTGCAGCCTGCACCTCTACCTACTGAACCACTGCGCCCCCATGTGTATCGAGATACAAAACGATACATTTCCAGGTCGGCATGATGTAGAAAGAAGTTGCATTTTCAGGCCCAACAAGTCTATTTTGTGCTTTTTCAACTTATAATTCCACTTGTTCAATTGTATTTCAGTAAAATATCAACTCTGTGTAAATTATAAGCATAGTTTGAGGCAACAGACCTCTCACCTCGGAGTTAAACCCTGACTCCCAGAGGTCCATTGGCTGAAACTCATTTGTTTTTCTCAAGCACTAAAAAAGAAATTAGATGTTACTGGTCAAGTTTGGGGGGCCTTTTATTACTGATAATTCACTCTCAATGTACTGCATGTTACGTATCGTGAAAAAATTGTATCGTGAAAAAAAATCGCGATATATATCGTGAGGCATATCGTTGCAGCCCTATTGAAAATATTGAAATTATGACCACATATTTTTCCCATAATGCAACTATAATTTAACCAATTCAATCTTGTTTGACAGAGGTCACTGACCTCTGTCCAACAAGACTGAATTGATTAAATTACTAGTAGCATTATGGGAAAAATTTGCCACTTTTAAAATTTAAAGAAATTTTTTTTTAACAAAATCATACTTAAAATTCAGTACAGTACTATGATTGCAAGAGTGATCTCATTCTTGATCAGATTGTAATTTGATCTCCACAAACTTACAATGGAAGACAGTCTCTGAAGTTAACAAATTAATTTATTACAAATTTATCAATTTTTTTTAACTTTGGTAAAATATCAGACAAAACCATTTAATTTTTATTTTTTTTTAAGTTTGCATTGGTTATAAAAAGACAGCATGCGGCAGCCAAAAGGACCACCTGGGAGGGCCTGAGAAACAAATTTTTATTTTTTAGGCCTAAATATACCAAATTTTGATATCATGTGTACTGGATAAAGGCTCTGACTGGAGCCAATTATGAGACACATATTTATTTGTTGCAATTTTTAGAGATGAAATGCTTGAAGGATTTTCTTGATTGATTAATTGCATGGATTAACCTTGGTTAACTGATTAATTACTTGCCCTAATAGGTAGCTGAATAACTGCCTTAACGTTGATTTACAACATTAAACCTTTTCCCAAAGTAAAAGACAAAACTGGCCGGCGCTATATACAAATATCTCCATTCAAATTTTATTATTTTAAATTTTTGTCTCAAAAACACAGCTTATGTGCCTCATTGGAATGAATCAGTGTGACAATGTTTACCTGTTTTGGAGCAAGTTTGTTCCTTTGTTAAATCATACAAGAGGCCTGTCACGCCTAGAGAGCTCCGCTGAGAATAATTGATGACACACCGTCTATTGATAATACATATTGTTATGAAGTTTGGTGTAAAAATATTCAGCGGTTCAGAAATTATGGCTTGGACAAACAAATATCAAAAATATCTTAAGATTTTCTTGATCCTGTGACCTGTGACCCTGTGGATTTACAGACCGCAGAATAATTGATGACACACTGTCTATTGATAATACATATTGTTATGAAGTTTGGTGGAAAAATATTCAGCGGTTTAGAAATTATGGCTCAGACAAATAAAATGTTGACGATGGACGGACGGATGGACAGACGGACGACAGACGACGGACGAATCAGTATAAGAAAAGCTCTGCTGACTTTGTCAGCGGAGCTAATAATACAGTAGGTGAAATGTAACGGTTAACTGATCAATTACTTTTTTGATCGATCAAGACATTGATGATCGGTTAATCGATTAACTGGTTAACCATTTCAGCTCCAGCAATTTTGAGAAAAATGTGAAAAAAAAATTGTGAAAATCATAAATTTTAACCCTTTCAATAAATAATTCAGTCACAACGTGGACTACTTGGAATACCAATAATACCTAATTAAGGAATAGTGCATGGCTTGGAGTTGACTATGCTCATATAGTGCCCAGTGAGGTGGTGTAGTTCCCGCCGCGAAGCGGAGGGAACTACACCACCTCACTGGGCACTATATGGGTGTAATCAATGACAAGACATGCACTAATCCTTATATTATATCGAACACCCATCAAGAAAAACATCTGTCTGATTTGTTAATCTGTTACCAATGTAGCAACCCTACCAACCAGCGTTATATAGAAAAAATACCATGTAGTTTTTAAAAAACATTTTCTTCTTCCAAAACACGGCTAACTTGGATTATTGATATGAGCAGAAGACAGATTTTGAATCGGTCGGCAAGGGTAAACAAAACATTTCCCCCAAATGGAACTGTGTATTCTAGAATCGCACAACTCGCGAATGAAAAGTAAAATTTTCAAAATTTGACAATGCAGTTTGATAATTTCCACACATTTGTCACACATATATATTACCGAATGGGTCAGCATGGGATACAAACTCCGAAGATTCAACTGAATTCCATTATTTAATCGTTTACTGCCCAAAACATACAATTAAATAGCGAAATAATATGAGCAGCGAAACAAACGATTTTTCATATCCGGACGCGTTCTCGTGAATGTTGTACCCAGGTATGGATCATTCTCTTCGAAACGAGATATGGATCATCTTCTCAAGGAATAAAATGAATGCCTCGGAAAATGTTTAATCTGTCTTATCTGATGCTCTAAACTGGATTTCAACTACAATAAATTACTCAGTATTACAAATGAGTTAAAGGCATATGATTCTGATGAACACGATCTTTAAAAAATGCTTTTGGAAGTTTTCGTATGACTTCTTTAGTAGGTATATATACCTCTGTTTGTACACTTCCTTCAGAATTTGAGAACGAACTTATTCCTGAACTACTTCCAGAATAATCAGTATGTTGAGGTCTATGTTGAGCACTATTATTTTCCAACTCCGCTGAAGAGGCTGATGACTGTGGTGAGGAAGAAGATGATGAAGACGAGCTCTGCTCATTAACCTGCTCAAGCGTATAATATTGCCCAGAAGGTGCCGGTTTAAGATCTGGTATCCGCCTGTCAGGTCTTTGTAAAGTCAACTGATCATGAAATGACTGAATGAGATATGACGATTTTTCACCACTGTCTATAATGTTTCGGAAGCCATATGGTGTCGGCGACACTGGCATAGGATCTACAATATTCTGTGGCATATAATGGGAACCGCTACTATTACTGTTGCTCACCAACTTACCAGAAGAACCAAATCTTGAGTAAGGTGAAATGTCTGAAACATTTGAAGTTTCACTAGAGTTTGATGGTTCAGCTACACAATCAGCTGATTTGAATCTTGTATTTGCACCAGCAAGTTTATTGTTAGTTATAACTTCCATTATGTCATCAACATAAGGTGTGTTTGTAATTTTCGAATCATCTCTCATCGGCAATGAATGTTCTGAGATGTTCATGTGAGACATCTTATCTCTCTGAAGAAGAAGTGGATTCACTATTAACTGAATATCATTGGTCAATCCTGGTGCAACTAAATCACACTTTTTCTTCTTCTGTTTTGTGATCTTTCCTAGTTCTTCAGCTTTTGAAACAACTTCATCAATGTCCTCATAATCATGGTCTGTTTGATCATGTTCACTAGAACCAGTCACAGCATTACTTATTCCACTATCTTTTCCGTGAGAAATATTATTGTTTCCTTTGTTTTGTTCTGACATTTCAGAATTATCATCAGAAATATGTAGAAGAGATCTAGTTGACGATGTACACTCTCTAGGTTTATCTCCCTTGTATAGACTTCGTTTCTGATTTGGTGAATAGTTCTGAAATTGAAATCAGAATTTAGACTAGAGGTACTGTGAGCAAGCTCACAAAGTGATACCCCCCCAATGTATAAGTTAGATTATCTCCCCTTGGAAATGTCAGAACGGAATTATATTGCTTCATGCACATCTTCATATGGAGTTCTTCCATTGTGTAAAGTTTCATGAAAATTCCTCAAACAGTTTAGGAGGAGTTGCGCTTATGAGGATGGACGTGGGGGCACGATGACGCCGTGTACTAAGGCGTACTGCACGTCGATGGTTCGCATGTCTTCAACCAATCTAACCCTGCCTGTGCTGCAGTGTAGAGTTACGATGTTGGGGAGCTGGCAGCTGCTCGTCGTTGCTCGGTGGTTCTCTCCGGGTACTCCGGCTTCCTCCACCCATAAAACTGTCACGGTCATGATTAGCCATTGTGCATAAATATGTGACCTTAAACATCAATAAATATAAATATGAGGATGGACAGATGGACAGACAGATGGACGGACGGACAGACAGGGTGATTCCTATATACCCCCCAAACTTTGTTTGCGGGGGGTATAACAAGAGCAACATAAAGCACGGCATAAGCCCCCATGGAGTTATAACACCATGGCAGCAGGGCTAAAATTTTGACGAGAATCTGAGAATCGATTCACACAATAAATCTGGCGAGAATCCATGTAGATTCTTGCTGCACCTCTGCTAGGATTCGTGTGAAAAGAATTGAGTCAATTTAACCCTTTATTTAACACAGCTTTGTCAATAAAATCTTACAAATATGGCTGTCATTGGAACCAGCTCATTGAGCCGGTTCCAGCGACAGCCATATTTGTAAGATTTTATTGGTAAATATTGTTCATTTAATTATTTTGTCATTTATTTATTATTTATTGTTTAAAAATTATCAAAATTATCAAATTTAGTTTTAAAAATTAAAAAGGTGTGTTGGGTAAAAGGTTAACATGTGTTATCAGTATACAACAGTAGTTCAACATGGGATCATGGGATCCTGGGACACTCATAGAAGGTATGGATTCTCGCAACCATTTTCACGAGAATCCAAATAGATTCTCACAAATTTAAACGAAATATAAGCCCCGGGCACCCATACTGAATTGGCTAGCTGGACCAAAATTGAAAGGAAGCATTGTCTAGTCATCCAAAAGTAACCCCTAAATTTTTGATTTCATCAAATAGTGGTTGTTTAGTTATTTGACGGAAACCAAAAAAAGTTAACGAATGACTGGACGGGCAGATGGAAGTGGTGAAAACAGATCGGTTTGCTGGCTGTCCGACATTTAAAAATCGCGACATGGATGCCGTAGCTGCGACGGGTGGTGCAATCTGCAAGTGTATCGAACAACATGTGGATAGACATCAATAAGATACACTTGGATACCAAATATGAAGTCATTCCACCAAGTAGTTTGAAAGTTATTCTTTTAGAAATGCGTTGGTCACAAAATTTTAAGTTCATCAAGGTCCAAGAAAAATATTTGGAACAACACATGCATTGAACAGTGGCTAGACATCAATAAGATACACTTACATGCCAAATATAAAGTCATTCCATCAAGTATTTCAAAAGTTATTGAGTTTTGAAACTCGTTGGTCACAGACAGACCAACTGACCGACAGACCGACATTGCCACTTATAGAGCTGCTAGTCGCAGCTAAAAATTCTTGATCTGCCCACAAGCTAATTAAATATTTTCACGGTTTGCCTGCAGCTCATAGAAAGTGTAACTATAGTTTGTTCTAAATAAGTGAACAATGTACTGCTCCCAATAATTACTATTTACTAATGCTATTAGTTCATTAACACGTGAAGTTAGTTTGCACGATATTTTGGAGTTCAGGTAACACAACTTAAAAGCTTCCATCCTGTTCATGTGCTTCATATTATCTTTGTATTTTGTATGTATGGATTTGACTTGTTTCAATATATGGGAGCGTGCCCAAAGGCACTCTCCCATATATTGAAACAAACTAAAAACAAATGAACATATTTTGATGACCGAGAATAAATTGGCACACTGCCAGTTAATGCATGCATATATATGCATATATTTTCACAGAAAATAAATAATTAATGAAAGTGTCAATGACACTTTAGCTCAACTTGTCAAGACATGTACATGAATAGTATGTGACACAGCAATGACAAACATCTAGGTAATGACCTGATAACAAAGGTACATATAAAGTATTGTAACGGCCTGTACATAAATACTGACCGTAGCCTGTTACAAATGTATAGGTAAAGTATTGTAAAGGTGGGTGACAGTCAGATGCTAAACTAGAAAAAGAAATCTTTGAGTCCCAGAGTGGATCTGACTGAACCCCAAAATATTTGTTCTCATAGCACAGTGATAACAAAGGCACCCCAAAACACACTCATTCCTGTCCCAAGGTGAAAACAAAGGTACCCAAGAAGTTTCGTGAAGATCAGTTCATAAATACGAGCTGTATAGAAGTTGTGACAAAAAACTGATTGGACCTAATTTCGGTACAAAATGGCCACTGGCAGCCATCTTGAATTTTGCACCGCACTCAGAAACACTCGTTCTTGTCCCAAGGTGATAACAAAGGTACCCAAGAAATTTCGTGAAGATCGGTTGATAAATACAGCCTCTAGCCCGAGCTGTATTGACATGTGAACTTACAGTGTATAAGTAGCACTAAATAAATCAAAATTCATCTAATTTGCATAATTTCTGCACGAGAAAAAAACCTGTACTGTATGTGATGTATTCCATTTTACTAAACATTCATACAAAAATTTATTCAAATCAGAACTTTCATACAGAAGTTCTGTACAAAAGACTGATTGCACTAATTTTGGTACAAAATGGCTGCTGGTGGCCATGTTGAATTTCGGACCACACCCAAAAACACCCGTTCTTATCCCACGGTGATAACAAAGGTACCCAAGACGTTTTGTAAAGATCAGTTCATAAATATGGCCTCTAGCCTGAGTCGTATAGAAGTTGTGTACAAAAAACTGATTAGACCTAATTTCGGTACAAAATAGCCACTGGCAGCCATCTTGAATTTCGGACCGCACTCAGAAACACTCGTTCTCGTCCCAAGGTGATAGCAGAGGTACCCAAGAAGTTTCGTGAAGATCGGTTGATAAATACAGCCTCTAGCCCGAGTCGTATTGACAATGTGTCCTTACTGTGTGTAAGTAGCACTGAAAAAATCAAAGTTCATCTAATTTGCATAATTTCTGCACGAGAAAAAAACCCGTATTATATGTGATGTATCCCATGGTACTAAACATTCACACAAAAAACTATTCAAATCAGAGCTTTCATGTGGAAGTTCTGCGCAAAAATCTGATTGCCCCTAATTTTGAACAAAATGGCTGCCAGCGGCCATCTTGAATTTCGGACCACACCCAAAAACACTCGTTCTAGACCCATGGTGATACCAAAGGCACCCAAGAAGTTTTGTAAAGATCGGTTCATAAATGTGGCCTGTAGCCCAAGCCATATTGGCATTTGCACTGACAGTGCTGAAAGTAATACTAAATACATCAAAGTTGGTCTAATTTGCATAATTTACGTACGAGAAAAAAACCCGTATTATATGTGATGTATCCCATGGTACTAAACATTCATACAAAAAATTATTCAAATCAGCGCTTTCATATGGAAGTTCTGTGCAAAAAACAGATTTCTGTATCGTCGGTACAAAATGGTGGCTGGCAGCCATCTTGAATTTTGGACCGGACCCCAAAACACTCGTTCTCGTCCCACAGTCATAACAAAGGTACCCAAGAAGTTTCGTGAAGATCGGTTCATAAATACGGCCTCTAGCCCGAGCCGTATTGAATTGTTGACGGACAGACGGCCAGATGGACGACGGACAACTGGCCATGGCATTCGCCAAAGTTGAGCTAAAAATGAAATCCACCATTAAATCCAAATTTAAAATAAATTCTGATGATAATCTAGGTATTGATTTTTTAAGGCCTTGTGTCTGTAAATTTTAATAAAATCTTTATCAACGAAGTTTTTTAGTATTTATTTATTTATTTATTGATGTTTAAGGTCACATATTTCTGCACAATGGCTAATCATGACCACGACAGTTTTGCGGGAGGAGGAAGCCAGAGTACCCAGAGAGAGAACCACCGAGCAACTGTCAGCTCCCTAACATACTAACTCCACACAAGCAGGTTTAGCATTGGTTCAAGACAGGTGCACCATTGACGTGAAGTACACCTTAGTGTCACCTTGCCCCCACATGGGCAATGGGGGTGAAGTGTCTTGCCCAAGGACACAACGCGGTTGCCACAGGTGGGATTCGAACCGAGGACCTCTCGGCTTGCAGCCTGCATCTCTCCCAACTGAGCCACCATGCCCCCAAACCTATGCATTAAATTTTGTTTCATTTCGAACAGTCCAACTAAATTTATCATCTAGAAACAATATTCAGGATGGACATACATATGGACAGACAAGGATAACACTTAAACCTCTACCCAACGAATCGGCCACATCTGCACGCGTAATATGCAAATTCAGAAGCTGAAAAAAAAAAAAAATTAAAAAAATTTCAAACCAAACCATATCATGTGACCTCTCTTTGGAACAAGCTCATTGAGCTTGTTCCAATGAGGGGTCACATGATATGGTTTGGTTGGAATTTTTTTTTAAAATTTAAAAAATGGTATTTAAAATAATAAATTTTGATATCATCTGCATTGGGTAAAAGTTAATGCCCTTTTGCTAATTGGCAGGGGCATATAAATGTTTTCACCAAATTTATATTAAGCAGAGATATATACAGTTAAAACTAGAAGTCCTGTCACGAATAGTGCGCTTATCTAGGCTTAATTGCGCGTTGGAATTGCCATATTGAATGGCATCCAAAGCACGGCAGGTTCTCCTGGTTACTCATAGCAAACACATGCAATGTTTCGGGTTACCCGGAGGTCCATTGGCTGAAACATTGCTTGTGCACAGGTCATATGTACAAAATTCGATAGCTTTACTGGGGCCATAACGCGTACATTAACGCACATATCAACGTGCTATTTATGTGCATTTCATGACAGGACTTCTAGTTGTAACTGTAACCTAACATGTGTACAGTGTGGCACCTGCGCAAATGTTACTATAAAGGTAGTTGTCATTTTATCATTAATCAGTTCACTTCCGTTATCACAGTATATTGTTATTCAATTAACAGGAGGCAACCCTCTACTCTTTATGCGAGTAAAAGGTCCACTTGGTATTGATGGGATGGAAATGGTTTGGTGTTTGAAAGTCATTTGTAATAAACAGCATATTCCATGAAGAGATATCCAACTAAGTGGGTTCCACGGTATTGAAAGACATGTCAAATACCAGCATGATAATTATGGCTGATAATCCATAACTTCATTTCTTGTTCAAGGACCTCAGTGATCTGCAATTTATCAAGACAAATTAACTCTGCAGTCAACAACACCGAATTTACAAACAAGAGGGGCAATGCAAAGCTTGGGTCAATAGTCGAAAGAGTGAAAAAGGGCCATTACTCTGGAAAATAGGTGTGAAAGAAACTCACGCGAAACAGGTATTGTTTCCCCATGATGCTCTATCACAACACCTAATATCATTGCAAGGGAAAATGTTGGTATGAACGGACAGACGAATGGATGGACAGACAAACAAACGGATGTCTCCACCAGATACCCTTTCGACTTTTCAAGTTTGGGACATAATTAATATTAGATTGTCCCTTGAAAACATTAACCCTTTTAACCTAAAAGGCCACTTTTTCGATCCAAAATCGTGATATGACCTGAATTCACAAAGTAAATAGTTGCTCTGTGAATATCTGTGGTAGACCAATCAAGATTTTCAACCTGTCATTTGCAAAATGAGGCCCCCAGAGGGTGAATTTGTTGATGCTATCCCATGCAGTGGGCCAATTTATCCTCTAGGCACATCTTTCTGTTTTGGCTTTAAGACCTTGATTCAGACAGAGGTTTGCAGAGGGTAAATTTTGTGATGCTGTCCTGCTGTGCACGATAGCATCACCAAATTCACCCTCTGAGGACCTCATTTTGCAGATGACCGTCTGCTTATTTTCAGACTTGTTTCAACATGCGGCCCTAAAGCTGCGCGTTGAAAATATTGGTTGACCTCCCCCATGTAACGAATATAGGCTCTACCAGATGATGGCTTTGAACTGTTACCACCAGTGTCCAAAGGGTTAAGATACCAACTGCAATGAGAACATTGTGTTTCTTTTTTCCTTGAAAACAAAGCGGAGAAAGGTCGTGAGGTATATTTTAGGCAAATAATGACAATGTTCAGTTACTTTTTTGCAAGTATCGTCTGCTATTTGTTTCGGATACAAAGTTTAAAATGTTTTTCGGGAATACTTACGTAACCAGGAAGAAATGTATTTGTTGTCGACTCAATTTCAGCATAACCAGTGTATTTACTTCTGTAACAACTGTTAGTTGAGCCTCGAAAACTCTGAAAGTTGAAAACAGAAGAACCCTGATCTACTTTGTACTGATAAAACCTACGATAAAACCTACTGTTATAATGAAACAGTGATGAAATGCTGTGATAAAACAACACAGCATATGACAGTGGTGCCCACTTAATTGGATATCTCTTAACTCAATAACCCTGTTAATTGAATATAATTTCCCAATGCAAAACCATTTACCATACCTCCTGTACAAATTTGACCTGTTAATTGAATACAGGTTATAGAGAAAACTCCTTTTAATTGAATAAAAAATCTTGTAACCTGTCAAGAAATTACCCTGACTCTCCCCAGTTTTCCTTTGTTTATAGACATAGTTGGCCTCAATACATCCAATACAGGCATTTAATCTATTATATCTTGTTTGACAGAGCTCATGGAGCTCTATCAAACAAGATATAATTGAAAAAATGCTAAGTTTGTCTCTAGAATACAGAAAAGAGACACAATCTCTGTTAATTGAATACTCTTGTTAATAGAATAATTTTCATTGGCAAAGTGGCTATTCAATTAACAGGGTTCCACTGTATCTGATTACTAGGGAGCACGGTGGCTCAGTGGTAGACTGTTAGACTTCTATGCTAGAGGTCATGAGTTCGATCCCCGTCCGGGATAACCCGCATTGTGTCGTTGGGCAAGGCACTTTATCCCGGTTGCCTACATGGGGGCACGATGACGCTGTGTATTAAGGCTTACTGCATGTCGATGATGCACATGTCTTCAACTGCTGTAACCCTGCTTGAGTGGAGCTTGAACCGAGTTAGATGTTGAGGAGCTGACAGTTGCTTGTCGATGCTCGGTGGTTCTCTCTGGGTACTCTGGCTTCCTCCACCCATAAAACTGTCACGATCACGATTAGCCATTGTGCATAAAAATGTGACCTAAAACACCAATAAATAAATGCATTATAATCTACTAACACAAACTCATGAATAAAACTGCCTTCTAAATGTGTATTACATACCAGAATATTATCTGATTACTAACACAAACTCATGAATAAAACAGCAGTAGTCTAGAATCTACACATCTGACTAAGGCATGTTATCATGAAACTTATTGTATCAGAGGTAAAGGTAAACTATTTTCTCATTGGGGTTTAATAACACTTTTGACTACCAGGGTAACCTTGCCCCAAAAAACAACACACTTATCGCTGGTGGGGATCAAACCGTAGACCTTTTGGTTTGAAATCCAATACCAAAATCACTGAGCCACTGTGCTCCCAAATTGAATATAAGTACTTTTCAATGGAGGTGGTGGGAAATCAAGAACTTTTCAAGGACAGAAACATATTCAAGTACTTCTCAATAAGGGGGCAAAGATTCATGGACTTTTCATTAAAGTTGGAATCCTGATGGACACCAATGTTTAAAATATGGAACAAAATACATTGCAACTTCGTGATTCTATGAGTAAAAATTCATCACGAAATAAATACAGATTATCATGATAATGTGCATGTCCTGTGATTTGTATCAGATTCAAGGTAGTGTCCAGAATGGGATCTCAACGAGCCGGCTTTGCCGGCGAGTTGTGATCCCATTTTTGGACACCACTGAGAATCTGATACAAATCACAGGGCATACACATTATCATGACAATTCATTTATCTAACAATTCTGTCACATAAACTTGGGCTGCACAGTATTCAAATTTCAATACCGGCATCGGTATTGAAAAAAATACTGCGATATACCAGTATATCGTAGACCAGTTCAGAGGGTGAAAAACTCGGGCGATGTTCTGGGGAACTGAGTCTGTAAACAGTTGACAACAGAGTTATATTTTGGGCGGTTAACAATTGAATAAAATTGAATGTACTCGGTACCTTATGTTCAGCTAACCCCAATATCTTTAAGAAAGCACTTTTTTTTACAAACGTGCACAGCGTTATTTTATTTTGATTTAAAATCACATCACAGAGACAGCTCAGACATGAGAGAAAACAATAAAGTGCCATGACTTTTCTGTTCGAAAAGAATATCCCACTATTCGCCACTGTAGCTGACTGTAGTGTTTATTTTTCCTTTATTCATGAATATTAATTTATACAGCTGTTCACAATGAGAGTGTTGATGGAAATTTTGATCAACATGGCTTCAGGTTTTATCTGTTTTTGAGAGGAATAGAATAAACTAGAGGATGGCCACCAAAGGGTGGCTGATTCCCCCGAAAAAAGCCTTGATAGCCATTCCAACCTTATTCGCGACACACCCTCTGGTTGTGGGCAATAATAATACCAAGTATCATTAATATCCTTGAAGGCTGTAAGAAGTTATGGAGCGGACACAAATTCTGTCTATGCCCGGACGAACAGACGGACGATGTCACGGCTAGATTCCCCCGAATTTTTTTCGGGGGAATAATAAAACAAACACTCCCTATTAATGATTTTGTGAGTAATTTTATTATCCACACAGGGAAACGTGAGAATACATACCCAAATGTGTTAAAGTATTCATTCCCTGCATTCCCGAAATATTCAACTTTCAGTTTCAAATTGCTGGTACGTGTATACTTACTTGTAACTTACACAGCTCAAGTGCGCTGCAAACTGTGTTTTCACTGGTCGAATGAAGATTGATTGACGTGTACTTTATCACAGGAGTTGTCCGTTTTTCCCTAATAATATATCGACTTCAACTTCGATAATTTGATCCAATACCGTTTCTTACGATATACCGGTACTTTTAAAATACTGGTATTCATCCGGTATCATTCTCAATACCGGTAATTACCGGTTTACCAGTATACCGTGCAGCCTTACATAAACAGATTAAATCTTAACCCTTCATTCAACATAACGACCAAAACCGGCAATGCTATTCTAAAAAAAATTGCGAATTAATTTTCATTTTTTGTCTCAAAAACATAGGTTATGACCCCTCGTTGGAACGAGCTCGTTCCAACGAGGGGTCATAGCCTATGTTTTTGAGACAAAAAATGAAAAAAATTAGTTAATCAAGAATTTTTTTTGCAAGTGTCGTCTGCTTTTCATGATATGCAAGAATGTATCTATGTGCCTGTTATGATAGCCCGTAGCGCTACCAGAAAAGAGCCGTCTGTATGATATGGAATCAGAATGAGTCGTCTATATGATACAGAATCGGAACACATTATGTGATACATACCGTTTCTCGTGGTTTTCAGGCCAAAATCTATATGATTGTTAGATAAAAGGGAAAAGCAGAAATCAAACAAAAGCTGGATGACTTGTAAAGGGTAGAGTGCTAAATTATTTTTGGCCGCCCAAATTAGTTCACAGGTTTTTGCCTTGTTACAATTTATAGGAGACTCCGAGAGTGCCTGAGGGTTGTGTGAGCCGTGCCTGAGGGCACTCTCCTATAAATTGTAGGGAGGCAAATTTTAACAGACTAAATAATATCACTTCAAAGATAATATTAAGCATTTGAATTTGAAGCCTCTAAGTTACCATACCTGAACATCAGAATAAAGCCCAAATATGGACTTTCAGAACACTACCAGTTAACCCTAGATATAATTTATATGTACTTACATCACCCTTAGGTAGGTCTGGAAGGTTTCCAAAATCCATTTCAGGGACATCACATTTTTTCTTAAATTTGAAAAATTTTCTGAAAAGATAATCAGTAGATTTAAAATAGTTCTGCTTGACCCGAGATTTTTACAATTTACAGGGGCTGTGTTTATTAGTCCCACCCTTTCCCAATCTCATTTAACCCTGTCCTAACAAACTGGCATCATCAGCCAAGGGGGGGGGGGGGAGCTAAAAAAAATTCTGATGGGATGGGTGGATGGTCAAAGTGGCAAGAAATCACTGTTTTCAATGGACTAAAAAATTGTTTTCCCTTTCATTCTTTTGATAATTTTGTAGACTTTTTAGGACAGGTATATCCCTATGTTGATTTTGTTATTTTTATAGATTTGCAGCAATCATTCAATGAGTCATTAGTCATTTTATTCAACCAGTTTGAACATTTTTAGCTTTTTACTCAACACTGTTTAGGGACCGATCAGGACTATTTAAAATACGCTCTAGCCCCGGATCCTATTTTTCCAATTCATGCGTCAGATTTCAAATTACGGAGTCTCACTGCTGTTTGTAACACACACTGCAAGTATGTAATAGCTCTCATCATTTTCATTTAGTACACTATAGCAAACATTAATCTTCCCTGACTGTTACAGTAAAACCTGTCTTGAGAGACCACCTGCCTTGAGAGACCACATCTACCAGACACCGATTGGTTTTACTCTATAATGGACCTGCTATGGGAGACCACCTGTCTTGAGAGACCACTGTGACCTGGTACCAACTTGTATTTTTATGCTATAATATGTAATAGCTCTCATCATTTTCATTTAGTACACTATAGCAAACATTAATCTTCCCTGACTGTTACAGTAAAACCTGTCTTGAGAGACCACCTGCCTTGAGAGACCACATCTACCAGACACCGATTGGTTTTACTCTATAAAGGACCTGCTATGGGAGACCACCTGTCTTGAGAGACCACTGTGACCTGGTACCAACTTGTATTTTTATGCTTTAATAGACCTGTCTTGAGAGACCGCCCCTTTGAAGACTGAAACCAAGACAAAAACTTTTTACCTGTTCTGGAATTAGAAAATCCATTGTGGTTATACTAACATAATTAAAAGTATTAAAAGCTCTTAATTCGGTTTCAATTGCTAACTCATTAAAGATTGAGACGTTTTTATAAGACCCCTGCGAAAATATTAGGATTATTGCTGAATAAACAATTTCATATATACCTGAAATGTGACAGATAGGAATAAAAAGAAATTTGTGTTGAAAATCTTTTTGTAACAAATTGAAATGGACTGTTATAAAAATTATAAAAATAAATTAGTGTTGAAAATCTTCATAGAAGATTTTCAACACTAATTTATTTTTATAATTTTTATAACAGTCCATTTCATTTGTTACAAAAACTTCATAAAAAAGAACACCTATTACAAAAATCCATTCTTCTCCATTTCTGAATTTTGTGGTTGGTTATTCACTGACTTGAGAAAACCTGAAACCTGTTATGAGAGACCACCTGTCTTGAGAGACCACTTTTGTGTGGCCCAAAGGGCGGTCTCTCAAGACAGGTTCTACTGTAGTGGTAGCGATATCTGATTTGTATCTCCCAAGAGAACCGCTGGATGCTTGTTTGTTAATTTTTGGTATCTTATGAGGTTAACTCATTTAATTTAAAAACGTAATAAATAACTGCTAGTTTCATTTCACTTTTTATGAGGCAACAAGCCTTTAATTTAGAGAAGTTTGCATTCTAGTCGAGGTCACCTAAGGTCAACTTGGATGAACTTCCACTGCAGGTGTAAATTTTTAATATTGAAATCCCATTGCTGTCGTGTTCACCACGGTTGGTGTGTAAAGCTAAACTTTATGTCATAGGCTTTTTTATATACAGTTGAATAGGTAATCATGGTATTTATTTATATTATTTATTTATTGGTGTTTAAAGTCACATACTTATGCACAATGGCTAATCGTGACCGTGACAGTTTTACGGGTGGAGGAAGCCGGAGTACCCGGAGAGAACCACCGAGCAACGACGAGCAGCTGTCAGCTCTCCAACATCGTAACTCTGAACTCTGCACCGCAGCACAGGCAGGGTTAGATTGGTTGAAGACATGCGCACCATTGACGTGCAGTACGCCTCAGTACACAGCATCACCGTGCCCCCATCTAGGCAATCGGGGTGAAGTGTCTTGCCCAAGGACACAACGCGGTTGCCGCAGGTGGGATTCGAACCGAGGACCTCTCGGCTTGCAGCAATCATGGTATAAATAGAAGTATAAATAATGGATGTATAGCTGTGTGTCATCAGCATAACAATGAAACTTAAGCATGGGCTTAAGTTTCATTGTTATGCTGATGACACACAGCTATACATCCATTTCTATAAAGATAGCGCTGCCTGTTCCATGCAGAAATTAGAACAGTGCATTCTGGAAATAAAATCTTGGATGACTGCTAATTTCTTGAAATTAAACCATGACAAAACTGAAATTATCTTTTTTGGAACTCAACAGCAATTGTCTAAATTGCCCAAACTTGATTTACACATCCAGGATGCGTGCATTTCCTCAACCAAGTCCGTTCGTAACCTCGGCTTTTTCTTCGATGAAAACCTATCACTTGACAGACATGTCAGACACATCTGCCAGGTGGCATATTTTCATCTGCGAAACATCAGCAAAATTAGGAACTTAATAGACAACAAAACAGCTGAACAACTCGTACATGCCTTTGTGACAACTCAGCTCGACTACTGCAACTCCCTGCTCTCTGGATCAACAAATACCCACATTATAAAATTGCAGCCTATACAGAACTGTGCAGCTTGAGTAGTCACTAGAAATAGAAAAACTTGCCACATAACACCTATCCTTAAGGAACTGCACTGGCTGCCAGTATGCCAGAGAATCGAATATAAACTGTGTCTGCTGGATTTTAAGAGCCTTCATGGCCTCGCACCACCCTACCTCACTGAGCTTTTAAATCGGTATGAACCAGCCCAAGCTTTAAGGTCTGGCAATGAAACTTTGCTCTCACAGCCAAGGGCAAGACTGAAGACCGCAGGAGACAGAGCATTCTCTGTGGCTGCCCCCACTGTGTGGAACTCACTCCCAAAACATATAAAAACTATCAGTACCTTAAATTCATTCAAGAAAAGCATGAAAACACATTTCTTCCAATGGGCATTCCATTAGTTTTTGTAAAGCCAAAGAGCACTTTTGTGGATTTTAGGCTCATAAATTATTATTAAATTATTATTATTATTATCTTGTGTTTTTGAGTGGATACCAGAAATTATCTCATGAGTGACCCAAGACAAATGTTTATTTTTCGCGAGCATAAGCGTGAGCGTAAATGACCATTTGTCTTGGTCACAAGTGAGATAATATTTGGTGATCTGAATTGATACTCTGATTGAAACTCGGAACAGATAGAGTCTTGCAATCTGATTCAACTGGTGGGTTTCTAGTCCAAACATGGCCTGAAAGTCTGTAAAGGACGTACCAAAACAAAAACATATATTAGAGACTTTCAAGCCATGTTTGGACTAGCAGGTTTCATGCATCAATTCAAGGGTTGAATTATTGCTGGAAATGATCGGTATCAACTCAAAAACACTAGATTTACTTTTCATGATATGTTTTTAGAACAAATTGATCATTTCCAGTGAAAGTGAAAATTTCTATATCTTCACAGTGGGGGAGAGTGATAAACCGATAATCGGAATCGGCAATCGGAACCGGCCAGTTGTGGGGCATCGGCTGATTATGACAACCGGCAGTTTCCGGTTATTCCATATTTAACACTGACTATTAAAAATCCCTTTGATATCTGGCCATTTCAATAAACTTTCCCCACCAAAAACGTGTGTAGTGCATAGCATAAAATTCAGGGATGTGCAGAGCAGAGATATTACAGAATTTACAAATCTGCAATCGGTACGAGATCACCACCATTTCCCGAAGATTGTAGAGTTCTTGTAAACATTAGAGAAACACATCAAGGGAGGTAAGACTGAATAATACATTCTGACAAATGTGTGAACCATGTGTATTACGACTTCACAACACACATTAACATTAAAATTATTATTCACTTAAGACACAAAGTAAGTGTGCTCAGTATATTCCTGGTTAATATAGCCAAGTGTGTTGTATCCTTACACAAAACCATATTAACACTATTTACCGGAATAAAACACAATCTTCACGAGAACAATATCGTGTGACTGTATTGTTAATAATAATCTTTTCCCCATTAATAACAATCTTTTCCCCACACCCCAACCAAAATGCAAATATTATTTTGACTAATATTGCCCAGCATACTCTGAGAACTTATATGGTATTAAGCTTTCGTAATTGATGATTTATCAACAAAATTCTGTAGTATAACAAGCACCAACAGATTTTCTTCAGTGTCCTACTTCAACCACTGGAATCAGCATTGGAATCGACAGAGAAATAACCGGTAATCGGTTGATAGCAAGTTTTGATAATCGGTTCATCACTAGTGGGAGATACGATTTCTGTCTTTCTGCAATTTCTCTGATAATCTATCGATTAGCATATAACAAAAGATCATCTCTATCAGGTGACATACCCTATGCATGTATAGCCTTAGTGAGTCTACATTTTCATGTACAGTACGTGGAGAGTGGATTGTAACTAAATCACCCGTGGAGTGGGGTTATCACCCAAAGTATCATTTTCAAATTCTCTACATATGGACCAAAAATACAAGCAATGTTCCAGCCAATGGACCTCCGGGTTTAAGCCAAAACCAGCCAGTAATATTCTCAAGAGGCATTTAAACTCAACTTATGGACCCTCATGGGCTGTAGAATGTTTTTTTTGTAGTGAAATCATTTTTTTATTGAAGGCCTGGATTAAAACAGTAGCCTATGGCCAATGTATTACACATGGGCCTGCAATAGGAACTAAAAATACAGCCCTGAGCCTATTTATGCTGCACCCATTTACCAGGTTCAGCTCAAAAGTATCTGTACTTACTTGCATGTGTAATATAATCCTACACAAACAAACACAAAACCAACCACTCCAGCAACACTTAAACCAATTATGGTCTCCCGATGCGTACCTTTGAAATAAAAGAAAAAAACATTACAATTATTTGCATTATTCCACAACAGCTAAGACTAGGGCTGCACGATATTTAAAACTGAATACCGGTATCGGTATTCAAAAAAATACTGTGGTATACCAGTATATCAAAAGCTGTTTAGATATATGAACACAAGTACCACAATCGAGACTCGAGGCATCACAGTCGGAACGAATTAGCATGACTTGATGATGCGGCTCGAAAAACCTTTATCCAACGCAGACGATATCAAAATTTATTACTTTCAAAATTAGTTTATCAGATTTTCTCCAAAGATTTCAACAAAACTATATCATGTGACACCTCACTGGAACGAGCTCAATGAGCTCGTTCCAATGAGGGGTCACATGATATAGTTTTGTTAAAATTTTTGAAAATTATTTTTTTCAACTGCTGAATTTGTATATTACGAGGGCACAAACAGATGAGATTCATTGGATAAAGGGCAAATATTATTCATTCGGGGCTACAGTTAAAAAACTCAAGACATCTTGAAAATTAAATTGTAGGTAAATAAATAATGACGATAAACCAATATTTTTGAAATTGCACCGGTATTCAATCGATATTGGTTTGAATACTGGTATATATCGGTTTACCGATATACCGTGCAGCCCTAGCTAAGACCTGTTAAAAATGTTTGGACGGAAAAAAGTCTGCATTATTTATTTATTCATTTATTGGTGTTTTTTAAGGTCACAAACTTATGCACAATGGCTAATCGTGACCATGACCGTTTTACGGGTGGAGGAAGCCGGAGTACCCGGAAAGAACCACCGAGCATCGACGAGCAACTATCAGCTCCTCAACAATCTAACTCTGTTCATGCTCCGCTCAAGAAGGGCTACACTGGTTGAAGACATGTGCACCATCGACATGCAGTGCGCCTTAGTACACGGCGCCATTGTGCCCCCATGTAGGCAAGCAGGATAAAGGGACTTGCCCAAGGACACAATGTGGGTCGTCCCGGACAGGGATCAAACCCGGGACTTCTAGGATTGAAGTCCAACAGTCTACCACTGAGCCACCCAGCTCCCATAAAGGCTGCATTATTTAAACTTAAAATATCTGAACTTTTTAAGTGGGTGGGAATTTATTTCATAATGAGAAGAAATATATTTTTACTATTGATGAGGAGAGTGCATCATGACTCATTTTCAGTTCTGATCCAGAAGTTATGAAAGTAATGCCTTCAAAACTGTCACATTTGTTTGTGTCCTTGAGCAAGGCACTTCATCCTTTACCCAATGCACACGATTTCAAAATTTCTTGTTTTTATTTCGAATGTTTCAAGCAATTTCAACAGAGCCATTTTATGTGATCCCTAAATGGAACAAGCTCAATGAGCTCATTCCAATGAAGGGCTCGTGAAATGGTTTTGTTGAAATAAATTTTTTTGAAAACTAATTTTTTTTTCTGTTTAGTTTGCAAGTTATGTGGGTAGATGAGGCTGTTCATAATTGTAGAAAGGACTGATCGCATAAGAATCTCCCGAAAGATGGCAAAATTAAAATAAGTTCAAGGTGATATAACATGGTTAAAATTGTCGCTGCTAACCAATTTTGGAAGTAGGAGTTATTTGCTCTACTCAGTAAGCCTCACAAAATAATTCAATTAGGCCAAATAAAAAAAATGAATTGATTCTCAAGCAATTTTTTTTCCGAATCAGTGAGGGAGGGAGGATTTTATTTTTACTTTTTTTAAAAATTTTTTTTAGTGTAAAAGGGTTGAGTATACTCAGTAAATCTTTTTGCTGTCTTTCCACTTGAAAAAGAGAAAAGGTTGTATTTTAGTGTAATTATAGTATACCTTTTATAACTAACTGCCATAACAACAGCTAAAAGGATTTGTATTTTATTGTTCTTTTTAATGGTATATACCTGTTAAGCATGATGATCCATTAGAATAGGCCCCACTAACCAATGCTTGGGGTAGAAGAATTTAAAATGGGAAACATGGCTTTAAATGATTGGTTAAACTTGAGTTTATATCGGTGTGGCGGCCATTATTAGCCATTGTGCAGAAATATATGACCTTAAACACCAGCAAATAAATAAATAATTAAATCATGATGCAGTATATCAGAATTTTCTTTGTTACAGTTTATGGGAGAGTGCCCCTGGGCACTCTCCCATAAACTGCAACAAGAAAAAACAATTTACTGCTAACACAGCTAAATAGTTATATGTCGAGAAATGTGAAAAAATGATCATTCCAAGTTTTCACAAATTCTTTAAAAAACATGACATAATAAAAATGTCTAATGAGGAGGTTCAAATCCAATGAGGGAGGGCTTGAGAATCAAAACATTATTTTTTTTTAGCCTTATGTAAATAAGTAAATAAGGCCACACAAAGTAAATCTTCTGTTTCTCAGGCTATTTTGTGTAAAATTGCATGCGGGTAGGCTCTTTTTTTATTTTATTTTTTTTAATTTTTTCTTTGCCATCAAAAGTTCACATTGTTTTGTTTTATGTTTTAGGCCTCAGAATCAACAGAATATCATGGGTGGTGGTGTATTTTGTCCTTTGAGTGTAAAAAGGCTTTGCAATGCTAATGCATTGCACTTAACTGGTAGAGTGCTAAATTTTATTTGGCCAACAAAATTTGTTCACATGTCTTTGCCTTGTTACAATTTATAGGAGAGTGCCTGTGGGCACTCTCCTATAAATTGTAACAAGGCAAATCTTAACAGACTGAATAATATCACTTCAAAGACAATATGAAGCACAGCCACTGAATTTGAAGCCTTCAAGTTGCAGTACCTGCACTTCAGAATAAAGCCCAAATATGGGCTTCTAGCACTTTACCAGTTAAGGGAAAAATTTATCAATTTTATTCATTTGGGAATAAATCAGACATTTAATTTTTTATGTTTTTTTAAATTTACACTGGTTATAAAAAGCACCATGCAAAAATATTTTAGTTCATTATTATTTATTTATTGGTGTTTAAGGTCACATACTTATGCACAATGGCTAATCGTGACCGTGACAGTTTTACGGATGGAGGAAGCTGGAGTACCCGGAGAGAACCACCGAGCAACGACGAGCAGCTGTCAGATCTCCAACATCGTAACTCTGAACTCTGCACCGCAGCACAGGCAGGGTTAGATTGGTTAAAGACATGCGCACCATCGACGTGCAGTACGCCTCAGTACACAGCGTCATCGTGCCCCCCATGTAGGCAATCGGGATGAAGTGTCTTGCCCAAGGACACAACGCGGTTGCCGCAGGTGGGATTCGAACCGAGGACCTCTCGGCTTGCAGCCTGCACCTCTACCAACTGAGCCACAGCGCCCCCTTTTAGTTCATTCCATTTGTAAATGAATTCAGTCTACTATCCGAATCACTTATAGAAATTTATCTGATAGGGACAATAGAGTGAATAGAATCTCTGCTCATGAGGTTAAAGCTTTATCATCCACCTGGGTATATGTTCTCTTAGATATTATGAAGGATGCATACTGGACACAACCTTCTACATTCACTTCTTTCTACCTGAGGAATCTTGAATCTGTGGCAGGAGATCAAAGGGTCAAAGATGTCTAGGTCTCCTGACTGCTGCTCAAAATGTTGTATAATTAAAATTTCAAGCTTGATATTTATTAACCCTTTATCCAACGAATCGGCCGTATCCACCCACATAATATGCAAATTCAGCAGTTGAAAAAATATTATTTTTCAAACAATTTTAACAAAACCATATCATGTGACCCCTCGTTGGAACGAGCTCGATGAGCTCGTTCCAACGAGGGGTCACATGATATGGTTTTGTTAAAATTGTTGGAAAAAATGATATTTAAAATAATAAATTTTGATATCGTCTGTGTTGGGTAAAGGGTTAACTTGGTAAAATAGTTTTACTTTTTAAAGTTTGCGGTAGCCGAAAGGACCATGAGGGAGGGTCTGAGAAACAGATTTTTTTTTTCCTAAATAATTCAATTATGAAGATTTCAAAATGAATTCCAGTTATTGCAGAGTATTTTATTTTATTATATGCTAGCCTGTGAATTATTGCAAATTATCTAAAAGGTATTTCTCAACATCTATCGACTCGATAGATATAGAGAAATATTCCTCAGTAGCTTCCTAAATGATGTCACTGACACTACAATGCATTACGTAGCCTTGAAGGAATGAACAGCTGATCTTTGTTGTTGTTTTGAAACATACTCATCTGGGATCGAATTGGGCTGAATATTGTGCAATAAAATGTCTCGTAGCATATAATAAAAAAGAAAATCTACTCTATTTTAGTCAGTGTCGAGAATTATCTCACAGGTGTGGACCTAAAAGTTTTATTTTTCGCGAGGCTTTCTTTCTTTCAGGTCCACATGATGAATTTTTTCAGTAAGTTCCTAAATGAGGTTATGCTTTGGCACATGATGTCACCTTGAACATCACCTTGAAGGAACTATCAGCAGCTTTTTGTTATTGTCTTGAAACTGTTTGCAGTCGAATTGGGCTGAATATTGTGCATTAACCCTTTACCCAACAAATCGGTGGCATCTGCCCACGTAATATGCAAATTCAGAAGTTGAAGAAATAGTATTTTTCAACAAAAAAAATTCGACAAAAACCATATCATATGATCCCTCGTTGGAATGAGCTCATCGAGCTCATTCCTACGAGGGGTCATATGATACGGTTTTGTTTGAAAAAAATTAAATGAAAGTGTCAATGACACTGTAGCTCAACTTGTCAAGACAAAGACATGTACATGTATAGTATGTGACACAGCAATGACAAACATCTAGGTAATGACCTGATAACAAAGGTACATATAAAGTATTGTAACGGTCTGTACATAAATACTGACCGTTGCCTGTAACAAATGTATAGGTAAAGTATTGTAAAGGTGGGTGACAGTCAGATGCTGAACTAGAAAAAATCTTTGAGTCCCAGAGTGGGTCTGACTGAACCCCAAAATATTTGTTCTCATAGCACAGTGATAACAAAGGCACCCCAAAACACACTTGTTCCTGTCCCAAGGTGAAAACAAAAGTACTCAAGAAGTTTTGTGAAGATCAGTTCATAAATACGAGCTGCATAGAACTTGTGACAAAAAACTGATTGGACCTAATTTCGGTACAAAATGGCCACTGGCAGCCATCTTGAATTTTGGACCGTACCCAGAAACACTCATTCTCATCCCAAGGAGATAACAAAGGTACCCAAGAAGTTTTGTGAAGATCGGTTCATAAATACAGCCTCTACCCTGAGCCGTATTGACATGTGTGCTTACACTGTGTAAGTAGCACTGAATAAATCAAAGTTCATCTAATTTGCATAATTTCTGCACGAAAAAAACCCCCTTACAATATGTGATGTATTCCATGTTACTAAACATTCATACAAAAATTTATTAAAATCAGAACTTTCATACAGAAGTTCTATACAAAAGACTGATTGCACTAATTTTGGTACAAAATGGCTGCTGGTGGCCATCTTGAATTTCAGACCACACCCAAAAACACTCGCTCTCATCCCACGGTGATAACAAAGGTACCCAAGAAGTTTCGTAAAGATTGGTTCATAAATATGGCCTCTAGTCTGAGCTGTATAGAAGTTGTGTACAAAAAACTGATTAGACCTAATTTCGGTACAAAATGGCCACTAGCAGCCATCTTGAATTTTAGACCGCACCCAGAAACACTCGTTCTCGTCCCAAGGTGATAACAAAGGTACCCAAGACATTTCGTGAAGATCAGTTCATAAATACAGACTCTAGTCTGAGCCGTATTGACATGTGTACTTACTGTGTGTAAGTCGCACTGAAAAAATCAAAGTTCATCTAATTTGCATAATTTCTGCACGAGAAAAAAACCCGTATTATATGTGATGCATCCCATGGTACTAAACATTCACACACAAAAATTATTCAAATCAGGGCTTTCATATGGAAGTTCTGTGCAAAAATCTGATTGCACCTAATTTTGTACAAAATGGCTGCCATCGGCCATCTTGAATTTCGGACCGGACCCCAAAACACTCGTTCTCGTCCCACGGTGATACCAAAGGTACCCAAGAAGTTTCGTAAAGATCAGTTCATAAATACGGCCTCTAGCCCGAGCCGTATTGGCATTTGCACTTACAGTGCTGAAAGTAACCCCAAAAAACATCAAAATTAGTCTAATTTGCACAATTTACGTACGAGAAAAAAACCCGTATTATATGTAATGTATCCCATGGTACTAAACATTCATACAAAAAATTATTCAAATCAGAGCTTTCATATGGAAGTTCTGTACAAAAAACAGATTTCTGCATCGTCGGTACAAAATGGCAGCTGGCAGCCATCTTGAATTTCGGACTGCACCCAAAAACACTCGTTCTCGTCCCACGGTCATAACAAAGGTACCCAAGAAGTTTCGTAAAGATCGGTTCATAAATACGGCCTCTAGCCCGAGCCATAGCAGCTTGGCACTTACAGCTCTGAAAGTAACACAAAATAAATCAAAGTCAGTCTAATTTGCATAATTTACGCACGAGAAAAAAACCCGTATTATATGTGATGTATCCCATGGTACTAAACATTTATACAAAACTTTATTCAAATCAGAACTTTCATACAGAAGTTCTGTACAAAAAACTGATTTTTGCATCATCGGTACAAAATGGCCACTGGCAGCCATCTTGAATTTCGGACCACACCTAAAAACACTCGTTCCCGTCCCAGGGTCATAACAAAGGTACACAAGAAGTTTCGTAAAGATCGGTTCATAAATACGACCTCTAGCCCGAGCCATAGCCAATTGTTGACGTACGGACAGACGGACAGATGGCCAGACGGACAGACGGACGACGGGCCATGACAATAGCTCAAATTTGACTTCGTCAAAGTTGAGCTAAAAATGATATTTAAAATAATAAATAAGGCTTATATTTCGTCTAAATTTGTGAAAATCCATTTGGATTCTCGTTAAAATGGTTGCGAGAATCCATACCTACTATGAGTGTCCCAGAATCCCATGATGCCACCAAGGTTGAACCACTGTTGTATACTGATAACACATGTTAACCTTTTACCCAACACACTTTTTTAATTTTTAAAACTAAGTTTGATAATTTTTAAACAATAAATAATACATAAATGATAAAATAATTAAATGAACAATATTTACCAATAAAATCTTACAAATATGGCTGTTGTTGGAACCGGCTCAATGAGCCAGTTCCAATGACAGCCATGTTTGTAAGGTCATGTTAGCCATCTATTGGTTAATTTGTTTCTGCTGTGTTAGTTAAAGGGTTAAATTGTCTCAATTTTTTTCACGCGAATCCTAGTAGAGGTTCAGCGAGAATCTACATGGATTCTCGCCGGTTTTATTGTACGAATCTTTGTGTGAATCGATTCTCGTGGAAATATAAGCCCTGTAAATTTTGATATCGTCTGCGTTGGGTAAAGGGTTACAATGTCATGTAGCATATAATAAAAAGAAAATCTATGCTGTTTAGTGAATATTGCAAGGCGCAAGTGAAAAATAATACTTTCAGGTCCACGTGAATAATATAATTCCCGAAATTCACTAAGACAGAGCAGATATTCTCCAAGTACATTTACCTGTGAATGGAATACTAATAAAAAGTGGTGAACTTGAAGGTCCTTCACCAACTCTTGTTAATGGTGAAACTGTTATATAATATTTCTTTTCTAACTCTAGGCCCTCAAGCGTATACTTAACAGCATCTCCATCTGTTCTTTTAAGTTGTTCACCTGCAGGAAGAAAACGGCCGAAGATAAAGACCACTTTTAGAAGGAACTTTCTAGGTGAAAAAAAATATGCTGAACTCTAGAGTTGAATGTCATCAAAATATGGAAGCTTTTTAAAAGAATGTAAAAAAAAATCAATGAAAAATGTTTGGAATAATATAAAAACAAAATATGTAGTAATAATAATAATAATTTTTTTTTGCACCTGTAAGCAGTGCTGGAGATGAACAAAATTAACGGGTGCAGTTTTAAGCTCTCGTGAAATCAAGAGACGAGAGTAAATTACACCATAAAATGTTAGTACAGTTTAGCCCACTTACAGTTAAAACTAGAAGTCCTGTCACGAAATGCGCACTTATCAAGGCTTAATTGCGCGTAGGAATTGCGCACGATTGCCATATGAAATGACATCCCAAGCATGGCAGGTTTTGCTGGTTACTAATAGCAAACACAGGCAATGTTTCGGCCAATGGACCTCCGGGTTACCAGGAGGTCCATTGGCTGAAACATTGCTTGTGCACAGGCGATGTGTACATAATTTGATAGCCTTACTATGGTCATAATGCATAGATTAACGCACATTATGACCATAGTCAAGGGTTTTTCGGGTTCAAATTTCAGGACCTTCCAGGGTATTCAAGGAGCAGTGGTAACCCGTACATAACTATATACATTAATGCATGAGTGACATTCTACAATGATTAGAACAAATATTAAGCATAACATGCTAAAGACAAGGAGTTTATCACACACCTATTAATATAAAACACAGGATTTCCACTGTTCTGCCTGTACAATAACAATAAAGTTGTGTAACACATGTGGTGATACAAAACACGTTTGATTTTGTTTCCAACGCAAACAGAGAATGAACCTGTCTAAATAAAATCCTGTCATCATTGGTCAAATGCACCAGTGTCGAGATCATTTGGAAATTCTAAGTTCCTCACTTAGATTTGTTTACCTGGGATATTTAAACAATCAGACTCAAGTCAAAAATTTACAAAATAAAAAATATAGAACCTTAGTGAGCACGCTCACATACCCCACGCGCTCCGATATTTCAAGCTCTAATCATTTTTAAAAAATAAACATAGATTCTAGGAATACTGCAGAAAACAGTGTTCTGTAGTTTCAACGGTATTGAAAGAATTCAAGCAGAGAAAAAGCCCGGAAAACTGTAATTTTGATGAACTTTTCAAAGTTTACGGGGCCGTAATTTTGGTAAAAATCAGTGGAGCGGAACAAAACCCAAACTTGTTTTGTAGGCCACCATGTTAGACTAACATATCAAAAATCAGCTCAATATCTGGAAGCGTGTAGGAAAAAAGTCTGGAAAACTGTAATTTTGATGAACTTTTCAAAGTTCAAGGGCTGTGATTTAGGTAAAAATCAGTGGAGCGGAAGAAAATGCAAACTAGATTTGTAGGCCACCATGTCAGACTAACATACCAAACATCAGCTCAATATCTGGAAGCGTGTAGAAAAAAAGTCCGGAAAACTGTAATTTTAATGCATTTTTCAGAGTCCAAGGGTCGTAATTTCGGAAAAAATCAGTGGAGGGAAACAAAACGCAAACTTGTTCTGTAGGCCACCATGTTAGACCAACATACCAAAAATCAGCTCAATATCTGGAAGCGTGTAGGAAAGAAGTCTGCAAAACTGTAATTTTGATGAACTTTTCAAAGTTCAAGGGCCATAATTTCGGTCAAAATCAGTGGAGCGGAACAAAATGCAAACTTGATCTGTAGGCCACCATGTTAGACTAACATATCCCAAAACAGCTCAATATCTGGAAGCGTGTAGAAAAAAAGTCCGGAAAACTGTAATTTTGATTGAGTTCAAGGGCCATAATTTTAGTAAAAATCAGTGGAGCGGAACAAAATGCAAACTTGATCTGTAGGCCACCATGTTAGACTCCCATACCAAAAATCAGCTCAAAATCAGGAAGCGTGTAGAAAAAAAGTCCGGAAAAGAAGTAGGACTGACTGACGGACTGACAGACTGATGCTGACAGACTGACGGACGGACCAGTCAAAAACATTATACCCCTGCAACGTTGTTGCGTGGTGTATAATAAGGGATGTGTGTGATAAATACAGAACCGCACATATCTTTGAATGGGTTAAGAATTATTGTACTCAATTGCTTTGGCCTAGAATATCATGAGAGCCAAAGGCTCTCATGATATCCTGGGCCAAAGCAATCTTGTGCGATAATTCTTAACCCTTTCAAATGTATGTGTAGTTCTGTATATTTATCATTTATCGACAGATCTCACCAAATTCATATATTATGACAGTTACCTTTTAAATTAATTTCTCATGGAGGGGGGGGGGGGGGTTGCGGTAACCTGTTCTCATCAGATCACTAAGTAAAGCAACATTGAGCCCAGTTTGTCCTTGGGAGTGTGACTGTCTGAGCGATCGATTCGGACTCCTGCGTTGTGTCCTTGGGCATGACACTTAACCCCGATTGTCCACATGGGAGCACGATGATGCCGTGTACTAAGGCGTACTGCATGTCGATGGTGCACATGTCTTCAACCAATCTAACCCTGCCTGTGCTGCAGTGTGGAATTAGGATGTTGAAGAGCTGGTAGCTGTTCGTCGTTGATCGGTGGTTCTCTCTGGGTACTCCGGCTTCCTCTACCCATAATACTGTCCCCGACACGATATGATCTTGGCAATTAAAGTGTCATTAAACCCTAATAAATAAATAAATAAATTTGTCATGTCCCTCAAAAGCGCTGGAAGATTAAGTGACATCCAAAATAAAAAGAAAAGAGAAAAAGAAATGCTTACCTATACAGATATTGTCAGCATCAAGCACACAGTATCGTATCAGATAATTGATTACATAACCACGAGATTCCAAACAGTTATATGCATTCCAATCAATTCTGACATCCTGTTCAACAATTATTACTTGCACATTCTCTGGTGGAAGTTTAGGTACTGAAAATAGATAAGGTCTAAAAAAGTTAAAGATGTTACTCAGGCATGCGGCCCAGTGATATGAGAGCAAAAGATGTTAAAATTAGGCCTAAAAAAATTAAAAATCTGTTTTCTCAGGCCCTCCTGCATGGTCCTTTTAGCTGCTGCATGCTCTCTTTCTATATAAGGCCTAAAAAAATTAAAAATCTGTTTCTCAGGCCCTCCCGCATGGTCCTTTTGGTTGCAGCATGCTCTCTTTTTATAACCAATTTAAACTTAAAAAAAAAATAAAAATTAAATGTTTTATGTCTGATATTTTACCCAAGTTAAAAAAATTGATAAATTTGTCCCTTGAGTGGAAGAAGGCTTTGCAATGCTTTAGCATTGCAAAGCCTTCTTGCGCTCAAGGGATGAAATACACCACCCCCATGGTATTCTGTAGATTATGAGGCCTAAAACTTGTACCAAGAACATAAACTTTTGATGGCCAAGAAATAATTACTGAAATAAAAAATAAAATAAAAAACCGCTCACGCGCATGCAATTTTACAAATAATGGCCTGAGAAACAGAAGATTTACTTTGTGTGGCCTAACCAATGTAAACTTAAAAAAAATAAAAATTAAATGGTTTATGTTTGATATTTTACCCAAGTTTATAAAATTGATAAATTTGTCCCGTGAGTGCAAGAAGGCAAAGCCTTGTGGCACTCAAGGGATGAAATACACCACCACCCATGCTATTCTGTAGATTATGAGGTCTAAAACATAAAACAAACCCATGAAAATGAACTTTTGATGGCAAAGAAATAATTACAAAAATCGAAAAATAAAATGAAAAACTGTCCGCATCAATGCAGTTTTACAAATGAAAGTGTCAATGACACTGTAGCTTAACTTGACTGTTTGTAGTGTTTGATGAAAAAAATAATGTTCAATGCTTATGAAAGGATTATAAAATAAAACAAGAATTGTGATAATTGAGAATATGTTAACCCTTTACCCAACACAGACGATATCAAAATTTATTATTTTAAACATCATTTCTTTAAATTTTTCAAAAAATTTCAACAAAACCATATCATGTGACCCCTTGTTGGAATGAGCTCGTCGAGCTTGTTCCAACGAGGGGTCACATGATATGTTTTTTTTAAAAATTTTTTTAAAAATAATATTTTTTCAACTGCTGAATTTGCATATTATGCGGTCGGATGCGGCTGATTCGTTGGGTAAAGGGTTAATTTCTGTTCGCTACATGCTACGTTTTCAATAAGAATAATTTGAGGTGTACTGTACTAAAGAATTGCGGACTGGAGTGATGAGGCCCTCATAGCTAACGTATGTCAACCAAAGTTACCAAGTTACCGTAAAACCATTCCAAAGCAAGACATCCTACCAAGTTACAAAGTTACAATGATATATATCTCTTCATAAATATGACTCATGGACATTGCAAAAGGAATCTAGGTCGCGTGCCAGAAGGGTGGTCATGGTTGACTGATCATAACCAAAATTCGACAGTCTCATCTAGATATCATACTGACGGACTAACAGTCTCACAGACTTCCACAAGCATAATGGCAATCGCTTATCTTGACTTTGTCAAGTTGAGCTAAAAAGAAACAGAAGATCTACTTTTGTGGGGCTTTATTTATCTGTCACTACAATGGAGTTAACATAATTGGACATTTCTTTACAGAATCACACTGTTAGCTGCATAAATTATAAGTTCCAAACAAACCTCTAGCATACTTTAATTACAAACTAGAGGTAGTGTGAGCAAACTCACAAAGTGATCCTCCCCCCCCCCCCCCCCCCCCCCACGCCTGAAATGTATAAGTAAGATTATCTTCCCTTGGAAATGTCAGAATGGAATTATATTGCTTCATGCACATCTTCATATGGAGTTCTTCCATTGTGTAAAGTTTCATGAAAATTCTTCAAACGGTTTAGGAGGAGTTGCACTTACAAGGATGGACAGACAGTATAAGTTAGATTATCTCCCCTTGGAAATGTCAGAATGGAATTATATTGCTTCATGCACATCTTCATATGGAGTTCTTCCATTGTGTAAAGTTTCATGAAAATTCTTCAAACGTTTAGGAGGAGTTGCACTTACAAGGATGGACAGACGGTATAAGTTAGATTATCTCCCCTTGGAAATGTCAGAACGGAATTATATTGCTTCATGCACATCTTCATATGGAGTTCTTCCTTTGAGTAAAGTTTCATGAAAATTCTTCAAACGGTTTATGAGGAGTTGCGCTTACAAGGATGGACAGACGGTATAAGTTAGATTATCTCCCTTTGGAAATGTCCAAACGGAATTATATTGCTTCATGCACATCTTCATATGGAGTTCTTCCATTGTGTAAAGTTTCATGAAAATTCTTCAAACGGTTTATGAGGAGTTGTGCTTACAAGGATGGACAGACGGTATAAGTTAGATTATCTCCCCTTGGAAATGTCAGAACGGAATTATATTGCTTCATGCACATCTTCATATGGAGTTCTTCCATTGTGTAAAGTTTCATGAAATTTCTTCAGATGGTTTAGGAGGCGTTGCGATTACAAGGATGGACAGACGGTATAAGTTAAATTATCTCCCCTTGGAAATGTCAGAACGGAATTATATTGCTTCATGCACATCTTCATATGGAGTTCTTCCATTGTGTAAAGTTTCATGAAAATTCTTCAAACGGTTTAGGAGGAGTTGCGCTCACAAGGATGGACAGACGGACGGACAGGGTGATTCCTATATATCCCCCCAAACTTTGTTTGCAGGGGGGGTGGGACAGTGGGGGTGTATAACTAGGCACATTAATTAACTCTTTAACCCTTTACCCAATGTAATGGCCAAATTGGTGCAGCACCATTCACAAAAGTCACAATTCAATTTTCATTATTTCTCATTTTTTTTTACACTGAGCTCGTTTCAATGAGTGGTCATAAGATTTTTTTGAGACAAAATAGGAAAAAAATTTGTTATTCAAGAATTTTGCTTGCAGGAGTCATTTGTCTTTCATGTTAGGTAATCTGAAGTATGTTCCATACTCCTTTGACATACACATTGTAACATATAACAGAAAATTTGAAAAAAATGAGATATGCATGATAGGAATGGGAGGGGGTCAGGCCTGAAAATAAGCAGTCTGACATTTGCAGAATGAGGTTCTCAGAGGGTGAATTTGATGGATTGGTGAATTTGCTACCCCATACATTGGGCCAATTTATCCTCTGGGTACTTCTTTCTGTTTAGTTTTGAAACCCTGATTCAGATTGAGGTTCACAGAGGGTAAATTTAGTGATGCTACCCTGCTGTGCAGGGTAGCATCACTAAATTCACCCTCTGGAGACCTCATTTTGCAGATGTCAGTCTGCTTATTTTCTGGCTTGGAGGGGGTTGCTTTCAGTTGCTATGCCTGTTTCCTGTCAGTCAGCTTTGAGAAAAAAATTATGACTACAATTAGTACACCTGGTCTTCACACCCTGACCACTTACACTGCCCCCACCTCACTCCCAATTCTGAATATATGCACACCATTTGTTTTTCCCACACTGTTAGAATATTTATGAGATACAGAAGCAAAGAATAAAAAATGTTAAGAAAAACAGCTGAGGCCTGAAAAATCTAAAATCTGTTGTGCAACAAGAATGTTTTGAGGTCAAATATTGACATTAGACCAAAAAAAGTTAAAAATCTGTTTCTAAGGCCTCCTGCATGATCCTTTTGGCTGCTGCATGCTCTCTTTTTATAACCAATGCAAACTTAAAAAAAAAAAAATTAAATGGTTTATGTCTGATATTTTACAAAAGATAATAAAATTGTCAAATTTTTCCATTCAGTGCAACAAGGCTTTGCAACCCTTTAACAATCCTAAAGGATTGCAAAGCCTTGTTGCACTCAAGGGACGAAATATATCACCACCCATGCTATTCTATAGATTATGAGGCCTAAACCATAAAACAAACCAAAAACATGAAAGTTAAAAAATTTATAGTAATTTATATATTTTTTATACTTACCAATGACCCAGACATAGCTGGTGCTAACTCTTAAAATATAGGGCCAAACACAAATTTTGCCCCCCAATCCCCAAAATTTGCATCTAAAACTAAAGAAAACATGTCCTGAAAGGCCCTCCACACTTCGCCCCTACTGCGCATGCGCAGTGTCAAGGACGTTCCGAAATTGGCGCCATTAATCATTCTAATAACCAGTGCCTGGTAAGCGCTATGTACTCAGCGGGGAGGCAAGAGTTCCCAACTCCTGGGAGGGCCATCCCCGTCTGGGTCATTGGTAAGTATAAAAAATATATAAATTACTATAAATTTTTTAACATTTTTATACTGTACCAATGACCCAGACATAGCTGAATAGTAAAAAGGCTGGAGGGCCAAGGACATAGAGCAAAATGGAATACGCTCAATAAAATAAAATAGAGTCATCCCCTGTAGGGAAAAGAAGTAATAGGCCTTACATGTATCTTTCTTATTTATGATAAATTAGAAAGATACAACACCTTCCAAAATTGAGCTTAATACATCCATGTACTCTATTAATATCCAATATAATCCTTATACTAATAATTTTTAAAGTAAGACAATAAATAAAGTAAGTCTAGAGAATAGAGATTCTTATACTCCTAAAAGTGTCTGAGGATTGCATAATCATGTCCGTTGACATATGCAATATTCAAAAGCTATACTTTAAAAACTAAGACTTGAATGAATTTTAAAAACCTAAACTTCTCACTAAACAACCATCCCAATAACAGCTCAGAATTACTAACTCCGGAGGAGGTATCCCCTTGTTTTCATAGTAAAACAGGTGACCCAAGGGAACACACTCCCCCCCCTTTTTCTTGCCCTGGGTCAAATAGCCCAGAGCGAAGAGGGCAGCCGAACGGAGACACTGCCGAAACAGACAGCCTACCTAGCTATAGTAGCAACTGTTAAGTGAATGACATTCTGAGCAGTAGATAATAGACCTAACAATAGAGGCCTCCAGAAATGGACTCGATATTTCTGAGATAAAATTCATGAATGTGAATGGCTGAGCGCAATGAGCGGCCTTCAAAAATCTATAATAGCGACACTATTAATGTAAGCCCAAGAAGTAGAAGAACTCTTACTTCATGAGCCGAAATCTTAAGCACAACTGCTAAGTCAATGATATACTATAAGCAGTACCGATAGTTAATAGAATCCATTAACAATAAAATGGAGCGTAACGTCCTTCTACTAGACATCAAAGACAGAAGAAGCTTACGCCCATAGTAATGAACAGAAATCTGTTTATAAATACATAAACTGTACCCGGAAAGAGTA
This sequence comes from Pictodentalium vernedei, assembly GCA_031216915.1. Classification (NCBI taxonomy): domain Eukaryota; kingdom Metazoa; phylum Mollusca; class Scaphopoda; order Dentaliida; family Dentaliidae; genus Pictodentalium; species Pictodentalium vernedei. The sequence goes on from CM062293.1 coordinate 502,942,426, forward strand.
AAGGCCTATGCCCATACGAAGACGGAAGGACCTTAAAATAATAGGTTCCGGATAATAGGAGCCTAACTCTTATGCAACAATCCAACCTAAATAGTAACGGAAGTATTGATTCCGAAACTATGAAAGTGAAAATCATCCATCGATAGTGCATGAAACTCACTGACTCTACAGTAAAAGAGAAACCAACAGAATTACTGTCTAAAAGGTCAGAATTTGAAAACTACTGTTTCCAGAGGCTCAAATGATTACTTAGCTAAATAAGAACCGAAGTTAAAATCCGTATAGGAATTTAATCTAAAGATTCTAAGTCTATTTATCAAAAAGTTACTAACTGACTTAGATAAAGAGACAAAAAGACTCAATTGTAAACTATCGTAGAGTGCATAGGTATGAGGTAACATAAACCTATAACCTAAATAATAACAGGCTGCAGTAGATCTTGTGAAACAAGTATACTAAAAAATAGCAATGAGTAGTATGGAGGGATCAACAATATGAACATAATGATCCCTACACCACGACGGAAGAGCCTCCACTTTAGCCGCATAGAATAGCGAAGAAGAGGATCTCCTATAGTAAGAAATCGCGTCCAAAGCTCGTCCAGTACAGTGCTTACAATGCAATACGGACCACACAACGGAATACATGAAGGTTGCGACCTTGCAGGTTGTGATAAAGATGACACGATTTACCCAGTGAAAAAGATCCTCACATAGAGGAAGATTTCACGTTAAAACCCACAGTAGACAAGAGAGAAAATTACTCATGATCTCTGTGAAGATAGAGATGCTATCAACAGAAATGTATTGTGGTTGTTTATCTTAGCAATACCTGCTAAAACAACAGCGCCGGAGGATACGCGTATCCTATCATTCCGTCCTATAGATCAATAGAGCGTTAAGAATATTAGCTCAGAGATCTGGACAAGCCAACACATACGTCTGCAATTGATTAGCAAGCTGTGTCATAAATAAATCATCATTGGGCGCTCCCATAGATAGCAAATCTGATTGAATACTTGTTTGTTGAGAGTCCATTCTGACAGCAACAAGCTGTCAGAACGGGAGTCCGATAAAACAATCAAGACGACCTGGAATATGACGGACCAAAACTGAACTTGGTGTACTATAACCAACAGACGGATTCTTTCCATTAAATTGAATAACGGAAACGAAAGAGTGCCTCCCTGGTTCCGGAGATACGCCACTACTGTCGAATTAAAGGACAGGAATTTGGGCATGCGTTTCTGAATAATGTTCATGCAATGACATAAAGCAAGCCTAAAAAACATTATTCCGCGGAAGAAAACTGATTGCTAAAAGACTGCGGAACCCAAAGACCCTGGCACTTCGAATCCGTAGGGATCAGAATTATATCCCAATCTGTATGACTGGCAACCGTCATAACAGCCACACTCGGGTCCGGCAACTGCGGCGGCACTCTCTGAGTCAACCACCGAATGTTTGCCCCAGTCTGAATCTCTTGTAACACTAGATAGACAAGAGAACGTGTAAATCGAGCAATTCATGGATTGCCGAAAAGTTGCCGTCGAAGAGAAGCTCCTCCGAGAACGAAGCGACTCTGAGAGAGTTCTTAACCTTACTATCCACGCGAGTGGATGTAGCTAGGGCTGCGTCACGTCTAACTAACTCCAATCAGCCACTGAAGGGCGGAGTTATACGTGAACAAACTACTGCCCTCAAAAGAAATTACATTGAGAATAATATCCCGTAAATCTTTTCTTGAAGACGTAATGATAACGCCTCAGTAAGGCGGATTACGTATAATAAAGCGTCTAAGTTAAGTCTACTATACATAATGTCGTTCCCAACATTGAAATTGGAAAAGACATAAACGGCGAAAAAGAATATATGCAGTTTTTAATCACACCGTCTAGACGCATATGAACTCTCGGTATGCCCTGCTCTGCCAAAATAAACTATTTGTATAAATGATAAAATGGCAGAAATGAGCAACGCGGACAAGAAACTAAACTATCATGCTTAGTAGCAGGCTTGTATATATATATATAGCGTCGAAAAATAAAACACATGTTGTAATGACAATATTGGACTACGTCGGTAAGTCAGGGACAATGTCCCCGAACCGATCGAAAAATCCGAGTCCAATGACGCTATAAGTCTCTTATCCAAGATCGCAGCAATGAAGTCCGAAATAATAATCACTGGAAGATAATGCCAAAAGATATGAAAGGCATCTTCCGATACTACTAAAGGGAAAACTCGAAATCTTTCGAATCCCTTTCGCCATCCTGTCGGACCCTATAAAGCGTTCGGTCGTCCGTACCTGATGCAACCGCGGACCGCACCGACCCAGCGCCGTCGGATAATTCCTGATTCGACCGAGAAACTGTCAATTGCTGGGATGCTGCGAAACAACTGTGCTAACTCGGATAGCACGTCCGTCACTGAGGCCTGAGGAGAAGCGGTCTTACGATGCATTGCCGCTGGAAGCTCCGTGATCGCTACCCCGTGCATACTACCAATATGCGAGCGAACGGAGTGTATAGGCCTCGTGTCCCTTGGCTACCGGATGGCGCGACCTATTCGCCGTGGAATCACTGAATGCCGAAACTGATCGGATACTCGAGGTCACGTAGCCAATGTGCGGTCGTGTGCCCTGGTGTGAGGATCAGGAAGCATTAAAGACAGTCTCTCAGACTGTCAATATAACGGAGAGTCCCGATCAACGGACATATGCTCCGAATGTAAAATATCTGAACCACAACATGCGGTCCCCTATGTTGTTGGGCGAGAGAGGGACCTCTCTCGCTCACAGCCCGGACGGACCTGGACCAGCCAGGAACTGGACTAACAGGCTTCCTCCGATCTGTCCTCAATCTGCCGTCACTGGGTGAGTACTAAAGTAATTAAAGTGCTCGCATCACCCAAATCTCCTTCCTAGACCGCAACGGACGAACCCGGCAGCCGAACCATTCGATGAATGTACGCTACACCGGGTGAGCTAGCGAATGTCACTCCGTAGGCGATAGACATATTCCATGAGCACTTATTGCCGCTAACTCTTCATTAACTATGACGACAGAGGCACACTTTTGAAAGACATCTCCATAACTCTTCGAACAAGAAACCAGAAATGCTTGGTTAGCAAGCATAAAATAATAATATATATAGCGTCGTTCAATAATTCAAAAGTATGTGTGACATTATTGGACTATGTCGGAACTGAGGGACGATGTCCCTGAACCGAACCAAAAATTTCTAAGTCCACCGACGCTATCAGTTTCTTATCCGGCATCGCAGCATTCTGGTCCGACGAAAGAAGCTGGAGAAGACCAAGTCAGATGACATACACAACAGCATATGTTGTTCCGAAAGGGAAAGCTCGAAATCCTCCGAATCCCTTTCGGTATCCCGTCGGACCGGATGAAACTTTCGGACGTCCGTACCCGCTTCCGCGGAGCGTCCCGACCCAGCATCGTCGGATAAAATATATGCGACAGATTCAGTTGATGCTGGGATGCTGCGATAAACTGTGCTATTAAGGAAAGCACGTCCGTTCCCGAGGCCTGTGCAGTAGCGGTCTTACGATGCATTGCTGCCGGAAGCTCCGTGTACGTTGACTCCCGCACACTTCCTATGCGAACGTCCGGAGTCTGCAGGCCTCGTGTCCCTGGCTACCGGATGGTGTGACCTGGTCGCCGAAGAATCCTTGATCGGCGAAGCTGGTAATATATCGGCGGTCACGCAGCCAAGGTGCGGTCGTGTGAGCTGACGAGAAGAGGAAGCCTTAGCAGTCTCAGCGGACTGCCTATACAACGGAGCGTCCCGAGCGACGGACGTATGCTCCGCTTACGACACATTTTGTACCACAACATCTGGGGCCAGATGTTGTTGAACGAGAGAGGGGCCTCTCTCGCTTGCCGTCCGGATGGACCAGAACGAGCTATGAACCGGACTAAAAGGCTTCCTGCGTTCTCCCTCCGATCCGCCGTCACTGGGTGTGCATTAGGTTAGTTTATAGTGCTCGCATCACCCCAAAATTCCTTCTAGACCGCAACGGACGAACCCGGCTGCCGAACCATTCGGTGAATGGACGCTACACCGGGCGAGCTAGCGGACGTCAAAGGCCGTCGAACCTACTAGGGTCCTCTTAGGCAATTGGCGTATTTACATGAGCACTTTTCCGCTAGCCCTTCATTAATTGTGACGACGGAGGCACACTGTTGGAAGACATCACAGATACATCACCCTAATCTTGATCGTCTGAAATAGAAATTGATAAAGTAGAGTGACCCTGCGGGGAAAGGACCGGAGTGTCCAAATCCCCAACAACATACCGTGACATACGCTTCCCATATTGTCATCGAAATCATACGATACAGAACAGGAGTTAATGCGAGTACACTGACCACATATAGAATGATAATAAAGTCAGAGGAAGACTTCCTCTTAAAACAATTGATCAATATCCTTTCAATGTGAAAAGAAAACAAGTCCTGGTACTCGCACTAACCCCTGGCAATCAAAATACATAATAATAATATGATCCATTGATATAGAAAAAATAATTGAAATCAAAATATTTTGAAAAAATATTTTTTCAGAACAGCCCAAGTTTCTGAAAAGTAACGTTGAGCCCCAATGGATCCCAAGCCTAAGTGTGGACAAAAATTTTAAAAATATTTTAAACAATTTATTCAACACTTACGAACAATAATAATGTATCTAGTTATGATTAAAATAACATCAAGATATTATTTTTTAGAAATCCCCCCCTCACACAGAGGGCTGTTGAAAATGTAAACAATGAGTGTAAAAACACTAAAATAAGACTCCAGGCACCCAGGCCCGAAATCAGTTACCAAAAATACACTATCTGATGCAAAACAGAGACTTCCAGGGAAGAAACTGCAGAACATCAGATGGTAGATGCAGAACACAACGCCTAACCACCCCTAGGTGAAGACGTAAACATGGGGAAAGAACAGAATTCATTCTGTTATTCAGCTAAAACTCCCAAGAAAATTTAGTAATAATAATTACAAAAACTATGCCAAAAGCATGGGAGAATAGCAAGGGGGAACTTAAAGGACAAGGAGAGAGGAAAACACTTAAAAAAACAGTGTAACTAAATAATCAGAATGACAACAAAATGGCTGCTGCCTTGAAAATAGGTAACTTAACATAATTTCATTAAAAAATTTTAAGTTACAGCCCTGATAATATTCTGTCACACATTCTTTTCCTCTCCTCCTTCTCTATCCTCCTTAGAATCACCATTTCACTAATATTTATGTGTCTGGCATCATTTAAACTGAGATTTATAAGCACAAAGATCAGTCAGATGTTAACTGATGAAGGGCCAAACTTAGAATGATTAATGGCGCCAATTTCGGAACGTCCTTGACACTGCGCATGCGCAGTAGGGGCGAAGTGTGGAGGGCCTTTCAGGACATGTTTTCTTTAGTTTTAGATGCAAATTTTGGGGATTGGGGGGCAAAATTTGTGTTTGGCCCTATATTTTAAGAGTTAGCACCAGCTATGTCTGGGTCATTGGTACAGTATAAAAATATTTGATGGCAAAGAAATAATTACAAAAATTAAAAATAATATAAAAACTGCCCGCCCAAATGCAATTTTATAAAAATAAATGGCCCAAGAAACAGAAAATCTACTTTCAATGTGGGGCCTTACCTGCATCTGCTTTGTATGTACAATCACTCCACTGTAATCCACTACTTATAGTCATTCCATCTCGTCTTAAGACATTAACGGATATACCAAACATGTACTCATCATAATCTCTGGCAAAATCATTAATTTCATAATTAGTCTGATGTGCAGGTAGACTTATCCAATTCATATCACCCTGTAAGCAACACAAAAAGTGTGTATTGAACAAGAGCTGTTGCTGAAGTCAATTATACCCCCACTGCAGTGCTGGACTGATGAAGCATAAGTACGTAGAGAGTGTATTATCACTAAATCACCCGCGGAGTGGAGATTCCACCTGCACAATAATTGCAAAATTGTTGCAAAGCATACCCAGCACCAGCAAAATTTCAGCCAATGGACCTCCGGGTTAAACCCGGAGGTCCATTGGCTGAAACATTGCTTGTGTTTTTTGTCGAAATATATATAATTTGAAAGTTATAGCTCGGGTGATAACTCCACTCTGCGGGTGATTTAGTTACAATCCACTCTCCACGTACTGTAAATGAACTAAAAGCAAAGTAAGAACCATGAATCTGTTGAAAAAAAGCAGTCAACGTTTTCAAACCATCTGCGGGAGTGGCTTGTCATAAGCATCCCTCATACCAAATTTCATTGAAATCCATCCACTCACTGGTAAGATATCGGGGCAGATGAATGGATGGACAGATGGATGCACAGATGGACAGATGCACATACAGTATACCTCTCATTCTCTTTTAGAATGGGTGTATAACAAGAGCTGGACTGTCGTCCGGTGCATACCCCCATGTGGTGTACCGCCTAGTGTATTATTTATGTATATTTATTACATATTGATGTCTAATATTCTGTTAGAATTAAAATGTTGTAATAAAGTAACTTGACTGCAAGGTTTGTCATTATTTCTATTCCCAAAAGGTCAGTCTATTTTATTGTGGGTAGAGATTGTAATTAGCCACTAATATCTATGTCTCAATTAGTGCACTTTCGCCTACACTTTTACCTGATAATTTTTGTAGGCGAAAGTGCACTGTAGGCGAAAGTAGACTGAACCCATCATATGGTTTTGTTGAAATTTATATAAAAAGTTAAACTAGAGGATGGCCACCAAAGGGTGGCTGATTCCCCCGTAAAAAGCCTTGATAGCCATTCCAACCTTATTCGCGACACACCCTCTGGTTGTGGGCAATAATAATACCAAGTATCATTAATATCCTTGAAGGCTGTAAGAAGTTATGGAGCGGACACGAATTCCGTCTACGCCCGGATGGACAGACGGACGGACGACGTTACGGCTAGATTCCCCCGAAGTTTTTTCGGGGGAATAAAAAACATATTTAAAATAATAAATTTTATATTTGTTTTATATCAATCCTTGTATGGTTCTGATAGACAAATATTTATCTACTCATTGATGTTTAAACCCTTTGAACCCTGATGGTATCTTCCATGTCAGTTCAATAGATGCAGTTGGAAAAGTCCATATTTAGTATTTGGGGGTACACTAATCAATATTGATTGGTTTACCCCCACACATTCACTTAGTACCCATACTACTTAATGAAATTATGATGTAACGTGGTCCTAGGCCAGAAAATTGGCCTCTCGGGTTCAAAAGGATATGGTCAGATACTTTGGCACAATGGTTAACCCTTTACCCAATGAATCGCTCGCATCCGCCCACATAATATGCAAATTCAGCAGTTCAAAAAATTTCAACAAAACCATATCATGTGACCCCTCGTTGGAACGAGCTCATCGAGCTCGTTCCAACGAGGGGTCACATGATATGGTTTTGTTGAAATTTTTTTAAAAATTTAAAAAAATTATATTTAAAATAATAAATTTTGATATCGTCTGCATCGGGGAAAGGGTTAATCACAAGTTCAGCCAATCATTTATACCAATGTTGTCTATTTTAGAGGACTTCCACACCCAGACATTGGTTACCGGGTCCTAGAAGTAAGATTGTTTACCACAGTACACAAGCACTGCTTCACTTCCCAGAGTTCCCATGGGATCTGACAGACAGATGCAAAATGCACTAAATATTAACTATTAATTATCTTCAGGCAAGTATCCATGCTCATTGTCTATTAAAATAATTGTAAGTTGCAAATCCAACAATTGTTACTCTTAGTTTTGGCATTCCCGAAAGGCAGAATGGGGAAATTTGTACAACATTCTACTATTACATTACAGTAGAAACTTGTACAGTAAAACCTGTCTTGAGAGACCACTGTCATGAGAGACCACCTGTCTTGAGAGACCACTGTGGCCATGTGCAGATTGGTTTCACTCTGTAATGGACCTGTCTTGAGAGACCACCTATTTATTTATTTATTTATTTATTGGGGTTTAAGGTTATATATTTCTGCACTGTGGCTAATCATGACCATGACAGTTTTACGGGTGGAGGAAGCCGGAGTACCCGGAGAGAACCACCAAGCAACGGTGAGCAACTGTCAGCTCCCCAACATATTAACTCCTGACCAGGAGGGTTAGCATTGGTTGAAGACAAGTGCAGCATCGACGTGCAGTACGCCTTAGTCCACAATGTCACCATGCCCCCAGATGAGCAATGGGGGTAAAGTGTCTTGCCCAAGGACACAACGCGGTTGCTGCAGGAGGGATTCGAACCGAGGGCCTCTCGGCTTGCAGCCTGCACCTCTACCTACTGAGTTACTGCACCCCCTGAGAGACCACCTGTCTTGAGAGACCGCAAAACTGTGGCAAAAACTCAATTTTTCACCAGTTTTGAGAGACCGGAAAATCAATTTTTGGAAATTGTCAGAGTATTAAAATCAATAAACTGGCTGAGGGTTAGATTTTTGGAGGTGGCCTGAATTTGTTATTCAAAATTTCTTTTATTACAAATTATTGGAGAGTGCCTGTTGGCACTCTCCAATAATCTGTAATAAAACAAATTTATATGAACAAAATATCATTTGTGTTTGACTGAAGGGGAAACAACATAAAGGAAAAAGACGGCTTTTGTTCTGGTACCCTCATTGTTTTGAAAGCCCTGATAGCGGCTTCCAGCCAGTTAAGATCAATGCAGTGTGTACAGACATAAATGGTTAAAAAAATGTAACAGGACCTCTGGCCAACAGTGAAATTGTCAGTCAGGATAATTGTCCCCCCGAAACCTTAATATCTGAAAACATATATATGTATGACAAATATCTTTCACTGTAGATTGTCTGAAAATTATATTAATTGGCTTTCAGTTACATTGTTATTGTTATTGAACGATGCCTTTGTACTTGTATTAAAACTGAATTAAAATAAAACAGTAATAAAAAATGTTAAATGAAAGTGTCAATGACACTGTAGCTCAACTTGACAAACTTGAACTTGGTAAGTTATAAATGAAATGGCAAAATTGAAGATCATTGGGACCAATGTCAGTTTTTTTTGCCAGTGGCAACATTTTTGGACAGAAACCAAAGAAAATCGATAGCTCCCATCTAGAGGCCTCCCCAAACAAGCATGCCAGGTTTCAAAGCAATCCGATCATAAATGTGCCCTGTAGGGTGTACAAAAGGGAAAAACTGTGGTCTAACTAAACTAAATTCTAAGAACGTTGGCCATGGCAACATTTTTTGACGGAAATGGAAGAAAATCGATAGCTCCCATCTAGAGGTCACCGTAAATAAGCATACCAGGTTTCAAAGCAATCTAATCATAAATGAGCCCTGTAGGGTGAGCCAAAGGGAAATATTGTGGTCTGACTAAACTAAGTTCTAAGAATGTTGGCTGCGGCAACATTTTTGGATGGAAATTGAAGAAAATCGATAGCTCCCATCTAGAGGTCACCCCAAACAAGCATGAAAGGTTTCAAAGCAATCCGATCATAAATGTGCCCTGTAGGGTGTGCCAAAGGGAAATATCGAGTCTTCTGACTAAACCAAGTTCTAAGAACGTTGGCCGCGGCAACATTTTTTGCCGGAAATTGAAGAAAATCGATAGCTCCCATCTAGAGGTCACCCTAAATAAGCATACCAGGTTTCAAAGCAATCAAAATCATACATGTGCCCTGTAGGGTGTGCCAAAGGGAAATATTATGGTTTGACTAAACTAAGTTCTAAGAACGTTGGCCGCGGCAACATTTTTTGACAGAAATTGAAGAAAATCGATAGCTCCCATCTAGAGGTCACCCCAAACAAGCATGCCAGGTTTCAAAGCAATCCGATCATAAATGTACCCTGTAGGGTGTGCCAAAGGGAAATATTGAGTCTTCTGACTAAACTAAGTTCTAAGAACGTTGGCCGCGGCAACATTTTTTGACAGAAATTGAAGAAAATCGATAGCTCCCATCTAGAGGTCTCCCCAAACAAGCATACCATGTTTCAAAGCAATCTGATCGTAAATGTACCCTGTAGGGTGAGCCAAAGGGAAATATTGAGGTCTGACTAAACTAAGTTCTACGAACGTTGGCCGTGGCAACATTTTTTGCCGGAAATTGAAGAAAATCGATAGCTCCCATCTAGAGGTCACCCTAAATAAGCGTATCAGGTTTCAAAGCAATCAGATCATAAATGTGCCCTGTAGGGTGTGCCAAAGGGAAATATTGTGGTTTGACTAAACTAAGTTCTAAGAACGTTGGCCGCGGCAACATTTTTGACGTAAATTGAAGAAAATCGATAGCTCCCATCTAGAGGTCACCCCAAACAAGCATAAGAAGTTTCAAACTAATCTGATCATAAATGCGACCTGTGAGGTGTGCCAAAGGAAATTGTGGACGTACGTACTAACGTACTAACATACTAACGTACTAACATACGTACGTACGTACGTACGCCGACAGACGAGAAGTGATGGCAATAGCTCAGCTTGACTTTGTCAAGTTGAGCTAAAAATCAATTCTTCTCCATTTCTGCAACAACTATTCCCTGGTTGGTCATTCACTGACTAGCGAAAACCTCAAACCTGTAACGAGAGACCACTTTTGTTCAGCAAAAGTGGTGGTCTCTCAAGACAGGTCTACTGTACCATAAGGCCATACCACAACATGTGACAACTATGTTTCATCAGTGGGTTTCATATAGTGTTCCACGTTTTACCACTTTTTTTGTTTTTCCTCAAATCAGTGCTTATAAACAAAACCCTATCATTCATATACACATATATTACATGCAATGTTTACATATACCAGGCACCATTCTGAATACAACTATCAATTCTGGCAAAGTGTTATAAATGAAACTCAATAACTCATTCATGTCATCGATGGTCAGTCACAGTTTGATGAAAACAGTTTTGATTAAAAGTGTGACATATCCCATAATTAATGAAAATGCTGATTTAATTAACCCACTACAAAAATGCAGACCATATCTGAATTTATTTCAAGCTTCAAATGTTTCCAAAAAATTTAACAAAACCCTGTCATGTGCCCTCTCATTGGTTTTGTTGAAAAGTTAAAAAATTTATAGTAATTTATATATTTTTTATACTTACCAATGACCCAGACATAGCTGGTGCTAACTCTTAAAATATAGGGCCAAACACAAATTTTGCCCCCCAATCCCCAAAATTTGCATCTAAAACTAAAGAAAACATGTCCTGAAAGGCCCTCCACACTTCGCCCCTACTGCGCATGCGCAGTGTCAAGGACGTTCCGAAATTGGCGCCATTTATCATTCTAATAACCAGTGCCTGGTAAGCGCTATGTACTCAGCGGGGAGGCAAGAGTTCCCAACTCCTGGGAGGGCCATCCCCGTCTGGGTCATTGGTAAGTATAAAAAATATATAAATTACTATAAATTTTTTAACATTTTTATACTGTACCAATGACCCAGACATAGCTGAATAGTAAAAAGGCTGGAGGGCCAAGGACATAGAGCAAAATGGAATACGCTCAATAAAATAAAATAGAGTCATCCCCTGTAGGGAAAAGAAGTAATAGGCCTTACATGTATCTTTCTTATTTATGATAAATTAGAAAGATACAACACCTTCCAAAAATTGAGCTTCATACATCCATGTACTCTATTAATATCCAATAATCCTTATACTAATAATTTTTAAAGTAAGCCAATAATAAAGTAAGTCTAGAGAATAGAGACTCTTATACTCCTAAAAGAGTGTGAGAATTGCATAATCATGTCCGTTGACATATGCAATATTCAAAAGCTATACTTTAAAAACTAAGACTTGAATGAATTTTATAAACTTAAACTTCTCACTAAACAACCATCCCAATAACAGCTCAGAATTACTAACTCCGGAGGAGGTATCCCCTTGTTTTCATAGTAAAAACAGGTGACCCAAGGGAACACCCTCCCCCCCCCCCTTTTTCTTGCCCTGGGTCAAATAGCCCAGAGCGAAGAGGGCAGCCGAACGGAGACACTGCCGAAACAGACAGCCTACCTAGCTATAGTAGCAACTGTTAAGTGAATGACATTCTGAGCAGTAGATAATAGACCTAACAATAGAGGCCTCCAGAAATGGACTCGATATTTCTGAGATAAAATTCATGAATGTGGATGGCTGAGCGCAATGAGCAGCCTTCAAAAATCTATAATAGCAACACTATTAATGTAAGCCCAAGAAGTAGAGGAACTCTTACTTCATGAGCCGAAATCTTAAGCACAACTGCTAAGCCAATGATATACCATAAGCAGTACGCTAGTTAATAGAATCCATTAACAATAAAATGGAGCGTAACGTCCTTCTACTAGACATCAAAGACAGAAGAAGCTTACGCCCTTGTAATAAACAGATATCTGTTTATAAATACATAAACTGTACCCGGAAAGAGTAAAGGCCTATGCCCATACGAAGACGGAAGGACCTTAAAATAATAGGTTCCGGATAATAGGAGCCTAACTCTTATGCAACAATCCAACCTAAATAGTAACGGAAGTATTGATTCCGAAACTATGAAAGTGAAAATCATCCATCGATAGTGCATGAAACTCACTGACTCTACAGTAAAAGAGAAACCAACAGAATTACTGTCTAAAAGGTCAGAATTTGAAAACTACTGTTTCCAGAGGCTCAAATGATTACTTAGCTAAATAAGAACCGAAGTTAAAATCCGTATAGGAATTTAATCTAAAGATTCTAAGTCTATTTATCAAAAAGTTACTAACTGACTTAGATAAAGAGACAAAAGACTCAATTGTAAATTATCGTAGAGTGCATAGGTATGAGGTAACATAAACCTATAACCTAAATAACAACAGGCTGCAGTAGATCTTGTGAAACAAGAATACTAAAAAAAAAAAATAGCAATGAGTAGTATGGAGGGATCAACAATATGAACATAATGATCCCTACACCACGACGGAAGAGCCTCCACTTTAGTCGCATAGAATAGCGAAGAAGAGGATCTCCTATAGTAAGAAATCGTGTCCAAAGCTCGTCCAGTACAGTGCTTACAATGCAATACGGACCACACAACAGAATACATGAAGGTTGCGACCTTGCTGGTTGTGATAAAGATGACACGATTTACCCAGTGAAAAAAGATCCTCACATAGAGGAAGATTTCACGTTAAGATCCACAGTAGACAAGAGAGTAAATTACTCATGATCTCTGTGAAGATAGAGATGCTATCAACAGAAATGTATTGTGGTTGTTTATCTTAGCAATACCTGCTAAAACAACAGCGCCGGAGGATACGCGTATCATATCATTCCGTCCTATAGATCAAAAGAGCGTTAACAGTATTAGCTCAGAGATCTGGACAAGTCAACACATACGTCTGCAATTGATTAGCAAGCTGTGTCATAAATAAAACATCATTGGGCGCTCCCATAGATAGCAAATCTGACTGAATACTTGTTTGTTGAGAGTCCATTCTGACAGCAACAAGCGACCCGTAAGAGAACGGGAGTGCGATAAAACAATCAGACGACCCAGAATATGACGGACCAAAACTGAACTTGGTGTACTATAACCAACAGACGGATTCTCTCCATTAAATTGAATAACGGAAACGAAAGAGTGCCTCCCTGGTTCCGGAGATACGCCACTACTGTCGAATTAAAGGACAGGAATTTGGGCATGCGTTTCTGAATAATGTTCATGCAATGACATAAAGCAAGCCTAAAAAACATTATTCCGCGGAAGTTAAACTGATAGCTAAAAGACTGCGGAACCCAAAGACCCTGGCACTTCGAATCCGTAGGGATCAGTATATATCCCAATCTGTTTGACTGGCAACCGTCATAACAGCCACACTCGGGTCCGGCAACTGCGGCGGCACTCTCTGAGTCAACCACCGAATGTTTGCCCCAGTCTGAATCTCTTGTAACACTAGATAGACAAGAGAATGTATAAATCGAGCAATTCATGGATTGCCGGAAAGTTGCCGTCGAAGAGAAGCTCCTCCGAGAACGAAGCGACTCTGAGAGAGTTCTTAACCTACTATCCACGCGTGGATGTAGCTAGGGCTGCGTCACGTCTAACCAACTCCAATCAGCCACTGAAGGGCGGAGTTATACGTGAACAAACTACTGCCCTCAAAAGAAATTACATTGAGAATAATATCCCGTAAATCTTTTCTTGAAGACGTAATGATAACGCCTCAGTAAGGCGGATTACGTATAATAAAGCGTCTAAGTTAAGTCTACAATACATAATGTCGTTCCCAACATTGAAATTGGAAAAGACATAAACGGCAAAAAAGAATATATGCAGTCTTTAATCACACCGTCTAGACGCATATGAACTCTCGGTATGCCCTGCTCTGCCAAAATAAACTATTTGTAAAAAAGATAAAATGGCAGAAATGAGCCACGCGGACAAGAAACTAAACTATCATGCTTAGTAGCAGGCTTGTATATATATATAAATATATAGCGTCGAAAAATAAAACACATGTTGTAATGATAATATTGGACTGCGTCGGTAAGTCAGGGACAAAGTCCCTGTACCGATCGAAAAATCCGAGTCCAATGACGCTATAAGTCTCTTATCCAAGATCGCAGCAATGAAGTCCGAAAAATAATCACTGGAAGAAATGCCAGAAGATATGAAAGGCATCTTCCGATACTACTAAAGGGAAAACTCGAAATCTTTTGAATCCCTTTCGCCATCCTGTCGGACCCTATAAAGCGTTCGGTCGTCCGTAGCTTGATGCAACCGCGGACCGCACCGACCCAGCGCCGTCGGATAATTCCTGATTCGACCGAGAAACTGTCAATTGCTGGGATGCTGCGAAACAACTGTGCTAACTCGGATAGCACGTCCGTCACTGAGGCCTGAGGAGCAGCGGTCTTACGATGCATTGCCGCAGGAAGCTCCGAGATCGTTACCCCGTGCATACTTCCAATATGCGAGCGAACGGAGTGTATAGGCCTCGTGTCCCTTGGCTACCGGATGGCGCGACCTATTCGCTGTGGAATCACTGAATGCCGAAACTGATCGGATACTCGAGGTCACGTAGCCAATGTGCGGTCGTGTGCCCTGCTGTGAGGATGAGGAAGCATTAAAGACAGTCTCTCGGACTGTCAATATAACGGAGCGTCCCGAGCAACGGACATATGCTCCGAATGTAAAATATCTGAACCACAACATGCGGTCCCCTATGTTGTTGGCTTCCTCCGATCTGTCCTCAATCTGCCGTCACTGGGTGAGTACTAAAGTAATTAAAGTGCTCGCATCACCCAAATCTCCTTCCTAGACCGCAACGGACGAACCCGGCAGCCGAACCATTCGATGAATGTACGCTACACCGGGTGAGCTAGCGAATGTCACTCCGTAAGCGATAGACATATTCCATGAGCACTTATTGTCGCTAACTCTTCATTAACTATGACGACAGAGGCACACTTTTGAAAGACATCTCCATAACTCTTCGAACAAGAAACCAGAAATGCTTGGATAGCAAGCATAAAATAATAATATATATAGCGTCGTTCAATAATTCGAAAGTTTGTGTGACATTATTGGACTATGTCGGAACTGAGGGACGATGTCCCTGAACCGAACCAAAAATTTCTAAGTCCACCGACGCTATCAGTTTCTTATCCGGCATCGCAGCATATGTTGTTCCGAAAGGGAAAGCTTGAAATCCTCCGAATCCCTTTCGGTATCCCGTCGGACCGGATGAAACTTTCGGACGTCCGTACCCGCTTCCGCGGAGCGTCCCGACCCAGCATCGTCGGATAAAATATATGCGACAGATTCAGTTGATGCTGGGATGCTGCGATAAACTGTGCTATTAAGGAAAGCACGTCCGTTCCCAAGGCCTGTGCAGTAGCGGACTTACGATGCATTGCCGCTGGAAGCTCCGTGTACATTGACTCCCGCACACTTCCTATGCGAACGTCCGGAGTCTGCAGGCCTCGAGTCCCCGGCTACCGACCCAGCGCTGTCGGATAATTCTCGATCCGACACCGTTTCTGTCGGCTGCTGGGATGCTGCGATAAGCTGTGCTATGTGCACAAGAATGTCCGGCGTCGAGACCTGCGGAGGCGCAGTCTATCGCTGCTTCGCCGAGGGCAGCTCCGCATCAGATGGCTCCCGCATACTTTTCCTATGCGAACGTCCGGAGTCCATCGGTCTCGAATCCCTGGCTGCCGGATGGTGTGACCTGGTCGCCGAAGAATCCTTGATCGGCGAAGCTGGTAATATATCGGCGGTCACGCAGCCAAGGTGCGGTCGTGTGCGCTGACGAGAAGAGGAAGCCTTAGCAGTCTCAGCGGACTGCCTATACAACGGAGCGTCCCGAGCGACGGACGTATGCTCCGCTAGCGACACATTTGTACCACAACATCTGGGGCCAGATGTTGTTGAACGAGAGAGGGGCCTCTCTCGCTTGCCGTCCGGATGGACCGGAATGAGCTATGAACCGGACTAAAAGGCTTCCTCCGTTCTCCCTCCGATCCGCCGTCACTGGGTGTGCATTAAGTTAATTTTATAGTGCTCGCATCACCCCAAAATTCCTTCTAGACCGCAACGGACGAACCCGGCTGCCGAACCATTCGGTGAATGGACGCTACACCGGGCGAGCTAGCGGACGTCAAAGGCCGTCGAACCTACTAGGGTCCTCTTAGGCAATTGGCGTATTACATGAGCACTTTTCCGCTAGCCCTTCATTAATTGTGACGACGGAGGCACACTGTTGGAAGACATCACAGATACATCACCCTAATCTTGATCGTCTGAAATAGAAATTGATAAAGTAGAGTGACCCTGCGGGGAAAGGACCGGAGTGTCCAAATCCCCAACAACATACCGTGACATACGCTTCCCATATTGTCATCGAAATCATACGATACAGAACAGGAGTTAATGCGAGTACACTGACCACATATAGAATGATAATAAGGTCAGAGGAAGACTTCCTCTTAAAACAATTGATCAATATCCTTTCAATGTGAAAAGAAAACAAGTCCTGGTACTCGCACTAACCCCTGGCAATCAAAATACATAATAATAATATGATCCATTAATATAGAAAAAATAATTGAAATCAAAATATTTTGAAAAAATATTTTTTCAGAACAGCCCAAGTTTCTGAAAAGTAACGTTGAGCCCCAATGGATCCCAAGCCTAAGTGTGGACAAAAAATTTTAAAAATATTTTAAACAATTTATTCAACACTTACGAACAATAATAATGTATCTAGTTATGATTAAAATAACATAAAGATATTATTATTTAGAAATCCCCCCCTCACACAGAGGGCTGTTGTAAATGTAAACAATGAGTGTAAAAACACTAAAATAAGACTCCAGGCACCCAGGCCCGAAATCAGTTACCAAAAATACACCATCTGATGCAAAACAGAGACTTCCAGGGAAGAAACTGCAGAACATCAGATGGTAGATGCAGAACACAACGCCTAACCACCCGTAGGTGAAGACGTAAACATGGGGAAAGAACAGAATTCATTCTGTTATTCAGCTAAATCTCCCAAGAAATTTTAGTAATAATAATTACAGAAACTATGCCAAAAGCATGGGAGAATAGCAAGGGGGAACTTAAAGGACAGAGAGAGAGGAAAACACTTGAAAAAACAGTGTAACTAAATAATCAGAATGACAACAAAATGGCTGCTGCCTTGAAAATAGGTAACTTAACATAATTTCATTAAAAAATTTTAAGTTACAGCCCTGATAATATTCTGTCACACATTCTTTTCCTCTCCTCCTTTTCTATCCTCCTTAGAATCACCATTTCACTAATATTTATGTGTCTGGCATCATTTAAACTGAGATTTAAAAGCACAAAGATCAGTCAGATGTTAACTGATGAAGGGCCAAACTTAGAATGATAAATGGCGCCAATTTCGGAACGTCCTTGACACTGCGCATGCGCAGTAGGGGCGAAGTGTGGAGGGCCTTTCAGGACATGTTTTCTTTAGTTTTAGATGCAAATTTTGGGGATTGGGGGGCAAAATTTGTGTTTGGCCCTATATTTTAAGAGTTAGCACCAGCTATGTCTGGGTCATTGGTACAGTATAAAAATATAATATTTTTTCAACTGCTGATTTTGCATACTACAGATGCGGAAGATTCATTAGGTTAAGGATTAATACATAAAATAAATGCATGCAACTCGCAAAGTATAAAATAACAGAAGCCTAATTAAGAAATGTTCCCCCCCAATACCATAACATCAAAATTCCAATTACATCATATTCAAGGCAAAGACTTGTAAACAGTGATATAAAAATCAAGTTATTAATTCTGTCAAAGAAATTAACCCTTTGAACTCGTAAGACCGATTTTTCAGTCCAGGGCATAATTTTGTCCCATTTTTGTCTTATTATGAGAGGCCTATACATAGGGCATTGATGATAGAATAATAACTGCAGTCTGCAACCGTCTGGCTGTAGTTATTATTTTATCCTCCCTGTATATTGATATTGTGCTGATCCATCTCACTGCAAGTGTACAGAAAGATGATACCATTCCAGGAAACGAGGATATAAAGAGTTAACTCTCTAAACACAGATATCAAATTAACAAGATTTCAAGTACAGTGGAACCCTGTTAATTGAATAGCCACTTTGCCAATGACAATTATTCAATTAACAGGAGTATTCAATTAACAGGGATTGTGTCACTTTCCTGTATTCTAGAGATAAACTTACCATTTATTCTATTATAACTAAACAAGATATAATAGATTAAATGCCTATATTGGATTTACGGAGGCCAAATAGGTCTATAACGAAAGGACAACTGGGGAGAGTCGGGGTAATTTCTCGACATTTTACAAGATTTTTTATTCAATTAACAGTTTACTCTATAACCTATATTCAATTAACAGGTCAAATTTGTACTGGATGTATGGTAAATGGTTTTGTGTTGGGAAATTATATTCAATTAACAGGGATATACAATTAAGAGATATCCAATTAAGTGGGCTCCACTGTACCACATTTTCCCATAATGCAACTAGGATCCAACCAATCTTATCTGATGAGACTGAAGTAGTTAAATTCCTAGTTACATTATGGGAAAATTAAGTGCTTGATGAGCTCGATCCAATGAGGGGGTCAGATAATATGGTTTTGTTGAAAAATAATATATTTCCAACCGCAGAATCTGCATATTACAGAAACTGCCGATTTGTTAGGCAAAGGGTTATTGCCTAAAATAAATGTACACAACTCCCAAAGCAAAGTATAAATTAACAGAGGCCCAATGAAATGTTTCCACCGATACCATAACATCAATATTCAACTTACATCACATTCTGTTCTTAGAACCGAGCCCTCACACCAGTAAAGAGTATAACTAATAATAGATAAGCTATCATCAGTCACAACTGGTTCCCGCCATGAAAAATGCATGTTGGTAACTTGCTTTTCTTCTGCCTCAACAACAAACTGTTTTGGCTCTGGTAAATCTGAAAAAGGAAAATATAAAAAATATTTACTTTATGACAAATTACCTGCACTGAAAGGCGAAGAGTGACATAAAAATCAAGTTATTAATTTTGTCGAGGAAATTAACCCCTTGAACTCATAGAACTGATTTTTTGGTCCAGGGCATAATTTTGTCTCATTTTTGTCTTATTATGAGCGGTCGGGGGTGCGGTGGCTCAGTTGGTAGAGGTGCAGGCTGCAAGCCGAGAGGTCCTCGGTTCGAATCCCACCTGTGGCAACCGCGTTGTGTCCTTGGGCAAGACACTTCACCCCCATTGCCCACATGGAGGCACGGTGATGCTGTGTACTAAGGCGTACTGCACGTCGACGGTGCACCTGTCTTCAACCAATGCTCACCCTGCTTGTGTGGAGTTGGTATGTTGGGGAGCTGACAGTTGCTCGCCATTGCTCGGTGGTTCTCTCTGGGTACTCCTCCTTTCTCCACCCGTAAACTGTCATGGCCATTGTTAGCCATTGTGCAGAGATATGTGACCCTAAACACCAATAAATAAATAAATAATTATGAGAGGTCTATACACAGTGCATTGATGATAAAATAATAACTGCAGTCTGCAGCCAGATGGCTGCAGACTGCAGTTTTTATTTTATCCCCCCTGTATATTGATATTACAAGTTGGTAACTTGCTTTTCCTCTGCCTCAACAACAAACTGTTTTGGCATTGGTAAATCTGAAAAAGGAAAATAAGAAAAAATTTAGTTTATGAAAACTACCCTTGCTGAAAGGTGAAGACTTGTAGAGAGGAACATAAAAATCAAATAGACCCCACAGAAGCAGGCTTGGGATGAATACTTTGTAAATGTATTCGAATACTTTGTAAATGTATTCGAATATGAATACTTTGAAATTTCATGAATACGAATACAGATACACAAATTTTCAAATGTATTTGAATACAAATACAAATACATTACAATGTATTCATGAATACATTTTTGAATACTTGAATACTTTTTAAATTAGAAGTATTTATAGCAAGGCCTTCAAGTTTTTTGTTTGTTGGGTTAAAAGTCATTTTTAAACTGATGGTCCTTCAGCTGAAGCTTTAACTGTGCTTACCATGATTTGTTGGAAAACTAAAGTAATTAACTAACGGGAAATCCACTCTATGGGTGTCATAGTAATTAGACTACTCTCCATGGACAACACATCACAAAATGTGAGTGGATTACCTCTGTGACAGAAGTAGATCTTCTGCTTCTCAGGCCATAATTTGTAAAATTGCATGGGCAGGCATTTTTTTATTTTATTTTTTATTTTTGTAATTATTTCTTTGCCATCAAAAATTCATGTCCTTTGTCTGTTTCATGTTTAGGCCTCACCTCATAACTTACAGAATGGGATGGGTGGTAGAGTATTTCACCCCTTGAGTGGAAGAAGCCTTTGCAGTGCTTTAGCTGCACTCAATGGACTAATTGGTTTTATTAATTTTATCAAGGAAATTAACTCTCTGAACACGGATATCAAAATAACGAGATTCCAAGCACCACATTTTCCCATAATGCAACTAGGCTCCAATTAATCTTATCTGATGAGTCAGTTAAATTCATAGTTTTGCATTATGGAAAAATTTGGTACTTTGAATTTTGGTATTTTTTTTATCAGTGTGCCAGCGGAAAATTTCAATTAGCTTTCTCAGATAAATACTGAATTGATCCTGGTTGCATTATGGGTAACATATGCAACTAAAAATTTGGACTACTTTGGTAGTGCTTACAAGTCAATGGATTGCCATTTAAATTTGATCTGACTGACCACCAACGACTGTTATGTTGCCAAAATGACCTAAATGTATGTATACTGGTGTAAACTAGGGGTATTGTGAGCAAGCTCACAAAGTGACACCCCCCGAATGTATAAGTTAGATTATCTCCCCTTGGAAATGTCAGAATGGAATTATATTGCTTCATGCACATCTTCTCATGGAGTTCTTCCATTGTGTAAAGTTTCATGAAAATTTGGTTTAGGAGCAGTTGCGCTTATAAGGATGGACAGACGGACGGATGGACAGGGTGATTCCTATATACCCCCCAAACTTTGTTTGCGGGGGGTATAAAAAATAAAAATAAAAAAATAATTTACTTTTTGATTGATTCTTTATTTTACATAAACATAACAGTTTGCAGAAATAATGATAACAATGTAAAATAAAAACACATACAGTACGTGGAGAGTGTATTATCACTAAATCACCTGCAGAGTGGAGATTCCACCCAAGCAATAATTGCAAATTTGTTGCAAAGAATAACCAACACAAGCAAAGTTTCAGCCAATGGACCTCCGGGTTAGACCTGGAGGTCCATTGGCTGAAACATTGCTTGTTTTTTTGTCGATAGGTACAAAATTTGAAAGTTATAGCTTGGGTGATAACTCCACTCTGTGGGTGATTTAGTTATAATCCACTCTCCACGTACTGTATGTATACTGTGGGGAATAACATAGCCAGATTGGCTGTCTTCCTGTTATTCCCAGCTACCCTCACTGAAAGGCGAAGACTTGTGTAGAGTGAAATAAAAATCAAGTTATTAATTTTGTTGAGGAAATTAACCCTTTGAAATTGTAAGAATGATTTTTGGGTCCAGAGCATAATTTTGCCCTATTGTTGTCTTATTAGAATAGAATAGAATAGAATAGAATAGAATAGAATAGAATAGAATAGAATTTATTGAAGTAATAAACACCTACTTGAGGAAGATTGCCAATTTTACAACAGCATTGTTATGGTAATACAGTAGAATCCTCTTAATTGGATATCCATTTTGCCAGTGAAAATTATTCAATTATTAACAGGAGTATAAATTAACAGAGAGTTGGTCAGTTTCCTGGGTTCTGGAGGTAAGCTGAGTATTTATTCTATTATATCTTGTTTGACAGAGCTCATAGAGCTCTATCAAACAAGATATAATAGAATAAATGCCTGTATTGAATATAGTGAGGCCAAAAAGGTTGATAAATAAGGGGAATTTGGAGCATGTCACAGTAATTTTTTCGACATATTACAAAAATTTATATACAATTAACAGGAGTTTACTCTACAACCCATATGCAATTAACAGGTCAAATTTGCACTGGAGGTATGGTAGATGGTTTTGTGTTTGAAAATGATATTCAATTAACATGGATATACAATTAAGAGATATCCAATTAAGTGGGCTCTACTGTATAATGAAATAATATAATGAAACAATATAAAACAAAATGAATGAAATAATAATTTGGACACTGAAGAAATGACTGGTACACCCACGATAAGGTATATAATCATACAGTCATACATTAAGAAGGCATCGCAATGATTACCACAAATCAATGCAGGACTTTCAGATTCATGTAATACGAAGATGCGCTGGATTATGTTACAGATCGGATTGCACAGTTCTGGGACATTGTTTGTGATACAGTAAAACCTGTCTTGAGAGACCACTGTCTTGAGAGACCACATCTACCAGGCACCGATTGATTTTACTCTATAATGGACCTGCTATGGGAGACCACCTGTCTTGTGAGACCACCTGTCTTGAGAGACCACTGTGACCTGGTACCAACTAGTATTTTTATGCTATAATGGACCTGTCTTGAGAGACCGCCCCTTTGAAGACTGAAACCATGACAAAAACTTTTTACCTGCGCTGGAATTGGAAAATCCATTGTGGTTATACTAACATAATTAAAAGCTCTTAATTGGGTTTCAATTGCTAACTAATTACAGATTGAGATGTTTTTATAAGACCCCTGTGAAAAGATTAGGATTATTGCTGAATAAATAATTTCATACATACCTGAAATGTGACAGAAAGGAATCAAAATAAATTTGTGTTGAAAATCTTTTTGTAACAAATTGAAATGGACTGTTATAAAAATTATAAAAATAAATTAGTGTTGAAAATCTTCAATCAAGATTTTCAACACTAATTTATTTTTATAATTTTTATAACAGTCCATTTCAATTTGTTACAAAAACTTCATAAAAAAGAACTACAAAGTGATTACAAAAATCCATTCTTCTCCATTTCTGAATTATGTGGTTGGTTATTCACTGACTTGAGAAAACCTAAAACCTGTTATGAGAGACCACCTGTCTTGAGAGACCACTTTTGTGTGGCCCAAAGGGCGGTCTCTCAAGACAGGTTCTACTGTAATGTGTTGGAAGAGTGTAATATTATCCACCTTTATGTTTGGTGTATGATCAATGAACATTTTGAACAGTTCATCATGCAAATGATCATAAAATGGACACTCTATTATAAAATGGAATTCGTCCTTAACCGTCCCCAAATTGCATCTGGTGCATATTCGTTCACTGACCGGAACTGCAGGCTGTGAATGCCACCCTGTTTCAATCAGTAACTTGTGGTTGCTGATTCGAAGATGAGTGAAGCGTTTCCTAGCTTCCCAAGATGTAGTGTGCACTAAATATGGTTCTAAAACATATTCACTCTTGAACTAGCGATACGTTCTTAATTTATTTTTTACCATTTTTAATTATCGTCATGAATGGCATTAAAAAATTCTTCTGCATGTCTTGTGTTCCCTTTCCCAGGTAAAATCATTTTAATACCTTTTTCGCGACACAGTTGTTCGTCGTCTGATATACCAAAGTATTCATGCACAATTTTCTTTATATTATCGAGGTCATGCTTCTTTGTTTCACAAAATGCTTCACCTAGCAATGTGGTTGAATCCTGGAAGTTAATTTACACCAATATTTGATTTGTTGTAATACTGCATCAATAAACAAGGGATATCGTCCTAACTCAGCTCGTACTGCATTATTTGACTCATTTTTATTTACGAGAATAAAAACTGATTAAAAATCCTTCCTGTTCAAGCCGATTGGATTGAGTGTTTTTAATAAAAAGATCCATTGGACCTCTTTTTTGCGATGTACCTCAGTGGATTTGAGTGTCTCTGGGTCCGAGAATAGGACCTCAATAATACGGAAATGTAAATCATCCAATTTGTGGTCATGTTGAGTGAAGTGAATAGCGACTGGTGTTGTTCTTTGATGTCTGATGTCGGCGATATGTTCTGTGATTCTATCTTGAAATTGTCTCTTCGTTTCGCCAACATATTGTTTGGAACACTTGGCGCAAGTTATGATTTGGAGTTCCGTCTTTAATTTTTTAATGGCCAAGTTTCTACATTTTTTGTAGTAGGCTATATTGTCCTTTTGAATGGGGACGTAACCATATCCTTCAGTTTTCTTACGTTTGCTCCTTCATTCTCCGTCGTCAGTAACTATAGTGGTGTTGCTGGCGCTGGATTCTAAAGTGATATTGCTGACTGAACTCTCGGCGTTGGTAAGTGCCATAACAGCTACTCACTATCCAAAAGAGATAAACAATTATGAACACTGGTACAAAGTACCCAAGGGAGATAGAGAGCAACTGTTAACCCTAGCGAATATGAAGCCTGATCATCTGATGAGTACAAACCAGCACGAAACCGGCCAGGCTTCATATTCGCTAGGGTTAACAGTTGCTCTCTATTTCCCTTGAGTACTTCGAACCAGTGTTCATAATCATTTTTATTTACCCCAAGTAACAGTCTGCAAAATTTAATATGTACATTTTCGCACGTGGAGCGACTTACATTTTTGTGATTAAGTTCCAACAACCATATTTCACTCCCATAGAGTAAGATGGGTTTGATCAGCTTATCAAAAAGACTTAAATATACTTGTACTGTCAGGCGATATTTCTGATTAAAAGAATTATTTAGTGAATATAATGCCCTCAAGCCTTTCATGCTCAAGTCTTTTTTGCAATTTATCATTTTGTGAAATTGTTAATCCTAACTAGCTGAAATTGCTTGTGTGTTTGAGCTTTTGCAAGTCTAGATAAAAATTGGGGGGAGACAGATGATTTGAAAGCCTGGAATACCATACTTTTTGTTTTACCTATATTTATATGAAGATTGTTTTCTCTAGCGAAATTTACCAATTAATTTAGACAGTTTTGCAGGCCTTGCAGTGATTCCGATAGTAATGCAAGATCATCTGCGAAAAGTAAATGATTCAAGGAATAATTATTTAGATGGACTGGTTGACATGTATCATCAAATATGTCTTTAACATCATCAATAAATATTTTAAGGTCGGCGAGAGGTTACACAATTGCCTGACACCGATGGTTGATAGTTGAGGTGGACCTAGTCCATTGTTTGTTTTTGAAATGTAGAAACTCGACTTATACACTGAAATCAATGTTTCTAGAATTGGTCCATTTATACAAATGTGTTGTAGTTTTTGAAAAAGTATTGTTCTATCTACAGTATCAAATTCTTTTCTGAAATCTACAAAAACAGCAGAGGCTTTTTAAGCTTTCTGTATTTATTTATTGTAGTTTTCAGAGCAAATATACTTCTGGAAACCAAACTGGTTTTCGCTTATTTTTTTATTATCTTCCAGGAAGCTGTTTGTTCTGGAATTAATTACCTTATTAAACAGTTTACCAATGGTATTGATTTGTGCTATAGCACAATAGTTATTCAGGTCGTGTCTCACACCTTTTTTGTATAATGTTGTGAGAACTGATCTACTCCAACTAAAAGGATAATGCTTGAGACTCTAGAACCTGGTTAAACAATTTCACCACTTCGTCTATAATGTATGGGATTATTAATTTCAAAAGTTCATTCGACACACCGTCGGGGCCTTTATATTTATTGTTTTTCAGCTGTCGGAGGGAGCTTTATATTTCGTCCACTGTAATTTTATCGGTGTTAAGAGAGATCTCAATGTTCACCGGTTTACTCTTGCATTGATAGCTATTATTTTCTGGTATGGATTTACGTAACAAATTCTTAAAAAAATCTACTGTAACATCCGGATCAAGATCATTCCCAGGGGACTCTTTTTCTCTCAGAAGATTAATAATATTCCAGTATGTCTTAGAATCTGTGGACTGTATGCGGTCGAGTTGGTTGCAAATATTTTTGTAAAACATTTTACGTTTATATTTTGTAACTTTTTTGTACATCTTTCTCATTTTAAAATAGTTTACAATGAGTGATTTGTCTTTGTGGGTTGTTTTCAGAGTATGGGTTAAATTATCCGTGTGTTGTTTCAGTTGTTTTCATTCTATTTCAAACCACTTACGTTTTGATCTTTTCCTAGTTTTACTACTCGGAATGTGCGTTGTGGCTGCTTTATTTACTGAGTCAATAATGTACATCAGATCATTGACCGCGTCTTCTGTTCCAGATCTGTCTGTTCTAAAAGATTTCATTCGAAAGCGCTGCAGATGGGTGGTCATATTATGATTGTTTAAAGATGTTAAGGCCTTTTCTGCACGATTAGATATCCATTTCTGTTTTGGTAGGCATTTTGAATAAGAGAAAGTACATTGTTTACTGACTTCATCAGCAGTTCGATACTTTTGTTGGAGCGAGAGTTGACAGTGATCAGAATATTCATTTGGGGATTTTACACAAAAATAATCAATATCGGAAAAATATTTGTCAGATATTATAATATAGTCTATAATACTTGCACTGTTATATTGGTAGCTTGTAAATTACCAACACAATCACACGGTGCACATTATGAGAGGTCTATACACAAAGCATTGATGATAAAATAATAACGGCAGTCTGCAGCCAGATGGCTGCAGACTGCAGTTATTATTTTATCCTCCATGTATATTGATATTGGGCTGACCCATCTCACTGTAAGTGTACACAAAGATAATACCATTCCAGGAAATGAGGGGTCAGTGGGTTAACTCTCTAAATACGGATATCAAAATATCGAGATTTCAAACACCACACTTCCCCATAATGCAACTGGGATCCAACTAATCTTATCTGATGAGACTGAATCAGTTAAATTTCTAGTTGCATTATGGGAAAATTAAGTGCTTTAAATTTTGGTATTGTTTCATTCATGTGACAAGGAAAACTTCAATTAGCTCTCTCAGATAAATATTGAATTGATGCTGGTTGCATTATGGGTAACATGTGCTGCTAAAAATATGGACTACTTTGGTAATGATTACAAGTCAATGGATGGTCATTTTAATGAGACCTGACTTTTACCACTAACCACTGTTGTGTTACCAAAATGACCTATAAAATGTAAACTGGTGTAAAATTGTGCTGAATACTTACTACGATTGTGTGATGAAATATAAAATGAGGAGAAATTCTTGGAGATGCCCCCATTTGTTGCAGCTGCTAAATTGATCTGGTAATTTTTTAGGGATTCAAGTGTCAGTTTCACCGAATTTCTGTCTTTAAGTATATGTCGAGAATATGGAGGTTCACTCAGTCCATTACTGTTTATACTTTGTATATTCATTACATATTCTACTATTTCTCCGTTCTTTTGCTGAGGATTCATAGGCTGAAAAAAGAGATGAACATTAAAAATATTGGGAAACACAACACTATAATTACATTGTTAATGCAGTTATACGTTTTGGGTCCAAATACTCAATTCCCATTGGTCAGCTGGATGAAAACGTCATGACCAAATGTAATTCATTTTCCAATGAATACATTTGGCCGAACTTTGACCAGCATTTACGGTACAGCGCAGTTGACAGAATGTAATTCGGGCGGTGTTTGGGTGGGTTTATGACTTTTAGCGCCTCTCGCAGTGATCAGTGATTATAGTTTACGGATATGTTAAATAAATTGTTTCGAACATTCCAAGTTTCATTGCGAAAGACGGCAATTTGACAAATTTGGGTCAATGCCAAAAACCAGCACCGAACTCAGAGTTGTGTGCTTTGTGTTTTGTGTGAGGGTGGTTTTTCGCCTTGTTCGTTCATACACGTTTTATTTCGTCTCTCTGCTTTGTTGTTTGGTAAAAAGTAGTTTAAACAGTTACAGAATGTAATTATAAGAATTGAATGCAATTTTTATAATCTTTATTGGAGTATGAACGTGTGGGAATGGATACAAATTATGTATGAATCCCTTTGGGATTCATACATAATTTGTACCCATTCCCACATGTTCATACTCCAATAAGCATTACAAAAAATGCATTCAATTCTTAAAACAATGTTATGAAAGGTTCCCATTTTTAATTGGATTTTATCAAATATGCAATTAAATCTCAGCCACCGAAATTAAAATATATTTGTTGAGTATTACACTTTATTACATGCTAAACGATAGATTATTGAAGAAATTGCAGAAAGATAAAAATCGTATCCCCCCACTGTGAAGATATAGAAATTTTCACTTTCACAGTATCAAAATGGCGACTTTCAAAGCATCACTTCAAGGTGAATACAAGTCAAATTATCACTGGAAATGATCAATTTGTTCTAAAAACGTATAATGAAAAGCAAATCTAGTGTTTTTGAGTTGATACCGATCATTTCCAGCAATAATTCAACATGTATTCACCTTGAATTGATGCATAAAACCTGCTAGTCAAAACATGGCCTGAAAGCCTGTAATATAAGTTTTTGGTTTGGTACGTCTTTTCAAAAAAACAAAACAGAACAAACAATCAGAAACTTTTCATTTCATTCATTCGGTATGTTCATTTTATTCATTTATGCTGATGATTAAAGTCGGCATATTGAACAGCAATTTTATCTTTCCTATTTCCAAGGTACCCCCACCGTTCGTGTACAATAAATTTATTAACCGGTGCAGGGTGTTTTTCAAAATTTCCACCCACATTTGCTGTCCACGTGTATTTTGACCATTTTCGGAGTTTTCGAACACTGGAAAATTTAATTATATATTTTGGCGTCCGAAAATTTAGATGAAATTCAGTATTACACTTTATTATATGCCAAACGATAGATTATCGAAGAAATTGCGGAAAGATAAAAATCGTATCCCCACTGTGAAGATATAGAAATTTTCACTTTCACAGTATCAATCAAAATGGTGGCTTTCAAAGCATCACTTCAAGGTGAATACAAGTCAAATTATCACTGGAAATGATCAATTTGTTCTAAAAATGTATAATGAAAAGTAAATCTAGTGTTTTTGAGTGGATACCGATAATTTCCAGCGATAATTCAACATGTATTCACCTTGAATTGATGCATAAAATCTGCTAGTCCAAACATGGCCTGAAAGTCAGTAATATAAGTTTTTGGTTTGGTACATCCTTTCAACGGACGTGCCAAACAAAAAACTTACACTAAGGACTTTCAGGCCATGTTTGGACTAGAAACCCACCAGCTAAATCAAATTGCCAGATGCTATCTGTTCTGAGTATTGATCAAATCACTTCCACGTATCAACGAGCTGTTTACTTTCATGCATCAATTCAAGGTTGAAATGAGTGGAATTATGATTCTTATAAAAAGCGTATAACAAAAAGAAAATCTAGTGTTTTTGAGTGGATACCAAAAATTATCTCACTTTTGACCGAGACAGATGGTTATTTTCACTTGCACACACAAGTGCACTAAATGTGTATACAGGTGGGGAAAAATGGAGCAATACTCGCACAGAATTATTAAACTAAATGTTGGGGTAAAAAGGAAATTAAATGGTTCTTGTACTATTAATTATTTATTTATTTATTGGCTTTTAAGGTCACATACTTATGCACAATGGCTAATTGTGACGGTGAGTTTTTGACTGGAGGAAGCCAGAGTACCCGGAGAGAACAACTGAGCAACGACGAGCAACTGTCAGCTCAAAATTCTAACTCTGTTCAAGCTCTGCTCAAGCAGGGTTACAGCAGTTGAAGACATGTGCACCATCGACGTGCAGTATGCCTTAGTACATGACGTCATCGTGCCCACATGTAGGCAACCGTGCCTGTACTGTTAATGAACTTGTCATTTACCTTTGAATTCAGACACTTTCTAAGCTTCGTTAGGTAAGAAATTTAAACTTAATGCACAATTGATGGCCTGAACTGGGTGGTTTTAAGGCCTCAGAAAACCAGTGGTTTCCTGAACTGGGTGGTCTTAAGGCCTCAGGAAACCAGTGGTTTTCTGAACTGGGTGGTCTTAAGGCCTCAGAAAGCCAGTGGTTTTCTGAACTGGGTGGTCTTAAGGCCTCAGAAAACCAGTGGTTTCCTGAACTGGGTGGTCTTAAGGCTTCAGAAAACCAGTGGTTTTCTGAACTGGGTGGTCTTAAGGCCTCAGAAAACCAGTGGTTTCCTGAACTGGGTGGTCTTAAGGCCTCAGAAAACCAGTGGTTTTCTGAACTGGGTGGTCTTAAGGCCTCAGAAAACCAGTGGTTTCCTGAACTGGGTGGTCTTAAGGCCTCAGAAAACCAGTGGTGTCCTGAACTGGGTGGTCTTAAGGCCTCAGAAAACCAGTGGTTTCCTGAACTGGGTGGTCTTAAGGCCTCAGAAAACCAGTGGTGCCCTGAACTGGGTGGTCTTAAGGCCTCAGAAAACCAGTGGTTTCCTGAACTGGGTGGTTTTAAGGCCTCAGAAAACCAGTGGTTTCCTGAACTAATAATAATAATAATAATAATAGATATTTATATAGCGCTCATTTCACAATAATAAAAAGTTCCATGGCGCTTTACAAGAAAAATCATGGTTACATGTGACAGTACTTCTGTACTGTAGATTTGCATAGTGCTACGCGGAAATCACTCCGAGTATGGTTTACCAAAAAGATAGGTTTTCAGTACCGATTTGAAAGCACTTGGCGCAGTCTGTCGCACTGAAATGGGTAGCTCATTGAAAAGCCTAGGTGCACTATGAGAGAAGGAGCGGCCACCATATGATACCAAGTTGCAGGTAGTCTCTTCAAGCAAGTCATGCATAGAAGACCTTAACGTGCGTTTAGGCTCATACGGAACCACTAGGTCGCTTATATAAGCCGGGGTCAGATCACAGCAGCGAGCCCTGTGTGCAAAAAGTAAGACCTTGAACTGAATCCGTGATGAAATAGGAAGCCAATGAAGATCTTTCAGGACTGGAGTTATGTGTTGGCGCCGCTTCGTCAGTGAGACAATACGGGCAGCTGTGTTCTGTATTTGTTGCAACCTTTGTATCTGCTTGCCTGGAAGCCCATACAACAATGAGTTGCAATAATCTAAGCGTGATGTGATAAATGCATGGTCTTAAGGCCTCAGAAAACCAGTGGTGTCCTGAACTGGGTGGTCTTAAGGCCTCAGAAAACCAGTGGTTTTCTATTGCCTTAAGACCATGCATTTATCACATCACGCTTAGATTATTGCAACTCATTGTTGTATGGGCTTCCAGGCAAGCAGATACAAAGGTTGCAACAAATACAGAACAGTTTAGGACACCAATTGTGCATTAAAGTTTGGTTAACCCTTTACCCAACGAATCGCCCGCATCCACCCGCGTAATATGCAAATTCAGCAGTTGAAAAAAATATTATTTTTCAAAACATTTCAATAAAACCATATCATGTGACCCCTCGTTGGAACGAGCTCATCGAGCTCGTTCCAATGAGGGGTCATATGATATGGTTTTGTTGAAATTTTTTGAAAAAATTTAAAAAATGATATTTAAAATAATAAATTTTGATATCGTCTGCATTGGGTAAAGGGTTAAAGTGGGGACTGAGCTTAGGAAATTCTGGGTTGGAAATTGGAAAAAACGTGCCTAAATACCATTAGGAAAGGGTCCCGTATTTGGCCCTTGTAGACACCGAAAAGAATCCCTGAAAACGAGAATACAAACAAACCTTATTGCATACCACCTGACAAGATTCATATGTATTATACACTACCCAATAATTTTTGCTCGTAAATACTATTTTCACCCTCAGAGTCAACGCAAGAATAGTCTTGGATAATCAGTTTTACAATCCAGTTTTAACTGCAGTTAGCTAATTACAAGAATGGATCTACCATTTGATGTAATACATAATCGTCTTCACCCAAAAATTTCAAAACTGACAAAAACCTTTTCTAACAATACAAGAATATTTCAATACCTGCCAATAAATGACAACTTCCCGACATCCTTCAGTCGAGCATGGATACTCAGTATAACTGCCTGGCTTCAGTAATGGTGCACCTGCAGGTACTGTGAAAGAAAATATAAAAAAAAATCTGAATTACATTTGAGAATGGAGAAAAATTATGTGTATGTTAATCACAGTATAAGAATTTGAAATTTCAAAATGTCTGAATTACATTTGAGAATGAAGTAAAATACTGTATATGTTCATCACAGTATAAGAATGTGAAATTTCAAAAAGTATACCAAAGAAAGGATTACAAAGTTGTTTAACTGGTAGAGTGCTGGAAGCCCATATTTGGGCATTATTCTGAAGTCCCAGTATTGCAATTTAAAGGCTTCATATTCTGTGGATGTGCTTCATATTATCTTTGAAGTGATATTATTTTATCTGTTAGGATTTGTCTTGTCACAATTTATGGGAGAGTGCCTACCTGCAATCTCCCATAAATTGTAACAAGGCAAAGATGCACAAAGAAATTTCCAGGACCAAAAATATCTTAGCACTTTACCAGTTAATAATTCTGTTTAGTACATCAACAAACACAACATTACTATACATACAACCTTCCCTTCAAGCCTTGTTATTTTTTCCATTAAATAAATAGAATAGGGTTTGCTTTTTATAACTCAGAAATTTATTAAAAGTTCACCCGCAGAGTTAAAATTATTTTTGTGGTAGTTGGCTAATTTTGGTGTACAAAGTTCACAATTCTTTTGCTCATTTAATTCTTTACATTTCAAAACACACATGACTCTATTTTTAGACATAATTGTCCTCTCCGCGCAACTGTTAAATGTGATCTATCTCCCATGACCATGTAGAATGTTGTATGATTTAAAGTACCCAAGAAACAAATTACAAGTTCAAACCCAAGCTGTGATGGATGGTAATGAAAGTGTCAATGACACTGTAGCTTAACTTGACTGTATGTAGTGTTTGATGAAAAAGATAATGTTGAATGTTTATGAACGGATTATGAAATACGACAAGAAAATGTGAATAGACTCACAGACTTCCGGATGCATGATGGCAATAGCTTATCTTGACTTTGTCAAGTTAAGCTAAAAATAAAACTAATTCCAAGTCCATCAAGGGAAATAACTCCGAATCACACCTGCATTGACAGGGGCCAAGACATCAATAAGATACACTTGCATACCAAATATGATGTCATTCCATCAATTATTTTAAAAGCTATTGGTTTAAAAAATTGTTCACGGCCCCACCGAACAACAGGCTGACATACACACGGACAGACTGACTGACTTGACATTGCTATGTGTAGAGTTGCATGTCAAAGCTAAAAACTCAAACATAGCTGTAGGTACCTTGGCAAGGTGGCCAAATACAACAAATTTCTTAGCAGTTTGTGTAACAGATCATCTAAGAGCCAAAAATTTAATGTTTGGCTAAATAAAAAAATACATTTGATTCTCAAGCGATTAATTTTTCAAATCAATGAGAGAGAGGGAGGGGAGGTGGGGGCTTTTATTTTTTTTGTTTGATAATTGCTAGAATGCGAAGTTATTTTCAGTCAGAAAAATTGTTCACGTATTTTTGCCTTTTTAAAATTTGTGAGAGTGTGCCTGCAGCAGGCCTGAAAATAAGCAGTCTGACATTTGCAAAATGAGGTCCCCAGAGGGTGAATTTGATGATGCTATTCCATACAGTGAGAGAATTTATCCTCTGGTTACCTCTTTCTGTTTAGTTTTGAGACCCTGATTCAGAAACAGGTTCAGAGAGGGTAAATTTAGTGATGCTACCCTGCTTTGCAGGGTAGCATCACTAAAATCACCCTCTGGGGACCTCATTTTGCAGATGTCAGTCTGCTTATTTTCTGGCCTGCCTACAGGCACTCTCCCATAAATTTTAATAAGGCAAATTCATATGGGCAAAATAATTTCACTTCAAAGATGTTCAAATTTTATGGAGCACATCCACGGAATAAGAAGTCTTCAAGTTGTGGCACCTGACTTCTCAAAAATGACCAAATTTGGACTTCCAACCAGTTAATAAAGAAATATGAAATACATTTGTGTTCAGTTAAATTTTTGTACATTTTTCGAAAAGTAAATTCCATCCACATAAGGCCATTAAAAGAATGTCTACTTTCTCCGGCAATTGTGCCTCAAATTTTTGATGAGGACGGGCGGCTTTTTATTTTTATTCTGAAATCTGAAAAAGATACCCTAAAAAAATATATTCACATTTCAGAAAGAAATCTTTTACAAAATCTGGACTGCTGTTATCTTATTGCATATACTGTGAAATGCTTCAATCAACTTGGCTGTTGACGACATGCCAAAGACGCTCTACTGCAGGATTATGTTCAATCTGGCACTAATTTGAAAAGATAATAGCGGCATTTTCCTCAAAAGTTGTTATTTGTACCAATATAGAAAACATTTATATAATAGTCAAAAATTCAAAACATGAAAATACGGAGAAAAACGGCAACAGGAAGTTGAAAAACATCAGAGATATGTGTACTGGTGCCATGGTTCAAAATTGCATTCCAAAAATACTGACTGTGGAAATATTTTTAACTGGGCATAATTTTCTTTTTTTTGACTGGGTATTAAAAAGGTTTTGACGAGGCAGAAATTTAATGGCATGGGTGGTGCCTGAGAATGTAGACTTTTTTTTAATGGTCTAATATAGGAGATACTAGCAGGGTTACCCGGTGTTGCATGGGAAAATGTAGGGGTCATATGAAAAGTACCCCAAAACCCCCTCCAAAATATGGGCTGTGTATTTGTCGACCCAGCCCACCCTACGGCAGCACACTCGGCCCCGTCCTCTAGGTGGGGCCTTCGACACCGTCACTTTTTAAACCTCCACCATTAGATTCCTGGTAAAAAGTTACCCCTAGTAGACCCCTTTGAGGACCTATATCGGTGAAATCCATCAATTTTGTCCCTTTCCACCCCGGCACATTTTTAAACCTCCCCATTAGATTCCTGATAAAAACGTACCCCTTTGAAGACATATATCGGTAAAAAAAAATTTGGTCATAACTTTTGGTGCCACCCTACACACCCACCCACACACTTTTTTAAACCCGACGATGACCTCTGCCATAAAAAAGTACTCCTAGTAGACCCATTTTGGACACTCGGTATGGCCCCATATTCATTTCTATAGCGGATGGACAGACAGACAGATATTCTAAAATATAGTATAGATTTTCTGTAGAACAGTGCAAACTGGATGTTTACAAAACAAATATAATAAACAGACACGGTATTTTAATCAGGCTTTGTGGAAAATATGTACAAATGAATATATCAATCCCATTATTTCCTAATAACTTTGGAAGACACTTTAAGCCAATAGAAATGTCCAATGAGGGAGTTCATTTTCAATGAGGGAGGTGTCTAAGGGCCACATACTTTATTTTCAGTCTTTCTTGTGCTTTTTTCATAGGAGACAAAAGCAATGGTTGTGTGAAAAGTTCATCCTGTTTTTGTAGTAATCCTCCCTCCTTACTTATAAAGAAGACAAGCACATTACCAATTTACTTGGAGATAGTATTTTAATGTCCTATAGTAGAACCTGTCTTGAGAGACCGCCCTTTGGGCCACACAAAAGTGGTCTCTCAAGACAGGTGGTCTCTCATAACAGGTTTCAGGTTTTCTCAAGTCAGCGAATAACCAACCACAAAATTCAGAAATGGAGAAAAATAGATTTTTGTAATTACTTTGTAGTTGTTCTTTTTTATGAACTTTTTGTAACTAATTGAAATGGACTGTTATAAAAATTATAACAATAAATTAGTGTTGAAAATCTTCATTGAAGATTTTCAACACTAATTTATTTTTATAATTTTTTTAACAGTCCATATCAATTTGTTACAAAAAGATTTTCAACACAAATTTATTTTTATTCCTATCTGTCACATTTCAGGTATGTATGAAATTGTTTATTCAGCAATAATCCTAATCTTTCCACAGGGGTCTTATAAGAACATCTCAATCTTTAATGAGTTAGCAATTGAAACCCAATTAAGAGCTTTTAATACTTTTAATTATGTTAGTATAACCACAATGGATTTTCCAGTTCCAGAACAGGTAAAAAGCTTTTGTCATGGTTTCAGTCTTCAAAGGGGCGGTCTGTCAAGACAGGTCCATTATGGCATAAAAATACAAGTTGGTACCAGGTTTCAATTATCAAAAATGAAACTCCCCAAGAAATTGCTCAGATTACTATCCTCTTTCCTTAATGATCGCGAAATTAAAGTCAGAGTGAACAATGAAATGTCCGACAGTGTCCCCCTCGAAGCAGGCACCCCCCAAGGATCCGTCCTAAGCCCCCTCCTTTACATCTTCTATGTAAATGACCTTAACTTCTCCGGGGATCGTGTTCAAGTCTCCCAATTCGCGGACGATAAGGGCCTCTGGGACTCTAACAATACGGCCAATCTGCTCCAAAAACCCTTGCAACATGCTCTCGACGACCTAGAACAATGGTGTGCCAAATGAAGAAGTAAGCTAAACGCCAATAAAACCCAACGAATCACCTTTACCTGCAAGAAAAATAAACATGATTTTGACCTAAAACTTATGGATAACACCCTCCCAGAATGCAAAGAGGCGAAATTCCTGGGCATCACCATTGATCAAAAATTGTCCTTTAACAAACACACCGACGACATGGCGAAAAAAGCCACCAAATGCATTAACTTATTAAAAATGCTAAAGGGAACTTCATGGGGAGCCAACCAGTCCACCCTACTCAAACTATACAAAGCCTTTGTGCGCCCAGTACTCGAATACGGTGCAATCATACTAACTGACCTCAATCAAACTAATATGGGAAAACTCCAGAAGGTCCAAAATCACACGCTTAGAGTGGCCCTCCGCACCCCATGGGACACACCCATCAAAACACTCCACGACAGGGCCGATATCCCCACCATTAAAGACTGCCTAGCCACCCTGGCCGCGAAAAATCATGACTGGTTAGCCAACAGCGAACTGATCTCCGAACTTGGAACCATTTGCGAAAGCCGACAAAAACCCCAAAATTGCAATCAATATACAGAACCACACTTATGTTTGAATGGGTTAACGATTACTGAACGAGAGCGAGTGGCGCAGGGATACCACAAGAGCCGGTAGGATCGAGTGGTTATCCCAGCGCCACACGCTCGAGTTCAGTAATCGTTAACCCATTCAAACATAAGTGTGGTTCTGTATTTATTACACACCCAACCCTGAAAAAGAATTCACTGTAATTAATCGCTAATTTAATTAAATAGTCGACGATTTGAACGGTTGAAAGAATTTTTGTGAGAAACGGGCAATTTTGTCAGAGAACCAGTCTTAAGTCTTTGACCTTGCCACTTGTAGAATCGCTGTTGATTCATTTTGTTCCCCCAAAAATGTCGGTTCGGCAGGGTCCGGCCACTTAAAACTCAAAAGATTTCGTTCATCATATCAGACGTCACAAATTATGAGGTCTGAAATGTGTTTTCAAAAGTGTGTGTGCAGGCATCATTATATCTGGAGGATGGAAAATGTACAAGAATTTTAATTTAAATACGGTGCGAACAGGTCGCTCTGTTTAAATTTTGTGCTTTTTAAACTGAAAGTGGAACTAAAATAGAAGTTTGAACTCGGCTTGACTTTACATGCACTACTGCCACTTAGTCTAGGCTATCGCATGAGGACATCGGTCATTTCTGTTCTGCACTGTAACAAAAGTACACATTGGACGAGAAAAGTCATTTTGTGCAATAAATTAACCCCTCGGGGCAATATTTCAATCGTTCAGAGTAACTGAGGCAGTTTGAGATTCCATTCTGAGTGAACTTTGCAGTCTTGGTAAGTTAGCACTTTATTTTTCAACATTATAAAGTTTCTGACTTGAAATTTAGCCTTCTTTTTATTTACCTCAAGTCTTGATAACTTTTATTTGAAATGGGCTGCACTAACAAAATAAAGGCTTTAGGTTGTCCACATTTACTACAGATAGGCATGTATACAAAGGGAGAAATATATTGCACAATAACTGCAAGAAAATGTCATGTCTTGTCTCCACAAGTAATTTAGTTTGTACACCTTTTTTTACCACCACCACCCCCCCCCCCCCCCCCCCCACCCATCTATAACCTGACAACATTTTCTCGAAAGCTAATGAAATGAGTATCCAGCAGTCTTAGTCAGAGGCTCAAAGAGAAATAAGGGGTGGGGGGTGTTCTCACAGTAAGCTCCAACTTATTTTGGTTGATAATATTTTCAAAGATTGATTAATGTTTACATTATTTTGTGCTTGTAATAAAACTATACTTCACCAGTTTGTTATCTGAACGGTTCTGTCAATATTTTTTTCTTGGTATCTGGTTTCAAAATAAAATAATTTTTTATGTGTCTGCTCCAATATCTTGTCAATCTTAAATTTGGAATTTGGTATTTTGAATTTGCATTTAGTAAGAAGTTTTAAAGAGGACTGATAGAATGTGACTAATGATAGGCTTTTGGACATTTTCTTGGGGATGGGGGCTGACCAATCAAACTGCCCTGAACTATTGTTTCAAAATCAAAATGCAGACCCTTGCCCCGAATTTACCTATGAAAATGCTCTGCCCACCACCCTGATATTTGCCAAAATTATAAAAATACCCCCTCCCTCTGAACAATCTGTTCTGAAAATACCAGTCCCTTTCAATGAAAACTGCAAAATTAGCTGCTTATTGATGAAATTGAAGGGGGATGAAAGTGCCGCAACCCCTATCCCATCTCATACACCCATGTAGCTAATTCATATAGGTGACATTCAATTTAAGTTTTGTTGCTGATAATTAAAGCAAAATAATACCTCTGTGTAAAACAGAAATACTAGCAAATAATTCTTAACTGGTCATTTGAAAAAAATACTCAATCTGTGTCTGGAAAATATTGTCATATTGACTGTGTTTTAAATATTCTAATAATTATTTTTGAATTTCATGGAAGTCATCTCATAAAATTGACAATATTGCATTCATCAGACCACATGTATTTACCACCCCTCCCCTCTTTGTGGTCTCATTCCCACCCTACTCAAGACCTTTCAGAATTTCAGTAGTGGGCAGCTGGTAACTTTTTTTAATTTCCCCAGTACAAACTCCAGAAAAAGTCATATTTTAGCAATACTACTTTCCCTACCCCCCCCCCCCACCCCCGCAAAAAAAAATAAAATAAAATAAACCAGTTGCCCCAACAGGCAACACCCACTAGAACGTAAAAAAACATCGGTTCCACAAATGTAAACTACTGAGTTTTCTTATAAAACGAGGGTTTTCATTCTTCCGAATTTATTTACTTTATTGAGCTAGTGAGTAGTGTCGTGTGGACGGAGGGGGGGGGGGGGGGGTGGGTGGTAAGGGTGGAATTGGTGATAGTTAATCAGTAACTGCATGTACTAGCTGCCAAACATCTCAAGGCGCTTGCGGCGTATCGCCGTTTGTTTTACCGCTTCATGGTAACCAAGATTGATTTAGTCTTGCTTCCTGAGAACTACTTCAACTTAACATGCTCTTCAAAGTATGTTTGGGTTGGCAAACGTGCTGCTTCATTGCCGAAGAGTGAATCGAATAGGATTACACAGTAGACCTCGTATCACTCGTCGGCAGCACGCAGCGGTGAGGGCAACATTGTAACAAAATTTTATGGGAACTGTGCAAGTGGCTGGCTGAAATATCGAACCCAATTGGACTTTTTTGCTCTAAAATTAATCAAGTTTTCCTCGGTTTTCAATAACGGAGCAAAGGTTGAGTTTCACTGTTCAATTTCTTGGCAGAGATCATGTGTCTTTCCTGACTTTCAATCGTTTTTAGCACAGTTGTGCATCAAACATTTTGGTATGAGAATCGGTAATTCCGACAGATAAATATAGCCGATGGTTCTCATTGGTTATGTTCCACTGAACACTGCAAACTATGAGACCCAGTCTATCGAGAGAACGTGTGCACGCGAAGGGTACTTTTTATCGGATCGCACTAGAGCTTTCTGTTTAAAATTACCGCATGCCCCTAAAATCCATGTGATCGTGAAAAATACAGTAACGGATGTGTAATAAAAACTAAGACCGCTCGAATAAAAACTAGGGAATGACAAGGTAAACCAACAGGCAGAAAAACAGCTTAACTGTGGCCTTCTACCAGAAAGGGCTGCCTTCACCGACTCAAGTAAAATTACATCAGGATTAAATATTGTTAAAAACTAAATAAATAGGGAATGAGAATGTGAATAAACAGGCAGAAAAACAGCTTAACTGTGGCCTTCTACCAGAAAGGGCTGCCTTCACTGACTCAACTAAAAGTTACATCAGGAATAAATACTGTTATAAAAACTAAATAATAAATAGGGAACGATTGGGGTCCCAAGCACGAGAGTATGTTACTGCTCTTACGAATGTAAAGATTCGTGCATTTCATACTCTCCCCCATAGCGACAAGCACACACACACACACAGCACAATACCACAGGGGGGGGGGGGGGGGTGGAGGGGGGGAGGGTGCTCTTACGAATGTAAAGATTCCCCACATACACAGCAGATACCACAAGAACACGCTACTAAAGAGGTGCTACTTTTATCTTTACAGTTTACATATTCTAATGAAAACTAATTCTACCTTCTTCTTTTAAGCAGGTACACAGAAGATGTTTTTTTGACCAGCACCCCAATAACCGCTACAGACAGTCTAACCGTTATGGAAACAGTCACCCCCACGTTTCTTGAACATCCTCCACTCCATCCCTAAAAGTGGTCAACCACTTTAAGGGAGGCGAGCGCTGGTCCTGCATCCCACCTCTGCCCCTTTTTGTAAGCACATTGCGTATCTTTTTGTCCCAACCCAATAGGATTACAATGCAGGCCTGCCCCCGAACCAGGGAAGTTCGGGTCTTCTTCTTGGTGGTCCCCGAAAGGGGTCGTTGTTGTTTCCTTCAAAAGACATCCTGTCAAACAGAGACAGCCTGAGGCAGATTATACTTGCCAATGATGGCCATCACTCAATATCATCTCCGAAGTGGCAGACTATACTTGCCCGAAAATCCAGACCGACTGCACCCTCGGGGAGAGGTAGTACCTTTGTGAGAGGACCCAACCTCTCACACTGGTCCTCACCCGGGGGTTCAACCGACATCAGTCAAAGAGACCATCACGACGCCGCAACCGGTGACACCTGCCGAGTACCTGAACCTGTTCCTCCTTCAACACGAGTAGACATGTGGAAATTAGTCACTTACAGTCAACGAGGGTCGAAAGGGGCTTGTTCCCCATACCGTCCCTGCGCGCCTTCGGCGCGTTAAACCATTCCATTCGGGAGGTCACAGTGGTCTCTCAAGACAGGTGGTCTCACAAAACAGGTCCATTATAGAGTAAAATCAATCGGTGCCTGGCAGATGTGGTCTCTCAAGACAGTGGTCTCTCAAGACAGGTTTTACTGTACCAAATTTTCAATCTTACCATCTTCCGGGGTTCTATTGAGAAATTCAGCCACTTCACTCCAATAGCCTTCCATATCTGGTTTGCATCTGACTCGAAACGTATACATTG
This sequence comes from Pictodentalium vernedei, assembly GCA_031216915.1. Classification (NCBI taxonomy): domain Eukaryota; kingdom Metazoa; phylum Mollusca; class Scaphopoda; order Dentaliida; family Dentaliidae; genus Pictodentalium; species Pictodentalium vernedei. The sequence continues at coordinate 502,984,388 of CM062293.1, forward strand.
TGTATGGTGTAAGATTACAAATTAGGATACTCGTATCATCTGTAGTTCTTAGTATCTGGAAAAGAGGAAATATAAGTTATCTCCGCCAACATGTATGGTATATGGAGGTTTAATACGTGGATGTTGGTTTTTAAACACTGAGACGCTGGCGAGGTGTTTAAATGAGACGTCCAGGTATTAAATCTCCATATACCATACATGTTGGAGGAGATAACGTTTTTGTCCCATTTGAAACACAATACAAACATAGTGGAGATGAATTTTATGGACGGCTTTCTCAGCTCCACAATCACTTGGACCAAAATCGTGATAACTACTTTGTTTTTATAATCGTAGAAGACAACAGATAGAGTTACATCCCTTGGGTCTTATGCAAACGAGTAAACAGTATTTTGTTGACATATCGTCCCCTGAGTTCCAATGTGTTCTATGTGACTGCTTGCACATAGAACACATTGGTACTCAGGGGACGAATTATTTGCTCTAATTTTATTTTTATGATTGAATTGTCGGAAATCTGATGATATTTGTGACTATTTTCGTTTTTTTTGGTTCGATTTTTATTTCGAGGTGAGCAAAAGCGGAAAGCTTTCGTTTAAATCATATACCCCCAATGTTTCGCGTGTGCTTATACCCTGGATTTTGCACGCTCTCATATACCTTGGATGTTGGGTACATCCTTTGCCATGGCTATTTGTCCAAGGCATTCCGACCAATCAAACGCGATATAGGGATGTTATTTAATGCTTTACCCAATGCACACGATATCAAAAATTGTTATTTCAATTTTAAAAAAAAAATTAAACAAAACCATATTGTGCGACCCATCACTGGAAGGAGTTCTAGGAGTATATGGGTGGGCTTATTTTCGAGAGATCAAGGCTGCAGAAGAATTAAGATGCCAAGTTGATTGGAAGTAGACATAAAGTTAGGTGACGAGTTTAAGCTAGAACAAAACATCCATTAACCCTTTATCTAACTAATCTGCTGTACAGATCCACGTAATTTATAAACTGAACAGTTAGGGTGCGCGGTGGCTCAGTAGGAGGAGGTGCAGGCTGCAAGCCGAGAGGTCCTCGGTTCAAATCCCACCTGCAGCAATCACGTTGTGTCCTTGGGCAAGACACTTCACACCCATTGCCCACGTGGGGGCACGGTGACACTGTGTACTAAGGCGTACTGTACGTCAATGGTGCGCCTGTCTTCAACCAATGCTAACCCTGCTTGTGGAGTTACTATGTTGGGGAGCTGACAGTTGCTCGCCGTTGCTTGGTGGTTGTCTCCGGGTACTCCGGCTTCCTCCACCCGTAAAACTGTTGTGGGCATGATTAGCCATTGTGCAGAAATATGTGACCTTAAAAACACCAATAAATAAATAAATTGAACAGTTAAAGAATGTTTTTTTTTTAAAATTGCAACAAAACAATATTATACGACCCCTCACTGGAACGACTGCTCAGTATATATATATTACCCAGGTAGATACAGCTAATTTGTTAGGTAAATACACAGAACAACACACATGTGTGAATAGATTAATCAATAGGGCATGAGTGTCAGCGCGGAAGGATAAAACGAGAGGACGCTGGGCATCCTTCCATGTTTATTACATGCCTTCACGTCTATAAAAAATAATTATTACAAGGACACTCGGCAATCCATTTGACAACTATCAATAAAACTTTTATCGCCGACCAACTTTGCGAGGGGAACCTGTGTTACTGTTTCATCCCCCGAGTTCCAATGTGTTCAATGTGCCTACCGAGCCAGAAAATAAGCAGACTGTCATCTACAAGATGAGGTCCCCAGAGAGTGAATTTAGTGATGCTACCCTGCACAGCAGGGTAGCATCACTAAATTTACCCTCTGTGAACCTCAATCTGAATCAGGGTCTCAAAACTAAACAGAAAGAGATACCCAGAGGATAAATTGGCCAACTGTATGGGATAGCATCATCAAATTCACCCTCTGGGGACCTCATTCTGCAAATGTCAGACTGCTTATTTTCAGGCCTGGTGCCCACTGGCACATTGAAAACATTGGAACTCCGGGGACGATTTTCAGATATCACTAGCATTTCAAATTGTAATTGCGTTGCACGGTTTGTAGAAAATTCCAGTGAAACTTCACTTCTATTTAACTGGTAGAGTGCTAAATTACTTTTCAATGGTCATTTGTAATGCGAGAATTTTTTTTAAAAAATATCACACTACAAGCAAAAGGAGCCTCAGTTCAGCAAGATATTGCTCATAATAATTGTTTTGTTGCAACTTATTGGAAAGTACCATTTGGCACTCTCCAATAAATTGTAACAAAACAATTTTATATTAATATTTTTCTTCCACTGCTGAGCCAACAACAAATTAGTGCAAACAGTGTAAAGCCACTATAGTGGCTTTCAGCACTTTTTCAGTAGAGCCCTGATAGTGGCTTCTAGCACTCAACCAATTCAAAATAGCCAGCTTTTAACTGTTTGCATCATCTTGATGTTTCCTTAGAAAATTTTTTTATATATAAAATTGTTTGGTTGCAATTCATTAAAGAGTGCCTATTGGCCATACCAGAAAATAAGTGGTCAGACAAGGACAATGTCAGGTACAACAAGGGCAACGCCCCCGGTCCCCCGACCAAGATGGCAAATTCAAGGGAGCTGTTAGGATGCAATTTGTTCACAGAGCATGGCCATTTTTTAACTTGACCTGTATTTCCAACCAATTAAACCACATACTTAGTTTCGTTTCAATCAAATGATCCAAAGTAAAGTTATCATCCGGACAACACAAAAACCGTATTTTCTAAGTCGAAAAAGGGGAATAAATCCAGTAAAAATCTGTGGTGCGTGCCCATTTTCGAACTTGACCTGCATTTCCACCCAAATAAGCGGCATACTAAATTTCGTTTCAATCAAATGATCCTAACTAAAGTTATCATCCGGACAACACAAAAGCTGTATTTTTTAAGTCGAAAAAGGGGAATAAATCCAGTAGAAATCAGTGGAGCGTGCCCATTTTCGAACTTGACCTGCATTTCCACCCAAGTAAGACACAGTCATACCAAATTTAGTTTCAGTAAAATCATCCAAACTAAAGTTATCATCCGGACAAGGGTGTGACGGACGGACGGACGGACGGACTGGATGCACGCACGGACAGGCGGACGGATGGACACTGCTGATTACAATAGTCCCCCGAAGGGTCGGGGGACAAAAAGGTCAATGTCTGACTGAGGTTTAAAATCATCAGTCAAAATGTCTGATGCCAAAATTATTAATGAAATTCAGTGATCAGAACATCATGCATGCTGGAAATCATGTACATAACTAGCGAGCCTAAAATTAATGATTATTGTGATTTCTGGTCTTGGCTTGGTGGGAAGTGTGAAGAAAGTGACTGTACAGCTCCTCAGTATTAACAGTATGTGAAGAAATACGATTTGACATGGCCATACATGTATCTAAATTATGTTTGAAGAGTAATTCGGTTCCAATTCAGAATAAACCAATCATACCTATCACTGAGCCCTGCCAAACAAGGTATGGTTGGATGAATTCTGAGCAGTTTTAAGATGAAGGTCCATGTACACCCAAAACACATTATTTTGAATACTCAAACTCCATTTTGTTATAATGTCAGATGTCATTCTCAAATGACAGACTTGATTTGTTTGGTTATGACATTTTGTCTGGAAGCGAAATGAAAATTATTTTCAGACTTGCTATTGGCACTATCCAATAAATTGCTAGAAAACAATTATTTAGGAACAAAATCTTGCTAAACTGAGTGTAGTAAAAAGCACTCCAATAATTGTAACAAAACAATTATTCAACAACAAAATCTTACTAAACTGAAAGTAGTAATATGCACTCTCCAATTAATTGTAACAAAACAATTATTTAAGAACAAAACAATTATTTAAGAACAAAATCTTGCTGAACTGCTGGTAGTATGGTGTCTTTGAAAAAATCCCGACATCGACGCCGTAGCTGTGATGGGTGGTGCAATCTGCAAGTCCAAAAAATATTCTCAGGGACAATTTACAGGTGATGTTGAAAAAAAAACAAGAAAAATATTTGGAACAACATTTGCAATGGACATGGGCTAGACATGAATGAGATACACTTGCATATCAAATATGAAGTCATTCCACCAGGTAGTTTGAAAGTTATTCTTTTAGAAACTCGTTAGTCACAAAATTCTAAGTTCATCAAGGGCCATAACTCCAAGAAAAATATTTGGAACAACACATGCATTGAACAGTGGCTAGACATCAATAAGATACACTTACATGCCAAATATAAAGTCATTCCATCAAGTATTTCAAAAGTTATTGAGTTTTGAAATGCGTTGGTCACAGACAGACCGACCGACCGACAGACAGACCGACATTGCCACTTATAGAGCTGCTAGTCGCAGCTAAAAAGTACCCATGTTTCAAGCCATTTTTGAAAAATAATTTTGCACTCAACCAGTTAAAAACAGACTATTGTGAAATTATGTCAAAGGGAAGCCATATCGATGTAGCTATTTTGATTTACATAAAGCTGTTGACAGTTACAAAAAAAAAACATTCAGACTTGAAAGATTTCATACTGCAGCAAAATGGCCATACAAATAGACCCCTAGAACTGGTTTTTACCTTTTTCTAATATAAATTTAAAATTTACCGTTTTGTCATTCCACTGAGAAGAATATATAATCTCATAATATTTCCCGTAGAATGAGGAATGTTCCCAGTTTATTCTGGCACAAGTTGTATTTTCGAAACTGATATGTAGATTCTTCACAGGTGCAGGTTTAACTGTAAATATAAAATGAAAAGTTTTAAAGCTCTTTGAACTGAGATGTTACAGAATACAGTGGTTACTTTACCAATTTAATTTTTTTTCAATTAAGAGGTGTATTTCATTAATAGGGAGGGATTGCAGGCCTTTATATTCACCTAATTTGGGCACATCAGATTCAAGTGAAAAATGTGCCCAAAATATGAGAAACTATATGATTAGTCAATATACAAATAGAATATACAGTGGAGCCCACTTAATTGGATATCTCTTAATTGTATATCCCTGTTAATTGAATATAATTTTCAAACACAAAACCATTTACCATACCTTCAGTACAAATTTGATCTGTTAATTGCATATGGGTTGTAGAGTAAACTCCTGTTAATTGTATATAAATTTTTGTAATATGTTGAAAACAATACTGTGACATGCACCGAATACCCCTCATTTATCAACCTTTTTGGCCTCACTACATCCAATATAGGCATTTATTATATCTATGAGCTCTGTCAAACAAGATATAATAGAATAAATACTCAGTTTACCTCCAGAACACAGGAAACTGACCAAATCCCTGTTAATTGTATACTCCTGTTAATTGAAGAATTTTCACTGGCAAAATGGATATTCAATTAAGAGGATTCTACTGTAATACAGGGCTAGCTAAGATCTATTTTGCATTGCACAGAAGTATTTCTTAACAAATATCTTTATTTTACAATGTTACAACAAACTGTTGGTACCCATCTCCTAACTTGGGCACAGCCTTTACAGCCTTGAATTTGAGGTAATATAAAGGCCTGAGGGATTGTGCACTTTGCTGCATTCTAGAGGTGAACTGAGCTTGTAAGTTATCTGGGGCAACATCCAGGGTACATGGAGATTTAATACCTGGATGTCGGTTTTCAACCATGAGGTGCAAGCTGAATGGTTGAAAAGGAGACATCCAGGTATTAAATCTCCATGCACCCAGGATGTTGCCCGAGATAACGATTTTGTCCCGTCTCCTAACACAGAAATAATGCGGAGATGTAAAATATGATCCCACATTAAGACTCAGGCGACAAGTTTAAACCCCACACTGAGCCTCAGGTTTAGAACCAAACAGAAATAGAAAACACGGGTGCTGATGGGGGCAATTGCATTTGCACCTGTCTCATTTCCAGGACTGACTAACTCTACACAAGCTGGGTTAGCATTGGTTGAGGACAAGTGCACCATTGATGTGCAGTATGCCTTAGTACACATCATTAATCAAAATTAAGTACCTTGCCCAAGGACACAATGAATGCAGTTACCCCTGGCAATCGACCCAAGAACCTTTCAGTTTGAAGTTCAGTGCCGTAACCACTGAGCCACCATGCTTCTTAACGTAACTGAATGACATGTATGTCGAGTCATCTTTGGGCAAGACACTTAATCCTAATTGGCAATGTGGGGTCAAAGGTTATTTTTATCACCTGGATGTTTCTCGAGTGACAAACAGGGAACAATGGCAAACACTCTTATCACCTGCACACTGAAAATATTGATTGGTCTACCCCCAATAATGAATATGGACTCTTCTAATTGTTGCCACTGAACTGGCATGGAAGATACTAGAGTTCAAAGGGTTAAGGTGTCTGGTGACAGTATTCCCTCAAAAATTCATATACTAACATTTTATGGGTGCAATTTACTCCTGTCTCTATTTCACGGGTGCTTAAAACTGCACCCGTCAATTTCCAGCACTGGTTAGTATGTTGGAGGGTCTGACAGTTGCTTGCCATTACTCGGTGGTTCCCTCTGTGTACTCTACCAGTTAAGTTACTCAGACTTTATCATTCAAGATGCAAGTTTTTGCTAACTGGTCATCTGTTTGCACAGATTTAAAGTTGTGTAACTGTCACGCGAATGAAAAATGCATTCTCCTCAAATTTTACATACTGATCCCTGAAATGCGGGATGAAAACCTACCAATCAAAGCTGTGTTTATTCTATATGGCTTTGTTTTCTTCTCTGTTTCCTGAGGATCTTTTTTATTTTTTACAAGAACCAACATATGGTATGTTTGCTGGCTTTTAAAGCTGTCAAGCCCATCATGTTTCTTCCAGGAGCATGAGTTTTTCTGTGGAGACATGTGTGGACAATCAAACTGTCCATCCCTGAAAACAAAAGATAAATTGATGACGAGGGTGTATGTAAACATTCTTTAAAATTTTTAAACTCATGGCTAAATTTTAATAATCTCATTTATCATGTGACTTTTCATATTTTCAATAAATATTAATTAGTGCTTCATAACACCTTCAGTTGATTTGATTGGTCAATTTCAAAAGAACTTTCTGATTGGTTATTACTGAAAAGATCTGTGTTAAATTAATGCGGTTATGACATATGACAGCATGCATGATGTCCTATGTGAAATTCAATTCTTTAACCCTTCTTTTCTATCTAAAAGATGTGTTTTGGTAACTCTGGTGTCATATGATAAACAGATTATTAAATTTGCGTTTCGTCACATATTTATGAAACTTGTCTATGAATTTCTTGTTTTGCCTCGCCAGAGGTTCAGCAAAACGGAAAATTCTTAGACTCATTTCATAAGTATTGTGTGACCAACACACCCTTTCCATATCCTCTATTTATCCTAACATAGTGTTCAATATGATACAGCCAAGCCTGGAAATGAGCAATGTGTCATTTGCAGAATGAGGTCCCCAGTGGGTGAATTTCATGATGCTATCCCATACAGTGGGCTAGAATCACGGAATTTATTCAATGGGTATGTCTTTCTTTTTAGGCCTAAGACCTTGATTCAGACTAAGGGTAAATGTAGTGATGTTACCCTGTTGTAGCATCGCCAAATTCACCCTGTGAGGACCTCATTCTGTAGATGACAGTCGTATTTACTAAGTTAAGCAATTCCCATTCAAATGCATACTTATTTATTTACTGGTGTTTAAGGTCACATATTTCAGTACAGTGACAAACTGTGACAGCATCATGGAGATAGTCGACCGTTTATAGGCATGTTTTCAATTTTGGAGGATTTCCACCCTAAGCATTGAAGAATGAGTTCCACCTGACCAGTTATTTATTTATTTACTGGAGCTTAATGCCGCATCAGCATCTGAGACTAAATAGATGTTATCAAAAGATGTTATCAAAAGCTGATTAATTTTATGAAATTATAACAGGTTGACGAACATTTTACCAGTAAAACAGAGCTTGTTTACCATAAATTAAATAAGTACAGCTTTACTTCCTGTGATTCCCATGGGGGTCTGCGTATTTGTTAATAAAACTAAATAATAAACCATTCACCATAGCATTAGACATATCACAAGAAAAATAAATGAAAGTGTCAATGACACTGTAGCTCAACTTGTCAAGACAAAGACATGTACATGTATAGTATGTGACACAGCAATGACAAACATCTAGGTAATGACCTGATAACAAAGGTACATATAAAGTATTGTAACGGTCTGTACATAAATACTGAGCGTTGCCTGTAACAAATGTATAGGTAAAGTATTGTAAAGGTGGGTGACAGTCAGATGCTAAACTAGAAAAGAAATCTTTGAGTCCCAGAGTGGGTCTGACTGAACCCCAAAATATTTGTTCTCATAGCAGTGATAACAAAGGCACCCCAAAACACACTCATTCCTGTCCCAAGGTGAAAACAAAGGTACCCAAGAAGTTTCGTGAAGATCATGCAGTTCACAAATATGAGCTGTGTAGAAGTTGTGACAAAAAACTGATTGGACCTAATTTCGGTACAAAATGGCCACTGGCAGCCATCTTGAATTTTGGACCGCGCCCAGAAACACTCGTTCTCGTCCCAAGGTGATAACAAAGGTACCCAAGAAGTTTTGTGAAGATCGGTTCATAAATACAGCCTCTAGCCCGAGCCGTATTGACATGTGCACTTACAGAGTATAAGTAGCACTGAATAAATCAAAGTTCATCTAATTTGCATAATTTCTGCACGAGAAAAAAACCCGTACTATATGTGATGTATTCCATTTTACTAAACATTCATACAAAAATTTATTCAAATCAGAACTTTCATACAGAAGTTCTGTACAAAAGACTGATTACACTAATTTTGGTACAAAATGGCTGCTGGTGGCCATCTTGAAATTCGGACCACACCCAAAAACACTCGTTCTCATCCCACGGTAATAACAAAGGTACCCAAGAAGTTTCGTAAAGATCGGTTCATAAATATGGCATCTAGCCTGAGCTGTATAGAAGTTGTGTACAAAAAACTGATTAGACCTAATTTCGATACAAAATGGCCACTGGCAGCCATCTTGAATTTTGGACCGTACCCAGAAACACTCATTCTCGTCCCAAGGTGATAACAAAGGTACCCAAGACATTTCGTGAAGATCGGTTCATAAATACAGACTCTAGCCCGAACCGTATTGACATGTGTACTTACTGTGTGTAAGCAGCACTGAAAAAATCAAACTTCATCTAATTTGCATAATTTCTGCACGAGAAAAAAACCCGTATTATATGTGATGTATCCCATGGTACTAAACATTCACACAAAAAATTATTCAAATCAGCGCTTTCATATGGAAGTTCTGTGCAAAAATCTGATTGCACCAAATTTAGTATAAAATGGCTGCCATCGGCCATCTTGAATTTCGGACCGGACCCCAAAACACTCGTTCTCGTCCCACGGTGATAACAAAGGTACCCAAGAAGTTTCGTAAAGATTGGTTCATAAATACGGCCTCTAGCCCGAGCCGTATTGGCATTTGCACTTACAGTGCTGAAAGTAACACCAAAAAACATCAAAGTTAGTCTAATTTGCATAATTTACGCACAAGAAAAAAACCCGTATTATATGTGATGTATCCCATGGTACTAAACATTCATACAAAATATTATTCAAATCAGAGCTTTCATATGGAAGTTCTGTACAAAAACAGATTTCTGCATCGTCGGTACAAAATGGCGGCTGGCAGCCATCTTGAATTTCGGACAGCACCCAAAAACACTCGTTCTTGTCCCACAGTCATAACAAAGGTACCCAAGAAGTTTCGTAAAGATCGGTTCATAAATACGGCCTCTAGCCCGAGCCGTATCCAATTGTTGACGTACGGACAGACGGACGACGGGCCATGACAAAAGCTCAAATTTGGCTTCGCCAAAGTTGAGCTAAAAATTGTGATACAGTGGAGCCCACTTAATTGGATATCTCATAACTGAATAACCCTGTTAATTGAAAATAATTCCCGAACCCAAAACCATTTACCATACCTCCAGTACAAATCTTACCTGTTAATTGAATATAGGCTAAAGAGTAAACTCCTGGCCTCAGTACATGCAATACAGGCATTTAATCTATTATATCTTGTTTGACAAAGCTCATAGAGCTCTGTCAAACAAGATATAATAGAATAAATGCTAAGTTTATCTCTAGAATACAGGAAAATGACACAATCCCTGTTAATTGAATACTCCTGTTAATTGAATCATTTTCATTGGCAAAGTGGCTATTCAATTAGCAGGGTTCCACTGTATTACATTCTCAACCCTCTACCTAATGAATCAGGAATATCCACCTGTGTAATTTACAAACTGATAAATTAAAAAAAAAAACTTTTGAAAAAACAATATCATGTGACCCATCATTGGAATAAGCTCATTGAGCTTGTTACAATAAGTGGTCACATGATATGGTTTAATTGAAATTTTGTGAGAAATTTCGAAAAAAATAATAATTACAATATGAATTTTCTTTATCATGTGTTTGGGTGAAGGATTAAAAAGTAGATTCACAATTTTATTAGGCCAAACAAAATTAAATGTTTGATTCTGAGGCGAATAGGGAGGGCAATTTTTATATCTTATTCCTGATGGAATGATCGGTGATACAGTTAAAACTAGAAGTCCTGTCATGAAATGCGCACAAATAGCACGTTGATATGCACGTTAATGTACGCGTTATGGCCTCAGTAAAGCTATCCAATTCTGTACATATGGCCTGTGCACAAGCAATGTTTCAGCCAATGGACCTCCGGGTAACCCGGAGGTCCATTGGCAGAAACATTGCATGTGTTTGTTATGAGTAACCAGGAGAACCTGCCGTGCTTTGGATGCCATTTGATATGGCAATTGCGCGCAATTCCAACGCGCAATTAAGCCTAGATAAGCACACTATTCGTGACAGGACTTCTAGTTTTAACTGCACCTAAAATCCAGTTGTGAGAGTTTAAATATTAAATACTAGAGCTTCCATGTTGATTTCACTGATAGTTTTTTTTTGGTAACAGCGATCATACAACACAAAATCATTGTCACATAGTTATGACGTCACGCCTTTGTTAAAAGTGTGTGATATATTTCGAAGAGTTGGTTAGAGCATGTGTGATATTCAACATATATCGCCACACTTTTACCAATCAAGGAACAATAGACAGTGATTGTGTAACCTGTCAGTTCTAATACAAACACAGCCGAGAGGAAAGATTAAGGGCACCTGTGCTAAAATGTTTTGAACAGAGAAACGAGAATTTACCTGACTTTTGATTTTATTGAAAGTTAAAGAAAGAAATCCACACCCGGGTGTAAATGATAAATGGAACGTTTAATCTCTCGCTCAACCTTTTGAGCACAATGACGAAACGGAAAAAATGAAGTAATATCACTTGCTTTCCATCAATCTTCATGTGTCTTGCAAGTTTGGCTTAAGAAATTAACTAATTAAACGGGAATGGACACGTGTCAGACAAGGGTTCAGTGGAGTGTTTGATTGTTCGTGTTTTGATTGTTTGTGCAAACATCAATGTGACAAGTCGGTTACAGCACAAAAACTCGTGATATTGAACATACAATCGCTCGAGCTAGTTACTCGGACAAGTCCTCGTTAACTAACTCTCGCGACTGTATATTCAATATCACTCGTTTTCTATGCTGTAACCTCTACATATAGAACAACTAAAATAGAGATAAAAAATAATGAGTTTTTTAACCCTTTACCTAACATGAAAAGCAGATGACACTTGCAAAAAAATTCTTGAATAACTAATTTTTTTCATTTTTTGTCTCAAAAACATAGGTTATGACCCCCTCATTGGAACGAGCTCATTGGAACAAGGGGTCATAACCTTTTTTTTTTTAGACAAAAAAATTTAAAAAAATAATGAAAATTAATTGCCGATTTTTGAGAATAGCGCTGGCCGGTTTTGGTTACGTTGGGTAAAGGGTTAACTGATTTAGTACTAGAAGCCACAATCAGGTCTTTCAAAAAAATGAGGGCACCAGTGCAAAAGCCTGCATTTTCTGTGCCCATGTTTTGTATTCAGTCAAACGTAAATAATAGCTTGTTCATATAAATTTGTTCTATTAAAAAATATTGGAGTGCCTGTTGGCACTCTCCAATAATTTGTAATAAAACAGTTTTTTAATGATCTACCCAAAATAATCTAGACTTCAACCAGTTAAATATTTATTTTGAACATACATGAGAATCGTGTTGTATTTTGCGAAGAGAATACCAATACTGTATCAATGTACAGAACATATTGTATTGAAAATGGTGATGCGATACCGCTAAAATCACATCCAACGATAGTTTTATAGATTTTGAACTTTGCCTATGAAATATTATGAACATAGGCCGAAGAAATTAATGCGCCACTGTCTGAGAATCTATAGATTAATTTTGTTTTGATTATAAGCTCAACTAAAGATTATAACAAAATGTCAGAATACTGATCATATCCCCAACTAGGGTCCTGCGAAGATTCAATTCAAATCCAAATCTTAAGTTGAGCATCGGTTCAATTCAAAATTGGTTGCCTGATTTGTTTCCTCTTGAATCTTTTTCATACAGCAGAAACTGAAAGTCCTGTCACAATTACCATATTTACTCTATATATTGGGACACTCTATAATTTGGGACACACATTTTTTCCAGAAAATATTTTTTTTTTATGCTCCAGTGTTTGGGACACTCAGGAGACTTGTTTCCAGTTAGCCCAGTCACCTGAAAATCGTGCAAAATGCTCAATATTAAAGCTAAGTTTGTGTTTAATTTTCCTTTTTAAACAATAAAAAATTGATAATACATACTGATTTGTGTTGTTTTTATTTAAATCTGTTCCTAAGTTTTAATATTTACAGTCCGGACTGACATGAGGAAAACTATTTAATATTACATTGTGACAGTCTTCAACCCTTTACTGAACGCTAGTGGCAGATGACACTCATAAAAAGAATTCTTGTGTAACTAAAAATTTTCATTTTTTGCTTCCCAAACATACATGTAGCTTATGACCCCTCATTAGAACGAGCACAATGCACTCATTCTAATGAGGGGCATAAGCTATGTTTTGGATGCAAAATATGAAAATTAAAAAAAAAATTGGATGGCAATTTTCGTATATAGTGATGGAAAACAAATCACACAACTTGATTCAGCATCAAAACAAGACCAGGTTGTGTTTTTTCCCCATTTTCTACGATGTGGGACATCTGTGAAAATACTTAATTTTTAGCTGTCCCAATACATAGAGTAAATACGGTAGTGCAGAAAATGCTCGTTCATTAATACACATTAATACCCTCCTTACTGCAAAAGAATGAAGCTGTCTTAACTGAAATACATCAGAAAGTTTGAGCTATGCACTGTATTTATTTATTGGTGTTGAAGGTCAAAAACTAATGCACAATGGCTAATCATGACCGTGACAGTTTTACAGGCAGAGGAAGCCGGAGTACCCGGAGAGAGCCACCGAGCAACGACGAGCAGCTGCCAGCTCTCCAACATCGTAACTCTGCACTGCAGCACCGGCAGGGTTAGAATAGTTGAAGACATGCGTACCATCGACGTGTAGTACGCCTTAGTACATGGCGTCATCGTGCCCCCAAGTGGACAATCAGGGTTAAGTGCCTTGCCCAAGGGCACAATGCACTGGGCACTGTAAAATATCATGTGCTATTGTTAGTCAGGTCAGTAGTGAAGTCACAAACTGAAATGATCAAACAGCAAAAATATTTGCAATTATTTACAATTTCTGAGGACAAAGCACAAAAAACACTCGCAAATTTTCATCACATGGACCGCAGGGTTGAAAGTATGTTTGCAAGTGTTTCTTGTGCTATTATGAAAAATAAAAAATACTTTTCGAGTGGTGAATATATTGTGCTGCGATTCAGTAGTAATCCACCTTCTTAAGTCTGTATATTGGGCAGTGCAACAGTATGCTTCCCGAATGATACGAAATGTATCACGATTCAGTCTGCACGATGCGATAAGTATCATGATACACAAGATCTCTCAGGTCATGCAAGAACCACTATCAAATTCTTTGAACATGTATTTACAGTTAAAACTAGAAGTCCTGTCACGAATAGTGCGCTTAACTAGGCTTAATTGCGCGATGTAATTGCGCGCAATTGCCATATCGAATGGCATCCAAAGCACGGCAGGTTCTCCTGGTTACTCATAGCAAACACTTGCAATGTTTCTGCCAATGGACCTCCGGGTTACCCGGAGGTCCATTGGCTGAAACATTGCTTGTGCACATGCCATATGTACAGAATTTGATAGCTTTAACGCGTACATTAACGCGCATATCAACGTGCTATTTGTGCGCATTTCATGACAGGACTTCTAGTTTTAACTGTATTTTCAGTAGCTCCCTTTTATCACAAATTTTTGAATGCACTCTTTAAACAATATGTACCTTCTCAGAGTAATATAACAATAACATGGTTTTGGAGGGCATTATGGTTCATTTGCGGCCCTGCAGCAATGATGAACAGCCCGAGGGTTTATTAAAGGCCCGAGACGAAGTCGAGGGCCGTTAATAAGCCCAAGGGCTGTTCATCATTGCTGCAGGGCCGCTAATGAATCATGATGCCTGACAACAATTATGTTATTACTATTATTACCACACCCTGTTATAGCTAACCGCACGAGGGAATTGCTGGAAGAAATAATCAGTAAGTCGGTTCGATATTTCTGTTTCGATCGCGCGTTAGACTTCCGTTCGGAAATACAAAGGACTTCAGTCTTCACCCGAATGGGAGTAATTCATTAGACCATGGAATCTAAAAATAGCCGGGCCGCGGGCCGCTAATGGCTATTTATACCATTATCCGCCCACGGCCCGTCTTCGTCGAATGACGTCCCTGAAATTATGGAGTTTTAACAGCCCTCCAAAATCATGTTAATCTACTAGTAACTTATAGATTTAGTGGTAATAATGACCATTGGCATTCATTTATTTCAGGTTTTGATTTTATGACCCGTTTTCCGGTGTTTTTTTACCTCTCAGAAAATATGTTCAAACAATTCAATCCCTTATATCTTGTTTGACAGAGCTCTGTGAGCTCTGTCAAACAAGATATAATGGATTAATCAATTAAATAGCAACTTAGAGGAAATTCACCAACCTTTGGTTAACTGAATAATACTGTGTTAATGGCATATTTAGCACTGCCAGTGCTGGCAGGCAAAAAAACAGCGTTTCATTGCAACAGCTTTCAAAATCTATGAAATTGTTTTGACTGTATTTATATTTATTCTATCGTGCAGGCCACGAAATTTCAAAAATTTATGGAACCCATTTTTCGTTCGCGTGTTTTGGGCTTGCGTAACCCATTTTTTTGTTCACATTAATTATTTTTGCGCAACCAATTGGTTACATAAAAGGTTACGTGATTAAAACAAGATATGAGATGAAATATCCAGTGGTTGACATAAGTTGTACAGTTGTACGCTTATACCAATGTGGTAAAACCATTAAGAAACAAAATATTTAAAGGGACTAGTATTCATTGTAATAAATTAGAGCAATAATGAATACTGACGTAGAAGCCATTCCGCAATCAATGAATATTACATGTGACTCGAGCCCTCCTTTGCTGACATAGACAATACCAGTGGCAGGTTTTGTCAATGTCTGCAAAGGAAGGCTGGAGTCAGTATAAGATTCTTTAGCTGATAAACATCAATGGATGCAAGACCTCAGGACTGGGGCTGAGTCCCAGCCGTGGAGTCTTGCATCCATAATGATAAAGCATTGAAAAATAAAACAAACACCAGTGCATGCGTGTTTACCAAAAAATTGAAGTCTATTAGTGAAACAACCATAGGTGTTCCAGGCCCAGGCCATTTCGACCTACATAACTCAAAAATTTTGTTCACGACGTATTTTTTGCGTGAACGAAACATCGTTCGCGGGTTTTTGGATTTGCGTAACCATCCCGCGAACGAAGCGATCGTTCGCGTGAAATTTTCATGGCCTGTCGTGATACACAGTGTAGTAAAATAGGGTTAAACATCCCACTCTGAACTGTACTCACAGCACGAGAAATAACATACTGGAAGTCATGTGGGATCCGGATTCTGGAGAAGACAATCTGCGCATTTGGCCATGGATCTTCGTCTTGGAAACATATACTGTATTTGACACAGTTTATTTCCAATGTATTCATCTTTATTAATGGTGTTATAAAGATGCTTTTATAACCAACTTTCTTCACGTGAAGAGCCGCAACTTCCATGATGCTTTTATTATAAACTGTTTCCATATCATAAATGTGGACTTCGCGTATGCAATTGTGTGAATTGCATCTGCCATATTGTTGATGCTGTGTTCATCGCCACCTTAATATGTTTAAAGATTAATGTCGACGAGTGAATTTTATTTATGGATTGATGGTATTTGGTGAACTATTACTGCAAGTCATCTTTGACAGCACCTGCTGATGTTAATATGTCAGGTAAATAGTTTAGTTAGTACATGTGCTTTTGACATCTAGTTTTCTCATATAGTCTCAATACCGTATTTACTCTATGTATTGGGACAATCTATGATTTGGGACACACATTTTTTCCAGAAAACTATATTTTTTTTATGCTCCAAAGTTTGGGGCATTCAGGAGATTTGTTTCCAGTTGGCCCGTTGCTAGTAGCAGACGACACTCATAAAAAAAATTCTTGGGTAACTAAAAATTTTCATTTTTTGCTTCCAAAACATAGCTTATGATCCCTCATTGGAATGGACGCAATACGCTTGTTCCAATGAGGGATCATAAGCTATGTTTTGGAAGCAAAAAATGAAAATATAAAAAAAAATTGGACGGCGATTTTCGTATAAAGTGATGGAAAACGAATCACACACAACTTTATTCAGCATCAAATCAAGACTAGGCTCTGATCTTTCCCCATTTTTCTAAGAATTCTAAGAATTGGGACAAAATAATTATTTTTAGCTGCCCCAATACATAGAGTAAATACGGTAGATACCCACGAGACTACAACAGTGAACAATGATACGAACTGAATCGTGAGCAGTGTATCATGGTTCAGGCATATCACGATTGAGCATTACAGCCCTACTGTATATGTAGTTGAATTTTAATATCTATTTACATCATTACATGTATCACAGTAGAGGTTTGGAATAATGTTAATGATCTCTATTTACTAGTATACAATTGTACAGAGTTGGGCACACTGTGTTTCTATTGAGTTACGCTAATGGTGCAGTTAGATAGAGACAAAAGTGCACTTACTCAGCGCGCTATTACTTCAAAATAGTGAACATACAGTGACAAGACGTGCACTTACTCAGCGCGCCATTACTTCAAAATAGTGCACATACAGTGACAGGACTTCCAGTTTCAACTGTAGGAATATCATTTTTTTAAAATGTTTTGAAAACTTTCAACACAACTATATCATGTGACCCCTCATTGGAACGAGCTCGATGAGCTCGTTCCAAGGAGGGGGGTCACATGATATGGTTTTGTTGACATTTTAAAAAAAATAGTATTTTTTCAGCTTCTGAATTTGCACGTTACGTGGGCGGATGTGGCCGATTCATTGGGTAAAGGGTTAAAAAAATCAGCACTCAAGCCACCAGCCATGTTAATTTCAGTTCAGTGGAACCCTGTTAATTGAATAGCCACTTTGCCAGGGATAATTATTCAATTAACAAGAGTATTCAATTAACAGGGATTTGGTTACTTTCCTACAGTGAGCTCCATTGAGTTGAGCTGAGAATGTCATAGAATGAACAAGGGGTGTGAACACATGTTATACGCGGTAATAATGTAAGTCAGATAGCACTGTTCTAGACGTTAACATTGCATTATTATTATTATTATTTTAGAGATAAATTGAGCATTTATTCTATTATATCTTGTTCCACAGAGCTCTGTCAAACAAGATATAATAGAATAAATGCCAATATTACATGCACTTATATGAAATAGGTCTCTAAACATTGGGTATTTGAGAATTGCCAGGATAATTTCTAAACACATTATACAGGATTTTTTTATTCAATTAACAGGAGTTTGCTCTATAACCCATATTCAATTAAGAGGGCAAATTTGTACTGAAAGTATGGTGAATGCTTTGGAAATTATAATCAATTAACAGGCTTATTCAATTAAGAGATATACAATTAAGTGAGCTCCACTGTATCACTAGTCCTACCACCGTAAAATGAAACTTTAACTGCAACTATCATCCTTACGGAGTACTATTTCGACTTCATTGATGAAGGCATGCATTGATGATGTAGTTAGATTATTTTATCAGTCTGGACTTGAGCCATCACAGTCGAAACAAATCAGGTTTATAGAACCCCAGACTCATCAGTCATCTTTCAAGGCACCATTGATTTGATTTTGAATAATAATCTATCCAGACATGATACACATTACAATATAACTCTGTGGTTTTGGTGTTTAGGTTTTTTAGTTCCAGTTTAAATTTTTTTATTGGGAATTAACAAGACTTTCCACAGTTACAGTCACCTCATATCTTTCCATGTTACGGGTGAAGGATTAGCTGGATTTCTCGAAGAGAACCACCAAGCAACAGTGAGCAACTGTCCAACTCCGAAATGTACTAACTAATTCATAGAGAATTTCAGAATTCTTAAGACTTATAGGCATTCTTCAGACCTTTTTGTTCCCAATGTACTAACTACAGTTAAAACTAGAAGTCCTGTCACAAATAGTGCGCTTATCTAGGGTTAATTGTGCGTTGGAATTGTGCACAATTGCCATATCGAATGGCATCCAAAGCACGACAGGTTCTCCTGGTTACTCATAGCAAACACATGCAATGTTTCTGCCAATGGACCTCCGGGTTACCCGGAGGTCCATTGGCTGAAACACTGCTTGTGCACAGGCCATATGTACATAATTTGATAGCTTTACTTGGGCCATAACGCGTACATTAACGCGCATATCAATGTGCTATTTGTGCGCATGTCATGACAGGACTTCTAATTTTAATGTAAGTTAATTCATAGAAAATTTCAGAACTCTAGACTATTAGGGATTCTTCAGACCTCTTAGGTAAAAGGTCAAGGACCCATGCAATTGGAATATTTGTGTCATGAAGGCTCCAATATTTCAGTGATGCACCATGAGCAAGCCTGAATATAAGCAACCTGTTATTTGAGAAATGGGGTCTCCAGGGGGTGAATTTGCTGATGCTATCCCATACAGTGGGCC
The DNA here is from genome assembly GCA_031216915.1 of Pictodentalium vernedei. NCBI lineage: Eukaryota > Metazoa > Mollusca > Scaphopoda > Dentaliida > Dentaliidae > Pictodentalium > Pictodentalium vernedei. The sequence continues at coordinate 503,003,664 of CM062293.1, forward strand.
AATTTATCCTCTAGATACATCTTTCTGTTTTGGCTTGAGGCCTTGTTTCAGACTGAGGTTCACAGAGGGTAAATTTTGTGATGCTACCCCAGCTGTGCAGTCTGCTTATTTTCAGGCTTGGCCACGAACCATGTTTTGAAAACCAAACTATGGAGAAAAAAATTGAATCGTGATTTATGTGCAAAGGTCGACCGTTTGTAAATAAAAACTTATTACGAAAATTAAAATTCACTTTAGAGATCGATAGTAAATGGTGGTCAATACTGAATTATATAAATGTCAAAAGAACCATTAACCTTTCAACGAGTGCAGGCAATATGAAAATTCATTATTTTAAATATTATTTTTTCAAAATTTAAAAAAAAATATCAACCAAACCATATCATGTCACCCCTCACTGAAATGAGTTTGGTGACCTCTTTTCAATAATGAGGGGGTCAAATGATATGGTTTGGTTGAAATTTTTTAGAATAAAACTTTTTTTTAATATTATTCAGGCAGTTGCGGCCAATTCCTTAAGTAAATATTACGGTTAATACAGTGGGACCCACTTAATTGGATATCTCTTAATTGTATATCCCTGTTAATTGAATATAATTTTAAAACACAAAACCATTTAGCATACCTTCAGTACAAATTTGATCTGTTAATTGCATATGGGTTGTAGATTAAACTCCTGTTAATTGTATATAAATTTTTGTAATATGTCGAAAAAATTACTGTGACACGCACCTAATTCCCATTATTTATAAACCTTTTTGGCCACACTACATCCAATACAGGCCTTTATTCTATTATATCTTGTTTGACAGAGCTCTATGAGCGCTGTCAAACAAGATATAATAGAATAAATGCTCAGTTTACCTCCAGAACACAGGAAACTGACCAAATTCCTGTTAATTGTATACTCCTGTTAATTGAATAATTTTCACTGGCAAAATGGATATTCAATTAAGAGGATTCTACTGTATTAGCATATTTCATGCAAAGACACACACACAAATATTTAAAAATATATTTCAGGCCTGGCCTTTTGAAAAATCCAGGGGAGCCACTATGGCCCTCCTAAATCTGTTTCAGGGGAGCTATTCTACACTAATATCCATTATACAAGGTTATTAACATGAAAATTAAGGAGAGCCATTACAGTTTAAGGAGAGCAATTATGGCTCTCCTCAATTTGCCTTTAGGAGAGCCAAGGAGAGCCGGAGCAATAGCTCTCCTCAAATGGCCAGGCCTGATATTTCATCTTGGCATGAAAGACTGAGGGATGAAATTTGTTGAATTATGTTGTTTGCGTACCAATTATTAGAAAGTAAATGTTTGATTAATTAGTTTGAAGTCTTGAAACGCTACATCTTATAATTCGTGGTATGTTGTAGCATTGCAATACTTCTAATGCCAGGACTCAACAATAGTATGCTTCACTTCAAATGATAATCAGCACTACAGCACACCTCCCATTTTTAATATCGAAACACATGCATATTGTTTCAAAAATCATCTCCCTTCTTCAAGAGAGAGAATATTTATTACAGTGGAATCCACTTAATTGGATATCTTTTAATTGTATTTCCCTGTTAACTGAATATAATTTTCAAACACAAAACCATTTACCATACCTTCAGTACAAATTTGATCTGTTAATTGCATATTGGTTGTAGAGTAAACTCCAATTAATTGTATATAAATTTTTGTAATATGTCAAAAAAATTACTGTGACACGCACCAAATTCCCCTTATTCATCAACCTTTTTAGCCCCATACATCCAATACAGGCATTTATTCTATTATATCTTGTTTGACAGAGCACATAGAGCTCTGTCAAACAAGATATAATAGAATAAATGCTCAGTTTACCTCCAGAACACAAGAAACTGACCAAATCCTTGTTAATTGTATACTCCTGTTAACTGAATAATTTTCACTGGCAAAATGGCTATTCAATTAAGAGGATTCTACTGTATACGCTAAATGATAGATTATCGAAGAAATTGTGGAAAGATAGAAATCATATCCCCCACTGTGAAGATATAGAAAGTTTTCACTTTCATGGTATCAATCAAAATGGCAGCTTTCAAAGCATCACTTCAAGGTGAGTATGAGTCAAATTATCACTGGAAATGATCAATTTGTTCTAAAAATGTATAATGAAGTAAATCTCGAGTTTTTGAGTGAATACCAGTCATTTCCAGCAATAATTTGACACGCATTCGCCTTGAATTGATGCATCAAACCCGCTAGTCCAAACATGGCCTGAAAGTCTGTAATATAAGCTTTTGGTTTTGGTACGTCCTTTCAAAGGACGTACCAAACCAAAAAACTTATATTACAGACTTTCAGGCCATGTTTGGACTAGAAATCCACCTGCTGAATCAGATTGCAAGACGCTATCTGTTCTGAGTAAATGACTTCCAGGTACCAATGATTCAATGCGCTATTTACATTCACGCATCAATTCAAGGTTGAAACGATTGGAATTATCAGATTTTTATAAAAAGCATATAATAAAAAGAAAATCTAGTGTTTTTGAGTGGATACCGAAAATTATCTCCCTTGTGATTGAGACAAACTGATATTTTCGCTCGAAAAACAAACATTTGTCTCGGTCATGCATGAGATAATTTTCAGTATCCACTCAAAAAACACTAGATATCCTCTATATTTATTATTTATTTATTGATGTTCAAGGTCACATATTTATGCACAATGGCTAATCATGACCGTGACAGTTTTACGGGTGGAGGAAGCCGGAGTACCCGGAGAGAACCACCGAGCAACGACGAGCAGCTGCCAGCTCCCCAACATCGTAACTCTGCACTGCAGTACAGGCAGGGTTAGATTGGTTGAAGACATGTGTACCATCGACGTGCAGTACGCCTTAGTACACGGCGTCATCGTGCCCCCACATGGGCAATGGGGGTGATGTGTCTTGCCCAAGGACACAACGCGGTTGCCGCAGGTGGGATTCGAACCAAGGACCTCTCGGCTTGCAGCCTGCACCTCTACCTACTGAGCCACCGCGCCCCAGATATCCTCTATGTATACTTCACGTTCAAAACTAATTCTAGTTGCTGAAAAGATTCTATTTTATGGCAATGATGTCCTATGATGGCATTTATCACACAGTGCCAAATGGCTAATTTGTAGGGCTTAGTATGGGAGAAAATTCTACTGAATGCACCATATTTACTCTATATATTGAGACACTATAACTTGAGACACATTTTTTCCAGAAAAAATTTTTTTTTTTCATGCTCCAATGTTTGGGACACTCAAGAGACTTGTTTCCAGTTGGCCCAGTCACATGAAAACAGTGCAAAATGCTCAATATTAAAGCTAAGTTTGCGTTTAATTTTCCTTTTTAAACAATAAAAAATTTATAATACATACTGATTTGTGTTGTTTTTATTTAAATCTGTTCCTAAGTTTTAATATTTACAGTCCGGACTGACATGAGGAAGACTATTTAATATTACATTGTGACAGTCTTCAATCCTTTACTGAACGCTAGTGGCAGATGACACTCATAAAAAGAATTCTTGTGTAACTAAAAATTTTCATTTTTTGCTTCCAAAACATAGCTTATGCCCCTAATTGGAACGAGCGCATCGCGCTCGTTCCAATGAGGGGCATAATCTATGTTTTGGAAGCAAAAAAATGGAAATCTAAAAAATGAAAGTGTCAATGACACTGTAGCTCAACTTGACAAACTTGAACTTGGTAAGTTATAAATGAAATGGCAAAATTGAAGATCATTGGTACCAATGTCATTTTTTTTGCCAGTGGCAACATTTTTTGACAGAAACCGAAGAAAATCAATAGTTCCCATCTAGAGGCCTCCCCAAACAAGCATGCCAGGTTTCAAAGCAATCTAATCATAAATGTGCCCTGTAGGGTGTATAAAAGGGAAATATTGTGGTCTGACTAGACTAAATTCTAAGAACGTTGGCCGTGGCAACATTTTTTAACGGAAATGGAAGAAAATCGATAGCTCCCATCTAGAGGTCACCGTAAATAAGCATACCAGGTTTCAAAGCAATCTAATCATAAATGTGCTCTGTAGGGTGAGCCAAAGGGAAATATTGTGGTCTGACTAAACTAAGTTCTAAGTTCTAAGAATGTTGGCTGCGGCAACATTTTTTGATGGAAATTGAAGAAAATTGATAGCACCCATCTAGAGGTCACCCCAAACAAGCATGAAAGGTTTCAAAGCAATCCGATCATAAATGTGCCCTGTAGGGTGTGCCAAAGGGAAATATTGAGTCTTCTGACTAAACTAAGTTCTAAGAACATTGGCCGCGGCAACATTTTTTGACAGAAATTGCAGAAAATCGATAGCTCCCATTTAGAGGTCTCCCCAAACAAGCATGCCAGGTTTCAAAGCAATCTGATCATAAATGGGCCCTGTAGGGTGTGCCAAAGGAAAATATTGAGGTCTGACTAAACTAAGTTCTACGAACGTTGGCTGTGGCAACATTTTTTGCCGGAAATTGAAGAAAATCGATAGCTCCCATCTAGAGGTCACCCTAAATAAGCATACCAGGTTTCAAAGCAATCAAATCATAAATGTGCCCTGTAGGGTGTGCCAAAGGGAAATATTGTGGTTTGACTAAACTAAGTTCTAAGAACGTTGGCCGCGGCAACATTTTTTGACAGAAATTGAAGAAAATCGATAGCACCCATCTAGATGTCTCCCCAAACAAGCATACCAGGTTTCAAAGCAATCTGATCATAAATGTGCCCTGTAGGGTGTGCCAAAGGGAAATATTGAGGTCTGACTAAACTAAGTTCTACGAACGTTGGCCGTGGCAACATTTTTCTGCCGGAAATTGAAGAAAATCGATAGCTCCCATCTAGAGGTCACCCTAAATAAGCATACCAGGTTTCAAAGCAATCAAATCATAAATGTGCCCTGTAGGGTGTGCCAAAGGGAAATATTGTGGTTTGACTAAACTAAGTTCTAAGAACGTTGGCCGCGGCAACATTTCTTGTCGGAAATTAAAGAAAATCGATAGCTCCCATCTAGAGGTCACCCCAAACAAGCATGCCAGGTTTCAAAGCAATCCGATCATAAATGTACCCTGTAGGGTGTGCCAAAGGGAAATATTGAGTCTTCTGACTAAACTAAGTTCTAAGAACGTTGGCCGCGGCAACATTTTTTGACAGAAATTGAAGAAAATCGATAGCACCCATCTAGAGGTCACCCCAAACAAGCATACCAGGTTTCAAAGCAATCTGATCATAAATGTGCCCTGTAGGGTGTGCCAAAGGGAAATATTGAGGTCTGACTAAACTAAGTTCTACGAACGTTGGCCGTGGCAACATTTTCTGCCGGAAATTGAAGAAAATCGATAGCTCCCATCTAGAGGTCACCCTAAATAAGCATACCAGGTTTCAAAGCAATCAAATCATAAATGTGCCCTGTAGGGTGTGCCAAAGGGAAATATTGTGGTTTGACTAAACTAAGTTCTAAGAACGTTGGCCGCGGCAACATTTCTTGACGGAAATTGAAGAAAATCGATAGCTCCCATCTAGAGGTCACCCCAAACAAGCATGCCCAGTTTCAAAGTAATCTGATCATAAATGCGACCTGTGAGGTGTGCCAAAAGAAATTGTGGACGTACGTACTAACGTACTAACGTACGTACATACGTACGTACGTACGTACGTACGTACGTACGTACGCACGCCGACGGACGAGAAGTGATGGCAATAGCTCAGCTTGACTTTGTCAAGTTGAGCTAAAAATTGGATGGCGATTTTCGTATATAGTGATGGAAAACGAATCACACACAACTTGATTCAGCATCAAAACAAGACCTGGTTGTGTTTTTTCCCCATTTTCTAAGATGTGAGACATCTGTGAAAATATTTATTTTTAGCTGTCCCAATACATAGAGTAAATACGGCAATTCTAGTTGCTGAAAAGATTCTATTTTATGGCAATGATGGCCTATGATGGCATTTATCACACAGCGCCAATGGCTAATTTGTAGGGCTTAGTATGGGAGAAACTTTCTACTGAATGTACTGAAAGTATATGAATTAGAATTCTAGCAGTTATCAGCACATGCAAAAGCTTATGTTAATTATAGCATTGTTAGAATGTCCTTTGCATCAGTTTTTAGTTCTTGTTACCCATTAGAGCATTTCCAATGTGAAGTCAAAAGCTAGTTTTTGAAGCAAAATAAAAAAATATTTAGTTCTTCAAAATGTTTTTCTATTTATGCAAGTATTGTTTGCTATCCAAGTAAGGTAGATGGCAGAGACGAAAGTGCCTTGAGACAAAAATCCTTGAAAATCTGTGAAAATCCAAGAGCCAAAACACATTATATGTCACTTAACCTTCTACCCAATGAGTCGGCCATATCCGTCCGCATAATATGCAAATTCACCAGTTGAAAAAATATTATTTTTCAAAAAATTTCAACAAAACCATATCATGTAACCCCTCATTGGAACGAGCACGATGAGTTCGTTCTAATGAGGGTTCACATGATATGGTTTTGTTGGAATTTTTTGAAAAATTAAAAAAAATGATATTCAAAAATAATAAATTTTGATATTGTCTGCATTCGTAAAGGGTTAAACAGAAAGAGCTCATTCCAATCAGTGGCTATAAGCAGTTTATATGCCGTCAGATGTCAGCTGCACTAATAACAAATTTGTCACCAAAAATATAGCATTTGACACCAATAATATACAATGGTAGATCTCAAAGGCTTTGTGGATTATTATTTCAATGTGTTGTTTTCGATATTTATTTATTTATTGGTGTTTAAGGTAACATGCTTATACACGATGGCCAATCGTGACCGTGACAGTTTTACGGGTGGAGGAAGCCGGAGTACCCGGAGAGAACCACTGAGCAACTGTCAGCTCAACATTCTAACTCTTTTCAAGTTCCGCTCAAGCAGGGTTACAGCAGTGAAGACATGTGCACCATCAATGTGCAGTACGCCTTAGTATACGGCATCATCGTGGTCCCATGAAGGCAACCGGGATAAAGTGCCTTCCCAAGGACACAATGTGGGTTGTCCCGAATGTGGATCAAACTCGGGACTTCTAGCATAGAAGTTCAACAGTCTACCACTGAGCCACCACACTCCCGTTGTTTTCGATAAATTGGCTGTCTAGTAACACAGGATAGACAGCATGTCTAGTAACACAGGATAGACAGAATTTACGTCTGTCAATTGGCCGTCTAGTAACATAGGATAGACATAAATACTTTAATTTACACTGTCCATGGAAGCCCTCATGCCTGAGATTCTACGCAAATGTGCCAAAGAGCATTGGGACTGATGAGGTAGGCAGCTTAATACTGGAAACTCGCCTCCCCCCCCCCCCCCCCCGCCCCCAAACAGTACACATCACACATAACAAGTCCAGGCAAACATTCACCGAAGTTAAGAAATGTCGAGCGCGGTTAGTAGTTGGATGGGTGACCATTTTAGCGACTGATTCGCATTCCCGCGTTGTGTCCTTGGGCAAGGCATTTCACCCCGATTGCCTACATGGGGGCACGATGACGCTCTGTACTAAGGCGTACTGCACGTCAAAGGTGCGCATGTCTTCAACCAATCTAACCCTGCCTGTGCCGCAGTGCAGAATTCAGAGTTACGATGTTGGAGAGCTAACAGCTGCTCGTCGTTGCTTGGTGGTTCTCTCCGGGCCCTCCGGCTTCCTCCACCTGTAAAACTGTCACCGACATGACATGACCCTGGCTGTCAATGTGTCGTTAAATCCTACTAAAAAAAAAAACACTGATTATAAAAAGAGAGCATGCGGTTCCCAAAAGTACCATGCGGGAGGGCCTGAGAAACAGATTTTAAACTTTTTTTAGGCCTTATGTGTGGTTATGTCAATTGTAAAATACGTGAAGAGACTACAGGTTACGTTCTTGACTCAAAGGTTGAGTATTGCATCCACATGTGAATAGAATGACATGTTGTTTCCATCTTAAAAGGAATTTATACTAAAATGAATAGCTACGGCTAATGTGCGATGTCACCTTGTCAAGATCGCATGTTAGTCACTGGTATTTACACAGGCAAATATCCCGATGAAGAAGTAAAAAGCATGACTGACGAACTAAAAATTAGAGGGCTGCCACATCCACGGGGCAGCTGATCCCCCCGAAAAAAGTGTGGTCATCATCCAGAAACTTAAAAGTACATTGAATTTGGCATAACTCTGAAAAAATTGACCAGACCACACTTTAACCCTTTACCTAGCAAACTGACAAAAAACAGCAAAAAAAAATAGCCTGAATCGGGCTAAATCAGACCACAATATGTCGCAACAGTTTCATTAAAAACACACGATATAGATGTCATTGTAACTGGCTTGATGAGCTGGTTACAATGACATCCATACTGGTGTGATTTTAGAGAAGAGGGAGATAAAATTTCCTCATTTTTCTCGAAATTTTTTTTGGGGGTAAAGGGTTAATTCTTACATAACCTGTATTTGGTATGATGATCCACATATCAAGTTTGCTTTCAAATTATTCAACAGAAGTTATCAAGCAAAAAACAAGAAATCACAGATTTTATAGTGTAACAATAAAGAAATATGATGCAAATAACTCTGGTAAAATTAATCAGGACAAACCCATTTTCGAACTTGACCCGTATTTTGATATGTTTGCACCACATATCAAGTTTGGTTACAATCAAACTATCTTAAGGGAAGTTATCATCCGGAAACCAAAAATCATAAGATTTTCTAAGTTGAAAAGGGGCATAACTCTGGTAAAATTAATCAGGATAAACCCATTTTCGAACTTGACCCGTATTTTGATATGTTTGCACCACATATCAAGTTTGGTTACAATCAAACTATCTTGAGGGAAGTTACCATCCGGAAACCAAAAATCATAAGATTTTCTAAATTAAAAAGGGGCATAACTCTGGTAATATTAATCAGGATGAACCCGGATTCGAACTTGACCTGTATTTTTATATGTTTAAGCCACATATCAAGTTTGGTTACAATCAAACTATTTCAAGGGAAGTTATCATCCGGAAACGAAATGTAAACGGACGGACGAACATACGGACGGACGGACAAAAAAAACCGCGTGATGACTATATCCCCCGAAATTTTTTTTAGAAGGCGGAGAAACATCACAACGCTCTTTTACTTATTGGTTACCACCCTGTTATACAGCATAACCTGCCAGCGGGTTACAATATGTACCCTTTATTACCAGATCTGATTACAGCTAAGTGAAACTAAATGAATACAGTTAAAACTAGAAGTCCTGTCACGAATAGTGCGCTTATCTAGGCTTAATTGCGCGTTGGAATTGCGCGCAATTGCCATATCGAATGGCATCCAAAGCACGGCAGGTTCTCTTGGTTACTCATAGCAAACACATGCAATGTTTCTGCCAATGGACCTCCGGGTTACCCGGAGGTCCATTGGCTGAAACATTGCTTGTGCACAGGCCTTATGTACAGAATTTGATAGCTTTACTTGGGCCATAACGCGTACATTAACGCGCATATCAACGTGCTATTTGTGCGCATTTCATGACAGGACTTCTAGTTTTAACTGTATGTGCTTTAGTACTTAATATCAGGCCAGAAAATAAGCAGTCCGACATTTGCAGAATGACATCCCCAGATGGTGAATTTGATGATGCTATCCCATACAGTGGGCCAATTTATCCTCTTGGTACCTCCTTCTGTTTAGTTTTGAGACTCTGATTCAGATTGAGGTTCACAGAGGGTAAATTTAGTGATGCTACCCTGCTGTGCAGGGTAGCATCACTAAATTCACCCTCTGGGGACCTCATTTTTCATATGTCAGTCTGCTTATTTTCTGGCTTGCTTAATATACATAATTTACATTATAAAACTTGGACTTTAATAACATAGGGCTGTGAGGTTTTAATTTTTCATATTTGGTTTCGGTTTTGATCAGTTTCAGGAAACAATGTATGTTTCGGTTCAGTTTTTCTATGTGTTAAGAACAGCGAGATGGTATTTATTTATTGGTGTTTAAGGTCATATACTTATGCACAATGGCTAATCATGACCGTGACAGTTTTATGGGTGGAGGAAGCCGGAGTACCTGGAGAGAACCACCGAGCAGCTGCCAGCTCCCCAACATCGTAACTCCTTACTGCAGCACAGGCAGGGTTAGATTGGTTGAAGACAGGCATACCATCGACGTGCAGTACACCTTAGTACACAGCATCATTGTGTCCCCCCCCCCCCACCGCCCCCCCCTCCCTGTGGACAATCAGGGTTAAGTGCCTTGCCCAAGGACACAATGCGGGAGTCCGAATTGATTGATCAGATGGTCACCCATCCAGTGATTAACCGGGCTCGACGTTGCTTAACTTCGGTAACCTGACGAGAACTGGTTACCGCAATGCCACCACACCCACAGATAGATAGTAAATAACACTTCAGGCTCCTTAAAATGAAAAAAATCTGCAATAATTAATTTTGTATGACACCACTTACCTTAAAAGCCCTGTCTGTAAGTATCTCCACTGGCTTAACATTTATCCCGCCGAGTATTTTCATGACATTTTTCATCAAATCTAGTCATGGCTGCTTGGAAGCAGCCATGACTAGATTTGATAAAAAATTCATGTAAATTTAAGAAATCATTGATCAAAAAGTCCAATCAATTTACAGGGGGAAATTTGGTTTAAGGTGCCCAACAAAAATTATACTTATTTTAGTGGCAAGAGATTTCTACTCCTGGGCAGGACAATCTGCCAGCAGCATGCATGGAGTTATGCCCCTTCACAGTGATGTCAAATTACCTAAATTTCAAGCAATACATTTTTCCAATAATACAATGAATTTAACCAATTCAATAGTGTTTGACTAAATAATGATATGGCTAAATCCCCAGTTGCATTATGGGAAATATTTACAGCGTGGAATTTTATTCCTCAATGTTTAGTAGAAACCTGATGACTCAAGTAAATTTTCAGTTCATGGACCACTTAGCAATGTACAAAAATGTAAATTGATGGTCATTTTCCATGGGTGGGCACTGGGCAATATTTTCACGGATGCATAAGACGCAATATTAGATTCCAAACACTACATGTAATTACATGTATAGGAATAATCATCAAAAATTTAATTAATGAAGCACCAGATGCAACATGACGAGAATTCTCCATTTTGCTAGTACTGAAATGGTTAACTGGATAACCGGTTTGAAACTGGTTAACTACCTAACAGATTTGAAAAAAAAACATCAACCGGTTATCCAAAATATCGATAGTGATAATCATTCCATGGTTAAAATCTAGTAAATCTGCCATTCCTCCTTTGGGATAAATTACTCCTCGAAGCCACGTTGTATATATTGAGAAATAATTAACTTTGGCTTCAAGACTTTGTTAATCATCAGCAATTTACGTGAGTACTGAGTAACCGCAGAAACTATTTCATAGTATGTATACAAATGAACGTTGTCGAGTTCTCGACAACGCCCGTTTGTATACTCACTACAGAATAGTTAATGAGAAAACTACTTTCCCATTCCTCTAGTTTTGATCCCAGATTCGGTGAAATAATGGCTATGGATAACTGGATATTAACCGGTTATAACTCTCGGTTAGTTGGTTGTGAAAATGAGCCAACCGTTTCAGCCCTACACTTTGTCAGATAAAGTAAGTGTATAAGTGACAACAGTCCACAGGGATCTCCAGTTCAGTTCCCTCTCAGTAAGGTAGTTTTATCACAAACACAGTAAAACTGCTCGGCCATTTTTTGTAGTGTCTTGCGGTTTGATTTTCCAGTCAGCCACAAAAACCGAACCGAACCAAAAAACCATCCTGGTATACTTTAATGCGGGATATTTGGCCAACTGAGCAACGCTCTGATGTAGGCTGCAACATTCAAACATTTTTCCTTACACTGTTTTTCACCGAGAAACTTTCAAAATCCAGAAAAATTCTATGAGTTTCTATAACATGATGTTGTGGTTTGCAAAAAAAAAACTGCAATTGTTTATCTATGCTAAAAATTTTATCCTGACAACCAGAACCTACTGTTGTTCTGAAATATTAAAAACATCCAGTCAGTTTTTTTATATAATTTTCTCCCGCCAGTACCCTACTGCATATTTTAAAATAAAATGTGATGGAAACTCCAATAAGATTTTGATACAAAAGGTAATTAATTATTATGTCTCAAATGTTTTTAGAAAGCTTTTTTTATGTCTTAACCCTTTACCTAACATGAAAAGCAGACGACACTTGCAAAAAATATTCTTGAATAACTAATTTTTTTCATTTTTCGTCTCAAAAACATAGGTTATGACCCCTCGTTGGAACGAGCTCGACGAGCTCGTTCCAACGAGGGGTCATAACCTATGTTTTTGAGACGAAAAATGAAAATATAATGAAAATTAATTGGCGATTTTTGAGAATAGCGCTGGCCGGTTTTGGCCGTTACGTTAGGTAAAGGGTTAAACCTATGCACAATGCAATTTCAATAAAATAAAATATTGTAACCACCTCATTGGAATGAGCTCGACGAGCTCATTCCAATAACAGGTCACATGATATGATTTTGTTGGAAGTTAATTTAAAAAATTTTTTCTCAACTTCTCAATTTGTAAATTAGGTGAAGGTGGATGTGGGTGATTCACTGGGTAAAGGGTTAAACACATTTACAACAATGATGGGTGTGAATTCTGTCTCGGAGGGGGGGGCGATGGCTCAGTAGGTAGAGGTGCAGGCTGCAAACCGAGAGGTTCTCGGTTTGAATCCCACCTGCGGCAACCACGTTGTGTCCTTGGCCATGTGGGGGCACGGTGATGCTGTGTATTAAAGTGTACTGCACGTCGATGGTGAACCTGTCTTCAACCAATGCTAACCCTGCTTGTGTGGAGTTAGTATGTTGGGGAGCTGACAGTTGCTCGCCGTTGCTCGATGGTTCTCTCTGGGTACTCCGGCTTCCTGCATCCGTAAAACTGTCATGGTCATGATTAGCCATTGTGCAGAAATATGTGACCTTAAACACCAATAAATAAATAAATATAACAACAACGATTTTAAAATTTTCAAATAGGGATTTCCATTGATATGTTAGATCAAATGTTTCACCGCTGGTTGGTTCTGAACACGAACAATGCAACTATAAAACTTGTAAAGTTCTGCTTGTTTTTTTTTTAAACTTGAATTTTTTTTTTTATTGGGCTTTAAAACGATACTTTAGACATCAGTGTCACCTTGTGTCGAACAGTTTTACGGGTGGAGGAAGCCAGAGTACCTGAAGGGAACTACCAAGGAATAACAAGCAACTGTCAGGCTCCCCAACATACTAACTCCACACAAGCAGAGTTAGCACTGGTTGAAGACAAGTGCACCATCAGCATGCAGTACACCTTAGTGCATAATGCCACCATGCCTCCGCGTGGGCAATGGGGGTGGGGGAGGAGGGGGGGGTGAAGTGTCTTGCCCAAGGACACAACATGATTGTCACAGGAGGGATTCGAACCAGGACCTCTCGGCTTGCAGCCTGCACCTCTACCTACTGAGCCACTACGTCTGCTCTTTGTAAAACCACTGTCTCTTTTAAACAGACAACAAAGCTTTCAATCCTGAAAAATTGGTTACGTTAAACAGAGTTGGAAAGGGCCCTGAAAACCCTTTTCTCAACAGATTATTATAATATAGCATATCAGATTCAGGTTAACCCTTTACCCAATGTAACGGTCAAAAACAGCCAGCACTATTCTCAAAAATCGTCAGTTAATTTTCTTTCATTCTTTTTTTTATTTTTTATTTTATTTTTTGTCTAAAAAACATAGGTTATGGCCCCTCATCGAGCTCATTCCAATGAGGGGTCATAACCTATGTTATTGAGACAAAAAACGAAATGAATTAGGCCTAAAAAAATAAAAAATCTGTTTCTCAGACCCTCCGGCATGGTCCTTTTGGCTGCTGCATGCTCTCTTTTTATAACCAATTTAAACTTAAAAAAAATAAAAATTAAATGGTTTATGTCTGATATTTTACCCAAGTTAAAAAAATTGATGAATTTGTCCCTTGAGTGCAAGAAGGCTTTGCAATGCTTTAGCATTTCAAAGCTTTCTTGCACTGAAGGGATGAAATACACCACCACCCATGCTATTCTGTAGATTATGAGGCCTAAAACTTGAACCAAGAACATGAACTTTTGATGGCAAAGAAGTAATTACTGAAGTAAAAAATAAAATAAAAAACCGCTCGCACGCATGCAATTTCACAAATAATGGCCTGAGAAACAGAAGATGTACTTTGAGTGGCCTTAACTGTTCAAGAATTTTTTTACAAGTGTTGTCTGCTTTTCATGTTAGGTAAAGGGTTAATAAATAAATTAAACTCATAAATAAGCTGTAAATTTGAAGTTCCTCTCATCTCTGCATCTGGATGAATTTATTTATTACACGCCTGTTCTATGAACTTCCCATCCCGGCAACACTAAACCATGCAGAAAATGAAAATACCTTCTGCACACATGTGCCGAACGGAAATTATTTATGGACTATTTTCAGAAAGAAGCAAACCTTCACTGGAATTTTCTACAAATCGTGCACCGCAATTAAAATTTGAATCGCTTAAAGAACTAAAAATAGTAACACAGGTTCCCCTCGTGAAGGCATGTAATAAACACAGATCGACATGTGCGTGAGAATGGAATAAACAGTATGGCACTTGTGCCATCATGGAAGGATAAAATGGCAGAGGCCACAGGCCCTCATTTTATGCTTCTGCACAGGCACTCCTGCCACATCGATATTTAAGTGCATTAATGGATCGGCTCCAAAATATCTTCAGGACCTTTTGACTGCTCAATCATCAAAACAGAATCTCCGCTCATCCAAACAGCTCAGACTTCTTGTTCCTTTTCCCTTCCCCTTTCCTCCTTGGTGAATACCAGAGCCTCTTCATTTGTAGTTCCATGACTCTGGAACACTGCCAGTGCATATCCAGGCTTCCATAAGCTTAGATGACATCAAAACAAAATTCAAGTCCCATCTCTTTTTCGAGAAGCCTTTTGAGGTTTCAGCTATCCAATTTGATCAATTTTTGTTAACAATAGAGCTTTTAGCAAGGAACTCAAATATGTATTTATTTTCCATGTAATGCGTTTTAGAGGATAACCTTGTGATTTTATGCTCTATAAAGTTAAACCTTCAAACATTGCAGTTACTAAGTTTAGCACTTTCTCATCATGAGCAATGACGGGTGGTTTAGATAGTAAGTTATGTTTTCGAAACAGAAAAACAGAAAAATTTAAGTAATGTAAAAAAAATTGTTGTACATGAGTTATCTCCCATTGGTGTAGGATACTATTAGTTACCCCGTGTCTGATGGGATACAGCTGGCTTCGGGTAGGTAAAAACCTGTACCACGTGATCAGACACGGGGTAACAAATTTATCTATTGACTTTCCGTTTTAGAAGTACAATCTATTTCATGTGTGAACACACACAGCAGGAGATCTTTTATCTTCCATTGTTGAGCCATACAGGTTTCTGTGGAATTTTTGTGCAAAAGAGTTTTTGTGAAAATATGCCTATATGACTAGTATAAAAAAATTATTGAATTTCTTTTCTTTTTTTTTTTGCCTCAAAAACATAGCTTATGAACCCCACATTGGAGGGTACTCGACAAGCTCATTCCAATAAGGGGTCATGAGCTATATTTTGGAGATAAAAAATTAAAATATAATACATGTACACTAAAACTGGAATGACGCGTCTTCTACGGGGTATGGACAATTTGTAGATTTCGGAACAAGGCTTCCACTGGGTGTGGGAAATTTGTCAGTGGCTGGGCGGACATATCGTGGGTTTCAATGAATATGGTCTCATACCACGTATCTATCAACCAATCAAATCAAAACATTCACTTTAGTCAATAGATAAAATGTTAACCCTTTACCCAATGCACAGGATATCAAAATTTATTATTTTAATTATTGACTTTAAAAATTTTTCCAAACATTTCAACAAAACCACATAATGTGACCGCCTCATCAGAATAAGCTTGCTGAGCTCATTCCAATGAGTGGTCACATGTGGTTTTGTTTTAATTTTGTTGCATCTATTTTTTTTTCAACTGCTTAATTCGAAATTCTGCGGATGGTGGTGTCCGATTCATAAGGTAAAGGGTTAACCCTTTACCCAACGAAGCGCCTGCATCCGCCCGCGTAATATGCAAATTCAGCAGCTGAAACATTATTATTTTTCGAAAAATGTTCACAAAACCATATCATGTGACCCCTCTTTGGAACGAGCTCGTTGAGCTCGATCCAAAGAGGGGTCACATGATATGGTTTTGTTGAAATTTTTTGAAAAAATTTAAAAAATGATATTTAAAATAATAAAGTTTGAAATAGTCTGCGTTGGGTAAAGGGTTAAACATTAGAACAAGCCTATGTTAGAGGTCACAAGTTTCTGATAAAAATAAAATAAAATACTATTTCTTTACAAAAAATGTTAATAAATTTACTACTGATAGAAAGGAGTGATCCAGATCATTTGTACACATCTACTAGAAGTATAGGTTGCTTTGAAAATCAGATAAATTTCTACCGTATGTGAATACATCAACTACAAGATTGGTTGGTAACACACTGAAACTCACCCAAGGCTAAAGAAAATAAAATTTCAAACAAATTTATACTCATGCAAACATAGATAATATTATGCCATCTCAAGAAAGGATATCAAATGAGTTAGTGTCAAAATTTCCTCTTAGGTACAAAAACTGAATTTGCTGCAATTTCTACACACACTGTGACAAAAACAAAGACATTTTTTTCTTGAACTTTCTACAAGACCTTTTCCCAAAATGTAGGATGTTTCAGCAATTTCAAGAACCTGGAAGTTCCATTCTCAAATTCGAGCACTTTCCCAGCACTTATGAATAGTGCTAGGCGATATGGGAATCTGAATACCGGTAACAATATCAGAAAAAATATCGCGATATACTGGTATATCGTGCAGCAGTGTGTGAAAGGGAAAAGTAATCAGATACTGTTGCGTTGTCAACTAACAATGGAGATGTGCTACAGGCAGTGAAGCGACAGCATTTCATTTGATGTCAGTTTGGACAAATAAATAACCACAAAACATTTTCAATAACTCATATCTTCGTATTGATTTCATAATTTCTAAGAGTTTTACAATGTTTTCGTTTATTTTTCCATTCCACCTATATTTTTAAAACTGGATCGACAGTCGATCTAGATTTGAAAATATAGGTGGATCATCGATTCGGAACTTTGTAATGAACGAAAAATGGCCGACTTTTGTTGTTTGTAGATTCCAAATATAGATCTGTGGTTCGGATTTTAAGGGAAATAACTAGTTGGCAATCTTGACGAAAAGCGGGAGGTAAAGATGCTGGCACATTTATCTAAACTGGCTGTTACATTTATACCATCTTTGGCATGAGCGAAACACAGGCTTGTCACTAGGGGTGGGTTGTTACAGTTCTGAAACACAGTTAAGGGTCCCTTAGTTCAATATACCCCCTACATATATGAGATATATGAGCATATATTGAACTAAAGGCGCTATATAACTTATCTAAATTCAGTTACCCGAGGCCTGTAAGAGCGAAAAAACACGTTGAAATTTTATTATCATGTGACCCAAACCAATATCGTTACAGACGATATACCGGTATTGTCAAAAAGAGACGATATTTAACCGGTACCATTTTCAATACGGTATTTACCGTTATATCGAAATATCGCCCAGCCCTACTTATGAACCATGGGATAGGCTTCTTTTTTTTATAGATTTGAAAGTCTCATGAATGGAAAATCCACTCCAAAGGTGTTTTGCTGATAGCTCACTCTCTGCTGACTGTAGGTCTTGGCAATATTCAGAACTATCAGCCTTTAAGCATCTAATGGTTTACTGAGATTGCAACATACGGTGGAACCCTGTTAATTGAATAGCCACTTTGCCAATGAAAATTAGGCAATTAACAGGAGTATCCATTAAACAGGTATTGTCACTTTCCTGTATTCTAGAGATAAACTTAGCATTTATTCTATTATATCTTATTTAACAGAGCTCTTTGAGCTCTGTCAAACAAGATATAATACAGTTAAAACTAGAAGTCCTGTCACAAACTGTGCGCTTATCTAGGCTTAATTGCATGTAGGAATTGTGTGCAATTGTCATAGCAAATGGCACCCAAAGCACGGCAGGTTCTCCTGGTTACTCATAGCAAACACAGGCAATGTTTCTGCCAACGGACCTACCGGTTACCCGGAGGTCCATTGGCTGAAACATTGCTTGTGGACAGGCCATATGTACAGAATTTGATAGCCTTACTATGGTCATAACGCGAAGATTAACGCACATATCGACGTGCTATTTGTGCGCATTTCATGACAGGACTTCTATTTTTAACTGCTGATTAAATGTTTGTATTGGATGCACTGAAGCCAAATAGGTCTATAAACAAAGGAAAACTGGGGAGAGTTGGGGTAATTTTTTGACATGTTACAAGATTTTTTATTCAATTAACAGGAGTTTACTCTATAACCTATATTCAATAAACAGGTCCAATTTGTACTGGAGATATAGTAAATGGTTTTGTATAGGGAAATTATATTCAATTAACAGGGATATACAATTAAGCGATATCCAATTAAGTGGGCTCCACTGTACATAAGTCAAGCTTAATCAACACTCTCCCAATATGTCATTATGAACAAATAAGCAAACAGTTTTAAGCATTTCACCAACAAATACTAGCTTAAAGAGGTGTAATATGAAGAGAATGAAAATGATTGTCTGTTGGAACAATTAAATTAATGATTTATTTGTTAACCTTTAAGGGCCTAATTCCGATTTAAATCACATTTTTTGCAACAGAACAGGTACCCATATGTGCAGACTTTGGATTAACTCACAAGTTACATTCTAAGCACCTTGGTAGTTGTATTTAGACAAGTCTTGGCTGCCTATATAGACAGCCAAGACTTGCTTAAAAAAGCAGCAAAGTCACAGGATGTAGACGGTCAAAGTGTAGCAAAAATATGTAAAAATCCCTAGGCTCTTAAGGGTTAAACATGCCATTTTTAAGACTGTGAGGAATCCCCAGTTCCTTGAATCACAAGCAACATTTACATTAAAAAACTACTGAAAATCTAAAATACCAGACATTTCTACATTGTTTATTTGGCCCATCTGTCTTCAACCCATGAAATATTAACTCATATCCCACTAAGTATTTTCAAGATATTTTTCATCAATTCTGGTCATGGATGCTGTAAAGCAGCTATGACTAGATTTGACGAAAAAGTCCTGTAAATTTATCTAAATTAATCATTGGTAGAAATGTTTGTTTTTTTTCAATTAACAAGGGAGAAATTTGGTTAATGTGCTCAAATTTCACTCATTTCAGTGGCCATGGATTTTGTATCCTGACCTGGAATATCCGCCAACAGCATGCAAGAGGTTAAAACTTGAAATCAACAGACAGTTTATTTAAGAAATAACTGTTGTTTTCCTTCGGTTTATGCGATATAAACTGAAAATTTTCAGCACAAGCTTCATAACTCGTGCACCGAGTTATGATTAAGCTCGTGCTGAAAATTTTCGGTTTATATCGCATAAACCGAAGGAAAATAACAGTTTCTTATAATTTAATCCGGCTGTAATATTAAAATATAAAAACTATGTGTACGTGAACGAAAAACTTTTAATTTTCACAAAATGCAACAGTCAAACTCAGGAAAATGTGCCACAAATAGGTCACGTCAGTCATTGTCAAATTGTTTGTTGTTTTGATTTTCGAACGCAGACGACAGATAATTAGCAAGTCACGTAACAATATCATTAAAAACATTTTTTTGAAGTTCCCCCAAAATCATGTTTGGATGTATGATCTTTTATTCGTCTCCCACTTTGGTATATTTTATTAAATTCAATTGTTCCCGAGAAATTATCATTATATTCTCGCTGACTGGAGGCGATGAAAAATTGATCATTGATCTTTGTTTACAAGCTTGTTATCCATCTATCAGTCTGCCGTCACGCCCTCATGGTGACAACTGGATTGAGAGGGTGGGGCTTCCAGAGTCTTCAAAGTTGGATCGGATGTGCGAACGTGTAGCAACATTTCAAATCATGACGTGATTTGGTTTATACGATTTTGATGACTTTCACGCTGTATGCTTTCAACCAATTAAATGCAGAGGCGGGGCAAATGATTAAATTATTCACTTGTGACTTGCACATGAACGAAGCTGTGAATTACATACATAATTACTATTGGTTTGATTTATAGTTATTTTATTCCCAATCTACCACTTGTCTGAAAGCTGCTTCTGAGTTTTAATTGTCTGGGCAGTTTTTTAGAGGATGAAACCATACATATATATGTTACTAGCAGGGTTACCCAGCATTGCTCGGGCTGAGGAGAGTATTAAAATTACCCCTAGTAGCCCCCTTTGAAGACCTATATTGCTGAGAAAAATTTTGGGCATAACGGCCCCTCTACACCCCCCCCCCCCCCCCACCCCCCGGCATTTTTTTAAACCTCACCATTAGATTCCTGGTAAAAAAATACCCCTAGTAGACCTCTTTGAAGACCTATATCGGTGAGAAAAATTTTGGTCATAACTTTTGGTGCCCCTCTGCACCCCCACCTGATACTTTTTTAAACCTCACCATTAGATTCCTGATAAAAACGTACCCCTAGTAGACCCCTTTGAAGACATATATCAGTAAAAAAAGATTTTGGTCATAACTTTGGGTGCCCCCTACACCCCCACAGCACACACTTTTTGAACCCTGACGATGACCTCCGCCATAAAAAAGTACTCCTAGTAGACCCATTTTGGACACACGGGGTGGCCCCATATTCATTTCTATAGCGGACAGACAGACAGACAGACAGACAGACAGACAGACAGACAGACAGACAGACAGACAGACATTGTAAAATATAGCATAGATGAACGATTCATAATGGATGAAGGACAATCTGAAACAGACCTTTAGATTACCCCAACTGCACACCATTTACAGGTGTGCACAAATTAGAGATGTGAAGACATCAAGAAAAATATATAAATTCTCTGTGCCTCTTCCACATTTAAGAGTAACTTCCATCATAAAATGATTATAGAAACACGAAGAAAGGCACAGCAATAAAACATAACAGGATAAGACTGTTATTTCTGGTTTTAATGTGCCCAAATTAGGGCAAAATGGTTTGCCCAATTTAGGGCAAAACGGTGTGCCAAAAAGAAATGAAGGGCCTGGCTGAAAATGATTTGGTCTATCAATATTGCAAAACCAGAAGCATGATGGTTAATTTTATGTGGAAATATACGTTATCTGAGTCAATTAAGTGGATAAATTAAGTGCTGCTCTGAAATCTGGGTGAAGAAAGCTACATACTTGACAGGTTTTTCTGGCCACATTGTTTACAGTTCCATTGTATGTCTCAATAAAATCAAGAAGGAATTTTGGACAAATTTGGAGTAGAATCAAACCGCTATTAATTTAAAACAAAGCAAGTCTATGATGGTAAACAAGCAGCAACATTCCTATTTCCAGACTTCCAACAAAAATGGACAGTAAACGGAAGAACCTAGAAACCATTTCTTGAGTTAGATGTAAGACACCAGCATTCAAGCTGAACATATTTAATTAGCAAGGCAGATATCTATTGCTGCTAAAATTGAAAGAACTTCTAATAACTCTGACAAAAATACCTTAATAAGGCCCCACAAAGTAGATCATCTGTTTCTCTGGCCATTATTTGTAAAACTGCATGCAGGATAACGGTTTTTATTTTTTATTTCTCTAATTATTTCTTTGCCATCAAAAGTCTATGTTCCTGGCTTATGTTTTAGGCCTCATAATATGCAGAATAGTATGGGTGGTGGTGTATTTCGTCCTTTGAGAGCAAGAAGACTTTGCAATGCTATTGCATTGCAAAGCCTTGTTGCACTCAAGGGACAAATTTATAAATTTTATTAACTTTGGTAAAATATAAGACATAAAAAATTTAATTTTTTTTTTTTTAAGTTTATATTGATTATAAACCCAAAAGACCATGT
This sequence comes from Pictodentalium vernedei, assembly GCA_031216915.1. Lineage (NCBI taxonomy): Eukaryota > Metazoa > Mollusca > Scaphopoda > Dentaliida > Dentaliidae > Pictodentalium > Pictodentalium vernedei. Next base: position 503,025,743 of record CM062293.1, read on the forward strand.
AGAAGGGCCTGAGAAACAGATTTTTATTTTTCTTAGCCAAAACACCTGCATTGAATATGGGGCTAAGATACATATGAAGTCATTCCACCAAGATTTAAAAGTTATTTAGTTTAAAAACTTGTTGGTCACAGACTGACCAATATAGAGCTGCTTGTCACAGCTAATAAGCAGTTATTTAATGTGCAAGTACATCAATAAGGCTTAAAAAAGTTAAAAATCTGTTTCTCAGGCCCTTCCGCATGGTCCTTTTGGCTGCCGCATGCTCTCTTTTTATAACCAACGCAAACTTAAAAAAATAAAAATTAAATGGTTTATGTCTGATATTTTACACTAGTTAATAAAGATGATAAATTTGTCCCTTGAGTGCAACAAGGCTTTGCAATGCTTCAGCATTGCAAAGCCTTCTTGCACCCAAGGGAAGAAATAAACCACCTCCCATGCTATTCTGTAGATTATGTGGCCTAAAACATAAAACAAACCAAGAACATGAACTTTTGATGGAAAATAAAAAATAAATAAAATAAGTGTTTGACCACAGAGGTGGTATTAGTCCCCTACGGCACTTTTGTGACATAAGGTGTTTTTGTCACAGAAGACACTAGAGTATATAAGCATTTTGGATTTTGAAAAAAAAATATTGAGCGTGCATAATCCCCTCACAACCCTTTATCCATGTGCCATATATGAAAGGCGTAGCTTGAACCATGTTGGAGGGAGGGGTGGTAACATAAAATAGAGAAAAAAGCTTAAAAAACACAACAAAAAAGGCCGCCATTCTGCCATCTTAGATTTTGAAACATAAATATTGACTGTGCATCATCCCCTCAGAACCATTTATCCATGTACCAAATATGAAAGGTGAAGCTTGAAGCATGTTGGAGGGAGAGGTGGTAACATAAAAACCGACAGACGGACGGACGAACAGATGGATGGACGGATGGACGGACGGATGGACCGACGGACAAACGGATGGACGGACAGACAGACAGATGTTAGATTTTGAAAAAACATATTGAGCATGCATAATCCCCTCAACCCCTTTATCCATGTACCGTATATGAAAAGTGTAGCTTGAACCATGTTGGAGGGAGCAGTGGTAACATAAAATAGAGAAAAAAGCTTAAAAAACACAACAGAAATGGTTGCCATGGCGCCATCTTGAATTTTGAAAAAAAAATATTGAACGTGCAACATCCCATTACAACCCTCTATCCATGTGCCAGATATAAAAAGTGTAGCTTGAACCATGTTGGAGTGAGGGGTGGTAACATAAAATAGAGACAAAAGCTTGAAAAACACAACAAAAATGGCCACCATGCCACCATCTTGGATTTTGAAGAAAAAATATTGAATGTGCATCATCTCCTCCCAACCCTCTATCCATGTGCCAAATATGCAAAGTGTAGCTTGAACCATGTTGGTGGGAGGGGTGGTAACATGAAAATAGAGAAAAAAAAAAGCCTAAAAAACACAACAAAAATGGCTGCCATTCCGCCATCTTGAATTTTGAAGAAAAAATTTTGAGCATGCATCATCCCCTCAGAACCATTTATCCATGTACCAAATATGAAAGGTGTAGCTTAAAGCATGTTGGAGGGAGAGGTGGTAACATAAAAAACAGACAGACAGGTGGACAGACAGACGGACGGACGGACGAACGGACAGATGAACGGAGTGCAATCCTATAGTCCCCTTACGGTTCCCGTAGGGGACTAATAAAAAACTACCCACCCATATGCAATTTTACCCAAAATGGCCTGAGAAACAGATCTACTTTGTGGAGCCTAAACAGATTTATGCAACATTCAAGACTAAAGTAGTGCTTAACAATACTTACATTATGGCCCAGATTAATTGAACTTGAATGTGATCCATGTGATTATAACTAATACCCAGCTCCCATGAACATGTCATGTTTTCCCAGTTATAAACCAAACAGTGGACATTTTTTGCAGATCTTGTTTCATCTGAAATGTTAAAAAAATAGTGACCTCTGAGTCCCAAAACATAAAATATAGAAACAAATATTTCATAACAGGAAGTTGGGAAATTTTGAAATGAACCTAAATTTTATGATTTTCCAAATATTTTTCGCCAATCCTTAGCTTGTATTATGTGATTTAACCCTTTAAGACTTAAATTATCCTGATGTTCAAACGTCGCTGGGAATTCAGTTTCTTCAACGTTTTTCAAAATGAGATGTCAAACGTCGGATAGTACAAATAACAAGATATTTTTCACATTATGATTATCTGGTTGAGGGCTAGATTATTTTTGGTGGTCTGAATCTGTTATTCAAAACTTGTTTTATTACAAATTATTGGAGAGTGCCCAGAGGCACTCTCCAATAATTTGTAATAAAACAAATTTATATAAACAATTTATTATTTATTTATTGATGTTTAAGGTCACATATTTATGCACAATGGCTAATCATGACCGTGACAGTTTTACAGGTGGAGGAAGCCGGAGAGAACCACCGAGCAACGACGAGCAGCTGCCAGCTCCCCAACATCGTAACTCCGCACTGCAGCACAGGCAGGGTTAGATTGGTTGAAGACATGCGTGCCATCGACGTGCAGTACGCCTTAGTACACGGCGTCATCGTGCCCTCACATGGGCAATGGGGGTGAAGTGTCTTGCCCAAGGACACAACGCGGTTGCCGCAGGTGGGATTCGAACTGAGAACCTCTCGGCTTGAAGCCTGCACCTCTACCTACTGAGCCACCGCGCCCCCATATAAACAATATATCATTTGTGTTTGACTGAATATGAAATATAAGCAAGGAAAGTGCTGGCTTTTGCACTTGTATCTTCATTTTTTGAAAGCCCTGATTGTGGCTTCTAGCACTCAACCAGTTTAGAAGTCTTGACAGCAGGATTATATTAGTATTTTAACCCTTTACCCAACGTAACGGCCAAAACCGGCCATCGCTATTCTCAAAATTCACCAAATAATTTTCAAAATATTTTCATTTTTTGTCTCAAAAACATAGGTTATGACCCCTCGTTGGAACGAGCTCGTTCCAACGAGGGGTCATAACCTATGTTTTTGAGACAAAAAAATGAAAAAAATTAATTATTCAAGAATTTTTTTTGCAAGTGTCGTCTGCTTCTCATGTTAGGTAAAGGGTTAATCTGCGATAACATTTGGCTCAACAGTTGTCACTGAGCACTATTCGGGAGAAAATAGGAATTGGGGTTAAAACTTTAAAAAATCAAAAAATAATAGCAAAACAAATGACCACAAAGTATCAACGCGCTCTTTGATTTCGTACGTCATAAGACGTAAAAAAGTATCAATGCGCTCTTTGATTTCGTACGTCATAAGACGTAAAAAAGTATCAAAAGGTTAAGAAAACAAAAATTCCATCAAGAAATTGAAAAATGGCGGGATGTGAAGAGTCTCACAGTAAACATTTGTGGGACCTTGTTTTTATTTTTACATGATCTTTCGCAAAACAAGTTATACTGTTCATGTTGAAGGATATAAGATTCAGAAATTAACTGTAAAATTCTGTGATTTTCCTTCATTATAATACTTTATCCAATGCATAAGTACAGTTAAAACTAGAAGTCTTGTCATGAAATGCGCACAAATAGCACGTCTTGATTATTATACACTGACGGTTCAAAAGTTCAGATCAAAGCTTTGAATGTACCTAAATGAAGATCGTCTTCATTGTTTACTTGAGGTTAGTCAGCTAACTTGAACTTAATTTTTAACGACTTCAGAGAGAGAGAGAGGGGGTCATTTAGGTACGATTAATAAATTATTATCGATTATTTGCGACGATTAATCAACTCCCTAAATTAAAAAATCGTGACAGCCCTATGCATAAGATATCAAAATTTATTATTTTAATTACTTTTTTCTGCAAATTTTTCAACAAATGTCAACAAAACTATATCGTGTAACCCCCCACACTGGAATAAGGTCAACAAGCTTGTTCTAATGGGAGGTGATTTCATTGAAATTTTGTTTTGTGTCAACTGCTCAATTTGTAATTATGTGAATGTACAGTTAAAACTAGAAGTCCTGTCACGAATTGTGCGCTTATCTAGGCTTAATTGCGCGTTGGAATTGCGCGCAATTGCCATATCGAATGGCATCCAAAGCACGGCAGGTTCTCCTGATTACTCATAGCAAACACATGCAATGTTTCTGCCAATGGACCTCCGGGTTACCCGGAGGTCCATTGGCTGAAACATTGCCTGTGCACAGGCCATATGTACAGAATATGATAGCTTTAATTGGGCCATAACGCGCACATTAACGCGCATATCAACGTGCTATTTGTGCGCATTTCATGACAGGACTTCTAGTTTTAACTGTAGCTCATTCGTTAACTCTTTGAATGCTGGTGGTATCGTCCATATTAGTTCAACAACAGCAATTGGAAGAGTCCATATTCATTACTTTGGTATAGACCAATTAATATTTTTAACATGCAGCCTTGGGCTGGAAAAATGGCCTCCCATATTCAAGGGGGTTAAATAAAGGGTTGAGGAAAAAAAAAGGACTGTGTTAAACAGACCTGTCATTTTAAGGAGGATGACCACTCTCAATGGCTCTATTAAACTAAAATTTATGAGGATGGTAAACATCCTTCTAGACACAAACAAGGAGAGCCACAAAAGTTATCTTTGTTGAGTAGTGGTGATCAGTACATGTATTACCCGTCTTAACCCTTTACCTAACATGAAAAGCAGACGACACTTGCAAAAAAAATTCTTGAATAACTAATTTTTTTCATTTTTTGTCTCAAAAACATAGGTTATGACCCCTCGTTGGAACGAGCTCGACGAGCTCGTTCCAACGAGGGGTCATAACCTATGTTTTTGAGACAAAAAATGAAAATATTTTGAAAATTAATTGGCGATTTTTGAGAATAGCGCTGGCCGGTTTTGGCCGTTACGTTGGGTAAAGGGTTAAAATGTGATTGTGCACTTCAGAAAAGCTTACTAGTGGCTAGTCTGTGTGAGGCCCCTACATCTGACCTCCGGCTTGAGCCAGAGACTAGATGTAGGGGTCTCACAAAGACTAACTGGTTTCCATTTTGCTTACTTATCAGATACTGACTATAATTGTCTGACATGTTCAACAATAAATTATTGCATTTTTCAAACCTACATTAGATGCTATATGCACAACCCAAGCAATAAGATGTAAAGATACGGTAAAATTACCAATCTCAGGAACCGACCCCAGTGGCTCTCCTTGTGTCAAATTAAAGTGAGCCAAAAATGGCCCTCCTAACTTTGTCTTCGGCAGGCCACCATTGCTCTCCTCCCATTTTGACAATGACAGGCCCAGTTAAACATTTAAAGAATGGAGTTTTTCAGGTACAAAAGAAAAACACTTACATTCAACAGTAACAAATTGGTTCCCTACCACTCTGGGTCTTGAACTATTTAACTTGCACACATAGTTGCCTTCATCATTGAAAGATACTACCGGATAATTCAGTTGTATCGTCCTCGTGTTAACTATAGTAATAAAATCAGTTGGTATCAGCTCATTATTTCCCTTTGTGAAATAAAGAAGTCTTGAATTGGCATCAACATCTGTGAGTGTAAGATTACACCAGAGCGAGAGATTATGACCAACGAAAACATATGGATCTGGAGTGTTGCCTTTAACATTACGAACCACTGAAATAGGAAAAAATTCACAAACTGTAGTTATAATAATCTATCACAAACTGTAGTTATAATAATCTATCACATATTTTTAACTCTTAACCCTTCACCTAACATGAAAAGCAAACAAAATTCCTGAATAACTAATTTTTTTCATTTTTTGCATCAAAAACATAAGTTATGACCTTTCATTGTAACGAGCTAAGGGCTCAAATCAATTTCACATGACAAAAACATAAATAATAGGGAATGCTAATAAAAATTTATCCATGTTACTAAACTGCTATTCAGTTTTAACCCTTTACCCAATGAAACGGCAGCGTCCACCCGCGTAATATGCAAATTCAGCGGTTGAAAAAATATCATATTTCAAACAATTTCAACAAAACCATATTATGTGACCCCTCGTTGGAACGAGCTCGTCGAGCTATAATAATAAATTTTGAAATCGTCTGCGTTGGGTAAAGGGTTAAAAAATTAAATCAACAACTGACTACACCACACACTGAGTCTAGCAGCTCAGCAGCGATTTCTGGCAAAGTCGTGGCGGCTTCCAGAGGCAGCCAACACTTGGTGAGAAACCACTGACAAGATAAAGTGACTCTTGTCTGCAGCATCTCGTCTTGATTGCATATTAAAATACCAGTTCTTAGACCACGAAGTATGTCAAATTCAGATGAAGATCTTTAATGGTTAACAACTCCCAATGGTTCATATTGAAGAAAAGCTGAGTAAAATGACTGGTATTCTATGGGTGCAGTCAACCTATGATTTTCAAAACAAGTTAAGACCAACAAAGGTGGAGTGTGGAGTACTGTAATTAATGACCCACAGTTTTTCTTGCATTTCACAAGTGCCTAAGGCACGCATGAAATATAAAGAACTACAACGAGGGTCGTTGATTCCTGTCCCTTTTCTCAATGTGCACAGTGTATGAAAGGGTAAAAAATACTTAACTGAATCCCTACTCAAGTAATCATCTGGAAACCATATATATAATTTTTCATTAAGTGGTTGAGGGCTAGATTATTTTTGGTGGTCGGAATTTGTTCATCAAAACTTGTAACAGAACAATTTTAAGGCACTTAATCCTGATTGCCCACATTGGGGGGGAGGGGGGGCGGAGTGGTGAGGGGGGGGGGGGAGTATGGTGGCACTGTGTACTAAGGCATAATACACACCGATGGTGCATCTATCTTCAACCAATGCTAACCCTGATTGTGTGGTGTTAGTATTTTGGGGAATATGACAGTTGTTTGCAGTTGCTCAGTGGTTCTCTCTGGCTTCCTCCACCCGTAAAACTGTCAGACACGGGTTGCTCCCAGCTGTCAAAAGTGCTGTTAAAAATAAATAAATAAATAAATAAATAAATAAATAAATAAATAAATAAAAATATTATTGCATTTGACAGAATACGGAACATGAGTGCAGAAACTCTTGACTTTTGCTCTGGTCCCCTTATTTTTTTAAAGCCCTGATAGTGGCTTTTTGCACTCAACCAGTTACAGTTAAAACTAGAAGTCCTGTCACGACCTGTGCACTTATCTAGGTTTAATTGCGCATATGAATTGCGCACAGTTGTCATATTGAATGGCATTCAAAGCACGGCAGGTTCTCCTGATTACTCATAGCAAACACAGGCAATGTTTCTGCCAATGGCCCTTACCCGGAGGTCCATTGGCTGAAACATTGCTTGTGGACAGGCCATATTTACAGAATTTGATAGCCTTACTATGGTCATATCGCGTAGATTAACGCGCATATCGACGTGCTATTTGTGCGCATTTCAGGACAGGACTTTTAGTTTTAACTGTAACTCAAGGTAAGTAACTCCAGAACAAAAAATTGCAAATGCGACCAAATGAGAAAATAATCTCCACTTTCTCATTCTAAACAATATATTGCAGTTTCAATGCAATTAGTGAATGTATACGCTAGTTATCATCAGGAAACCAAAAGCTGCAGAGACAGACATGGGTAATTTCACAAGTCAATAACTGCGAATAGGTGGAGGAATAAAATAATTTGTGATTAATTCACAACTTATTTCCAATGGTACTGTAAAAAATCTTAATCACAAAATATGTCATTTAATCCATTAGGTCTTTGATCACTGATGCCAGAACATCAAACTTTTACAATGGAAATTTTTCCGCATTACATCTCCGAATGTAATCAATTCAAACTTGTTTGACAGAGCTTACAGTTAAAACTAGAAGTCCTGTCACGAATAGTGTGCTTATCTAGGCTTAATTGTGCGTTGGAATTGCATGCAATTGCCATATCGAATGGCATCCAAAGCACGGCAGGTTCTCCTGGTTACTCATAGCAAACACAGGCAATGTTTCTGCCAATGGACCTCCGGAGGTCCATTGGCTGAAACATTGCATGTGCACAGGCCATATGTGCAGAATTTGATATCTTTACTGGGGCCATAACGCGGACATTAACGCATATATCAACGTGCTATTTGTGCACATTTCATGACAGGACTTCTAGTTTTAACTGTATTGAGATTGAACTACTTGTGGTAACGTTTAGCCATTGAGAAAAAATATATGACTTTAAACACCAATAAATAAATAAATAAATAAATAAATAAATAAATAAATAAATAAATAAATAAATAGGTTACAGTTAAAACTAGAAGTCCTGTCAAAAATGTTCACTTATCTGGGCTTATTTGCACGTAGGAATTGCACGCAATTGCCATATCAAAGGGCATCCAAAGCACGGCAGGTTCTCCTAGTTGCTCATAGCAAACACAGGCAATGTTTCTGCCAATGGACCTCAGGGTTACCCGGAGGTCAATTGGCTGAAGCATTGCTTGTGCACAGGCCATATATACAGAATTTGATAGCCTTACTATGGACATAACGTGTAGATTAACGTACAAATCAACGTGCCGTTTGTGCGCATTTTGTGACAGGACTTCTAGTTTTAACTGTAACTCACTTAGTATTTTTGTAATATGTTTTTCATTACACATAGTTATGGCTGCTGTGCAGCAGCCATGATTATATTTGATACAAAATTCCTACAAATTTTACTTGACACTTTGAAACTGAGTGGCCACTTTTCTGGCCCAGAAGTATGATACATCATAACATTATTAAGTCAGATGGCTGCTGAGTGAATGTGTGGGGTAGACCAATTAGTATTCCACGGCTGCACGTTAAAAATATTAACTGATCTACCCCCAGATAATGAATGTGGCTTCTTCCAATTGCTGCCATTCAACTGACATGGAAGATACAGTGGAGCCCACTTAATTGGATATCTCTTAATTGTATATCCCTTAATTGTATATCCCTGTTAATTGAATATAAGTTTCAAACACAAAACCATTTATCATACCTTCAGTACAAATTTGATCTGTTAATTGCATATGGGTTGTAGAGTAAACTCCTGTTAAGTGTATATAAATTTTTGTAATATGTCGAAAACATTACAGTGACACACACCAAATACCCCCATTTATCAACCTTTTTGGCCTCACTGCATCCAATACACACATTTATTTTATTATATCTAGTTTGACAGCGATCTACAGCTAAAACTAGAAGTCCTGTCACGAATAGTGTGCTTATCTAGGCTCAATTGCGAGTTGAAATTGCGCGCAATTGCCAAATCGAATGGCATCCAAAGCACAGCAGGTTCTCCTGGTTACTCATAGCAAACACATGCAATGTTTCTGCCAATGGACCTCTGGGTTACCCGGAGATCCATTGGCTGAAACATTGCTTGTGCACAGGCCATATGTACAGAATTTGATAGCTTTACTGGGGCCATAACGCGTACATTAACGCGAATATCAACGTGCTATTTATGCGCATTTCATGACAGGACTTCTAGTTTTAACTCTATGAGCTCTGTCAAACAAGATATAATAGAATAAATGCTCAGTTTACCTCCAGAACACAGGAAACTGACCAAATCCCTGTTAACTGTATACTCCTGTTAATTGAATAAATTTTCACTGGCAAAATGGATATTCAATTAAGAGGAATCTACTGTACCATCAGGGTTCAAAGAGTTAAGAAATCATTGGTTAATCAGATAATTAATATACAAAGAAGAATTGGGATAAAAGTGCTCAAATTATAATTATTACAGTGTCAGCTACAGTTAAAACTAGAAGTCCTGTCATGAATAGTGCGCTTATCTAGGCTTAATTGCACGTTGGAATTGCGCGCAATTATCATATCGAATGGCATCCGAAGCACGGCAGGTTCTCTTGGTTACTCATAGCAAACACATGCAATGTTTCTCCCAATGGACCTCCGGGTTACCCCGAGGTCCACTGGCTGAAACATTGCTTGTGCACAGGCCATATGTACAGAATTTGATAGCTTTACTTGGGCCGTAATGCGTACATTAACGTGCATATCAACGTGCTATTTGTGCGCATTTCATGACAGGACTTCTAGTTTTAACTGTATTCCTTGTTCTAAAATATCCTCCAGCAGCATGAAGGAGTTAAAACTTTCGGTTGCATTGTGAAGACCTAAAAATAAGCAGTCTGACATTTGCAGAATGAGGTCTCCAGAGAGTGAATTGATGATGTTATCCCATACAGTGGGCCAATTTATCCTCTGAGTACCTTTTTCTGTTTAGTTTTGAGACCCTGATTCAGACTGAGGTTCACAGAGGGTAGATTTAGTGATACTTCCCTGCCTGCTGTGTAGGGTAGCATCACTAAATTCACCCTCTGGGGACCTCATTTTACAGAAGAATTTGCTACTCGAAATTAGGTTATTTTGACAACAGTATGTGGAGGGTGAAGTGATTTTAATATCCTCTAAGGTGCGACACAAAGGAAATGCAAATACTTGAGACAACATATAACATTTTATTTGGGTTTTAAAGGCCAATAAGTGATTGAGTTTCAGAGAAAATAATGTATCTTATTTCTGGGTATTGTTGCTATTTAAAATCATGAGTCACTTCTTTTTTACATACTTATGTATTACACAAATCTCATTACAAACTGGCAACACTGAATATACTGTGTGGGTGGAAAAATCCACACTTGGGCAATCAAGGAGAATTTTTACCAACTTTACCCAAATTGTTGCCCGATTTGGAGAAATTTGCTATGAGTGCTGACAACAAGTTCTATGCATAGTGTAAATAATATTCACAAACAGTATTCTGAATATTTTCAAACTAATATTAACCCACTCCACCCTGATGACAAAATACCAAAATTTCAGAGAGTTAAGAATCGGTTTCTCAGGCCCTCCCACGTGGTCATTTTGGCTGCCGCATGCTCTCTTTTTATAACCAATGCAAACTTAAAAAAATAAAAATTAAATGGTTACTGTCTGATATTTTACCCAAGTTAATAAAAATGATAAATTTGTCCCTTGAGTGCAAGAAGGCTTTGCAATGCTTTAGCATTGCAAAGCCTTCTTGCACCCAAGGGATGAAATAAACCACCACCCATGCTATTCTATAGATTATGAGGCTTAAAACATTAAAGAAATGAAGAACATGAACTTTTGATGGAAAATAAATTACAAAAATAAAAATAAATAAAATAAAAAATCCAGCAAGAGGATCACAGCTCCAGAAGTCGAGTTTTGACATTAAATTCTGAAGAAATAAGCTATTTATAGTAACAGTGACCTTGACCTTGGAGTCCCAGACTCCGAAATCAATAGGTGTCTTCCCTTCCTATAAGGTAACCTCTGGTATAAGTTTGGTTAAGGTGCGTCAAATAGAACTAAAGTTATTGCCCGGAAACCAATTTGTCACAAAATGTTCTATTGATAGTAACTGTGACCTTGGGGCCCCAGACTCCAAAATCGATAGGTGTTTTCCCTTCCTATAGGGTAACCTGTGGTATAAGTTTGGTGAAGATACACAGAATAGAACTAAAGTTATTGCCTGGAAACCAATTTGTCACAAAATATTCTATTTATAGTAACAGTGACCTTGACCTTGGGAGTCCCAGACTCCGAAATCAATAGGTGTCTTCCTTTCCTATAGGGTAACCTCTGGTATAATTTTGGTAAAGGTGCATCAAATAGAACTATAAAGTTATTGCCCAGAAACCAATTTGTCACAAAATATTCTATTTATAGTAACAGTGACCTCAACCTTGGGGCGCGAGACACTGAAATCGATAGGTGTCTTCCTTTCCTATAGGGTAACCTCTGGTATAATTTTGGTAAAGATGCATCAGACAGAACTAAAGTTATTGCCCGGAAACCAATTGTTTACGCCACCGCCACTTCATCAAACTGTAAGACAAGTTTGACTTCGTCAAAACTCGACTAAAAACTACCCGCTCATATGCAATTTTACAAAAAATGTCCTGCCAAACAGAAAATCTACTTTGTGGGGCCTTACTATTCTTCCCATAATGCAACTAGAAATTTAACCATTTCAATCTACTTTCAGAGCTCAGTGTGCTCTGTCAAAGAAGACTGAATAGCAAACCGAAGATTTTATTTAGCACCCGGAAGGCATGCAAAATGGTGTGTGGTTAACCCCTTACAACTCCTTTAGCAGTACAATGATACTTGCCATATCCGTAAGCCACCAAGGAGGAGAAGCAAACAAGCCAAGAAGGCCACAAAGACCCAGCCCGCAGGGTGATCTGTGATAGTTGGATCTTTGGTTGGCTTTTCAGACATGCAGAGTGTGTGACTTTGAGCAAGCTATCAATTGAAAATAGAATATATTTTCAGTTTTGTGATTCACTTTAAAAAAATTTCCACAATCCAGTATAAGTATTTCCATTAGAACACCTCACCTTATAACATGTAGTAAATTAACTTCGTGTGCATTTTGACAGCCTTAATCAGTGTATGTTTTCAAGTACAGTTAAAACTAAAAGTCCTGTCCTGAAATGCGCACAAATAGCACGTCGATATGCGCATTAATCTATGCGATATGACCATAGTAAGGCTATCAAATTCTGTAAATATGGCCTGTGCACAAGCAATGTTTCAGCCAATGGACCTCCGGGTTTATGGACCTCCGGGAAACCCGAAGGTCCACTGGCAGAAACATTGACCGTGTTTGCTATGAGTAATTAGGAGAACCTGCCGTGCTTTGAATGTCATTAGATATGGCAACTGCATGCAATTCATACGTGCAATTAAGCCTAGATAAGTGCACAGGTCGTGACAGGACTTCTAGTTTTAACTGTAGTGTGTGATATGAAACCCTATCAACTAATCATGTACAATGTCTCTGATTACTTAACTCTTTCAACATGAGATACCGCTTTTCCAGTCCAGTAACACATCATAATTTCATTAAGCAGGGTTGCTACTAAATGAATGTGTGTGGTAGAACAATTAATATTTTCAACATGCAGCCTTCAGGCTGCACGTTGAAAATATTAATTGTTCTACCCTAAAATAATGCATATGGACTCTTCCAATTTCTGCCATTCAACTGGCATGGAAGATACTACCAGTCCGTGTTGTGTCCTTGGGCAAGACACTTTACCCCTATTGCCCATCTGGGGGCACGGTGACGTTGTGGACTAAGGCGTACTGCACGTCGATGGTGTACTTGTCTTCAACCAATTCTAACCCTGCTGGTGTGGAGTTAGTATGTTGGGGAGCTGACAGTTGCTCGCCCTTGCTCGGTGGTTCTCTCCGGGTACTCCGGCTTCCTCCACCCGTAAAACTGTCATGGTCATGATTAGCCACATCGCAGAAATATATGACCTTAAACCCCAATAAATAAATAAATAAATAAGATACCAAAAGTGTTCAAAGGGTTAATGTAAGTTAGCTTACCATCTAATTCTGCACAATGCACAGATTTAGTCACTATTTTCTCTCTGGTTATAAATACGGTCATCACTATTATGTGACTAACCCTATGCATGCACAGTCTTAGTGAGTGAACATTTTCATGCAATGTGTGATATAGCAGTTACCAATTTCTTATGACCAGAAAATATGACTAACTTTCTGTATTCCAAAGCATTAGTGAGTGAATCTTTTCATGCAGTTTGTGACAGGCCTGAAAATAAGCAGTCTGACATTTGCAGCATGAGGTCCCCAGAGGGTGAATTTGAAAATGCTATATGATACAGTGGACCAATTTATCCTCTGGGTGCCTCTTTCTGTTTAGTTGTGAGACCCTGATTCAGACTGAGGTTCACAGAGGGTATTATCACTAAATTCACCCTCTGAGGACCTCATTTTGCAGATGACAGGCTGCTTATTTTCTGGCTTGGTTTGTGATATGATATGGCAGTTACTAATTTTTTTATAACCAATGTTATAAAACAATTTCATTATTGAATAAGTAACCATGCACACTGTACAGCCTGTATGTCAGGCTTGTCAAAGTACTGCCAGAACCAACATAATCGGTACCGGGATGGGACAGAGCATGTCCACTGAAACCAGTACTGGTACCGGGACAAATCAACAATTGGATGTCTTATCACAATCAGATGGGAGAAATTCACATTTAAACCGCCCAAGTTCCGAAGATCAGACGACAAACATGGTACCATGCTAATTATTCTGTGGTGGCATCAAAGTAATCATAAAGCATGATAATTATAGTCACCACAGATTAATTTCTTTGAAGCAGCCAGTGGCGGCGCTTTCATTGTCTTTAATGCAATGTTTGAAAAGTCAAAATAGTCGGCCTTATTGTAGTCATGGTGCAGACAGAACATGCACTTGAAGAATGTTTTGATATGTTAATTTAAAAATAAGTTAAAAGGACGTCATGCAAGTTTGCCATACACGATTATTAACCTGTTTACCCTCGTTTAATTAGGAATGTCCCGATAAAATAATTTTTCCAGGTACCGACAGGAGAAAAGCTTCAGTACCGGTACAGGTTGGAGCATGAGGGAACTGGCAGTACTGTTTGACATGCCTGCTGTAGGTCTCCTCTTTAACAACTCCTTACCCGACATAATGGCCAAAACTAGCCTGTAATATTTCCCAAAGCATTTAAACTCAGCATGTCATCCATTATTGGGATGGATTGTGGAAAGTGTTTTTTCACTGATTACCACAAATAAAATAGCTTGTTTTATATGATGTTGCTCGGTGGTCTCTTTCACTGCCCTCTTGACAAGTACAGTACGGCCACCGTGGACTGGTCACTTTCTATGGGTGGGTAATATTTCCACGGACACAATATTATTAGATTCCAAACACTAATTATAGAAATAATCATTAAAAATTATGGTGCTTCATTAACTAGAACTATCACTGAAGGTGATTAATACCCCCGCTTTGGGTTTTTAGAGGAATGCACTTCTGATCATGTAGGCGAAGGCCATAAGGAAATTGATTGATAAATGTAGGAGTTGCGCACACAAGAATTTCATGTAGAAACCCATATTAAATCAAAGTTCAAGAGAGATAACCTGTTTAAAATTGTCGCAGATCAAAAATTTTGGAATATGCGCATATTCACTTAGTAGTGATGATGTTTGAAAGGTTTCTTCAAAATCGGTTCTTTAATGTAGGAGGAGTTGCGCACACAAGAATCTGTTCGGATGGAAAGTTGGACGGACGGATGGACATACAGGGCGATTCCTATATAGCCCCCACTTCTTTGAAGCGGGGGTATAATTAAAACTTTGCTGATGGTGATTGTTATTACCTGGTAAACACATGCATGGACATCTCTGCCCATGTATGGATTATGAACAGTCCACGGCGACTGTACTGTTTGGTCTGTCTCAGGACGTTTTAGTTCAATAGTTGATATGGGGTGGTATGCTGCAGGTCTTCAGGCTAGTATAATCTGCCACTGTAGTATGTGATATGATACCCCTCATTGTAATGTTTTGTCAAGACCGCAACCCAATCTGGTACTCTGTGATTTGATCTTTGTTTGGTGGTAGTACTTGTTGATCTTCAGGCAAGTATGGTCTGCCACTTAGAAGGTTGTAAGAGCCAGATCACGCCCCTATTGACAAATATAAGTCTAGAGCTCGATCAGGCCTGCCCATCCTGAAGCATACATACAGCAAACAAGAGTGCTGAATGCACCAAAGGTTTGAGGCTTCCTTGATAATGTAGTTGGAATATTTTATTAGTTGGGACTTCAAGATGCCTACATAGTGGAGCACTCTTAATTGGATATCTCTTAACTAAATAACCCTGTTAATTGAATATAATTTCCCAACACAAAACCATTTACAATACCTCCAGTACAAATACGACCTGTTAATTGAATATAGGTTATAGAGTAAACTCCCATTAATGGAATAAAATATCTTGTGACCTGTCGAGAAATTTCACAGATTCTCCCCAACTGTCCTTTGTTTATAGACCTATGTGGCCTTGGTACATCCAAAACAGGCACTTAATCTATTATATCTTGTTTGACAGAGCTCATGGAGCTCTGTCAAACAAGAGATAATAGAATAAATGCTAAGTTTATCTCTAGAATACAAGAAAGTGACACAATTCCTGTTAACTGAATACTCCTGTTAATTGAATAATTTTCATTCGCAAAGCAGTTATTCGATTAACAGGGTTCTACTCTATTAGATTTAGGGTTTGATTGATATTCCATGCAGCCCTCTAGGGCTGCATGGTATATCAATAAACTGATATATACCAGTATTCAAACCAATATTAATTGAATACCGGTGTAATTATGAAAATATAGTTTCATCGTCATTATTTATTTATCCACAATTTAATTTTCAAGATGTCTTTAGTTTTAACTGTAGCCCTTAATGAATAATATTATCCCTTTAACCAAGGAATCGTTTGCATGTGCCCGCGTAATATACAAATTCAGCAGTTGAAAAAATAATTTTCAAAAATTCCAACAAAACTATATCATGTGACCCCTCATTGGAATGAGTCCATTGAGCTCGTTCCAATGAGTGGGGGATATAATGTGGCAGCTGAAAAATAATTCTCCCACCCATCCCACCTACTTCTGGCTCCAGCCCTGTTGATGAGGACTTACCTCCGTTCCCATATAGATATCCTTCAGACCCAGCAGCTACACAATAAAGTGTTGTGAGGAACAAAAACATCATTCTGCTGTTAACATCACAAATCTTCTAACTCCACAAATCAAAAACTATAAGTAAAAAAAAAAAGTCACTATAAAATCACAAAAAAGATCACAGCTTTAATCCAAAAGCCCAAACCTGTAAATAAAAAAATAGAACTATAAAATCTAACAAAATAGATAATTATCAGAAAAAATGTCATCCATAATTTGACAAAATTTATTGTCACTCTGACCTTTTCATGATCTACATAGTTTATGGCATATTTTTCTCATAACTTGTTACTTTTCAAATCAACCACAAATCCTGCACTGTATCCGCTTCCTTGTCCACCACAGAACATGCATCTGAATGGAAAAGTATGTCAATTTTTCCAATGAGGGGCCATAATCTAGTTTTGGGAGATAAAAAAAAAAAGAAAAGCCCAAAAAAAATTCAGCAACATTTGTTGGCACTATTCTGAGGAAGTCGTGCAATGTGGACTTGACAGAAAATGGCATAACACATCACAAAACCATTATTTAACACTTAACCTAACACAAAAGGCAGACAACACTTTCAAACAAAATTCTTGAAAAATTTAATTTTTTTCATTTTTTATGCTGCACGGTGTATCAATAAACCGATATTCAAACCAATATTGATTGGCTACTGGTGTAATTACAAAAATATAGTTTCATTGTCATTATTTATTTATCCACAATTTAATTTTCAAGATGTCCGTAGTTTTAACTGTAGCCCTGAATGAATAATATTCCCTTTACCCAAGGAATTGTTCTCATTTGCCCATGTAATATACAAATTCAAAAGTTGAAAAAATAATTTTCAAAAATTTCAACAAAATTATATCATGTGACCCCTCATTGGAACGAGCTCGCTGAGCTCGTTCCAATGAGTGGTCACGTGCTATTGTTTTTGTAGAAATGTTTGGAAAAATCTGATAATCGATTATTTAAAATAATAAATTTTGGCATCATCTGCGTTGGATAAAGGTATTTCAAACCGCATCATCAAGGCATGCTGATTCGTGATGCCTCAAGTCTCGTTTGTGGTACTTATGTTCAGATATCTGAACAGTTTTTGATATACCGGTATACCACAGTATTTTGTTTTTTAATATCAATACCGGTATTCAGTTTTGAATATCGTGCAGCCCTAGATCCCTCTGGAATGAACTTGTTCCAATGAGAGGGTCATAAGGTTTGTTTTTGAAACAAAATATGAAAAAAAAAGAAAATTGAATGGTGAGTTTTGTGAATAGTGCTCATTAGCTTTGGCCGTTACATTGGATAAAGAGTTAAAAACTGTACAGCACAGTGGCCGTAATCCACACATGGGCAGTTATGTCCATGCATGCGTTTACCATGTACAGTTAAAACTAGAAGTCCTGTCACGAAATGCGCGCTTATCTAGTCTTAATTGCGCATAGGAATTGCGCGCGATTGCCATATGAAATGACATCCCAAGCATGGCAGGTTCTCCTGGTTACTCATAGCAAACACAGGCAATGTTTCGGCCAATGGACCTCCGGTTTACCCGGAGGTCCATTGGCTGAAACATTGCTTGTGCACAGGCGATGTGTACATAATGTGATAGCCTTACTATGGCCATAACGCGTAGATTAACGCGCAGACCAACGTGCTATTTGTGCGCATTTCATGACAGGACTTCTAGTTTTAACTGTAGTAACTAGAGGTACTGTGAGCAAGCTCACAAAGTGATACATCCCCGTGCCTCAGTTGTAGCCTTTTTGGTACATTAAAATGTATAAGTTAGATTATCTCCCTTGGAAATGTCAGAACACAATTATATTGCTTCATGCACATCTTCATATGGAGTTCTTCCATTGCGTAATGTTTCATGAAAATTCTTCAAACGGTTTAGGAGGAGCTGCGCTTATAAGGATGGACAGACAGATGGACGGATGGACAGATGAATGGACAGGGTGATTCCAATATACCCCCCCAAACTTTGTTTGCGGAGGGTATAAAAATCATCATCAGCAAAATTTTAATTAATGAAGCACCGAGTTGTACCCAGTGCTTCATTAATTAATTTTTTGATGATTATTCCTGTAATTAGTGTTAGGAAATTAATATTATTGCGTCCATGGAAATATTGCCCACGCGTGGAAAGTGACCAATTCACGGCGACTATACTGTAGTTTGTTGCATAACCAGTTCTCAACCAGTGACCGGCCTAACAGATTCAAAAAGATGTCAATTGGTTACCATAATATTGATAATAAATGGCATTGTTACATACACATTCAATTTGTTTGATGCAACAGTCAGTATTTTATATCCGTACATCCATCAGATAAAAACACACCAAATTCTAAGTCAAATAACAGAGTATAGGAAGGAGCATCCATTCACACCTGAGTATTTATTATTTATTTATTTATTGGTGTTTAAGGTCACATACTTATGCACAAAGGCTAATCGTGACCGTGACAGTTTTACAGGTGGAGGAAGCCGGAGTACCCGGAGAGAACCATCAAGCATCGATGAGCAACTGTCAGCTCCTCAACATTCTAACTCTGTTCAAGCTCCACTCAAGCTGGGTTACAGCGGTTGAAGACATGTGCACCATCGACGTGCAGTATGTCTTAGTACACGGCACCATTGTGCCCCCATGTAGGCAACCGGGATAAAGTGCCTTGCCCAAGGACACAACGTGGGTCGTCCCGGATGGTGATCGAACTTGGGACCTCTAGCATAGAAGTCCAACAGTCTACCACTGAGCCACCGCACCCACTCAGACCTGAGCAGACAAATATGTTTTTTATTCTTTTTTTTAAAGTGGTTTAACAACACTTTTGAGAACCAGGATCGCCTCATGGTGGACAGTTTTATGGTTGGAGGAAGCCAGAGCACATGCAGAGAACCACTGAGCAGTGGTAAGCACTGTCATCAGTTTCCTCAACCAGGGTTTCCGCGAGGGGAAAATTTGTGGGTCCGGTAGTTTAAAGAAAGTGAAACACAGACGCCAAAGGCATCTGCTGCAAGTGCCAAAGGCACGTGCGTATAGAGGGGGGTCTGGGGGGGGGGGGGGGAGTTCTTCTCCCAGGAAAATTTTGATTTTTAGGTGCTCTCTGGTGGCATCTGGTCGTTAAAATGCTGAATAATTGAAGTGGAAAATATGTATTTTTTCCTCCTACAGTTCTTTAAATTCCCACGGGACACACAATACTACATCTGGTCGGAGGTTTCATAAAAATACAAACCCAAAACAACACAAAATCCACGAATCCTGACAGTGACTGCGACGCTTGACCTCAATTTTTTTTATACAACCCGATATTCGAAAAGAACCATGATGCGTACATGTGACATCATGCACATGCAATTACGTCATTTATCGCTCAAAATAAAACCCAGTGATTTCGGACAAAACACGACAATTTGAGTCCGAAAATTTGATAGGCGACGATTAGGATTTGAACTTTGTTTCCCCCTCTCATCTGGGGGTTATAAAGTATCAGGTTGTCGCCTGTAATAGTAGGCATAGTATACAACATAATTATGCCTATATTACGTGGAAACAAAGGATCCTGAGTGTCGTTATGATACAGCATTGTACTTGACATTTTAACCACCAGCTTTTCTGAGCATGATCGGTGGGGGGAATGGGTCCGGTCGATGGACCCGCAGCCGGTCTAACGGAAACCCTGCCTCAACATACTAACTACTCCACACGTAAAATTGTTGAATCTGAGGTGGCTCTAGCTTTCGTAAGTGCCATTAAGCCCCCTCACCCTCATGCCCTCCTCTAAAGATAAAATTTCCCACCATGAGTGGAATTTAGTTTATTTAAAAAAAACCGAAAACTTTCTTTGATAAAAAGTAAACTGATAAAATTAACCTTTTAACCCTTTACCCAACGCAGACAATATCAAAATTAATTATTTTAAATATTATTTTTTTAAATTTTTAAAAAAATTTCAACAAAACAATATCAAGTGACCCCTCGTTGGAACGAGGGGTCACTTGATATGGTTTTGTTGAAATTTTTTGAAAAATAATATTTTTTCAGCTGCTGAATTTGCATATTATGCGGGCAGATGCGGGCGATTCGTTGGGTAAAGGGTTAAACAATGAAACCCTGCACAGAGGGATTGCAAATGATGCAAGTGTATTAGCAGATGACAACTTTGTCAGCCAAGCATCGGGGCTTAAAATAAACAACAAAATTAAGCACTGTGCTATTTTATATGACCAGCAAGTACATATACATTTGAGTTTGAACTCTGTGGAACATTCTCCCAATAAATACATTTTGTGGTATGAAGCACTCCTAAAATTGGTCCCAATTTATGTTTTCCAACTCGATATCAGATGGGCCAAGCTTGATACTGTGATACATGTATGTAAACATGATCCAAACCAGTTGCAATGTACCCATGAGGAATGTATTTCACCTCAAGCTGGTATGGTACACACAAACGTAAATTCATCTCAAGCCGATTGAAAACAACTCATTGAAAGGATTACAACAAAAATACAAAGCAAATTTTCTATTGACAGAGTTATTTATTTATTTAATTGTGTTTAAGGACACATATTTCTGAACAATGGCAAAACGTGACCACAACAGGGACATAAAATCAAGTTTAGTAATTCGTTTATACTCATATTGCCTATTTTAGAGGACTTCCATCCCAAGCCATTTTACCTGTAACACATAGCTTGTTTACCACAGTACGGTACACACAATAATACAACGCAAATTTTCCATTGACAGATTTATTTATTTATTTAACACTTTACCTAACATGAAAAGCAGACGACACTTGCAAACAAAATTTTTGAATAACTAATTATTTTCATTTTTTGTCTGAAAAACATAGGTTATGATCCCTCATTGGAATGAGCCCGTTGAGCTCATTCCAATGAGGGGTCATAACCTATGTTTTTAAGACAAAAAATGAAAATATAATGTAAATTAAGTGGCGATTTCTGTGAATACCACTGGCCAGTTTTGGCCGTTACTTTGGATAAAGGGTTAATTGTGTTTAAGGACACATATTTCTGCACAATGGCTAAACATGACCATAACAGGGACATAAAATCAAGTTTAGTAATTCGTTTATACTCATATTGCCTATTTTAGAGGTCTTCCATCCAAAGCATTGGTGACTGGGGCCTATTTTACCAGTAACACAGACTTGTTTACCACAGTAAAATGAAAGTGTCAATGACACTGTAGCTCAACTTGTCAAGACAAAGACATGTACATGTATAGTATGTGACACAGCAATGACAAACATCTAGGTAATGACCTGATAACAAAGGTATTGTAACGGTCTGTACATAAATACTGACCGTTGCCTGTAACAAATGTATAGGTAAAGTATTGTAAAGGTGGGCTACAGTCAGATGCTACAGTAGAAAAGAAATCTTTGAGTCCCAGAGTGGGTCTGACTGAACCCCAAAATATTTGTTCTCATAGCACAGTGATAACAAAGGCACCCCAAAACACACTCGTTCCTGTCCCAAGGTCAAAACAAAGGTACCCAAGAAGTTTTGTGAAGATCAGTTCATAAATACGAGCTGTATAGAACTTGTGACAAAAAACTGATTGGACCAAATTTTGGTACAAAATGGCCACTGGCAGCCATCTTGAATTTTGGACTGCACCCAGAAACACTCATTCTCGTCCCAAGGTGATAACAAAGGTACCCAAGAAGTTTTGTGAAGATCGGTTCATAAATACAGCCTCTACCCTGAGCCGTATTGACATGTGTGCTTACATTGTGTAAGTAGCACTGAATAAATCAAAGTTCATCTAATTTGCATAATTTCTGCACGAAAAAAAAAAACTTACAATATGTGATGTATTCCATGTTACTAAACATTCATACAAAAATTTATTCAAATCAAAACTTTCATACAGAAGTTCTGTACAAAAGACTGATTGCACTAATTTTGGTACAAAATGGCTGCTGGTGCCCATCTTGAATTTCGGACCACACCCAAAAACACTCGCTCTCATCCCACGGCGATAACAAAGGTACCCAAGAAGTTTCGTAAAGATTGGTTCATAAATATGGCCTCTAGTCTGAGCCGTATAGAAGTTGTGTACAAAAAACTGATTAGACCTAATTTCGGTACAAAATGGCCACTGGCAGCCATCTTGAATTTTAGACCGCACCCAGAAACACTCGTTCTCATCCCAAGGTGATAACAAAGGTACCCAAGACATTTCGTGAAGATCAGTTCATAAATGCAGACTCTAGCCCGAGCCATATTGACATGTGTACTTACTGTGTGTAAGTCGCAATGAAAAAATCAAAGTTCATCTAATTTGCATAATTTCTGCACGAGAAAAAAACCCGTATTATGTGTGATGTATCCCATGGTACTAAACATTCACACAAAAAATTATTCAAATCAGCGCTTTCATATGGAAGTTCTGTGCAAAAATCGGATTGCACCTAATTTTGTACAAAATGGCTGCCATCTGCCATCTTGAATTTTGGACCGGACCCAAAAACACTCGTTCTCGTCCCACGGTGGTACCAAAGGTACCCAAGAAGTTTCGTAAAGATCGGTTCATAAATACGGCCTCTAGCCCGAGCCGTATTGGCATTTGCACTTACAGTGCTGAAAGTAACACCAAAAAACATCAAAATTAGTCTAATTTGCACAATTTACGCACGAGAAAAAAACCCGTATTATATGTGATGTATCCCATGGTACTAAACATTTATACAAAACTTTATTCAAATCAGAACTTTCATACAGAAGTTCTGTACAAAAAACTGATTTTTGCATCATCGGTACAAAATGGCCGCTGGCAGCCATCTTGAATTTTGGACCGCACCCAAAAAACACTTGTTCCCGTCCCAGGGTCATAACAAAGGTACACAAGAAGTTTCGTAAAGATCGGTTCATAAATACGACCTCTAGCCCAAGCCATAGCCAATTGTTGACGTACGGACAGATGGACAGACGGACGGACGGACAGACGGACGACGGGCCATGACAATAGCTCAAATTTGACTTCGTGAAAGTTGAGCTAAAAAACACTGTTTCACTTCCCATGTTCCCACGTGGGTCCATTGACAGATATTTACAATTTTCGAATTAGGCATTTGCAAATATGCACAAGAAATACCTGCAAACTTTTAGCCTGACATCCAGTTTCCACAACACGGTCCATGTACTGAAAACTCGTTAATGCTACTTGCATTTTTTTTAACAATGAAACCCTGCACGCAGGGATTGTAATCTTAACTGGTTATGGCCAAAAATTTGTACAACTTTTTACCTTGTTTCAAATAAATTGTAACAATAAAAATCCAAAGAGATGAAAAATAAGAAAAGAAAATATGAACCACATTCATAGAACATGAAACCATGCAAGTAGCATTTAACCGATGTTCGGCAATCGCATCTGACATTGGTCGATTTTAAGCTATCAGTAGAGGTGTTTGAACATCGGTCCATGCCGATGGTAACATGGAACACCACTGGATCAAAACTGTTTGTATTTACGTTTGATTAACAATCTCATACAAGCAGTATAACAAACTTAATAAGTTGCCATAATGATTGGCAGGAATGAAGATTGGCCTAATCTCATTGATTGGTCTGTTCTTCCCTTTGATTGATGATCATGACACACATGCCGTGTGTTGGGTGCTGACTCGAAGATATGCGACATCAGCAGAAACAAGTTAACTCCCTTCACTCTGTCAAAATATCCAAATTTCAAGTAGCCATTTTTCCCATAATGCAACTGGGAATTTAACCAATTCAATCTTGTTTGACAGAGCTCAATGAGCTCTGTCAAACAAAATTGAATTGGGTAAATTTCTAGTTGCATTATGGGAAAAATTTGCACCTTGAACTTTAGAAATTTTGACATCAGTGTGCAGGGGCTTAACAATGCAGCATCTCTGATGATCATTGATCAAAGACGTTGCACAGTTCACTTGTTTCCACTGATTCGTATTTTAGTACACACACTGACATACTCTTCAGGCCAACAAACCAATCAACCTGACTGCACTGTAAAATTAACCCTGTTCTGTGCATTCTAAAACATACTACTCATTTTGGTTGTTACTATCTGACATCGACACTCACAATCGGTAGACTGTGTTCTCAACTAATCGACAAGCAGATGGCTGTCACAAATCCTTATCAGTTAATCACTACTTGCAAGTTGTGTACTTTAGAATGGAGCCCAAATATGGGCTTCCCGCACCCAAGCAGCTAATATTTATTGATTTTTGGGGGTTTAACTCCCTTCACACTGATGTCAAAATATCCAAATTTCAAGAAGCCATTTTTCCCATAATGCAACTGGGAATTTAACCAATTCAATCTTGTTTGACAGAGCTCGATGAGCTCTGTCAAACAAGATTGAATTGGTTAAATTTCTAGTTGCATTATGGGAAAAATTTGCACTTTGAACTTGAGATATTTCAACATCAGTGTGCAGGGGGGTTAAGGTCACATATTTCTGTATAATGGGAAATATTGCCTGCAACAAGTCAAGTCCAGTCAATCGTTTATATTCACCATGCCCATTTTAGAGGACTTCCACTCCAAGCTTTGGAGACCATGAGGTCTTATTTTACCAATAAAACAGAGCTTGTCTATCTCAGTAAACAAAGGCTATGCAAAACGTGGAGCATTGCCCCTGACCATTAGGCATGGTCGAAATAGCCTTAATGGTATTGTGGGACAGAAACATTTTTTAAGTCAAAAAAGTGCCATAACTCTGGGAAAGATTATTGGACATAACCCATTCCTTGTACATATCCACTCACCTATACAGGTCTATCAAAACACCAAAGGAAATCCAAATCTGATCGATGGCTTTTGAAATTGTTTGTATAGACAGATGGACAGACGGCCGGCTGAATGGACAGAGGGCTTCACTTTGGATGTCCGGGCAAAACAAGCACTGCTTCACTTTTCAAGGTTTCACAGGGAACTCAACCAGTTAACAAGAGGCAGCTATACCTAGACAGCTCTGTCGAGGGTCACGTTTTAGAGGAAACTGAATACAAGGCAAGAATCCAAGTGTTACTGCTAGTAACCTTAACCTTCAAGATATGACAATGGGTCAAAGACATGACACAAGGCTAGGCTATGGTGTTAATTATGAACAAGATCTGTCAAGAGATTCAATTATACGGATCAAACGAGGGCTGTATAACAATATCAAAGTCTTGTTGTCTGTGACCTTAACCTTGATAGTATGACCTTCAATCAAAGTCATGCCACACTTTTGTGCCACACTTACTGGTACAGAGAACACATTGTAACTCAGAGGATGATTTGTCAATGTTGCACTGATTCACAATAATTCATGACCCATTCTGTGTTGCATTTCGATAGATTTTGAGTGTAGAAGAGTCAGATAAGAATTGAATGCAACATTTCGAATAATGAGAGGTGTGTGCCATTTTTTCCACTGTGTAGCTGAATGTAGTACAATTTTTCAGTCATAAGGCCACACAAAGTAGATCTTCTGTTTCTCGGGCCATTATTTGTGAAATTGCATGCATGCAGGCGAGCGTTTTTTTATTTTATTTTTTATTTCAGTAATTACTTCTTTGCCATCCAAAGTTCATGTTCTTGGTTAAAGTTATAGGCCTCATAATCTACAGAATAGCATGGGTGGTGGTGTATTTCATCCCTTGAGTGCAAAAAGGCTTTGCAATGCTAAAGCATTGCAAAGCCTTCTTGCACTCAAGGGGCAAATTCATCAATTTTTTTAACTTGGGTAAAATATCAGACATAAACCATTTAATTTTAATTTTTTTTAAGTTTAAACTGGTTATAAAAAGAGAGCATGCGGCAGCCAAAAGGATCATGTGGGAGAGCCTGAGAAACAGATTTTTTATTTTTTAGGCCTAATATTAATACATTGAAGTGAATATAACCAAAATAGCAGACAAGTTTTTGCACTGAAAATTTCAGGTGCAATTGCTCTCCCAGGCAATCTGAGAAGGGCAACTGTTTTGCACTCCTTGATTTTCTAGATTGCCAAACCTGTGTCAAACATTGTTACATGTTGAGGAAGCCTGCAAGCAACTGTCAGACTCCACAATGTACTCCACACAAGCAACGTTAGCATTGGTTGAAGATAAGAATACCATCGACATGCAGTACGCCCTTGGTACACAGTGCCATTGCACTTTTCAAATCCACCCCCACCCCCACCCCCAAGCGGGTAATCAGGATGAAGTGCCTTGGCCAAGGACACAACACAGTTGGCAGGGATCGAACCATGGACCTTAAAATTTGAAGTCCAATGCCATAGACACAGAGTCACTGCAAACCCTATTATAAATTATTAATCATGAGTTATAAAATCTAGCATTTCCATTCCATTGCTCACTTCTTTGCAAGTACAGTCGAACCCTGTTAATTAAATAGCCACTTTGTCACTGAAAATTATTCCATTAAAAGGAGTATTCAATTAACAGGGATTGAGTCACTTTCCTGTATTCTGGTGATAAACTTAGCATGTATTCTATTATATGAGCTCTGTCAATCAAGATATAATAGATTAAATGCCTGTATTAGATGTACTCAGAGGCCAAATAAAGGAAAACTGGGGAGAGTCAGGGCAATTTCTCGACAAGTTACAAGGTTTTTTATTCAATTAACCTATATTCAGTTAACAGGTCAAATGTGTACATGAGGTATGGTAAATAGTTTTGTGTTGGGAATTTATATTCAATTAACAGAGATAAATAATTAACTGGTAGAGTGCTGGAAGCCCATATTTGGGCTTTATTCTAAAGGGCATGTCCTGTAAGATAAAAGTTTTGTATGCTGTGGATGTGCTCTATAATATCTTGTAAGTAGAATTATTTAGTCTGTGTGGATTTGCCTTGTCACAATTTATGGGAGAGTGCCCACTGGCACTCTCCCATAAATTGTAACAAGGCAAAAACATGTGAACAAATTCTAACGACCAAAAATAACTTAGCACTCTACCAGTTAAGAGATATCCAATTAAGTGGGCTCCACTGTACTCTGATTTTCTTCAGCTGTATGGTGATCATAAATGATGCCACCTTCAAGAACAAATCAATTTTTATTTTTTTTTATTAGTGTTCACTTTCAGCATCTATGGCTGCATTATGACAGCAACACACTCAATGAATTTATTCCAATGTTTCTGAGGCCAAAAATGAAACAAGGTGTGCATCCGAGATGCAGGCGCCGAGCTGTTGTGGCAATCGGATAGTGTTGCATGTCCACAACCTGGTTATCAATCATATGCCAGTTGTCATACCCGGAACCTTTGTTCAAGTTATAATGCTTATAAATTCAGAATTTGTAAAAATTAATTGAGGCCTATAACTCTGTAATGAAAAACTTGGCCCAGCCAGTTTTCGAACTCAATTGAGATATTATTGCAAAAGACCTCTATGGCAAATATTAGTCAAATCGGAGAATGTTTGTTCAAGTTATTGCGCTAACAAGCTCAAAATTCGTAAAAATTGACTATTTAAGACTCACAACTCTGTAACGAAAAATGAGGATGGGCCAGTTTTCGAAGTCACTTGAGATATTGTTGCAATAGACCAGTATGGGAAATATTAGTCAAATTGGAGAACGTCAGTTCCAAGTTATTGGACTAACAAGCTCTAAATTCGTGAAAAAGTGACTAATTAAGGCCCATAACTCTGTAATGAATGAAAAATTTGGCTAGGCCATATTTTGAAATTGCTTGAAAATTTATTGTAAAAGACTTCCATAGCAAATATTGGTCAAATTGGAGAGTTATTGCACTAACAGTGTGAGGATACCAGCCCAGAAGCACACCAACCTTCGCCATGTTAACACAATTCAACCAAAAAAAACTGAATAGTGATTTTTGCGAATAACACTGACCTGTTGTGTTGTGTTACAATGGGAAAAGGGTTAACTCTAAAACTTGAGCAATAAATAAAATTCATAATGTACCTTCTCATTTTGTTACTGGGTAATCCTAAAACTGTTTGGATTTCACAATAAACAACATTTCAAACATGACTTCTATATCCAGTGTGATATAATTATACAGTTCCTGATCAGTTCTTGTTGGTACAAGATTACCTTTTGTGCAGTCTGCATAAACTTGTGTTTTCACCAATAACCCACAAACATTTATCTCCTGTGGTTTTTGAAAAAACAATTTACATGTCACTTTAATTAAAATCCATTGTACTCTACCAATGAATATTAATTATAAAGGAATCCAAATAGAAATGAATACATTAAATATTTTGTCACCACAGAAATGTTTTCAAGACAGTAATACATGTATCAACCATGTCAATATTATATATAATGCAATGTATATATGTTGATCTGATCGCTGAAAAGTTGACCTACTTAATGCTCGGTTTATGATCATATTAACTCTCTGTTCACCGGAGCTTCAGCCCTTATAATTAAAACCAGGGCAATGATGCAATGCGATGGTAAATACTGCTGCTGAAAGAATTTGCCAGACCATAACACAAGCTATTGCTGAAGGCAATTGATTTCACCACTGGAGTGCTGGACCGATTGAGCAAAGATAAATTAGAAAAAAGTAAGGACTATAATCCTGTTAAAAAAAAAAGTAAAAAAAGGCGGGCATCTATTTTATAACATGTGCAAAGGTTGTCACAAGTATCCCTTCACTGCTGAGATATTGCTACGGAAGAAAAAAAATCATGGTAAACTGACAAAGAAAGGACTCTTAACTCTTGTGAAAATATGCAGGCAACCATTTATAACAAGCGAAAGGGAGGCTTGTCACAAGGATTCCTCATACCAAATTTCATTGAAATCCATCCACTCCCTTCTACGATATCGCTGTAGATAGAAAAAAGAAGGAAGGATGTCGAGAGCGTCTTGTCACAAGGATCCATCATACCAAATTTCATTGAAATCAATTGACTCACTTCTAAGATATCACTGCGGATGGATGGATGGATGCATGGATGGATAGATGCATGTAATCAAGATTGGGGTGATGTATCCTATGGTACTAAACATTCAAAAAAAATTATTCAAATCTGAGCTTTCATATGGAAGTTCTGCACAAAAATCTGATTGCACCTAATTTTGGTACAAAATGGCTGCCAGCAGCCGTCTTAAATTTCGTACCAGACCCAAAAACACTCGTTCTCGTCTCACGGTGATAACAAAGGTACCCAAAAAGTTTCGTAAAGATCGGTTCATAAATATGGTCTCTAGCCCAAGCCGTGTGTACGGCGCAACGGACGGACAAACAGACAGACTGGCCATGACAATACCTCAAATTTGGCTTCGCCAAAGTTGAGCTAAAAATAATACTATTGCATACAAGTGAATCATCATGTAACAGGTATACAGTTAAAACTAGAAGTCCTGTCACGAATAGTGCGCTTATCTAGGCTTAATTGCGCGTTGGAATTGCGCGTAATTGCCATATCAAATGGCATCCAAAGCACAGCAGGTTCTCCTGGTCACTCATAGCAAACACATGCAATGTTTCTGCCAATGGACCTCCGGGTTACCCGGAGGTCCATTGGCTGAAACATTGCATGTGCACATGCCATATGTACAGAATTTGATAGCTTTACTTGGGCCATAACGCGTACATTAACGCGCATATCAACGTGCTATTTGTGTGCATTTCATGACAGGACTTCTAGTTTTAACTGTATATATAACAACTATGTCATTTGACTTCAGGATCATGCAGGTATTAAAAATGAACAATCACAGATCACATCATGTTACAAATATTGATTAATCAACAGGTGATTTTAGATAAGATCAACATCCCACACACAGTCTTTATGAACTATATCTTTTACCAGTCATCAGATTTTTTTTTTCTCATTGTTACCCCTTTGTACACATTTGATATTTCCCATGTCAGTTCAATTCAGCAATTGGGAGAGTCCATATTCATTATATTGGGGTAGACAAATTAATATTTATTTTAACCCACTGAACACTGGTGGTACAGTAGAGCCCACCTAATTGGATATCTCTTAATTGCATATCCCTGTTAATTGAATATAATTTTCAAACACAAAACCATCTACCATACCTTCAGTACAAATTTGCTCTGATACTTGCATGTGGGTTGTAGAGTAAACTCCTGTTTACTGTGTATAAATTTTTGTAATATGTCGAAAAAATTGCTGTGACATGCACCAAATTCCCCTTATTTGTCAACCTTTTTGGCCTCTCTACATCCAATACAGACATTTATTCTTTTATATCTTGTTTGACAGAGTTCTATGAGCTCTGTCAAACAAGATATAATAGAATAAATGCTCAGTTTACCTCCAGAACACAGGAAACTGACCAAATCCCTGTTAATTGTATACTTCTGTTAATTGAATAATTTTCACTGGCAAAATGGATATTCAATTAAGAGGATTCTACTGTATTTCCCATGTCAGTTCAATTCAGCAATTGGGAGAGTCCATATTCATTATCTTGGGGTAGACAAATTAATATTTTCAACGTGCAGCCCTAACGCATATTGATTGTTCTAAACCACATTTTCACTTCGCTGCCATCCAACTCGATGAAAGTGTGATGTAATGTGTTCCAGAGCCAGAAAAATGGCCTCTCGGGTTCAAAGCAGCCATGTCAACTGGTACTGCTGGTTCCCTCATACTCCAACGGTACCAGTACTGAAGCTTTTGTCCCACCAGTACCGGAACAAAATTATTTTATGGGGAAATTCCTAACTGAACGAGGGTAAATAGGCTGATGTATGGCACACTTACACGACATGCTTTTAACTTATTTGTTAACCCTTTACCCAACACAGACGATATCAAAATTTATTATTTTAAATATCATTTTTTAAAAATTTTTCAAAAAATTTCAGCAAAACCATATTATGTGACCCCTCATTGGAACGAGCTCGATGAGCTCATTCCAACGAGGGGTTACATGATATGCTTTTGTTGAAATTTTTTGAAAAATAATATTTTTTCAACTGCTGAATTTTCATAATACGCGGGCGGATGTGGCCGATTCGTTGGGTAAAGGGTTAAAGAACATATCAAAACACTCTACAGGAGCATGTTCTGTCTGCACCACGACCTTTATAAGGCTGACCATTTTGACTTTTGAAATGCCATATCAAAGACAATGAAAGTGCCATCATTGGCTACTTCAATGAAATTATTCTGTGGTGACATGAAAGTAATCATAAAGCACGAAGATCATGCTTTATAATTAGTTTAATGACACCACAGAATAATTGGCATGATGTCATGTTTGTCTTGCGATCTTGTGAAATGGGGCGATTTAAATGCAAATTTCTTCCATTTGATTGCAGTATGTCATCCAATTGTTGATTTGTTCCGGTACCGGTTTTGGCGGGACATTCTCGGCCTCATCACAGGACTGGTTATGTTGGTACCGGCAGTACTTTGACATGCCAGGTTCAAAGGATTAAAAAGTCATGAACTTGGGGCTTATTTCAACTGAAACTAAATTCTTATAACTATGAGTTCATTAGTGCCACAAATTCCACTTAATTTTACATTTCATTATCAAACAAGAGCTCACGTATCGCTGAAGCAATACAATGTCCCTTACCAGACTAATGAGCATTAATAATTATACAAGTGTTATAATCTAGATGTGATCAGCATGAATTCCGTTGAAGTGTTTCCAAAAAAAGTCTGGAAAACTGATATTTTGGCTATTTTCCATATTTCCAAGGGCCATAACTCACATAAGAATAATGCAATCGGCATGAAACTCAAACCTGATCTGTAAGTCATCATTCTATAGTAGGTTGCCAAGAATGAAATCATTCGGTTGAAGCATTTCCAAACAAAGTCCGGAAAACTAAAGTGTGACTGACAGACAGACTGATGGATGGACAGAGAGCAAATGAAACTTGATCTGTAAGTCAACGTTCTATAGTAGGTTACCAAAAATGAAATCATTCCGTTGAAGTGTTTCCAAAAAAAGTCCGGAAAACCGATATTTTGGAGCTTTTCCATATTTCCAAGGGCCATAACTCACACAAGAATAAGGCAATCAGCATGAAACTCAAACATGATCTGTAAGTCATCGTTCTATAGTAGGTCGCCAAAAATGAAATCATTCGATTGAAGCTTTTCCAAAAAAAGTCCAGAAAACTAAAGTGTGACTGACAGACTGATGGATGGACAGAGTGCAAACCTATAGTCCCCTCCGGAGATGCCAGTAGGGGACTAATAACCTGGTTTATTCAAGGATGTGAGTAGCATAAAGTGAAAATGCCTGAAATTTGGAAAAGCCCAAATATTGTAATCTGAATAATGGAAAAAAAAAGACACAAGTGTATATAATATACTTATTGGGTTCAATACATATTTTCTGCAATAAATTCATGGGAAAACAGACTTTTCAGTTGATATTATTTCCATTTTATTAAAATCTAATTCTTGTGCCATGTCCTTTGATTGCCTGAATTCTTGGCAATTGCCTGAAAATTCTCATGCCTGTTTATTACATGTTACTTCCAAACACCAAACCAACAAGAGCTAGACTGTCATCCGGTGCATACCACCACGTGGTGTACCGCCTAGTGTGGGCATACCTATGACCAAATATTATAGAAAATGTTTAATTACATACCAAGTTCCATAATAATTTAAGTTATGAAAGTTATGAATATTCTCAGATGGACTCACACACGGACGAACACACAGATGCACAGACAGATGGACGCATGTAATCCAGTATACCCCCCATTTATTCGAAAGTGGGGGTATAATTACAATACGTTCAGGACAGATTTGATGTGTTAAATGCATGTAGGGTTTAGAGTAAACTCTTGTTGAGTGAATACAATATTTTATAATCTATCCAAGAATTACATCATGCTCCCATCTGGACAATTTATTTATTTATTGGGAGGCACGGTGGTTCAATAGGTAGAGGTGCAGGCTGCAAGCTGAGTGGTCTGCAGTTCGAATCCCACCTGCGGCAACCATGTTGTGTCCTCGGGCAAGACACTTCACCCCCAGTGCACACGTGGGGGCATGGTGGCATTATCTACTACTAATTAAGGCAAACTGCACGTCAATGGTGCAGCGATCTTCAACCAATGCTTAGCATGCTTGTGTGGACTTGGTATGTTGGGGAGCTGACAGTTGCTTGTCATTGCTCAGTGGTTCTCTCTGGGTACAACGGCTTCCTCCACCCATAAAAGTGTCATGGTCATGATTAGCCATTGTGCAGAAACAAGTGGCCTTAAACACCAATAAATAAATAGACAGTTTTACTAGTGGATGAAGCCGGAGTACCCAGAGAGAACCACTGTCAGGTTAGGGTAATTTCTTGACAAGTTAGATTTTATACTCAAATAAGTGCAGTTAATTCAACATCTTACATGCAATTAACAGGTCAAATTTGTAATAGAGGTATAGTTCAAAAATTATATTCAATTAACAGGGCTATTCAGTTAAGAGGTATCCAATTAAGTGGGATCCACTGTTTTCATATGTTGAATGTAGGGATCTGCGAATCACAAATTTCTTTTCGAATCGAATCTTGAATCGAATCGTGTCTCTGATATCGACATCAAATCGAATCCCGAATCGAATCTTAAAAGACAAGTTATTTCATATTGCATCAAACGGAAGTTATGGAACACTGTGATGACCCTTACGCGATGGAGTGAACACCTTAAACACCAATAACTAAATATTCTCTGTAGCACCGTCGCTGAAACAGCTAGGCCTATTGTCCATAGTTTTAGTTTTTGAAGGCCTAACTTGTTACTATTCACGTTCTTAGGAACGTGAATAGTAACAAGTTAAGCCTTCAAAAACCAAAACTATGGATAATGTTCTGGGCCAAATTCACACCTTACCTAACAATTAAACATTGTCAATTACTCAAATAAATAGGAATTGAGCCTACATGAATGAATTTTCTAATGACAGTTTTGTCCTATTTTTGTTGGAAATGTAACAAATTGAAGTTAGTACGAATGATTCGAAAAAATCGAATCCTGAGACTGATTCGGGATCGATCTCGAAGCATACGTATGGTATCGATATCGAATTGAATATTCGCAGGACCTTAGTTGAGTGTTTTTTCTAGTTTTCATTTTTTTTCAATTTCATGTCAAAGTTCACAAAAGAAAATATGAATCGTCAATTTAACCCTTTACCCAACGCAGATGATATCCAAATTTATTATTTTAATTTTTTCAAAAAATTTCGACAAAACCATATCATGTGACACCTCATTGGAACGAGCTCAATGAGCTCGTTCCAATGAGGGGGTCACATGATATAGTTTTGTTGAATTATTTTGAAAAATTTAATTTTTCTACTGCTCAATTTGCATATTACGCAGACGGATGCGAGCGATTCACTAGGTAAAGGGTTAATAACTTATTCAACATGCTTTATACTACTTTGTTCATTAAATCTTTTATGTATATGTGTTTGTATGTGGTGCAGAGTTGTTGGCCACAATTACCACAGTGAACAAGTCATGGATGGCTGGACAGATATTATGTTAAAAGTGATAAATCTTTTTTATACAAAGAAAACTTGAAAATATATTTTTAAAAAGCAGATCCAATGACTTACATAATGAGATTTTTTTTTATATCCATGCAATGTTTTGTTCAAGTTGAGGCTCCTTTTACACATAGAAAACATCATAATGTGTGTTTAAAAACATACAGTTCAAGCTGAAATAAAATCTTTCTTTGCTTATAAATGAATATTCTGACTGAATCTTGAAAATGCAATCATAGAGCTTGGTTTCTAAACTTCTTCCGACATTATAATGAGCACAAAAATTAACTGGTACAGTACAAAATTACTTTTCAATGGTCATTTGTGACAAGAGCATTTTTTTTAAAAATCGCGACATCGACGCCGTAACTGTAACGGGTGGTGCAATCTCACAAAATTCTAAGTTCATCAAGGGCCATAACTCCAAGAAACATATTTGGAACAACACATGCATTGAACAGTGGCTAGACATCAATAAGATACACTTACATGCGACATATAAACCATTCCATCAAGTATTTCAAAAGTTATTGAGTTTTGAAACTCGTTGGTCACAGACAAACTCGTTGGTCACAGACAGACCGACCGACAGACAGATGGACAGACAGACCAACATTGCCAATTGGAGAGCTGCTAGTCGCAGCTAAAAAATATCACACTACTAGCAAAAGGGGCCTTAGTTTTGCAAGATGTTGCTCATAATTATTCTGTTGCAATTTATTGGAGCACTTTCCAATAAATTGTAACAAAACAAATTTTGTACAGTGGAACCCTGTTAACTGAATAGCCATTTTACCAATGAAAATTATTCAATTAACAGGAGTATTCAATTAACAGGGATTATGTCACTTTCCTGTATTCTAGAGAAATTTATTTATTTGCACCTCTAAAAAAAACTATGTTATGGGTAACCTGACCCAACCCTAAAAAAATTATGCCGGCCCTAAAAATTTCATCGAGTAGAAGTCGTTCATTTAGTTCATTGTAATCCAAAATTTCCATCTGGCTTTAACTGTGAATCTGAAACTGATTTTGGAGTTCATGCTTTCAAAATTATGTGAAGAAATAAATATATATCAGAGAGTATAAATGAGGAGCAAGTGTATAAGTTCCAGTTCAGCAAAGGAAACCACATTTGATAAACTGATGAACAATTTGCAATGCTTCACCATTGGCAGTGACAGGTCATGAATATTAATGAATATTGTGTTGAGTTTCATGTATTGATATGGAAAGCCTCAAATTTTGGTCCACGAAGGGCCATAACTTTGCTCAATATGGCCCAGTTTTCAAACGTGTTCGAAACATTGTTACGAAAGACTGAAATACCAAATATTAATCAAATCCATTGATATTTATTTGTTCCAGTTTTCATGCTAAGGGGCAGAAAAAAGGGCAAAAATTAACAAATTAAGGGCCATAACTCAGTTTATGCTCGGTTTGGCCAAACCATACCAGTTTTCGAAATCATTCTGGACATTAAGAAAGGCTCATATACCAAGTATTGATGAAATCCATTATTATTTTTCCTTAGTTATATTGCTAAGGAAAAAAGTTATGCTTGCCCATGTTTCCGCTCACCAACTTCATCAAACTATGGGATGAGTTTTTAAAAAAAAAAAAAAACTCAAAAAATGCAGGTGCTTCAGAAGACTTAATAGTTTAACCCTTTACCCAACGAATCGCCTGCATCCGTCCACATAATATGCAAATTCAGCAGTTGAAAAAATAATATTTTTCAAAAAATTTCAACAAAACCATATCATGTGACCCCTCATTGGAACGAGCTCGACGAGCTCGTTCCAATGAGGGGTAACTTGATATGGTTTTGTTGAAATGTTTTGAAAAATTTAAAAAAATGATATTTAAAATAATAAATTTTGATATCGTCTGCGTTGGGTGAAGGGTTAATTCTGCATAAGGACATTTTTAGTAGCTTGACATTCAGTCCTATATTCTATTTTATTATATGCTAGCATGTGAATTATCACAAATTATCTGAAAGATATTTCTTCATATCCATCGACTCGATAGTTATCGAGAAATATTTCTTGGTAGCTTCCTAAATGACGTCATGCTTTGGCGCATGACGTCGCCTTGAAGGAACAATCAGCTGATCTTTGTTATTGTTTTGAAATGTATGCCTTTGGAGTCAAATTGGACTGAATATTGTATAATAAAATGTCTTGAAGCACATAATAGAAAAAAAAATCTACCCTATTTTAGTCAGTGTCGGGAAGTATCTCATGAGTGCGGACCTGAAAGTATTATTTTTCACTCGCGCTACCTTGAACATCGCCTTGAAGGAATGATCAGCAGCTTTTCGTTACTGTCATGAAATTGTTTTCAGTCGAATTGGGCTGAATATTGCACAGTAAAATGTCACATAGAATATAATAAAAAGAAAATCTATGCTGTTTTATTGAATATCAGGAATCATTTCATTCGAGTGGACCTGAAAGTTTTATTTTTCATTTGCAACCGCCCGTGAAAAATAAAATTTACAGGTCCACACTCAGGAGATAATTCCTGATATTCACTAAAATAACGTAGATATCCTCTGTTTCGTGTCTGACCAGTTGAATAATACCAGATTTGTCAGGCAGGCTGATGAAATTCAAGAGGCCTGGCAATTTACCATTTGTACAAATTAATATTCCAGCATTTCTGCAACTGCACTCAGACAAATGACTTGGGACAAACTTTTGGGATTTTGTCTGTTGAGGTGAACAAGGCACCATCTGCAAGGAACAATTTGTTATTTGATGTGAGGTTAACATTGCTGTATTTGATTAAGTTGACAGGAAAAGTAACTCATGCTACTACTATTGTGAAAGGTCAAAACCAATTAACAGAAACATAACAACACTGACAAAGATACCATACAACTGATTAAATGTATGAAAATCACTTTTATTCAAGTCTTATTGATGACTTGGACAAACATACCACCCTTCAATTCAGAGAATGAAGATGTTTGTCTCCGAAAGCTGGCAGGTATTGTATAACATTAACAAAAGATATTTGCCTCAGGACCAAAGTTTACTCATAACCAACTTTCCACTTCACACAGTTCAGTACTGCCATTCTCTTTATGCCTTTTGGAATTATTTGAAGTGAAAAAAGCAGGTTGTGAGGTTTTTCCATCTTAATACAATCAAGTTTAGGCCTAAAAAAATGTTTCTCAGGTCCTCCCGCATGGTCCTTTTGGCTGCGGCATGCTCTCTTTTTATAACCAATCCAAACTTAAAAAAATCAAAATCAAAAGGTTTATGTCTGATATTTTACCCAAGTTAATAAAATTGTCCCTTGAGTGCAAGAAGGCTTTGCAATGCTTTAGCATTGCAAAGCCTTCTTGCACTCAAGGGATGTAATACACCCCAACCCATGCTATTCTGTTGATTATGAGGTCTAAAACATAAAACAAACCAAGAACATGAACATTTTAATGGTAAAGAAATGATTACAAAAATAAAAAATAAAATAAAAAAACACCCACCCGCATGTAATTTTACAAAAATGGCCTGAGAAACAGAAGATCTACTTTGTGAGGCCTTACAATATACTCTGTATTTAGAGTAGTGGGTTTTATGCCTGTACTAATTTAACTGGTTGGGGGGGCTAGATTATTTTTGGGAGGCGCTCTCCATAAATATGTAATAGAACAAATTTATGTAAATTATTATTATTTATTGGGGTTTAAGGTCACATACTTATGCACAATGGCTAATCGTGACCATGACAGTTTTATGGGTGGAGGAAGCCTGAGTACCTGGAGAACCACGAGCAACGACGAGCAGCTGTCAGCTCTCCAACATCGTAACTCTGAACTACGGCACAGGTAGGGTTAGATTGGTTGAAGACATGCGCACCACCGACGTGCAGTACACCTAAGTACACAGCGTCATCGTGCCCCCATGCAGGCAATCGGGGTTAAGTGCCTTGCCCAAGGACACAACGCGGGATCGCGAATCAGTCACTTAAATGGTCACCCATCCAACTACTAACCACGCTCGACGTTGCTTAACCCTTTACCCAATGCAGACAATATCAAAATTGATTATTTTAAATATCATTTTTTAAATTTTTTCAAAGAGGTCGTTCAAAGAGGGGTCACATGATATGGTTTTGTTGAAATCGTTCGAAAACTAATATTTTTTCAGCTGCTGAATTTTCATATTACGCGGGCGAATGCCAACGATTAGTTGGGTAAAGGGTTAACTTCGGCGATCTGACGAGAACCGGTTATCGCGATGCCAACGCACCCCCAAATTTATATAAAAAAAAGTATTATTTGCATTTGAATGAGTATGAAACATGAGCAAGGAAAGTGTTGTCTTTTGTTCTGGTACCCTCATTTGGGGCGACCTGTGTTGTGTCCTTAGGTAAGGCACTTTATCCTGGTTGCCTACATGGGGGCATGATGAAAACATGTACTAACATACTGCACGTCGA
This sequence comes from Pictodentalium vernedei, assembly GCA_031216915.1. Taxonomy (NCBI): domain Eukaryota; kingdom Metazoa; phylum Mollusca; class Scaphopoda; order Dentaliida; family Dentaliidae; genus Pictodentalium; species Pictodentalium vernedei. The sequence goes on from CM062293.1 coordinate 503,065,321, forward strand.
TGGTGCACATGTCTTCAACTGCTGTAATCCTACTTGAGCAGATGTTGAACAGAGTTAGAATGTTGAGGAGCTGACAGTTGCTCATCAATGCTCAGTGGTTCTCTCCGGGTACTCTAGGTTCCTCCACCCGTTCAACTGTCGCAACTTGCCATTGTACATATGTATGTGATCTTAAACACCAATAAATAAATTAACCCTTCATAGAAAAGACGGGACATCAAAATTTTTTAAAATATTTTAATTCCATTTTTCTTAAAAATTTTTTTTTTAAAGTTTCTGCTGCACAATTTGTTGCAAATGCAACTAATTCTTTAGGTAAGGTTAATCGCTCGCTTGGTGGAACTGAGGCATGCTGTTTACCCACACAAAGTAAAAATTGCAGGTGCGATGGCACACAAGAGCAACAGATCGCCTCAAAATCAAAAGACTGGGTTTGATACATCTAGAAATGGGACAGTAATAAACCATTTTCCAAATCATTTGAAATGAGGTTATAAATTACTGTATGTTATTGGACCTCTCCTGTTCATTGTTGAAAAAATTCACCATGTGAAATAATTTAACCCTTTACCCAACGTAACGGCCAAAACCGGCCAGCGCTATTCTCAAAAATCGCCAATTAATTTTCAAAATATTTTCATTTTTTGTCTCAAAAACATAGGTTATAACCCCTCGTTGGAACGAGCTCGTCGAGCTCGTTCCAACGAGGGGTCATAACCTATATTTTTGAGACAAAAAATGAAAAAAATTAGTTATTCAAGAATTTTTTTTGCAAGTGTCGTCTGCTTTTCATGTTAGGTAAAGGGTTAACAGAAGTACTGAAAAAAGATTTGATTAACGAATTCACTTATCAGATTTAATCTATAACTAACCTTTTGATTGGATATAAAATATATGACATCCATCAAATCCTCTAAATTCTACTGAATGATCAAAGCTTGTCTTGCATGAAAATTTGTCAAAACCAGTGCACTCAATTGAAAACTTGTTTTAAAAAACTGCACTTGAGTACTCAACAGGTTCAATAATTATCTTTTTTATTTGGTCATGCACAGAGATATCAATACAGCTATTGCAATTATTTTTAATGATAACACATTTTATTATATTGTCACCTGTGAATTATCTAAGAGATATTTCTCGACATCCATCGACTCGATGGGATATCAAGGAATATCCTTCAGTAGCTTCCTAAATGACGTCACGCTACGTCGCATCACGTCGTCACCTTGAAGGAACAATCAGCTTATCTTTGTTACTGTTTTGAAATGTACACATTTGGGGTCGAATTGGGCTGAATATCGTGCAATAAAATGTCTTGTAGCATATGATAAAAATGCCGATAGGATCACTGATCCAATGTCGAGTTGTGACAGCACAAAAGTGGGTTTAATCATTATCAACTTACAGTCTGGAAACCAATTGTTTACAATTTACTATGTGAAGGATCATTGTGACCTTTGACTTAGTGATTCCGAAATAAATAGGGCTCTTTCTTGCACCAATGCCAACCTACCTATGAAGTTTCATGAACGTAGGTGGAATCATTGTCAAATTATCATCTGGAAACCAATTGTTTACGATTTATTATGTTCAAAGTCACCATATCGAGTGACCCCCTCATTGGAACAAACATGATATGGTTTTGTTGAAATATTTGAAAAATATTTGCTCAACTGCACAATTTGTGTATTACCCGGGAGGTTGTGGCCAATTCGTCAGGTACAGGGATAATATTATTCATTCGGGACTTTAGTTAAAAAACTCAGGGCATCTTGAAAATTGAATTGTGGGTAAATAAATAATGATAACTAGAGGTACTGTGAGCAAACTCACAAAGTGATACCCCCCCCCCCCCTCCCCACGCCTGAAATGTATAAGTTAGATTATCTCCCCTTGGAAATTTCCGAATGGAATTATATTGCTTCATGCACATCTTCATATGGAGTTCTTCCATTGTGTAAAGTTTCATGAAAATTCTTCAAACGGTTTAGGAGGAGTTGCACTTACAAGGATGGACAGACGGTATAAGTTAGATTATCTCCCCTTGGAAATGTCAGAACGGAATTATATTGCTTCATGCACATCTTCATATGGAGTTCTTCCTTTGTGTAAAGTTTCATGAAAATTCTTCAAACGGTTTAGGAGTTGCGCTTACAAGGATGGACAGACAGTATAAGTTAGATTATCTCCCCTTGGAAATGTCAGAACAGAATTATATTGCTTCATGCACATCTTCATATGGAGTTCTTCCATTGTGTAAAGTTTCATGAAAATTCATCAAACGGTTTAGGAGGAGTTGCGCTTACAAGGATGGACAGACGGACGGACAGGGTGATTCCTATATACCCCCCCCCCCCCCCCCAAACTTTGTTTGCGGGGGGTATAACAAACCAATATTTCTGCAATTACACCGGTATTCAATCGATACTGGTTTGAATACTGGTATGTATTGGTTTATCGATATTCCATGCAGTCCTAGTCTTTTGTTACTGAATGATCAAAATAATGAACTCTGTTCTATCGTTATGTTTTTTTTATGTATGGTGAGCTCCAATAGAATGCGTGGTAAAGAAGGTCGAGTGAATCCCAAATCGGGCTGGCACAATTATTAATTTTCGTTTAGTTGATTAATAGTCATTTCCTATAAATTCAACAAACAATCTCTGCAATACTTACAAATTTAAAACTGACAATGAATGAATCTCTACACTTCTGCCTCGACAATACACCCAAATATCTCAAATTAATCTGAAGAACTTCGGTGCAAATGTTTTATTTCTATAACTAATTTCCTGAAATTTCAAAACATAAACTTCCCTCCATTCCTGCGCAAGTTACCATTTGAGCTGCAAGTGAACTGACCATTGCAACAACTTTCGCATTTTCACAGTTTGGATTGTTCAAATGAGTTTGAGTGTACAAGACCGAATATTCTATTTACTCTGCAGGCTGCAATGACTACTCCTCAAACCGCAAATTATTAAAATAGTACACTCGTACTCCGCTACTGAGTACTGAAATTCTAAATTACACACAAATGAGCAGAAAACAATGGTCATTGGATATTTATTGCAAGTAACTTTGGCTAGATATTAAGATTAACTCTTTGAACCCTATTGGTTGATTTTCCGGCCAGCAACATGATACGTCATAATGTCATTAAATAGGATGGCTGTTCAGTAAATGTGTGGAGTAAACTAAGGCCTAAAAAAAATAAAAAATCTGTTTCTCAGGCCCTCCCGTATGGTCCTTTTGGCTGCCGCATGCTCTCTTTTTATAACCAATTTAAACTTAAAAAAAATAAAAATTAAATGGTTTATGTCTGATATTTTACCCAAGTTAAAAAAATTATGAATTTGTCCCTTGAGTGCAAGAAGGCTTTGCAATGCTTTAGCATTGCAAAGCCTTCTTGCACTCAAGGGATGAAATACACCACCACCCATGCTATTCTGTAGATTATGAGGTCTAAAACTTGAACCAAGAGCATGAACTTTTGATGGCAAAGAAGTAATTACTGAAATAAAAAAATAAAATAAAAAACCGCTTGCACGCATGCAATTTCACAAATAATGGCCTGAGAAACAGAAGATCTACTATGAGTGGCCTAAAATTGAAATTTTCTAAGTCAAAAAAAGTAAAAAAAGGCCCATATCTCTAGAAAAAATGATTGAACAAACTCATTATTTGTCAATATCCTTTCCCCCATGATGGCCCATCTGCATACCAAAGATAATCAAATCTGACATGACTGAGGGAGATATCTAAAGCTGTTACAGATGAGAGATGAACAGCCAAAAAAGTGAAAAAGGCCCGTGACTCTAGTTGTTCAGTAAATGTGTGGAGTAAACTGATCGATACTTTCAATGGGCAGTCCCGAGGGTGCACGTTGAAAATATTGATCGGTCTACCCCAAATAATGAATATGGACTCTTCTAATTGCAGCCGCTGAACTGGCATGGAAGATACCACTAGAGTTGAAAGGGTTAATAATCAAACTGTTCATTCACCTCAAAATTCACTGCCTTTTAACCCTTTACCTAATACAAAAAGCAGACGACACTTCCAAGCAAAATTCTTGAATAACTATTTATTTATATTTATTTATTTATTGGTATTTAAGGTCACCTATTTCTGCACATTGGCTAATAACACACTATTAATTGAAAATAGAAAATGTTTTCATTTTTGGAATTCACTTTAAAAAATGTCCAAAATCCAGTATAAGTATTTCCAATAGTTCCTTGAATCCAGCACCCTATGTAATGACATGTAACTAACTTACCCAAAGCATTTTTACAGCCTTACTCATTATATATTTTCATGTAGCATGTGATATGGCACTTCCCATTTTTTTATAACCAGAAAGTGTGACTAACCCTGTGCACTGCACAGGGTTAGTCACACTTTCTGGTTATAAAAAAAAAATCATTTCTATCTGAATAACTAATCCTGTCAGGTTGTGCACTGTACAGCCTTGGTGTAAATGTCATCTACATCAGCTCTTTACCCAATGTAATGGTCAAAACCAGCCAGTACTGTTCAAACTCAGCCTAACCCTTTACCCAACGTAACGGCCAAAACCGGCCAGCGCTATTCTAAAAAATCGCCAATTAATTTTCAAAATATTTTCATTTTTTGTCTAAAAAACATAGGTTATGACCCCTCGTTGGAACGAGCTCGTCGAGCTCGTTCCAACGAGGGGTCATAACCTATGTTTTTGAGACAAAAAATGAAAAAATTTAGTTATTCAAGATTTTTTTTTGCAAGTGTCGTCTGCTTTTCATGTTAGGTAAAGGGTTAAGAACCCTCACTGTTTTATTTTAGTGAATTCCAGAAATGAAAACATATTATATTTCCAATTAACAGCTTGTTTAATCATGACCTTGACAGTTTTACGGGTGCAGGAAGCTGAGTTACCCAGAGAGAACCACTGAGCAATGGCGAGCAACTGTCAGCTCCCCAACATACTAACTCCACACAAGCAGGGTTTGCAGTGGTTGAAGTAGGGCTGGGCGATATTTCGATATACCGGTATTGAAATCGGTACCGGTTAAATATCGTCTATTTTTTGGCAATACCGGTATATCGTCTGTAACGATATTGGTTTGGGTCACATGATAATAAAATTTCAACATGTGTTTTTTCGAAAAATCGCACAGAAAGTTGCTTTGAAAATACAGGAAGTTTATCTTTCCTTATTTCGTGAACAAATGATAAACAGCGAGAGATGACGAGAGTAACGTTCTATCTCGTTTATCGTCACCGACATGCAAGCATTCATGGAGAAATTATGAAATAAATATTTAATACTTGTTTGCTAAATTTGTTTGATTATTTTTAATTAGTGAATAATTAATGTAGCACGCATCACACAAATAGTTTGTTGTTACACGGAAAACACACCCGACTGTCATGCTGTAAAAACACGGTCACCTGCTGTCGCATTTGTTTGAACTGTAATCTGCAAGCCATACTTATTGCTTAATTCGTTGTCAGCAATCTGACACAAAAATGTTTCAAACCACACATATTCACAATTGCGAAATGTGCAACAATTTTTGTCAAATATGACAGAGGTTTGATGCCATCACTGGGAGAAAACATTGTCGGCTGGTGATTGACACCTGCAGACTATCATGAAAGTGAAGGGTGGTCACGTCTTGGAGGTGTGCTTAATATCAAGAGACCGACTGGCCTGACATGTGACAGATGACATTTGACATTGTCATCTGAGGAAGTTCACTGCTGGAAGATAGGGTAAGGGGAGGAGCTACTACTGGTTCTTTGTGAAACCAGGCCCTCGGAATCCCATCAACTGGATACCCGTTGTTTTGATAAAAAGTTTTGTTTGCCACTGTTTTCATGAAGCCACACATACGCAATTAACACAATGTGACAATTGACTGGCTCAGTAATTAAACGCTTATCAGTCAAGAGAGGCTGGCCATGTTTTTACAGGAATTAAATTGACAAAGACTAATTTACTTGTATCCCAGATTCAGATGAAAGCCAGTAAACAATAGGTTCAATAACTTTGTAGACATGGATTATTATGGTCTTCCATTCAAATCACTCATTTTTCCAGAGCAGTAAGTTCTATCTTTTGCTCCAAAAATATTTTTTTTATTCATGATATCCCTTGCACTTAATATGCGTTTCACACACTGCTGCACGATATACCGGTATATCGCGATATTTTTTCTGATATCGTTACCGGTATTCAGATTCCCATATCGCCCAGCCCTAGGTTGAAGACAGGTGTACCATCAACGTGCAGTACGCCTTAGTACACAACGCCACTGTGCCCCCATGTGAGCAATGGGGGTGAAGAGTCTTGCCCAAGAACACGACGTGGTTGCCACAGGTGGGATTCCAACCGAGGACCTCTTTGTTTGCAATTTGAGCCATCACGCCCCTCTCTTGAATTACTAAATATTTTCATTTTTTTGCAGCAAAAACATAGCTTATGACCCCTCACTGGAATGAGCTCACGAGCTCATTCCAACGAGGGGTCATAGGCTATATTTTTGAGACAATAAATTAAGAAAATTTTGGTGAATAGTGAGATCGGTTTGGGCTGTTATGTAGGGTAAAGGGATAAACCTGTACCACTCTGAAAATGAATGACGGCCAACTTAAAATAAAAACTGTTGTCTATCACAATAGTCGGCAGATAGTTGACTGATTGAAAAATCACGACAGCTCTACTCTTAAACAATTTAACCCTTTGAACGCGGGTTGGATCTTCCATGTCATTTCAATAGCATTTGGAAGAGTCCATATCCATAATTTGGGGGTAGACCAATTAATATTTTTAAACCCACATTTAGCAGGCATCTCATGAATGAAATTATGACATATCGTGGGCTGAAAAGCCGCCTGCCAGGTTCAAAGTGTTAAGTTATATAAGACTGATTTATAAAAAAAAATGTTCTGATTCCAACTGTTTCTGTTTTAATGTATCTGTTTTAATGTAACAAAATGTATTCAATTATATTCTAGACAATAATTTATTCATCTTCCCATGAAAGACACATTTTTAACGTAATTGGTTTGAAAACCTTAAATTCATATATTGTGATCAATTTAGTTAATGAATTTTATTCTTGGCAAAAACATCAGCAAAACCCAGTTGAATTATAATGAAAAATAATTTATGACATGACCACAACATTCACACAAAATTACAGTCCACACAAAAAATAAACAATTATGTAATTAAAGTTTTATGACCTGCAAATTTTGTTTATGTGACAGTCGAAATGACATTTCCAATTTCCCCATTGCATCAAGATTGAAGAACTCTGTCCCATAATGACTCACTTCCTTTCGTTAGTTCTAATTCCTTCCACTTACAACTAATTGTGCTGTCAGGAAGAGGTCACCTCCCCAATGTAATAGTTTGGGTAGAATTCTATTGATGGTCTCGGCTTTTGTTTTCTCACAGGCATGACATATTGATCTGTTTCACAGGACACGCAATTCAATACAGTAATTGTCAGAAGAAATGAGCAATTGTCCACTCATCAAGTATCAGATTAGGCCTAAAAAAATAAAAAATCTGTTTCTCAGGCCCTCCCACATGGTCCTTTTGGCTGCCGCATGCTCTCTTTTTATAATCAATTTAAACTTTAAAAAAATAAAAATTAAATGGTTTATGACTGATATTTTACCCAAGTTAAAAAAATTGATGAATTTGTCCCTTGAGTGCAAGAAGGCTTTGCAATGCTTTAGCATTGCAAAGCCTTCTTGCACTCAAGGGATGAAATACACCACCACCCATGCTATTCCGTAGATTATGAGGCCTAAAACTTGAACCAAGAATATGAACTTTTGATGGCGAAGAAGAAATTACTGAAATAAACTGGAATTACTGTGAGCACTGCTCACTAAAGATACCACCCACTCCAACCAAGAAACATTTCACAACAGTAAAAAAGTATTTAATATACACAGCACATCTGTATGTTCTCCGAAAACATGAGAGCAATTTTCAATATGAGAAAGGGTAAATATTACGAAGAGCATGCAAGATGAAAAAATAAAAATACCTGAAAGCAGAATAGAAGGTGCACATCTATAATGTATATAAAAGAATGTCTGAGAGTTTCAATGAAATTCGCCCACTGGTATAAGAGGAGTAGCGGATAGCAGGAGTGTACCCCCCTAAAGCATCACAACAATTTGGCTAAGTTATTTCACCCTTTGGGAAAGAGTAAAAAATAAAAATACCTGAAAGCAAAATAGGAGGTGCACATCTATAATGTATAGAAAAGAATGCCTGTAAGTTTCAATGAAATCCACCCACTGGTTTAAGAGGAGTAGCGGATAGCAGATGTGTATCCCCAAAGCGTCACGGACGTATGGACGTACGGAAGTACATAAGTACGGACACCATGAATGCTATATACCGCCCACTTTTCAAGTGGGTGGTATAAAAATAAAATAAAAAACTGCTCGCCCGCATGCAATTTCACAAATAATGGCCTGAGAAACAGAAGATCTACTTTGTGTGGCCTTATGACACTTTTCATCCACTAATTGATAAAGGGTAGGTCATTATCCAGAGAGTAATTAAAAACCTGGTAATAATAATAATGGAATGACCAATTACACATTTTCCAATACTTCAGGATCCCTTGTCTCCAATCAAATACAGTAGAATCCTCTTAATTGAATATCCATTTTGCCAGTGAAAATTATTCAGTTAACAAGATTATGCAATTAACAGGGATTTAGTCAGTTTCCTGTGTTCTGGAGATAAACGGAGCATTTATTCTATTATATCTTGTTTGACAGAGCTCATAGAGCTCTGTCAAACAAGATATAATAGAATAAATGCCTGTATTGGATGTAGCGAGGCCAAAAAGGTTGATAAATAAGGGGAATTTGGTGCATGTCACAGTAATGTTTTTGACATATTACAAAAATTTATATACAATTAACAGGAGTTTACTCTACAACCCATATGCAATTAACAGATCAAATTTGTACTGAAGGTATGGTAAATGGTTTTGTGTTTGAAAATTATATTCAATAAACAGGGAGAAACAATTAAGAGATACCCAATTAAGTGGGCTCCACTGTATATATATATTATGTTTAACCCTTGGGAGCGTGGTTGCTCAGTGGTTACAGCACTGGACTTCAAACCAAAAGGTCCAAGGTTCGATCCCCGCTAGGGCAACTGTGTTGTGTCCAAGGCACTTAATCTTGATTGCCCACATGCAGGAACAGGCCTGGCAATCTAGAAAAATCAAGGAGTGCAAAACAGTTGCCCTCCTCAGATTGCTTGGGAGTGCAATTGCACCTGAAATATTCAATGCAAAAACTTGTGTGCTATTTTGGTTATATTCTCATCATGATATTAATATTGTGACTGAAAAATTGTATTACATTCAGCTACATAGTAGAAACATTGGCAAAACACATTTTCTCATTATTCAAAATGTTGCATTCAGTTCTTATGTGGCTGTCTCCAGCACTCAAAATCTATCGAAATGCGACACAGAATGGGTCATGAATTATTGTGAATCAATGCAACATTGAGTACCAATGTGTTCTCTGTGCCAGTTTGCACAGAGAACACATTGGAACTCAGGGGACGAAATGATAATAGACTTTAAAGGCAGTCCCAAAAAGGTCTGGCATTCCAGAAAATCAGGGGGTGCAAAAAATTGCCCTCCTCAATTTTTCTAGGTGCAGCACTCTTTCACTCCTATAGAATGCCAGGCCTGCAGGAACAGTGGTGCTGTGTAGTAAGGTGTACTGCATGTCAATGGTGCACTTGTCTTCAACCAATGCTAACCCTGCGTGTATGGAGTTAGTACAGTGGGGAGTCTAATAGATAGTCGCCATTGCTTGGTGGTCCTCTGGAACTCTGGATTCCTCCATCCGTAAACTGTCTGTCACAAGGTGGCCCTAGCTGTCAAAAGTGTCATTAAACCCCAATAAATAAATGTTTAACCCTTAAGGGCTAATGTCAACTTTAATCACCTTAATACAACAAAACAGGTGTCCCAACATACAGTTTTATGGTAAGCTTGCAATTTACATACGAAGGGCCATGGCAGTTGTTTCTTAGCAAGTCTTGGCTGCCTGTGTAGGCAGCCAAGACTTGTTAAGAAACAACTGCAAAGTCATAGGATATGGATTGTCAAAGTACAGCAAAAATGTAAACAAAATCGCCAGGGCCTTGAAAATGTCAATGCCAAATTAATTAATCAGTTGTTTACTATTATTAATTTATTTATTGCTGTTTAAGGTCACATACTTATGCACAATGGCTAATTGTGACCTTGACAGTTTTATGGGTGGAGGAAGCCTGAGTACCTGGAGAGAACCACTGAGCATCGACGAGCAACTGTCAGCTCCTCAACATTCTAACTCTGTTCAAGCTCCGCTTAAGCAGGGTTACACAGTGGTTGAAGACATGTGCGCCATCGACGAGCAGTACGCCTTAGTACACGGCATCACCGTGCCCCTATGTAAGTAACCGGGATAAAGTGCTTTGCCCAAAGACACAACACAGGTCGTTCCAGACAGGGATCGAACTCAGGACCTCTAGCATAGAAGTCCAACAGTCTACCACTGAGCCACCGCGCTCCCCATTTGTTTACTGGTACTTCCAATGGAAAGCCCATATCAAGTCAAGAGAGTCTAAAAAATAAAGGTCTCTCCAAAAAGGAAACCCCAGGACTTGAACAGAATCAATTAGCAGCAATAAGTAACTATCAGACTCTCCAAATTATTAAAGCTGTTTAGTTTGTTCTATTTTATTGAAGTTTAAGAACACTTTCAAAAGCCAGGGTCACAGAATGACAGATAGTTTTATGGGTCGAGAAAACCAGAGTACCCAAAGAGAAACACTGAGCAGTGGTGAGCAACTGTCAGACTCCCCAACAAACTAACTACACACAATTAAAGTTAGCAGTGGTTGAAGACAACCGCACCATCGACATGCTTTATGCAACATCACCAAGCCCCAACATGGGAACACAGGATTAAGTATCTTGCCCAAGGGCATAATGCAACTACAGTTAAAACTAGAAGTCCTGTCACGAATAGCGCGCTTGTCTAGGCTTAATTGTGCGTTGGAATTGCGCGCAATTGCCATATCGAATGTCATCCAAAGCACGGCAGGTTCTCCTGGTTACTCATAGCAAACACAGGTAATGTTTCTGCCAATGGACCTCCGGGTTACCCAGAGGTCCATTGGCGGAAACATTGCTTGTGCACAGGCCATATGTGCAGAATTTGATAGCTTTACTGGGGCCATAACGCATACATTAACACGCACATCAACGTGCTATTTGTGCACCTTTCATGATAGGACTTCTAGTATTAACTGTACCACTGGTCAGGATAGAACCATGGACCTTTCCGTTTTAATTTCAATGATATAAATACTGAGCTACTAAATGGATTAACAATTCTTTCAAAAAGGTAAGTGGGAAGAGTTTCATTCATTATTTGTTGTTAATGGTGATATTAATGTTAATGGCGATATTAACTGGTTGAGGGCTAAATTATTTTTTTAAGGTAATTTGAAACATGAGTATTTTTGTTTAAAGATGCCTTGAAACTACCAAGGGATGCCTTAGTTTATGAAATTTTGTTCATAAACAATTGTTTTGTTACAATTTATTGGAGAGTGCCTGTTGGCACTCTCCAATAAATTGTAACAAAATAATTTTATATCAACATTTATTTTCTACTGCTAAGAAAACACCAAGCCTATGAAACAATATAAAGCCACTAAAGAGGCTTTCAGCACTTTTCAATAGAGCCATGATAGTGGCTTCTAGCACTCAACCAGTTCATGTTTCCAACTCGGCCGTTCGCAAACACACAGGCATATTTCCAGTAAGTTTATGCATGTCATTTCTTTTGGTTAACCACACAAGTTTCAGAATCTTCAAAGGGCATGAATAACTGTTCAATGTCAAAATCCCGGTCATCTTTATCCAAATCACTCAAAAATATTTGCATGAACTGAGAAGGGCAGATTATTCGTGTAAGGATTCTCGCTTTAGGAAAAACATCGAAGTGAGCATTGGATGTCAAAAACAAAATGTCAGAACTGACCGTATATAAGCTCTACATACAGTCAGCTCAATGATACACAGTCTCATATACGATCACTAGATATTGAAGCTGATTGGTCAATAACAATTACTGGCATAATAATTACATATATACCTATCAAATCGGTCATATAATTATTTATTTATTTAGTGGTGTTTAAGGTCACATACTTCTGCACAATAGATAATCATGACCACAACATGGAGATAAAGTCAAGGTCAGTCAATCGTTTATACCCCATGTTGCCCATTTTAGAGGACTTGCATCCGAAGCATTAGTGACTGGGTCCTATTTTACCAGTGAAATAGAGCTTGTTCATCACAGTAAACAGGGGGGGGGGGGGCTATAATTCTTAAAGGGAGGGGGTCCTCTCAAAGGGGTGGGGCTATAATTACAACATCTTCTATTAACAAGGCATCTTCTGTTGATTGTATTGGTTGAATAAATAAATATAACAAATCTGTGCCTGTGATGTTGTAAAATGTCATGTAACCCCCACCCCCCCAAAAAAAAAAACAAAAAAAAAAACAAACAAAAAACTCTATTTACAACAGATGAGAACTGGTTACCACAATGCCAGCATGCCCAAGGGTTCACATGATATGGTTTTGTTGAAATTTTCTGAAAAGTTTGTAAAAATTACATTTAAAATAATAAATTTTGATATTATCTGCAGTGGGTAAAGGGTAATGAGTGAAAGAATTCTGGTGCATTTTTTTGCTTCTTTACAAAAATTAAAGCTGCCATTTGCCATGTTTACTTCTCCCTTACCCCACCCCAGTCCAGAGACTGTCTTATGATGGGATTCACACTGCAAAATGATATTATTTATCTGTGTTCAATGTCACATATTTCTGCACAATGAATAATCGTGACCACAACAAGGAGATAAAGTCAAATTTATTAACCCTTTACCCAACGTAATGGCCAAAACCGGCCAGCGCTATTCTAAAAAATCGCCAATTAATTTTCAAAATATTTTTATTTTTTGTCTCAAAAACATAGGTTATGACCCCTCGTTGGAACGAGCTCATCGAGCTCGTTCCAAAGAGGGGTCATAACCTATGTTTTTGAGACAAAAAATGAAAAAAATTAATTATTCAAGAATTTTTTTTGCAAGTGTCGTCTGCTTTTCATGTTAGGTAAAGGGTTAAATCGTTCATTTCCATGTTGCCAATTTTAGAGGACTTCCACCCCAGGCATTGGTGACTGGGTCCTATTTTACTAGTGAAATGGTGCAGGTTCACCACAGTAAACAAGCACAGGTTCACTTCCCAGGATTCCCAGCAAAATGCTATTAAACATGTCTAAATGCTAACTATTTTGTGGCAGTTACGTCTATTGAGCTCCATTGAAAGGCAACATGAAAACTGTTAACTTTTTTTTAATATCTGACAACCTGCCCTCTCCCACATCCCTGCACGTTTTTGAGTAATCCACTTGAAGCATACATAAAATGTATATAAATATTTTTACTTACAGCTCTCCTGTTCTAAGTTTTATTCATTCCCAAGAATACATATAAATGTTGACTGTACAGCTAAAATCCACAGGAACCTTTTTGTCCCAAACCTTTTCACACCAATTGCAGATCACAAAAACATGTTCACCAAGAACCATTCAGCAGAATTGTGAGCTACAGAAAGGTGCAACAATCATTCTGTCTTAATATAATCGCCTGACTCGGCTGGTTTACAAAAGCCAGACATAATACTGTTGACATTAAAGGAAGTTGCAAAAATATAGAAAGAGCTAGTTAAGCTTGGCTGTAGGCTGTTTTTTCAAGTAAACAATTAAACTGTTGTATTCATTGTTGAGGGTTTTGTCATGATGGCTACCAAATCACTGTCCTGTGGCAATAATGGATTGTATGAGAGCATAAGATGGATTAATAATATTACTCCTATACCAGTGGTCAAAGCATTTAACTTATCAACCAAATCTGATTTATGAATGAATATGGACATAAGTATTTTATCAAGTATATTTTGCAATTTATGTCTCCTTTAAAAAATATAACATCTAAGAGACGGATTATGGATTACTCAAACTTAATAATTCTTGTAGCTTTGGTCATTTATATGAAGACACTGAATTAGGGCTGTCACGATTTTTTAATTTAGGAATCGATTAATCGTCGCAAATAATCGATCATAATTGATTAATCGTACTTAGATGACCCCCTCTCCCTCTCTCTGACGTCGATAAAAAATGAAGTTCAAGTCAGTTGACCTACCTCCGGTAAACAACGAAGACGATCCTCTTTTAGGTACGTTCAAAGCTTTGATGTTCTGAACTTTTGAACCGTCAGTGTAATAATCAAGACCGGTCGGCAGTTGCGAACTTCTCAACTGCCGACCGGTCTTGATTATTACACTGACGGTTCAAAAGTTCAGAACATCAAAGCTTTGATGAATGCACCTGACAGACAAATGGTTCCAACGGCTTCTTGGCATTTAACTTCGATGTTCTTAACTCTTTACCTTTAGAAACAATATTTTTTTCATAAAATTTTCTTTTAATTATTAAACGTCTAAAGCGGGATAAAATTTACTGATTATTCGACAACGAAAAATACTAATCGATTTCGCTGTGACCGATCAACAATTGACTAATCGATTAATCGTGACAGTCCTACACTGAATGCTATTTGTTATTGTGTCCTCTATATACAGAAAAAAAAAAATTTGCCTGTAACAAAATTGGACCACAGCACTAATATCACTCTAATGTCAGTCCTAGCATTCTTAAAAATGCAGGAGGACTAAAAATCACCTCCCCCCCCCCCCCCCCCCCATATGGCCTAGAGGAGCGATTAGCTCTCCTCAAGTTTCCAAAAGTTAAGTGGCAAACGTTTTACTATTAATCCTTTACCTAACGAGGAAACCAGATGGCACTTGCAAAAAAATTCTTTAACTGGTAAAGTGCTGAGTTTTTCTAACAACAAATCAAAGCTCATCAAATACTGCTCTATTACATTTAATTGGATAGTGCCTTATAGGCACTATCCAATTAAATGTAAGAGAGCAAGGTATTGTATAAAAAATCTGATTCATATCAGGGACAATAAAGGCTTCCTCAGGCAGAATGTAGCTACAGACAGTTATTGCCTGTCACTTTTAGTAAAGCCCAAAATAGGGCTTCCAGCACTCTACCAGTTAATAACTAATTATTTCCATTTTTTTTGTCAGGTTATGACCCCCCTCGTTGGAACGAGCTCAACGAGCTCGTTCCAATGAGGGGTCATAACCTATATTTTTTAGATGAAAAAATCATGAAAATTAATTGGCGATTTTTTAGAATAGCACTGGATGGTTTTGGCCGTTATGTTGGGTAAAGGGTAAATGAATTGTGCCTAGTGGGTTTTGTACATTTTATTTTGTGCTGCTAACAAGATAGTCTCTGTGAGACGGATACACTGCCCCTCCCACACCACTGGGCCTCGACAAGGGAGACGCCCTGTGTAGCTATCTTACAGAGACTACTAACATAGCAGAGATCTGAAAAGATGTGGGTTTTAGGAATAGGCTGTTATGGTAATAATTATTTTCTGTGGCCAGGAGGGCTAGTTTTCGCCCTCCTTAATTTTTTTAAGGCGAGCAGTAGGCGAGCGAATAAATCGCTCCCCTGAAAATGCCAGCCTTGAAATGTTATATGCTGTTCCAGAGAAAACTGCTTTGGAAAATGCCAGTATATTCAGTGCGGTAAATGAATATTAGAGAAACAATGAGATTTGAGTGAATAATTATTAGCCAGTGGAAATGAATCCTTGTGCTTTACTCTTGGAGACTGATTTCTGATAGTTCACCCCACCCAGCCCGTGCGTACTGTGGGCCTATTATACCTTCACGTGTATACCTGAATGCCTCCATACCCAACAGGTAATGGATATATAAGAAATGACGAGTTATTGTGTTGTGCTTTCTTTCTAATGACATTTGGTCAGTTTCTGTTTATGTACAGTTGCACTTGCACCATTGTAAATGTGTGTTTTTGTAGGGTACAGTGTTAATATTGCATTGGCTGTTCGCCAAACCCCATTTCCCTGACGAGATATCAAACTTGGGAACTCTAGCATAGAAGTCCAACAGCCTACCACTGAGCCACCAAGCTCCCTACGTACTATTACCAAGTCAAGAAATATTTAATGGTGACAATATAATACATGTACAATATTTTACTACTACTTCAAGCACCTTTCAGATAAGTTTCAATACATTTCCTGCATTAATTAATAACACTGACTGTGATCTTGACCTGCAGTCAGTATAAACATATTTGACTGAGTGAAAAGGTTTTTTTACTCAGCGACACAGCCCAAGACACAAATCAGTAGTTTAATTCTTAACCTGCTGAGTATTTTAAAAATAATTTTCATTCATTAACTGGTAGAGTGCTAAATTTTATTTGGCCACCAAAATTTTTTCACGTCTTTGCCTTGTTACAATTTATAGGAGAGTGCCCACAGGCACTCTCCTATAAATTGTAACAAGGAAAATCTTAACAGACTAAATAATATCATTTCAAAGATAATATGATGCACAGCCACTGAATTTGAAGCCTTTAAGTTGCAGTACCTGCACTTCAGAATAAAGCCCAAATATGGGCTTCCAGCACTCTACCAGTTAAATCTGCTTTGCAGCAGCCATGATTAGATTTGATTGAAAATTTGACTCAAGAAATCACTATTCAAAAAGTTGATACCAACTGCAGGGGGTATTTTATTTATTTATGCCTAAAAAAAATAAAAATCTGTTTCTCAGGTCCTCCCACATGGTCCTTTTGGCTGCCGCATACTCTTTCACTTATGCGCAATGGATAATTGTGACTGTGACAGTTTTAGGGGTAGAGGAAGCTGGAGTATCTGGAGAGAACCATCAAGCAATAAACAGCAGCTGCCAGCTCCCCAACATCGTAACTCCGCACTGCAGCACAGGCAGGGTTAGATTGGTTGAAGACACGTGTACCATCGATGTGCAGTACGCCTTAGTACACGGCACCAGCGCGACCCCATGTGGACAATCAGGGTAAAGTGCCTTGCCCAAGGACATAAAGTGGGAGTCTGAATCGATCGCTTAGGTGGTCACCCGTCCAAGGATTAACCGGCTCAACATTGCTTAATTAGTTTAACAGTAAAACAAAGCTTATTTACCACAGTAAATAAGCACTGCTTCACTTCTAAAGGGAGGCATTTTTGTTAAATATACTCAAATTTTACTCAAGTGGCAAGAGATTTCCTGTCCTGGACGGGAATTTCTGGCAATAGCTTTCAAGAAGGTAATTGTATGTGAGCTGTACAACAAATTGCAGCCATATCTAAGGGCCAAATGAAGTTGAAGGACCCTACTCAAATTTCAAGCACATTCAGAGCATTGGAAATGAATTTTCAATATTTTATTTCCCAAACTATAAAACATAATGCTGACAAACTATGTTGTGATGAAATATAAATATGCACAGAACAACAATAAAAAATTGGAAAGTGGATCCAGCAACAAGCCAAAGCTAGTGTCTCCTTATATGGAACTTACAAGAGTATAATGCCAACACAGGGCTGCACGGTATATCGATAAACCGATATATACCAGTATTCAAACCAATATCAATTGAATACCGGTGTAATTTCCAAAATATCGGTTTATCGTCATTATTTATTTACCCACAATTTAATTTTCAAGATGTCTTGAGTTTTTAAACTGTAGCCCCGAATGAATAATATCATCCCTGTATCCAAGGAATCGTCTGCTTGTGCCCTCGTAATATACAAATTCAGCAGTTGAAAAAATAAATGTAAAACATTTCAACAAAACTATATCATGTAACCCTTCATTGGAACGAGCCCTCGTCGTTGAGCTCGTTCCAATGAGGGGTCACATGATATAGTTTTATTGAAATCTTTGGAGAAAATCTGATAAACTAATTTTGAAAATAATAAATTTTGATATCATCTGCGTCGGGTAAAGGTTATTGGTATCGCGTCATCAAGGCATGCTAATTCGTTATGAATGCGATGCCTCGAGTCTCGATGGTGGTACTTTTGTCATATATCTGAACAGTTTTCGATATACCGGTATACCGCGGTATTTTTTTTTAATACTGATACCGGTATTCAGTTTTGAATATCGTGCAGCCCTAGCAAGGAGGCAATATACTTGCACAGATGCAGTCAAGTTCACTTCTTGGGTAAATTGGGGATGCTAAATCAGAGAAGACTGAGTTTTGCGAGGTCATAGTAACATGCAAATAAGGGCTGCACGGTATTTCGATAAACCGATATATACCGGTATTCAAACCAATATCGATTGAATACCGGTGTAATTACAAAAATATCGGTTTATCGTCATTATTTATTTACCGACAGTTTAATTTTCAAGATGTCTTAAGATTTTTATCTGTAGCCCCGAATGAATAATAATAATCCCCTTATCAAAGGAATCGTCTGCTTGCGCCCTCGTAATATACAAATTCAGCAGTTGAAAAAATAAATTTCAACAAAACTATATCATGTGACCCCTCATTGGAACGAGCTCGTTGAGCTCGTTCCAATGAGGGGTCACATGATATAGTTTTGTTGAAATCTTTAGGGAAAATCTGATAAACTAATTTTGAAAATAATAAATTTTGAAATCGTCTGCATTGAGTAATGGTGTTTCGAACCGCATCATCAAGGCATGCTAATTCGTTCCGACTGTGATGCCTCGATTGTGGTACTTGGGTTCATATATCTGAAAAGTTTTCGATATACCGGTATACCGCGGTATTTTTTTGAATACCGATACCGGTATTCAGTTTTGAATATCGTGCAGCCCTACATGCAAATGTGTCTCATTAGTATGAGGTAGGCATGATGAGGGATATTCTTGTTTTGTGTGAAGGAAGCAGCTCTAGAATTAACCTATTACATAACATAACAGACGTTGAATCCCTTTTCTACTCATTAACCTTTCTTCTTATATTTATTGCCTTTTTATATACTACTATATCCTGTACTTTGACGATTTACTTTTTTGAACAATTATTGCGAACTGTATACATTAAACAAATTCTTTAATAAATACTGATTAAACTAACGTAACAGCAACAAATTAACTTGATTAAGCTTTCCACAGCCTAAAATATCTCAGTTTCAAGTATCAACAAGGAAGAACAGTAGTGAAGAAGGAGTCTTTTTACCCAAGAACAATAAGGGATTGGAACAGTCTATACTGAAGAAAATAGTTACCATCGGCAGTGCTGAATGCTTCAAATAGAGCTGTAGGTTAACCAAAACCGAACCAAGGTTTTTAGTTTTTTTAAAAAACCGAAACCGAAACCGTCAACATCCCGTAATCTAAGGTCAGAATGTAGCTGTCCTAGAGTAGTGAGAGTACCCAGACACTGCCAAGGGCAGTGTCTGGGTACTCTCACTACTCTGTCAAGGCTACATTCTGTGAATTTCCGACATTTCAGTTTAGTTGTGTTTGCAGCTTTCCTCAAGATGCATGTAGGTGTCAGACCTCGAAAAATGGCCAAGCACAATAAAAGTTCTGTATATTTAGGTAATTATTATATTGGCCTTCCTGATTCTTCATGTATTATAGCTTATTTCGGGCATTCATTGTGTTTCACTCAATTTCACTACCATTCAGTTATGACTCCGGACATAAGAATGAGTCTTATTGAATTTTACTTGGCCTCATGAACAAACCGAAAACCGCACCAAGGTTTTACTCCACCTGAAAAATCAAAACCGAAACCGAACAAGAAATTTAAAAACCTACAGCTCTAGCTTCAAGCCCCCATACATATACAAAATTAATTAATTTCAAAATTTTTTAACAAGTACATCCCTCAAAAAGTAGCAGAATAATCAATGTATTGACCATAGAAGAGGAGGGTTAACCAACAACTCCCCAGATTAATTTTACGTTAACTGGTAGAGTGCTGGAAGCCCATATTTGGGTTTTATTCTCAAGCAGAGGTACTGCGACTTGAAGGCTTCAAATTCAGAGGCTGTGCTGCATATTATCGTTGAAGTGATATTGTTTACCGTATTTACTCTATGTATTGGGACAGCTAAAAATAATTATTTTCACAGGCATCCCAATTCTTAGAAAATAGGGAAAGAACACAGCCTGGTCTTGATTTGATGCTGAATAAAGTTGTGTGTGATTTGTTTTCATCACTATATATGAAAATCGCCGTCCAATTTTTTTTTTATATTTTCATTTTTTGCTTCCAAAACATAGCTTATGATCCCTCAATGGAACGAGCGCATAGCACTCGTTCCAATGAGGGATCATAAGCTATGTTTTGGAAGCAAAAAATGAAAATTTTTAGTTACTCAAGAATTTTTATTATGAGTGTCGTCTGCTACTAACGACGGGCCAACTGGAAACAAATCTCCTGAATGTCCCAAACTTTGGACCATAAAAAAAATGGGTGTTCCAAATCATAGAGTGTCCCAATACATAGAGTAAATATGGTAGTCTGTTAGGATTTGCCTGGTTACAATTCATAGGAGAGTGCCCACAGGCACGGTTCACACAGCCCACAGGCACTCTCCTATAAATTGTAACAAGGCAAAGACGGATGAACAAACTTAGATGGCCAACAATAATTTAGCACTCTACCAGTTAAAAATCGCGACATCGACGCCGTAGCTGCGACGGGTGGTGCAATTCCACAAAATTCTAAGTTCATCAAGGGCCATAACTCCAAGAAAAATATTTGGAACAACACATGCATTGAACAGTGGCTAGACATCAATAAGATACACTTACATGCCAAATATAAAGTCATTCCATCAAGTATTTCAAAAGTTATTGAGTTTTGAAACTCGTTGGTCACAGACAGACCGACCGACATTCTAAGTTCATCAAGGGCCATAACTCCAAGAAAAATATTTGGAACAACACATGCATTGAACGGTGGCTAGACATCAATAAGATACACTTACATGCCAAATATAAAGTCATTCCATCAAGTATTCCAAAAGTTATTGAGTTTTGAAACTCGTTGCTCACAGACAGACCGACCGACCGACAGACAGACCGACATTGCCACTTATAGAGCTGCTAGTCGCAGCTAAAGACTACCAAATATACATGTACATAGCTTCACATAACATAACAGTGTTTTTACATCATTGTTGGCTGCCTATACAGGCCTATACAGGCAGCCAACAATGATGTAAAAACACTAACAGGATAAATGCATGGGGTCTGGTCAAAACGTCCGATTGTCAAAACGTTCGATTTTCTGGTCAAAATGTCCGATCATTTTAGTCAAAACGTCCGATCATTTTGGTCATAACGTCCGATGATTTTAGTCAAAACGTCCGAAGGCATCGGACGCGGTCCGCCTCGTTTTGACTTATAATCATCGGTGGGACTACTTACCGAGAACAAATTAAAATAATAAATAAATGCAAAAATAAATATTAATTGTTAGCATATAGGTGCCCTATGTTGTATATAAAATAAGAAAAAGCAAATTTAAAGCTTTTAGACCGACTCAGTCTGTGGTGATGCGGATTATTTATCAATTTCGGATTCGCCGCCAAACCGAGAATAGACTACTTGCCGAGAACAAAACCAATTAATATATAAAGATCGAAATAAAAGTTTATTGTTAGCGTATAAGTAACAAAACAATTTTAAACCAGCCAGGTCTACTGTGAATGGGATTATTTATTAATTCCCACATTCGGCGCCGAACCGAGAAGAGGCTACTTGCCGAGAACAAAACAAAATTTGACAATGAAAATAAAAGTATCTACTCTACTTTTGGCATCCTGGACTCCGTTTAGATCGGCTGTTGCCTTTTCCCAGTTTGCTTGTTTTTCAGCTTGGAGGGCTTTCTTGACCTCCCCATAAAGGCGGTTGTATGTTTTTTGGAGGTCAGCTTTCTTACCGGGCTCAGTTTCGGTTTTAAGAGCGCGAAGAGATTTCCGTTTAGTTTTGATTAGTGAGAGTGTGTCGCCCGAGATAGTATTTCTCCAGGGGCGTACTTCTTCTTTTGGGCATATTTCGTTTAAGGTTGAGTTAATGATTTTCTCTATGCCCTTGCATTGGGTTTCGAGTTCCGCTGCATTGGATGGGGGGTGTTTGTGAGTTTGACATCGATGATGTCACGATAGAGGTTCCAAAAAATTTTTCTAAAATTTCTGTGGAGAGTGGGGGGGGCCATTTCCTAGCTGCAGTGAGGCATGGACCGGGAGGTGATCGCTGCCTAAGTCCTCATCGCCGACCCTTTTTTTCATCGATGTGATTTATCAGGGAGTCACTGTCGATAATTAGATAGTGATGCCCGTCTTCCAGCCTGCCTTTATATAGAGCCAGTGCTGAAAGACGTAAAACACTGTCGTTTGATAGTTGATTTCACAGACAATAGAAGTCAAAACAAGCGAAATTACAACACAAACGCTCACTGAACAGCACCAAGCCGACAGTTTTGATTTTTTATCTTCAAACATAATGAAGATTAAAGAAACTTAAGAACTGAACACAATTAATCAATGATGTTTATCCAGTAAAAACAATGCGGAAACACCTCCACAAATATTCTTTTGATTTTCAACCTCAAAGGATTGGGTTAACTGGAGAGTCAAAACAATAAACATTAAATTCTCAACCAAAATAATTACCGGTAATTCACCAATGTTTACGGAGTGAAAACACTGCGAACCCTATCTTCAAATAGCCTTTGAATTTTCAAAGACTCAAATGAGAACTCAAATAACTAATTAAATATATATAATATATCAGTAAAGAAAAAAAATGTTTCGGGAATCGGATGTTTTGACCAATATCATCGGATGTTTTCACTAATACCATCAGACATTTTGACCAATTCAATCGGACGTTTTGTCCAGACATTTTTCAAAATTGGGCTTTTTGACAATCGGACGTTTTTGAAATCGGACGTTTTGACTAGTATTCTAAATGCATCTCTACAGTAAAGTTTTCAAGGAAGAATAGGCTTGGGACAACCTTTTCAGAAAAATATAACAGGGATTGTTTGAATTGAATGGGGGACTGCAGCAAGAGAGGAGCTTTATAAGGGAAAGGGTGCTTGAGAATTGTAACAGAAACTGGCAAGCTGGAATTAGGACTAAGAGTTCTTGCGACAGGTTATATAAAAAGGATGATACACCAGCTTTTGAGGAGTACATGGATGGATCGTTTGTGGGGGGGGGGGGGGGGGGCATTGTAAGTCACTGCAGTTGAGGATGTGAATTGGGAAGAGAAAGGAAAGAGTGTGCCAAATGTGTAACTTAGGAGTAACAGAGACCCTGGAACATTTCACTTTAGAATGCACCAAATATTTGCCTAGTAGAACAATACTCCTTGGGGAACTAATGGAAAAATGGGATGGAAGCATGAAGGATAATTGGATAAGGAATGACACGAGTAAAAGGGTCAATTTTGTAGTTGGGGAGATCGAGAAGGCGCCAATGGGGGAAATTATGAAACCGTGTTTGACTGGATGCTGGGAGATTAGGAGGGAGAGTAGGGGAGGAATACCCCTGTGGCACACTGGGTTAATGCAAGCCTCCTTGTTAGAGAGCCACAACAAATCAGTGGGAGGCCTAAGATTTATTATTATTATTATCTGAGGCTGTTTGGGGGCAAAGAGTTAGCTACATCTCTATTTACTAACAAGCCATACCTTTCCTGCTTCTGTTTCAGTTATCAATTCCAAATGATCTGTAAGTGTTGCAGTCAGCATGCAGCTATGCAATTATCATGTCAGAACAACTGTGTCATTGAGACTGAGATAATGAGATAGGTCACAGTGTCAAGCTACTGGCCATACTGTCACTAATTGAGCTGTGATGTTTACAGGTGAAAATTATTAAGCAAACATTCAGTGGTCCCTTAGTAAGTGTGAATTGATAGGATCAGAGAAATACAATTAACACCTCCTCTCACAGTTACAGGCAATTACACCTCCAATCACCTGCTCCACTCAACCTACCTGGACACATTGATTTTTAATTAACATAATTATCAGTTTAATCAAGGTACAATGGGGTTAGCAAGTTACAGCTTGGGAGTTGTACTATTATTTTTAATGTAATGTTTTTACTGTATATTATAATTCAGTCAACATGTAGACATTTCTGAATAGGTCTAAGCATAAACCAAACCCTGCAGAGATAGACACACCCTTTTCAAACAAACTGACAATAATAGGAAGGAGCGCAATTGCAGTCTTGCCAGAACAATAAAGAAAACGGGGGGTTCGAGCTGAAACGTATTTTGGAACTGGGTAAATAAACGGGGGAAAAGTAGTGTGCAGAGTATCAAAGTGGATGGGGAAAGTACAGAAGATAAAGGCCGTATCGCTTCAGAGTTAGTCAAGCACTGGGAAAAGATAAACGATAGGCGATGGGGCAGTGGGTCCCCACCCAAAAGAAATACACTGGTGGAGGAGAACCTACCCAATCGTGTATGAAGCGAAATAACGGCAGAAGAAGTGCGGAACGTGGTCTCGAAATTACAAAATGGTAAAGCGGGAGGGACTGATGAAATTCCGTTCGAATTCCTCAAAAATGGAGGGGAGGCACTTATTGAAGTCCTGACAAACCTTTTCAACCTGGCTCTGCGAAAGCAAGAGGTCCCCAGAGAGTGGAGGGAAAGTAAGGTGTCGTTCATACACAAAAAGGGGGCTAAGGAAGTTCTAGATAACTATAGGGGGATATCAGTTAGTAGTAACATCGGAAAAGTATTCTGTAAGGTCATATACAGTAGACTAGAGGAAGTTATTGAAGAGAAAGGTTTTTTACGAGAAATTCAAAATGGTTTCAGGAAAGGACGAAGAGTCACTGATCACCTATTTACACTCACCCAACTGATAGAATCAACAAAGGCTGAAAAGAAAAAGATGTTTCTGGCATTTCTAGATGTGAAAAAAGCGTACGACCGAGTGTGGAGGGAAGGTATGTGGCGAAAGCTCGAGGGCATCGGACTGGGGGGTGACTTTGTGGGAATCATGAAAGCACTGTATACAGATGTGCAAAGCCAACTCAGTCTAGGGAGTATCACTACAAAACGAGTCCCTATGGATATAGGCCTCAAGCAGGGGTGTATCTTTTCACCGATTTTGTTTGCATTGTATGTTAAAGATTTAGGGGACGAACTAATTCAGAGTGCGGAGGGGGTAAATGTTGGAGACATAAAGATACCAGGCTTATTCTTTGCGGACGATATGGTGTTAATGTCTAGAACTGAACAGGGGCTAGAGAAACTGCTGGAAATTGTTGGTAGATATGGGAACACTTGGCGGCTCGAACTAAATGAAAATAAAAGCAAGGTAATACCCGTTGGACGCAAGGTGGATATGACGAAGAGATGGAGAGTGGGGGAGTTCTCAATCCCCGAAGGGGAAAGCAAACAAATCACTGTAGGAGAAACGGGAGAGTATGAGTATCTAGGGGTAAGCATAAATATAACGGGAAGAGGGGTGTACAGAAATTACTCAGCCAAACTGATTCTGAAGGGGAAAAGAATTCTGAACCAACTAAAACTTTTAGGGAAAAATAGTTTCAATAAGGTCTTTGTGGGGAAAACACTGTGGGAGAGGGTGGGTTTACCGAGTATAACGTATGGTACGGACGTGATTCCATTAAACCAAACCGTTATTAAGAAGTTGGAAAGTACTCAGAATGATGCCGGCAGATGGATAACAGGGTCGAGTAATGCTGCAGTTTTGGAAGCAGTAAGGGGGGAGCTTGGGTGGATGAAAATCAAGGACAGGGTAGATTTGGGAAAACTGTGTTACTTTAACTACTTGAGAAACCTGCCTGACAACCGGTGGTGCAAATTGATGCTCGATACCATTTGGAATTCTAATATAGAAACGGGGTGGTCAAAACATGTGAGGGAACTAATGGACAATTACTCTATAGAGGTCACAAACATAGAAGTAGGAATGAAAGAAGGCAAAAGGTTTGTCAAAGAGAGAGTCATGGAAGATTGCAATCGAAACTGGCGAGCAGGGGTTAGTGTGAAAAGATCACTGCAGGGGTTACAATATAAAGAAAAACCAGCTTTTGAGAAGTACCTAGATGGCACCTTTGGAGGGTCACTGCTGTTCAAACTGAGATCAAGATCACTGGAGCTTCGGGGAAAAATTGGGAGAGATGGGGAAAAGGGATGCCAAATGTGCCACTCTGGAGTAGTGGAGACCCTGGAACATTTTCTCTTGGGATGCCCACAGTATATACCTCATAGAATAAAATTTACTGGAAGAATAATGCAGAAGTGGGGTGAAGAAACAAAGGATAGATGGCTGAAGGGGGACACGAGGGAGAGGGTAGGAATGCTTATTGAAGAAATTGAAAAAGAGGAAGTGAGGGACACTATTAAGCAGTTTATATCTGAATGCTGGGAGGAGAGGAGGGGAAGAGGGGGTGGGGTGCAGGGGGAATGATGGCCTTCTCTTATGAGGACCGCGACAAATCAGCGGCTGGCCAAAGAGTTATTATTATTAATTAAACCGGCTGAAAGTAAAACTAGAGCAACACGGAGGGAGGCATATATCCCTGCCTGCAATATCACGCATGCAATACCAATGGATAGCATTACTGAAATAAAACACTTATTTCTGAGTGATGGATTTATTATTTATTTATTGAGGTTTTAAAGACACTTTCACCAGCCAGGGTCACCTCATGTCGACAGTTTTATGGGTGGAGGAAGCCAGAGTACCCAGAGAGAAGCACCGAGCAATGGCGAGCAACTGTCAGGCTCCCCAACATACAAACTCCACACAAACAGGGTTAGCAATGGTTAAAGACAAGTGAACCATCAACATACACAATGCCACCATGCACCCATGTGTGCAATGGGGTGATGTATCTTGCCCAAGGACACAATGCAGCTGCCGCAGGTGGGATTCAAACTGAGGACCTCTAGGCTTGCAGCCTGCATCTCTACCTATTGAGCCTGTGAAAAAAATATTTTTCTGCAAACTCTATATACATTTTGGGGTGGCCTGCATGATAAAGAGAAGCCAGGGTTTGAAAAGTACCTTGATGGCACCTTGGAAGGGGGGGGGGGGGGGGGGCACTGTTCATCTGTGGCTTAACACTACAGAGGAAGGAAGTTATTTAATTATTTATATCTCTTTTGTCCATGTCAAATGATTTTTTTCTAGTACTGGGATGCTACCACAGAAATAATGCCCAGATTTTCAGTAACACAACTAGGATGTCCAAATATCAACCTAGGAACTTAAGCTTGAAGGATCCCCTTCCCCCAAGAACACAAATATCAACCCAGGGACTTCACTTGAACAAATTGAATCTGAATCCTCTGAGGATGCTGTATATCAAATATCAAAAGATTCAGACTGTATCTTAAGAAGCTGAATTTTAAGAACTATTCCTCATATTGGTCACCAAGTTAAAATTCAGGTTCCAATAGGGAGCCCAAATATTAACCCCAAAACTTGATTTGAACACACTTGAAGCTGATCTCCCTAAGGATGCTGCATGTATACCAAATATCAAAATATTCTGACTTGTGGATCTGAAGATGAATTTTGAAGATTGTTCCTCATATTGTAGTAAGTTAAAATTCAAGCTCCCATAGGGAGCCTAAATATAAACTCAGACACTCGATTTGAACAAACTTGAATCGCACCCCTTTAGAGATGTTGTATACCCAATATGAAAGCATTCTGACTGATGGTGAATCAGAAGAAGATGATTTTTGAAGACATTTCCTCATATTGCACTAAGTTAAAATTTGGGTTACCACAGTGAGCTGAAATATTAACCCAGGGACCTGATTTGAACAAACTTAAAAATCAGCCCCCCACCTTAGAGATGTTGTATACCAGACAAGAAAGCATTCTGACTGGTGGATCTGAAGAAGACTTTTAAAGAAATTTCCTTATATTACCGTAGGGATGCCAAATATTAACCTAGAGACCTGATTTGAACAAACTTGAATCAGACCCCCATCCGCCTGCCCCTAAATCTAGATGTTGTATACCAAATATGAAAGGAGTCTAACTGGAAAATCTGAAAAAGAGGATTTTTAAAGAAATTCCCTCATATTGCACTAAGTTAAAATTCAGGCTCCCATACAGATCCTAAATATTAACCCAGACACTCAATTTGAACAAACCTGAAACTGAACCCCCTGGAGATGTTGGATACCAAATTTGAAGGCATTTTAACTGGTGGATCTGTAGATTTTTAAAGAAATTTTCTCATATTGCACTAAGTTAACATTCAGGCTGCCACAGGGAGTCCAAATATTAACCCATGGACGAGAATAAAACACAATAGAATCTAGCCCACCTAGAGATGTTGTATACCAAATATGAAGGGATTCTAACAGGTAAATCTGAAGAAGATTTTTAAAGAAATTCCCTTATATTGCACCAAGTTAAAAAAGGAAGCCCAAAAATTTGAATATGACCCCCACTTACTCAAAAAGTTGTATACCAAATACGAAAGCATTCTGACTGCTGGATCAGAAGAAGATTTTTAAAGAAATTTCCTCATATTACACTAAGTTAAAATTCAGTCTACCATAGGAAGCCCAAATATGAACCCGGGTACCAGATTTGAACAAACATGAATCTGCACCCCCCCCCCCCCCACCCCCACACACACTCCATATGTTGTATACCAAATTTTAATAGATTCTGATAGATGATTCGGGAAACGATTTTTAAAGAAATTCCCTCATGCTGCACTTTGTTAAAATTTGAGCCCCCATAGGGAGCCCAAATATTAACCCAGGCACACAATTTGAACCTTATTCCCCCCCCCCCCCCTCCCCAGAGATGTTGTATACCAAATATGAAAGCATTCTAACAGGTGAATTTGAAGAAGATTTTTAAAGAAACTTCCTCATATTGCACCAAGTTAAAATTTGGGAGCCCAAATATTAACCTAGAGACCCAAGGGGGGAGCTTGGGTGGATGAAAATCAAGGACAGGGTAGATTTGGGAAAACTGTGTTACTTTAACTACTTGAGAAACCTGCCTGACAACCGGTGGTGCAAATTGATGCTCGATACCATTTGGAATTCTAATATAGAAACGGGGTGGTCAAAACATGTGAGGGAACTAATGGACAATTACTCTATAGAGGTCACAAACATAGAAGTAGGAATGAAAGAAGGCAAAAGGTTTGTCAAAGAGAGAGTCATGGAAGATTGCAATCGAAACTGGCGAGCAGGGGTTAGTGTGAAAAGATCACTGCAGGGGTTACAATATAAAGAAAAACCAGCTTTTGAGAAGTACCTAGATGGCACCTTTGGAGGGTCACTGCTGTTCAAACTGAGATCAAGATCACTGGAGCTTCGGGGAAAAATTGGGAGAGATGGGGAAAAGGGATGCCAAATGTGCCACTCTGGAGTAGTGGAGACCCTGGAACATTTTCTCTTGGGATGCCCACAGTATATACCTCATAGAATAAAATTTACTGGAAGAATAATGCAGAAGTGGGGTGAAGAAACAAAGGATAGATGGCTGAAGGGGGACACGAGGGAGAGGGTAGGAATGCTTATTGAAGAAATTGAAAAAGAGGAAGTGAGGGACACTATTAAGCAGTTTATATCTGAATGCTGGGAGGAGAGGAGGGGAAGAGGGGGTGGGGTGCAGGGGGAATGATGGCCTTCTCTTATGAGGACCGCGACAAATCAGCGGCTGGCCAAAGAGTTATTATTATTAATTAAACTGGCTGAAAGTAAAACTAGAGCAACACGGAGGGAGGCATATATCCCTGCCTGCAATATCACGCATGCAATACCAATGGATAGCATTACTGAAATAAAACACTTATTTCTGAGTGATGGATTTATTATTTATTTATTGAGGTTTTAAAGACACTTTCACCAGCCAGGGTCACCTCATGTCGACAGTTTTATGGGTGGAGGAAGCCAGAGTACCCAGAGAGAAGCACCGAGCAATGGCGAGCAACTGTCAGGCTCCCCAACATACAAACTCCACACAAACAGGGTTAGCAATGGTTAAAGACAAGTGAACCATCAACATACACAATGCCACCATGCACCCATGTGTGCAATGGGGTGATGTATCTTGCCCAAGGACACAATGCAGCTGCCGCAGGTGGGATTCAAACTGAGGACCTCTAGGCTTGCAGCCTGCATCTCTACCTATTGAGCCTGTGAAAAAAATATTTTTCTGCAAACTCTATATACATTTTGGGGTGGCCTGCATGATAAAGAGAAGCCAGGGTTTGAAAAGTACCTTGATGGCACCTTGGAAGGGGGGGGGGGGGCACTGTTCATCTGTGGCTTAACACTACAGAGGAAGGAAGTTATTTAATTATTTATATCTCTTTTGTCCATGTCAAATGATTTTTTTCTAGTACTGGGATGCTACCACAGAAATAATGCCCAGATTTTCAGTAACACAACTAGGATGTCCAAATATCAACCTAGGAACTTAAGCTTGAAGGATCCCCTTCCCCCAAGAACACAAATATCAACCCAGGGACTTCACTTGAACAAATTGAATCTGAATCCTCTGAGGATGCTGTATATCAAATATCAAAAGATTCAGACTGTATCTTAAGAAGCTGAATTTTAAGAACTATTCCTCATATTGGTCACCAAGTTAAAATTCAGGTTCCAATAGGGAGCCCAAATATTAACCCCAAAACTTGATTTGAACACACTTGAAGCTGATCTCCCTAAGGATGCTGCATGTATACCAAATATCAAAATATTCTGACTTGTGGATCTGAAGATGAATTTTGAAGATTGTTCCTCATATTGTAGTAAGTTAAAATTCAAGCTCCCATAGGGAGCCTAAATATAAACTCAGACACTCGATTTGAACAAACTTGAATCGCACCCCTTTAGAGATGTTGTATACCCAATATGAAAGCATTCTGACTGATGGTGAATCAGAAGAAGATGATTTTTGAAGACATTTCCTCATATTGCACTAAGTTAAAATTTGGGTTACCACAGTGAGCTGAAATATTAACCCAGGGACCTGATTTGAACAAACTTAAAAATCAGCCCCCCACCTTAGAGATGTTGTATACCAGACAAGAAAGCATTCTGACTGGTGGATCTGAAGAAGACTTTTAAAGAAATTTCCTTATATTACCGTAGGGATGCCAAATATTAACCTAGAGACCTGATTTGAACAAACTTGAATCAGACCCCCATCCGCCTGCCCCTAAATCTAGATGTTGTATACCAAATATGAAAGGAGTCTAACTGGAAAATCTGAAAAAGAGGATTTTTAAAGAAATTCCCTCATATTGCACTAAGTTAAAATTCAGGCTCCCATACAGATCCTAAATATTAACCCAGACACTCAATTTGAACAAACCTGAAACTGAACCCCCTGGAGATGTTGGATACCAAATTTGAAGGCATTTTAACTGGTGGATCTGTAGATTTTTAAAGAAATTTTCTCATATTGCACTAAGTTAACATTCAGGCTGCCACAGGGAGTCCAAATATTAACCCATGGACGAGAATAAAACACAATAGAATCTAGCCCACCTAGAGATGTTGTATACCAAATATGAAGGGATTCTAACAGGTAAATCTGAAGAAGATTTTTAAAGAAATTCCCTTATATTGCACCAAGTTAAAAAAGGAAGCCCAAAAATTTGAATATGACCCCCACTTACTCAAAAAGTTGTATACCAAATACGAAAGCATTCTGACTGCTGGATCAGAAGAAGATTTTTAAAGAAATTTCCTCATATTACACTAAGTTAAAATTCAGGCTACCATAGGAAGCCCAAATATGAACCCGGGTACCAGATTTGAACAAACATGAATCTGCACCCCCCCCCCCCCCCACCCCCACACACACTCCATATGTTGTATACCAAATTTTAATAGATTCTGATAGATGATTCGGGAAACGATTTTTAAAGAAATTCCCTCATGCTGCACTTTGTTAAAATTTGAGCCCCCATAGGGAGCCCAAATATTAACCCAGGCACACAATTTGAACCTTATTCCCCCCCCCCCCCCTCCCCAGAGATGTTGTATACCAAATATGAAAGCATTCTAACAGGTGAATTTGAAGAAGATTTTTAAAGAAACTTCCTCATATTGCACCAAGTTAAAATTTGGGAGCCCAAATATTAACCTAGAGACCCAATTTGAACAAACTAGAATCTTCCTCACCTAGAGATGTTATATACCAAATATGAAACGATTCTAACTGGTGAATCTGAAAAAGATTTTTTTAAAAATTCTCTCATATTGCACTAAGTTAAAATTTGGGCTCCCATAGGAAGCCCAAATATTAATCGAGGGACTTGATTTGAACAATCTTGAATCTGCCCCATAGCAATGATGTATACCAAACATTAAAAGATTCTGACTGGTGGTTCTGAAGAAGTTTTTTAAAGATTATTTTGCATATTGGACTAAGTTAAAAATTCGGGCGGATGTATTGAGCCTAAATATAAATCAAGGGGGGCTTCATTTTAACAAACTTGTATCTGACCCCCTATGGATGCTGTATGCGAAATATCAAAAACTGAGGTTTTAAAGACACTTTCACCAGCCAGGGTCACCTTTTAAAAATTTCTGCAAATATGCTGGCTTGGCATTTCTTGAATGCCCCCCCCCTCTCCCCCACTCCTACAGAACACCATGACATAACCGATGGCAATTATATTTTTACGAGTCAATTCTACTGACCCTAATAATTCTTCATACCAAATAACACTTCTCTGTTCTGTATTTTGGGATATATGGGCGTTTGAAAATAAAATATTTCTAATTTTTGCTCCTGGGGTGCCCTCAGGGTTACAGGAAATATTTTTTGCATTACTTATGACTCAATAATACCACATACCAAACTTGGTTCAAATTGGACCATCGATTCAGAAAATATAAAGTTTTGGCAGGGCCAAAAATCTTGCTCCTCCCATTTCAAAGACAAATATTGTTGGATTCCACGCCTCAAAAGGAGACTAAATACAAAATATCAAGTGATTGTTCTCACTAGTTCATGAGAAGAGGATTTTACCCCCACCCACTGACTAGTCACGTCAGCTAATAATTCATTGGCCTTCCATTGATTTATCACGATCCTCTCATGAGGAGGCCTACATTAACCCAGTCCCTTACCAGGCTATTCCTCCACCACTCTCCCTCCAAATTTCCTTGCATTCAGTCAAAAGAGTTTCATAATTCCTTCCATCTATGCTTTTTCAGTCTCCCCAACAATAAAATTGACTCTTTCCCTCAAGTCATTCCGAATTGTTTTATGTTTTAGGCCTCATAATCTACAAAATAGTGTAACCAGAGTTGTCCATATATATTGTGAAATATATATGTATTAATTATTCTTATTAATTAATTATTTATTCAATTACAGCTATGGGTGTGTAATTTGCACTGTTTGGCCATGGGTTAAACATATCTGCAGTGATGTTTAACCAATGACCAACTACCTCACGACAGTTCACTGCCTGTGCATGATTTTGTGAACGAGCACTCACCATTTCCCGCCTAACTAACACTCCTTGTCATAACCGTTTTTGCGTCTGTCAGCTCTACAACTGATTGTCCATAAAGTATTCTAATTTAAAGTATTTACTTATCTGCGAAGATTTGTAAAATTTATATACTGTGCATATCTGGTGAGTTTCCATTTCTACTGCATATGGGTCGATTTTCGATTTGGTCGTGTTCTGCAATTCATATTTTTATTTAATGCTCAGGCATCAATTCACGCTGAAAAATTAAGTCATATTCCCCTGTCGGTTGGCAAAACGAAATATCAAAATGATATTTAGAAATCGATATTTCATCGTAGGTTCGGATGACGAATCACATGTACTTTAAACGAGTCAGCACATCAGTAATGAATTCCAGAGTCCCAAATACAAACGAATTCGAATAATTGATAGTGACAGTGACTAAATCAATTCATTAAATCAGCGGTTTCAAAGTTTGACTTTCTCATTCACCTTCCAGCGAAAAGCCGAAATCACTTTCAAATTTCTTCAGTTCAACTTCACACGTCTTCAGTGCATTGAGTTCAAAAAAAATAAAATGACGTGTCTTGTTATTGAAAATAAGAAAGTGGTGTTTTTTGTTATTGTTCTATTTCTTCGAAACACATTGCGATTATTTCAATTCGCCAGCCTTGGTAAATCGTAAAGTTAGGGGAGAAATAAGACGGGACTACTTTTTGTGCGGATATTCACACATTCCAATGGTTGGAGTTTGGTTGTTGTAATTTATGTATGGATGCCGGTTCGGCACATAAATTTTGCGCCTTAATGGCAAATAAAGGCCACAAATTGGAGAGTTTGTAGTCGTAGAGCATTAAATAAAAAGAAAATTCACGAAAATTTGATGAATACCGAAAATATCTCGTTCGTGGCTACAAGAAATATGATGATCTTCACTCGCGACTGCGTCGCTCGTGAAGATCCTCATATTTCTTTGTAGCCACTCACGAGATATTTTCGGTATTCATCAAATTTTCGTGAATTTTCTTTTTATATATTTTGATTCCTTTCACATTGTCATTTTATTATTATGTGCAATATTCTGAAAACTCATGCTTGTTGTATATTTATTTTATAGGTTTTAATAACCATGTAAATAAAGAGATTGTTGTATACATGGAAAGGTGGAGTAGGTGGCATTGGTGCCAAACCAAAGTTTACAACTTCTGCTGTTGTGCAGGCACCAATACCTGATTTCAACAGGTCACAAATTATTACAACACCACATAATACACCAAATATTCCACAATTTTCTGGTGATGATCCACCACAGAAGGGTGATGTTTCATATCGGGAGTGGCGATTTGAAGTCCAGTGTCTTTCAAATGATCCTGAGATGTCAACAAAAATTTTATTGAGAGCAATTAGGAAGTCTCTCAGGGGAACAGCCAGAAGTATGCTGTTACCACTCGGAGAAATGGCCACTGTGGATGACATTTTGAAAAAGCCTGACATTTTGTTTGGGGAAATAGCCACAAATGAAATGATTATGCAGGAATTCTTCAATGCATATCAGAAAAGTGATAAATCAGTCAACACATTTGGATGTCGACTTGAGTCAATGCTGCAGAGAGCAATTGACAGTGGATATTTGGAACAACACTCCAAGAATGAACTTCTGCGACATAAGTTCTGGACTTCTCTGAGTTCAGATAAACTGAAAAGCCAGACTTGACACAAGTATGATACTTTACGAGATTACGATGAATTACTTCGAGAAATACGTAAAGTGGATAAAGAAATCAACTTGAATACTTTACCTGGCTCTTCAAAGAAAGTTCATCAACAAAGTGTATCAACTGAGAATGACCCTTTAGAAGTACTTAGTAAAAAGTTTGAAGAGAAATTCACAACTCTCGAAAAGAAATTACAGGGTTAAATAAATGAGAAATTTGACACTATTTTACAGAAGCTTGACAAAAACCAAGGTTATGAAAATCCTAGCTCGAGCAGTGCTTCTCGAAGTAATTACCACAATTATGGGAAGAGCTGTGGAAGAAACCAGGGTTATAGGCATAACAATTACCCAAGGAAAAACCCAAACTGCTAACGACTTCTGTCAATGGCCAATCAGAAGTCTAGAATTTAAATGGCCAATCACCACATAGAAGACTTGTTGGATTCTCAAATGAGAGTGAAATATTAAAATTTTTTAGTAAATTTTGTTTCTTAACATACCAACCACAATTGTTTACAACTGGCTGTAACGTAAGTGCAAGCCCTACTTTGGAACTAACTGAAGCTTTTAGAGAACTTTTCCAAACAAGTTGGAAAAGTAATAGAGTGCAAAAGCACGAAAAAGATCGAAAAAAGGGTCGAGCGAGACCAGCGCTCGAAATTACAGGTACTCTCTCTACACACCTCTTGCGTTTACCGAGCGCATGCACAACAACCGTGATGTCAATTCCGTATTTCCGCCAACGAGAAGTTTGTGATTTAACGGGGAGGCATCGATATCAAAGATAACCCCAAGGAGGGTGGGCCTCCGGTAAACAACTGTGGTAGGTATGTTAAGAAACAAAATTTACTAAAAAATTTTAATTTCTTTTTAACCTACTCACAATTGTTTACAATTGGTTTACAAATTGGCTGAATAAACAATAGGAGGAGGTGAATAACATAACCAATACCAACAAGAGTAGCAGAAAGAAAAGCAAGGATGGCAGAGAACAATAACGAAACCTGTAATGAAGATAGAGAGAGGCACCTAAAAAGAACAAGGCTGAGCGAAGCACAACCTCGATAAAAACAATTTTAATGAGGGTGCACAACAGCCTGACCAGCAACAAGAGGGCCTAAAGAATAAAGGTCCTCAGATTGCTGCTGAAGGTGGCGGAGAT
The DNA here is from genome assembly GCA_031216915.1 of Pictodentalium vernedei. Lineage (NCBI taxonomy): Eukaryota > Metazoa > Mollusca > Scaphopoda > Dentaliida > Dentaliidae > Pictodentalium > Pictodentalium vernedei. Next base: position 503,101,729 of record CM062293.1, read on the forward strand.
AAAAGGAGAAGGTAAAGGCATTCCTCCAGTAAGCCGCATTCATAACATCCTGGAGCGAAACAGAATTGGGGAACACCCAGGATGTAGAAATGGCACGGACCTCATGAGCATTAAACCGGTTCGAAACAAGATTCGACACAGACAAGCGGGAATAAGCCAGCTTGATTGCAAGACAGATCCACCTGGAAATAGAATGGGAAGAGATAGACTGCCTCTTAGGAATGAGAGACAGAAAGAATCTCTTCCGACCCCTCCGAATGAACTGAGTGCGAGTAATGTAAGTCTTGATCGCACGAACAGGACAAAGAAGAGGCTTCCGACCATCGACAGCAGGGAGAGCCCGAATGCAGATGGGAGGAGGTACTGAATCAGGAAGTTGATTCTTAGCCAGAAAAGAGCAATCAGTAGTGATGTTGACACTGTTAGCCTCATTTCTGAAGAAGGCTGAATCAACAGATAGCGCATGAAGCTCACTGACTCGTCGAGCAGAAGCAAACGCTAGAAGAAAAGCTGTCTTATAGGTAGAAAACGCATATCGGTCTCAGATAAAGGCTCAAATGGCGCCCCCTCCAAACAATGCAACACCCATGCCAAGTTCCACTTGGGTGTAAGACGCAAAACTTGAGGTCTCTTCAAAGAAAAGTGCCGAATGAGTTTGGAGAGAAAAAGATTACGACCGATGCACCGCTTTCCCACAGAAGAGAAAGTATCAGACAGCATAGACCGATAGCCCTTAATCATAATAGGCTGGAGGCCCTTGGAGTCAAAAAGATATACCAGAAAACCCGCAATTTGAGCGATTGACGGATCACGGTAATCCACATTGTGATCTGCACATCAGCGGCAGAAAACCTTCCACTTCGCAGCATAAGTCAAGCCAGTGGAATGTCGCCGCGATGCAGAAATGCACTCCACTGTTCGTCTCAAAAAACCTCTACGTCGGAGACTGGACCTGATAAAAGACAGGCGTGAAGGGACAGGCTCGCCAGGTTGTTGTGATACTTCCTGGGATGACCCTGGGAAAGAAGATTGCGACATAGAGTTAGACGAATCGGCCGATCTGCCAACAGAGGCCGCAGCAGATTGATCCACACCCTCTGTGGAGACAGAGGTGTGATCAGAATAATCCTGCAACTGCAAGCACAAATCTTCGCTAATACTTGAAGAAGAATCGGTGCAGAAGGAAAGGCATAGCCGATCCAACCTGTCCAGTCCAGAGACAGAGCGTCGACTGCAAATGCCAGAGGATCTGGACAAGGGGAGACAAAGGTCTCTACCTGATGATTCCAGCGAGAAGCGAAAAGGTCGACCTGAGGACAGCCCCACTGCTCGCAAATCGCCTGAAACACCGACCGATGTAGCATCCATTCGGTTGGAAGGACACTGTCGTGTCAGGACAGGGAGTCTGCTAGGACGTTGAGACGCCCGGGAATGTGTCGAATGGACACCCGAGCGATCACATCCCACGCCAACAGAAGATCCCGAGACAGCCGATACATGGGAATCGAATGTGTGCCTCCTTGATTCCATATGTAGGCCACTACTGTCGATTTCTCCGAAAGAAGTAGGACAAAATGGTCCGACAGATGAGGGATCCAAAGCCGAAAACTCAACAGAAGAGCAAGAAGCTCCTTCTGGTTGATATGAAGGCCCACCTGCTCGCTGTCCCAATCGCCGTGAGTAGACAGACCGAGAGGATCCAACGTCGCACCCCAGCCCCGATTGCTGGCATCCGCAATAAGGATGCAATCGGCCAAAGGAAGATCCAACGGAACACCCTGTGTCAGCCAGGGAATATCGGCCCAAGGGTGGAGGTGACAAAGCAGAGACCGAGGAATAGTGAGTTCCAGGTCCAGCGGATCTACATTCGGACGCCAATGATCCAACAGGAAGTGTTGGAGAGGTCGGAGAAACAAGCGATCGAGCGGAATGAGATCTGTCACTGAACTGCAAAGGCCCAGCATCCGAAGGAAAGTCCTGGCCGAGACCGAGGAAGATTGAAGCAGGTTCCGAGTCAAGGAGGAAAGAATTATCGCCCGAGCATGGGGGACCGACACTACATTGTGAAGAGTGTCGAAATCCATCCCCAAATGACGGAATCGCTGAGAAGGAAGGAAATCCGACTTCTCGCGATTGACTCTGAAACCCAGCGACGCTAGCAGGCAAAGAAACTGCCGGACATCTAACTCCAGAACAGCAGCATTGTGGTGCCGTTGGAGGATGTCGTCCAGGTAGGCTGACGAAGTCACAGCCGACTGAGTACGGTGGAAAGCAAGCACATGTGACATCAGTAGGGTGAAGGCCCAAGGAGCCAGGTTCAAACCAAACGGGAGAGCTCTGAATCGATAAACTCGATCCCGAAACGTGAACCGAACATATTTCCGTGACGTCAGATGAATGGGTACATGGAAGTAGGCATCCTTCAGGTTGATACTGGCAGCAAAGTCGCCCTGATGAACTGAACGTCGAACCGACTGGAAAGTCTCCGTACTGAAACGAAGAGCTATATAATGTACTCGTTCAGGATACTCAGATTGATGACAGGAAGAAATTGGCCGTTTTTCTTCGGCACCAAGAAATGTCTCGAGTAAAACCCTGGTGAAAGGGTGTTCCTGACCACCTCGATCGCCCCTTTGGAGAGGAGATTGTCGATCTCCTGCACCAGAAGGTCCTGACACAGAGAATGAGAAGGGACCTGAGTCGGAAGGGGCACCCGAGATAAACTGGGGTGCCAATGGAAGGACAGTCGCAGACCGGATTGAATGACGTCGAGGACCCAAGGGTCCGACGTTATCTCTGTCCAACGGTCGTAAAACAGCGACAGCCTTCCCCCGTCTGGAGGCGAATCAAGGTGAGAACTTTCACTTGCGGCCTCGACGAGGCCCCCGAGAGGAGAAACCACCTCAGGAAGTGACAGAGTCCTGAGATTTTCCTGCCTGAGGCTGCCAGCGAGCCTGGCCATGTCGGCGCTTCTTATGTGCAGAGAGAGCCGAAGGCGTCGCCGACGAGGCAGATGCAGCAGCATGCTTGGCAGGCCTGGAACGACCACCACCCGCAGCAGCAGGTTGGTCAAGCTGTCGCAGTAAAAGCTGGTCCTTCGAATGACGAAGAACTTCGCCACAAACAGCTTCCATGGAACAACTGAGGTCCCACCAAAGAGGCAGACCTCAGAACAGCACGTTGTTCAGAAGGAAGGGATGGAGAAGAATCCAACACCGCATCCCGGTGTGCCAGCTCCAAATTAGCCGTGTTACAGGCGTGAGCGTGTGTCAAGTTCATAATAGCCTGTGACAAAATGCAAAAAGGCGCCTGAGCGTCATCAAACTCCCCTGGTGGAAAATATTCAGCCAGAGCAGCGATGACATGGTCCGCGAGAGATAACATGCCCAGCATCTCTCGGGACAGGTCCACCATAGATTCAACTATTGGGAGAACTGCCGACTTAGGCTTAGTTAACCCGAGGGAAGAAGAATCCTCATCCACAGTAGTCATCCCTTGGAAGACTGGTGGAGAGACGGAATCGTAAACACGAAACCACGATGGAGGCAGAAAGGCATCAGCTCTAGAAAAGAAGGAACCCTTGAGGGCCTTAGAACGCATTTTGGCATCTAAGCCCTGGAAGGACTCAACCTGAGCCGATTGCAGAGGACGCAAAGCCCCAGAGCTAGAAGGTTCAACAGGGTTACGGCGCTCCACAGTGGACCGCGGCCGGACAGTCACAGATGGCTGGTCTGAAGGTTGAACATCCGGCAATAAGCCGAAGACGAAATCCAAAGCCTGCCCCAAGACTGATGAGGGGGGGCCCATCACCTTCCAGATAATCGTCATCCTCCGTAGCAGAGGAGACGTAGCCCAACTCGGGCTGACCAGCAGAAACCTCCTGGGAAGACTGAGCAGTATCCAAGGGGCCAGGCGAGACATCTGGGCGACCGACCAAAGGAGGTTGTGCCTCAGGAGGCACAGGGAGGCCAACTTGAGGGTTGCCAGAAAGCAACCGGGTGAGCGCCAAAACGGCCTGACGCAGGTCACCCTGAGAATCCATCCCAGCAGCATCGCCCGACGGAGTGTCCTCCCAATGGACCCTTCGGATAGAAGAACCCAAATCCTCAGAAGAGACCGTCGTCGAACGTCGACCGGCAGACAGAATAGGGATACGGTGAGGAGACACCGGAGGATAGTCCTGATTGTGATGCCCAGGGGCCATCACTGACCTCTGCGAAACAGAGGGTCCTGCCTGCAAATCCTCAAAAGAGACTGACGGCGCACGTCGATCGGTAGCTGGACCTAGGACACGGTGAGAAGACACCGGAGGATTGTCCCAAGAATGACAGGAACCTGTCATTGGCCTCTGCACGGCAGACAACCCCAACTGCCCATCCTCTGAGACCGACGGCAAGCTTCGATCGACATCCTGACTCGGAACACAGTGAGGAATCACCAGAGGAAGGTTCCGAGGGGCTGTCACTGACCGCTGCCGAACAGCAGGCCCCGGATGCCAACGTCCCAACACCACCCTGCTAGGCAGCACACTAGCAGGGGAAGGAGGAACAATAAACAATTCACTTGAGGGATGAGGAATCGCTGCCGAAGCATCCGACCGGCTCAACCGACTAGGAGCAAACCTAGCCAGATGAGACGGAGCAGACAGCAAACCTGCACAGCCCCGCCGCGAGGCTAGGGGAGGTTGAGAGCACACAGACACACCAGCAGATACAGCCTCGGTCCCCCGAGACTGTAGACCATCCCCAGAGGAGATGGAAGAGCCACCATCAGACAGAATAGGATCTGTAGTAACAACTTCCTCAGCAACTGTCGATGGCATAGAAGGCAGATCGGAGAGGGTCACCAAGCTGACCTCGGAGAAGCTCTCTACGAAAACAGATGCCTCAAGAGTGACATTAGAAGACAAAGAGACCACGGTCTCCATGTCAGGTATCACTGAACTAGCACCGTCAACAGTTGCAGAGGAACTCGCCACAGAAGACAGATCAGAATCCTGTGTGACAAAGTCACCACGTGCACCAGCAGAAATGTCTGCTATGGCACGGCTACCCTTACCCCGAGAATGAGGGGTTCTCGCTCTGGACAGAACCACCTTGTTAACAGAAGCCCAGAATTTAGAGGACCAAACCCCACAAAAACCACATGATTGGGCCTGAGTGCAATTGTTGCAAGTGACACACGTGGAATGAGAGTCGTCCACATGCTTCATTTGCAAGCAAGAGGTACAAGGAATAGTCTTTGGCATTATATGAATGAAAATGGAATCAAGCTTCCCGCCGACGGAAAACAGCACAAAGGTTGTGTTCACACGTGGGGAAAAACAAGATTAAGTGTGAAGAAACAAGCAATACTGATCAAAAATAACATTAATCAAAAACAATTTTGGATAGCTTGATAAAAGGATACAATCCACTTGCACACAATGAAAAGCAGAGCACATATAATAAGTTGTTCACGAAGAATAACAGCAAAGTAGCACGAGTCACAAAAATTTCCGACCATGTACAAATGGCGGAAATAAAAGGAATTGACGTCACGGTTGTTGCGCATGCGCTCGGTAAACGCAAGAGGTGTGCAGAGAGAGTACCTGTAATTTGGAGCGCTGGTCTCGCTCGACCCTTTTTTCGATCTTTTTCGTGCTTTTGCACTCTATTACTTTTCCAACTTGTTATCCCCGCATTTTAAAAAATGCGGGGATATTGTCATGATCTCCGTCCGTACGTCCGGTTTTGTAATTCGAAACGCTGTAACTTTCTACAGTTGTTCGATAGGGTCTGTGCAACCCAAAAATACAACTTTTAAATTTTTGTGCCACCAGGTGGCTTCTGTGGAGCCACTTAAAAAATGCGTTATTTTTTCACTTTTTTGCTGAATAGTCCCAACCTATGTAATTCGGAGTTCTAAAATTACACTAGGGTGTTGCTAAATGATCTGTAGATATGTAGGAAGGTTTCGGATTTTTCGGGTGCCACGTGGCTGTGCCACCATAGCCACTTTTGTGTTTTCTTAGACCGTTTCCGGCAAAAGGCTCGTAGGATATGTAATTCGAAATGCTAAATCCCTGCTCAGATGTTGCAGTAGGGTCTATAGATGCGCACGAAGGTTTCGGATTTTTCGGGTGCCACGTGGCTGTGCCACTTTTGTGTTTTCTTAGACCGTTTCCGGCAAAAGACTCGTAGGATATGTAATTCGAAACGCTAAATCCATGCTCAGAAGTTGCAGTAGGGGCTATAGATGCGCAGGAAGGTTTCGGATTTTTCGGGTGCCACGTGGCTTTGCCACCGTAGCCACTTTTGTGTTTTCTTGAACAGTTTCCGCCGAAAGGCTCATAGGGAATGTAATTCGAAATGCTAAAACTATGCTCATATGTTGCAGTAGGGTCTATAGATGCACATGAAGGTTTCAGATTTTTCGGGTGCCACGTGGCTGTGCCACCGTAGCCACTTTCGTGTTTTCTTAGATCGTTTCCGGCGAAAGGCTCGTAGGGAATGTAATTCGAAATGCTAAAACCATGCTCATATCTTGCAGTAGGGACTATAGATGCGCACAAAGGTTTCAGATTTTTGGGGTGCCACGTGGCTGTGCCACCGTAGCCACTTTTGTGTTTTCTTAGACCGTTTCCGGCAAAAGGCTCGTAGGATATGTAATTCGAAACGCTAAATCCATGCTCAGATGTTGCAGTAGGGGCTATAGATGCGCAGGAAGGTTTTGGATTTTTCGGGTGCCACGTGGCTGTGCCACCGTAGCCACTTTTGTGTTTTCTTGAACCGTTTCCGGCAAAAGGCTCGTAGGGTATGTAATTCTAAATGCTAAAACCATGCTCATATGTTGCAGTAGGGTCTATAGATGCACACAAAGGTTTCGGATTTTTCGGGTGCCACGTGGCTGTGCCACCGTAGCCACTTTCGTGTTTTCTTAGATCCTTTCCGGCAAAAGGCTCGTAGGGAATGTAATTTGAAATGCTCAAACCATGCTCATATGTTGCAGTAGGGACTATAGATGTCACAACTCGACTAAAAATCTTGTAACCCGTGTCGAGAAATTACCAACTCTCCCCAGTTTCCCGTGTTTATAGACCGATTTGGCTTCAGTACATCCAATACAGGCATTTAATCTATTATATCTTGTTTGACAGAGCTCATGGAGCTCTGTCAAACAAGATATAATAGGATAAATGATAATTTTATCTTTAGAATACAGGAAAGTGACACAATCCCTGTTAACTGGTAGAGTGCTTGAAGCCCTATTTTGGGCTTTACTAAAAGTGACAGGCAATAACTGTCTGTAGCTACATTCTGCCTGAGGAAGCCTTTTTTTGTCCCTGATATGAATCAGATATTTTATACAATACCTTGCTCTCTGACATTTAATTGGATAGTGCCTATAAGGCACTATCCAGTTAAATGTAATACAGCAGTATATGATGAGCTTTGATTTGTTGTCAGAAAAAACTCAGCACTTTACCAGTTAAATGATTACTGCTGTTCAATGAATAATTTTCATTGGCAAAGTGGTTGTTCAATCAACAGGGTTCCACTGTACTTGTGTTAACCCTTTACCCAACGTAACGGCCAAAACCGGCCAGCGCTATTCTCAAAAATCGCCAATTAATTTTCAAAATATTTTCATTTTTTGTCTCAAAAACATAGGTTATGACCCCTCGTTGGAACGAGCTCGTTCCAACGAGGGGTCATAACCTATGTTTTTGAGACAAAAAATGAAAAAAAATAATTATTCAAGAATTTTTTTTGCAAGTGTCGTCTGCTTTTCATGTTAGGTAAAGGGTTAAAGGTTATAATAAAACTGAATTTGAGTACTTTTCATGGAGGGTGGTGGAAAATCAAGTACTCTTTAACCCTTTACCTAACGTAACGGCCAAAACCGGCCAGCGCTATTCTAAAAAATCAGCAATTAATTTTCATTATTTTTTCATTTTTTTGTCTCAAAAACATAGGTTATGACCCCTCATTGGAACATGCTCGTCGAGCTCGTTCCAACGAGGGGACATAACCTATGTTTTTGAGACAAAAAATGAAAAAAATTAGTTACCGTATTTACTCTATGTATTGGGACAGCTGAAAATAATTATTTTCACAGGTGTCCCAGTTCTTAGAAAATGGGGAAAGAACAGAGACTGGTCTTGATTTGATGCTGAATAAAGTTGTGTGTGATTCGTTTTCCATCACTATATACGAAAATCGCCATCCAATTTTTTTTTATATTTTCATTTTTTGCTTCCAAAACATAGCTTATGATCCCTCTTTGGAACGAGCGTATTGCGCTCGTTCCAGTGAGGGATCATAAGCTTTGTTTTGGAAGCAAAAAATGAAAATTTTTAGTTACCCAAGAATTTTTTCTATGAGTGTTGTCTGCTACTAGCGACGGGCAAACTGGAAACAAATCTCCTGAATGTCCCAAACTTTGGAGCATAAAACAAATATAGTTTTCTGGAAAAATGTGTGTCCCAAATCATAGAGTGTCCCAATACATAGAGTAAATACGATATACAAAAAATTTTTTTGCAAGTGTCGTCTGCTTTTTAGGTTAGGTAAAGGGTTAAGGATACCAACAAATTCAAGCACTTTTCAAGGAAGGTGACAAAATTCAAGGACTGTTCATTTGAGTGGGAACCCTACCATCAAACTTCATCATAATAACGATTCTACTCACTTGTTTGTTTCCTTACATTCTTCAACCATTTATACTTTGTTTTAAAACACAATCAGCTCTGTAAAATAAGAAATAAGTCAAGTCAATCAATGACAATCAAAAATGTGTCTATTGGAAACCAATGCTTGCAAATAGGCTGGATTGATGCCCCGGGGACATCAAAATTTTGGTCAGACAGTTAACCCATTACCCAATGTAACGTCCAAAACTGGCTAGCGCTATTCTAAATGAAAGTGTCAATGACACTGTAGCTTAACTTGTGTGTTGTGTTTGATGAAAAGGCTAATGTTCAATGTTTATGAGAGGATTATGAAACAAGTGTTTGACCACCGAGGTGGTATTAGTCCCCTACGGCGCTTTTGTGACATAAGGTGTTTTTGTCACATAAGACATGACCACAGTCAGCAGGAGTATCAGACCTGGGGGGGGGGGCAGTTTTGGTAAAATAATTGGGGACGGTTCATCCTGGGGACGGTTCAGCTTGGGGACAATTTGGGTTTCATACAGTCAACAGGAGTGTCAGACCTGGGGGGTGGTTTGGGTAAAATACAGACTATCAGACAGGATTTCAAATATGAATGGAATCTAAAAATTGAGAATTGAGAAAAGTGTAGCTTGAACCATGTTGGAGGGAGGGGTGGTAACATAAAATAGAGAAAAAAAAGCTTAAAAAACACAGCAAAAATGGCTGCCATTTCTCCATCTTGGATTTTGAAAAAAAAAATATTAAGCGTGCATCATCCCTTCAGAACCATTTATCCGCGTACCAAATATGAAAGGTGCAGCTTAAAGCATGTTGGAGGGAGAGGTGGTAACATAAAAACAGACAGACAGACAGACGAACAGACAGACAGACAGACAGATCTTAGATTTTGAAAAAAAAATATTGAGCGTGCATAATCCCCTCACAACCCTCTATCCATGTGCCAAATATGAAAAGTGTAGCTTGAACCATGTTGGAGTGAGGGGTGGTAACATAAAATAGAGAAAAAAGCTTAAAAAAACTCAACAAAAATGGCCGCCATGCCGCCATCTTGGATTTTGAAGAAAAAAAATTGAACATGCATAATCCCCTCCCAACCCTCTATCCATGTGCCAAATATGCAAATTGTAGCTTGAACCATGTTGGAGGGATGGGTGGTAACATGAAAATAGAGAAAAAAGCTTGAAAAAACACAACAAAAATGGCCACCATTCCGCCATCTTGGATTTTGAAACAAAGATTTTGAGCGTGCATCATCCCCTCACAACCATTTATTCATGTATCAAAAATGAAAGGTGTAGCTTAAAGCATGTTGGAGGGAGAGGTGGTAACATAAAAACAGACAGACAGATGGACAGAAGGAAGGCCAGATGGACAGAGTGCAATCCTATAGTCTCCTTACGGTTCCCGTAGGACACTAATAAGACAAGAACTGTGATAATTGGGAATATGTTCATTTCTGTTCCCTGTATGCTATGTTTTTGATAAAAATAATATGAGGGTGTACACTGTACTAAAGAGCTGAGGGGTGGGTTAATATGACCTCACAGTTAATTATGCGGACCTCACAGTTAAGGTATATCAATGAAAGTTACCAAGTTACAGAGAAATTATTCCAAAACGAGTCATCCTCCCACGGTACAATCAAATCCCTTCATAAATATCACCTGTAGACTGTGCTAAAGGTTTTCGGGCTTCAGGCCCCTGTAGCCATCACAGTTGCCTAATGGTGTCCAAAAGGGGACGTTCTCATCTTGACATTATATGAAGTCAACCTACCAAGTAACAATGAAATCCCTTCATAAATATGAACTAAAGACTGTGCTCAAGGTTTTTGGGCTTTGGGCTCGGGCAGCCATCGTGGTTGAATGATCACAACCAAAAGGGGACATTCTCATCTGGGCATCACCTGGAGTGATCCTACAAAATTACAATGAAATTCCTTCATAAATATGACCTGTAGACTGTGCTCAAGGTTTTCGGGCTTCAGGCCCCTGAAGCCGTCACAGTTGACCAATCACGACCAAAAGGGGATGTCATCATCTAGGTATTATATGGAGTCACACTAACAGGGTACAATGAAATCCTTCCATAAACTGACCTACAGACTATGCTAAAGGTTTTGGGGTTTTGGGCTTGGGCAGCCATCAAGGCTGAACGATCGCGACCAAAAGGGGACGTTCTCATCTAGACATTATTTGGAGTCATCCTACCAAGGTACAATGAAATCCCTTCATAAATATCACCTGTAGACTGTGCTAAAGGTTTTTGGGCTTCAGTCCCCTGTAGCCGTCACAGTTGCCTAATGGTGTCCAAAAGGGGCATCTAGACATTATATGAAGTCAACCTACCAAGTAACAATGAAATCCCTTCATAAATATGAACAGAAGACTGTGCTAAAGGTTTTCGGGCTTTGGGCTCAGGCAGCCATCATGGTTGAATGATTACAACAAAAAGGGGACATTCTCATCTGGGCATCATCTGGAGTGATCCTACGAAGTTACAATGAAATCCCTTCATAAATATGACTTGTAGACTGTGCTCAAGATTTCCGGGCTTCGGGCACCTGTAGCCATCACAGGTGACCAATCACGACCAAAAGGGGATGTCATCATCTAGGCATTATATGGAGTCAACCTAACAAGTTAGCATGAAATCCTTCCATAAATATGACCTACTGACTATGCTAAAGGTTTTTTGGGCTTGGGCAGCCATCAAGGCCGAATGATCACGACCAAAAGGGGCGTTCTCATCTAGACATTATTTGGAGTCATCCTACCAAGTTACAATGAAATCCCTTCATAATTATGACAAGTAGACTGTTACAGTTGCCCAATCGTGCCCAAAAGGGGACTTTCTCATCTAGACATTATATGAAGTCAAACCTACCAAGTTACAATGGAATCCCTTCATAAATATGACCTGTAGGCTGTGCTAAAGGTATTCAGGCTCGGGCAGCCATAATGGGTGAATGATCGCAACCAAAAGGGGACATTCTCATCTGGGTATCATCTGGAGTGAACCTACGAAGTTACAATGAAATCCCTTCATAAATATGACCTGTAGACTGTGCTCAAGATTTTCAGGCTTCGGGCACCTGTAGCCATCACAGATGACCAATCACAACCAAAGGGGATGTCATCATCTAGGCATTATATGGAGTCAACCTAACAAGGTACAATGAAATCCTTCCATAAATACGACCTATAGACTATGCTAAAGGTCTTAGGGCTCGGGCAGCCATAAAGGCTGAATATAATTGCGACCAAAAGGGGATGTTCTCATCGAGACATTATTTGGAGTCATCCTACCAAGCTACAATGAAATCCCTTCATAATTATGATCTGTAGAATGTTCTAAAAGTTTTCGGGCTTCCGGCCCCTGTAGCCATCACAGTTGCCCAATCGTGTCCAAAAGGGGACGTTTTGATCTATACATTATATGAAGTCAACCTACCAAGTTACAATGAAATCCCTTCAAAAATATGACCTGTAGACTGTGCTCAAGGTTTTCAGGCTTCAGGCACCTGTAGCTATCACAGATGACAATCACGACCAAAAGGGGATGTCATCATCTAGGTGTTATATGGAGTCAACCTAACAGGTTACAATGAAATCCTACCATAAATATGACCTTTTGCCTATGCTAAAGGTTTTTGGGCTCGGGCACCCATCAAGGCCGAATGATAGCGATCAAAATGGGACGTTCTCATCTAGACATTATTTGGAGTCATCCTACCAAGTTACAATGAAATATCTTCATAAATATGACCTGTAGACTGTACTAAAGGTTTTTGGACTTCGGGTCCCTGTAGCCGTCACGGCTGCCCAATCACGTCCAAAAGGGGACTTTCTCATCTAGACATTATATGAAGTCAACCCACCAAGTTACAATGAAATTCCTCAATAAATATGACCTGTAGACTGTGCTAAAGGTTTTCAGGTTTGTGGCTCGGGCAGTCGTCACGGTAGGCAGATCATGCCCAAATGGGGAAATTCTCATCTAGACATCATAAGGAGTCATCTTACCAGGTTACAATGAAATCCCTCCATATTAAACATGACCTGCAGACTGTGCTAAAGGGTTTTGGCTTTCGGGCTTGGGGAGCCATCATGGTTGACAGATCATGCCCAAAAGGGGACGTTCTCATCTAGGCATTATACAGAGGCATCCTACCAAGTTACAATGAAATCCCTTCATAAATACAACCTGTAGACTGTGCTAATGGTTTTCGGGTTTTGGGCTTGGGCTGCCATACCGGTTGACCGATCACGACCAAAAGGGGCTGTTCTCATCTAGACATGACCCCAAACCTGCATATGAAATTTTGTGACGATCAGACAAGAACTGCGGGGTGTAGCCCGTGCTAAAGGAAAATGTGAACAGACTCACAGACTCGCAGACTCACAGACTGCTGCATGCGTGATGGCAATAGCTTATCTCGATTTTGTCAAGTTAAGCTAAAAATATGCTGATGAAATCGTCAGATGTGTACCCATACGCGCAACTAGTAGAAAGCTGTATGACAGAGGGCCACCACGGATGCCGACATTTTGTACACCATATAAGGTATGGGTACAGAAAGAAATGGATTGGAGGAGTGTCTAATTTGATGGATAAAGGGTTAGTATCTCCAGATCAAATTATCAGATTTACATAAAAAACTACACAGCACAGCACATCAGTAACCTGAATAAATATATACAGTAACATGACAATCGGATTGATATTTTTTGAGTTATCTCATGCCAAAGGGATTGGAGGAATTTTCAATTTGAAGGATAAAGGGGGTTAATATCTCCGGATCAAATTATCAGATTTACACCAAAAAATATACTGCTCAGCACATCAGTAACCTGAACACAATTATAAAGTAACTTGACAAAGCAATATTTTTCAAGTTATCAAATGCCAAAGGGATTGGAGGAATTTTCAATTTGAAGGATAAATGGTTAATATCTCAGGATCAAAATAACAAATTTACACCAAAAACTATACAGCTCGGTACATCAGTAACCTGAACACAAATATAAAGTAACTTCACAATCCAAATAATATTTTTCGAGTTATCGAATGCCAAAGGGATTGGAGGAATTTTCAATTTGAAGGATAAAGGGTTAATATCTCAGGATTAAATTATCAGATTTACACCAAAAACTATACAGCTCGGCACATCAGTAACCTGAACACAAATATAAAGTAACTTGACAATCCAAGCAATATTTTTAAAGTTATCGACTGTCAAAGGAATTTTCAATTTGAAGGATAAAGGGTTAATATCTCGGAATCAAATCATCAGATTTACACCAAAAACTATACAGCTCGGCACATCAGTAACCTGAACACAAATATAAAGTAACTAGACAATCCAAGCAATATTTTTCAAGTTATCGAATACGAAAGGGATCGGAGGAATTTTCAATTTGAAGGATAAAGGGTTAAAATCTCAGGATCAAATTATCCGATTTACACCAAAAACTATACAGCTCGGCACATCAGTAACCTGAACACAAATATAAAGTAACTTGACAATCCAAGAAATACTTTTCAAGTTATCGAATGCCAAAGGGATTGGAGGAATTTTCAATTTGAAGGATAAAGGGTTAATATCTCAGGATCAAATTATTTGATTTACACCAAAAAATATACAGCTCGGCACATCAGTAACCTGAACACAAATATAAAGTAACTTGACAATCCAAGCAATATTTTTCAAGCTATCGAATGCCAAAGAAATGGATACGGACGCCGGACAGACAGACGGACAGATGAACGGAGGGACAGACAGACGGACAAACAGACAGACGGACGGACAAAGGATGGACGAACGACGGATGGTCACCCCGGATGCCAGCATTATGTGTACCATACATAGTATGGGTACACATAAAAAGGGCTGTAACTCCTGCAAAAAAATTTTTGGATGGAACCCATATTCAAACTTGACCAACTTTGGTTAAGATCAAATAATCCAAACTGGAGTTACCGGTTGGAAACAAAAAAATGTTAAATGACAGTTAAACTCAAACTCAAATAAACAGCTGTGCCATGAGCGCATGATAAACCTGTTATTAATTACAAGAGGGAAGCACACAATATGAGTATACATGTGTACTTGTCAGGTTGAGTCCTTCCATCAACATATACTTGCCACCAAAAAATCATGAAAATTGCTCAAAGTATTTTCAAGTTATTGTCTGACATGTAGAAAATTGCTTATATTTTGATGAATAAAGTCCCATAACTCTGAAATGTCAAATCGGACAGTGACACAGATCGAAAGGCAGCTTCCTTCCATGAACATATACTTTCCATCAAAAAATCACAAAAATTGCTCGAAGCATTTTCGAGTTATTGTTCGACGTGTGGATGGACGGACGGACAGCAGTATACCATAATACAACCGTTTTTTTTAAAAACGGGCATATATAAAGGGCCATAACTCATGTAACAATAATTAAATAGAACCAATATCCACACTTGACCTGTACTACTAGCTGGGTAATACACACACCAATTTTGGTGGAGATCAAATAATTCAAACTGGGGTTATGGGTTGGAAACCAAATATGTTAATGGATGGACAGACAGAGGGATGGACGGACATCAGACAGATTACATAATACAACCATTTTTTCAAACGGGCAGATATAAAAAAGGATTAGCTATTTCATACATAGGTGTAGTTATCCTCCAGAAACTGTAAATTATGGAAATTCAAACCAATAAAGAGCAAGGCCTCCGTAACGAAATGTCAGATTTAAGAGCCCACAGTGAAGAGGATTGCATCCATTACAACATTTAATCTACTATATCTTGTTTGACAGAGCTCCATGAGCTCTGTCAAACAAAATATAATAGATTAAATGCCCAGGTAAACTCTAGACTACATCTAAGTTACAAATCCATCTTAATTGAATATTATTGGCACTTCAATTATAATGTATGGTTCATTCCCACTAGACCAATTCCCTTTAGACCAATTCCCACGAGGCCAATTCCCAAAAGACCAATTCCCCTTAGACCAACTGATGAGTTCTACCTTTAAAATAATTCTATATCAATAATTTGATATATTTATAAATATTTATAAATGTATTTAATGTTATTGATATTCAAGCCTGAAAATTAGCAGTCTGTCATTTGCAGAATGAGGTTCCCCAGAGGGTGAATTTCCTGATGCTATCCCATACAGTGGGCCAGTTTATCCTCTGGGTACCTCTTTCTGTTTATGTTTGAGACCTTGATGCAGGCTGAGGTTCACAGAGGGTAAATTTAGTGATGCTACCCTGCTGTGCAGAGTAGCATCACCAAATTCACCCTCTGCGGACCTAATTTTTTGTAAAATGTTATATGTACTGAGCTCTGCTGAAATGCTATAACTTATATTTTTTGTATGTTATGCATATAAATATTTATTTTTTTTATCAAATAATGTGCTTATCAGTAAATAAATGCTTTCTTAATTATCCTTAATCAAGCCTTAATCAATAACAGTATGTAGTTGGTCTAAGGGGAATTGGTCTTTTGGGAATTGGCCTAAAGGGAATTGGTCTAGTAGGAAGACACCTTGAATATTATTGGCTATTCAATTAACAGGGTTACACTGTATAAATAGATTAAATGACCTGTATTGGATGCACTGAGCCCAAAAAATGTATAATTTCCAACCACACTAAAATAATTTTTATTCAATTAGGTGCTCACTCCATAACCTATGGTAAATTGTTTTGTGTTCGGAAGTTATATTCAATTAACAGGGTTATTCAATTAACATAAATTCAGTTAAGTGGTCTATACTGTATTTCTGAAAAATAAATTTGTACTTTAGTCAATAAGGGGAATTTAACTGAATAATTTAAAATAGAATCTGCCAACCAAATACTCCAAGGTTATAAGAATATATTTCCCTTCCAAAGTGGATATCCAAATATAGTGACCGCATCACTGCACAAGGAGTTTTGTGTCACGGAAAGAAACTTTGTTAAAATTACCCCAAACAAGCTATTAATTGAAAATAGAATATGATTTCATTTTTGGAATTCCCTTTAAAAAGTTTTAAAAAAGTTTTGACAACTCAATATGGCTAAAAAAAATTAAAGTTTTGGTTCTCAGGCATCACCCTCACTGGATTTGAACCCCCCCCCCCCATTGAACATTTTTATTGTGTCGGTTATTCTGAGAACTTGTGAAAACTTTGATAATTTTTTTTCTTCCATTTTTAACATGTAATTATTTATCCAAGTATGCAGTGAGTTTGTCTTGTTGCAGTTTATGGGAGAGTGCCACAAGGCACTCTCCCATAAAATGTAACAAGGCAAATTTTGATACACAGGTCCATCATGTTCAGGGCCTCATGCTTGACCGACACTACTAAGAAGAGCCATAGAATAGAAATCCTTTTGGCTGTAGTACTTACAACTGGATATAAAAGGTATGCCATAAATACAGTATGAAATAACTGTCCCTCTTTCAATAGTAGAAAGATGGCAAAAAGATTAACTGAGTTGGCACAACTTTTTACAGGGAAAAAAAAAAAAATTAAATATAAAATTCTCCCTCCCTCACTGATTTAAAAAAAAAATTGCCTGAGAACCAATTCGGTTTTTTTATTTGGCCTTATATAGTTCTCTAATTCCTGTGCCATATATAACATGTAACCAACTAATCCTGTGCATTTTTACTGCCTGAAGTCAATGTATATTTTCATGCAGTGTGTGATATTGCAGTTACCAATTTTTTATACATCATTACACAATTTCTAATACATCACTAAACAGGAAAAAAAACTCTGTTAAACTACCCAAAAACAAGGTATTAATTGAAAATAGAATATGTATTTTTAATTGTTTAAAAATTGAAAACTTTTACCCCGTTTTAGACGTTTAATAAATAAAAAAATTTGATGAAAAAACTAGTGTTTCTAAAGGTAAAAGGCCAAGAACATCGACATTAAACCCCAAGAAGCCATTAGACGCATTTGTCTTTTAGATACATTCAAAGCTTTGATGTTCTGAACTTTTGAACCATCAGTGTAATAATCAAGACCGGTCGGCAGTTGCGAACTTCACAAGTTCGCGAACTTCATAAGTTCACAACTGCCGACCGGTCTTGATTATTACACTGACAGTTCAAAAGTTCAGATCATCAAAGCTTTGAATATACCTGAAAGAGGATCATGTTCGTTGTTTACCTGAGGTAGGTCAACTGACTTGAACTTCATTTTTAGAGTGGAGGGAGGGGGGGGGGGGAGTCATCTAGGTACGATTGATAAATTATTATCGATTATTTGCGATGATTAATCAATTCCTAAAAACAAAAATTGGGACAGCCCTACTCGATAGACCCAACATGATAAGATGACAGCGATCCCATGAATAATTTATTGACAGGTTGATGACCGTGGTCCCATGGGAATAATATGACACAGTTGAGCACGATTTGTAGCTTGTGATTTCAGAACATGCAGATTTCATGTGATTAGTTATTAATTATTAATCTTTATGGCCCTATTTAAATGTACATTGTTTAGCCATTTACCCATAAATGGCCGTTTATTTGAACAATAAAAGCCTTGGATAAATTTTTGCTTTATTCACCTAGTAGGGTGATGAATTTTCCCCGTAGGTTTAACGCTGAAAGAATTTATTCCTGTAGTAGAGATGGACTTGTTGACCTCTGACCTCTACCACATTCATGTAGCATAATTGATAGTTCAATTGTTGTTTTCTTTAAACCTTTTTGAAAGTATTACAGAATGCCAGTAGAAAACACCATACACTGTTCATTTAAAAAAAGTATTTTTTCAAGTTTAGCTCAAGTTTGTGGGGGAATTATTTTTCGACAGAAATGTATTACTGCGCCTTGTTTATTTTTGCTAATTTTGCCGATCAATTGAATGGTACCAATTTGCTTCTTGTTTAATTCTCTCTCATGCTTTTGTAGTGAGTAACACCCTTGTTTCGCCATGACAGCCCTGTAAAAGATTTTATGGGTAAACAAAACAAGAGGCCTGTCATGCCTAGAGAGCTCCGCTGAGGGCCACTGATCACATGGGCATGTTCTCTAATACTAATATTGTTACAAACTTTAGCCGAAAAATTTTCAGTTGTCACGAAAATTATGGCTTGGATCAATTACACACCGCCTATTGACATTACATGACGTTATAAAGATTTTCTTGATCCTGTGACCTGTGACCTTGACCCTGTGGATTTACAGACCGCAGAATAATTGATGACACACCGTCTATTGATAATACATATTGTCATGAAGTTTGGTGGAAAAATATTCAGCGGTTTAGAAATTATGGCTCGGACAAATAAAATGTTGACGACGGACAGATGGACGGACAGACGGATGCCGGACGACAGACGACGGACGACAGACGACGGACAAATCAGTATAAGAAAAGCTCTGCTGACTTTGTCAGCGGAGCTAATAAATGTATAGCGTTTTGAAGTAAAAAATTTATTCTATTCGTAGAATTAAGAATAAAACCCAACTCGCCTGTTTCATTTTTAATCCTACTCGTAGAATACATTTTTTACTTGAAAACACTATACGTTTATTCGATATTTATATGAGGAAATGGAAATCCCGCTGTGGTGATGCCAGAATAGTGGGAGATAATTAATAAAACTGTAGAGAAGATAACGATCTGAGACACTGGATCCAAGGAAGTCTACCAGACCAGACTGTTTAACTCTTTCCATGTATTTTGAGGTTGTCACTTGGAAATTTCATAGTTTTCCATTAAAACATTTTACACAAGAATTTGTCATTTATATTGATGAAAGACCATGTAAAAAAAAACTCACTTTTGGGAAAATGATTACTCCTGTGTCTGCCGTAGCTGCCGGACCAGTTCTGATGCCTCTTGAGCAACTAACCCCATGCCTTGTACGACCTTTGGCCAATATTAACCAGTACTATTCACAAAAAGCATTCAATCAATTAAATATCAGCCAGTACTATTCACAAAAAAGCATTCAATCAATTCAATATCAGCCAGTACTATTCACAAAACATTCAATCAATTCAATATCAGCCAGTACTATTCACAAAAACATTCAGTCAATTCAATATCACCCAGTACTATTCACAAAAAGCATTCAATCAATTCAATATCACCCAGTACTATTCACAAAAAGAATTCAATCAATACAATATCAGCCTGTACTATTCACATAACATTCAATCAATTCAATATCAGCCAGTACTATTCACAAAAAGCATTCAATCAATTCAATATCACCCAGTACTATTCACAAAAAGCATTCAATCAATTCAATATCACCCAGTACTATTCACAAGAAGCATTCAATCAATTCAATATCAGCCAGTACTATTCACAAAACATTCAATCAATTCAATATCACCCAGAACTATTCACAAAAAGCATTCAATCAATTCAATATCACCCAGTACTATTCACAGAAACATTCAGTCAATTCAATATCACCCAGTGCTATTCACAAAAGCATTCAACCAATTCAATATCACCCAGTACTATTCACAAAAAGCAATCAATCAATTCAATATCACCCAGTACTATTCACAAAAAAGCATTCAATCAATTCAATATCAGCCAGTACTATTCACAAAACATTCAATCAATTCAATATCACCCAGTACTATTCACAAAAAGCATTCAATCAATTCAATATCACCCAGTACTATTCACAAAAAAGCATTCAATCAATTCAATATCAGCCAGTACTATTCACAAAAAGCATTCAATCAATTCAATATCACCCAGTACTATTCACAAAAAGCATTCAATCAATTCAATATCAGCCAGTACTATTCACAAAAAGCATTCAATCAATTCAATATCACCCAGTACTATTCACAAAAAGCATTCAATCAATTCAATATCACCCAGTACTATTCACAAAAAGCATTCAATCAATTCAATATCACCCAGTACTATTCACAAAAAGCATTCAATCAATTCAATATCAGCCAGTACTATTCACAAAAAAGCATTCAATCAATACAATATCAGCCAGTATTATTCACAAAAAGCATTCAATCAATTCAATATCAGCCAGTACTATTCACAAAAAAGCATTCAATCAATTCAATATCAGCCAGTACTATTCACAAAAAGCATTCAATCAATTCAATATCACCCAGTACTATTCACAGAAACATTCAGTCAATTCAATATCACCCAGTGCTATTCACAAAAGCATTCAATCAATTCAATATCAGCCAGTACTATTCACAAAAAAGCATTCAATCAATTCAATATCAGCCAGTACTATTCACAAAAAAGCATTCAATCAATACAATATCAGCCAGTATTATTCACAAAAAGCATTCAATCAATTCAATATCAGCCAGTACTATTCACAAAAAAGCATTCAATCAATTCAATATCAGCCAGTACTATTCACAAAAAGCATTCAATCAATTCAATATCACCCAGTACTATTCACAGAAACATTCAGTCAATTCAATATCACCCAGTGCTATTCACAAAAGCATTCAATCAATTCAATATCAGCCAGTATTATTCACAAAAAGCATTCAATCAATTCAATATCAGCCAGTACTATTCACAAAAAAGCATTCAATCAATTCAATATCAGCCAGTACTATTCACAAAAAGCATTCAATCAATTCAATATCAGCCAGTACTATTCACAAAACATTCAATCAATTCAATATCAGCCAGTACTATTCACAAAAAGCATTCAATCAATTCAATATCCACCAGTACTATTCACAAAAAGCATTCAATCAATTCAATATCCACCAGTACTGTTCACAAAAAAGCATTCAATCAATTCAATATCAGCCAGTACTATTCACAAAAAAGCATTCAATCAATTCAATATCAGCCGGTACTATTCACAAAAAGCATTCAATGAATTCAATATCAGCCAGTATTATTCACAAAAAGCATTCAATGAATTCAATATCAGCCAGTACTATTCACAAAAAGCATTCAATCGCAGCTTATGACCCATTATTGGAATGAATTGTGGAAAGTTTTTTTTTCAGTAAATTAAAAAAATGAAGACATATTCTATTTTTAATAGCTTGTTCTGAGTGTTAACCCTTTACCTAACTTGAAAAGCAGACGACACTTGCAAATAAAATTCTTTGAATTAATTTTTTTCATTTTTTTGTCTCAAAAGCATAGGTTATGATCCCTTATTGGAACGAGCTCGATGAGCTCGTTCCAAAAAAGGGGTCATAACCTATGTTTTGCAGACAACAAAATGAAAATTAACTGGTGATTTTTGTGAATAGTGCTGGCCAGTTTTGGCATTACGTTGGGCCTATTCAGTTTTTAATTAATAGCTTGTTCTGAGTGTTAAACAACCAGAGTGCTAGAAGGTAATGAGCCTGTACACAACTCACTACTGCAGGAACATTCAGAAGATGAACAAAATGAATTCAGTTTAAATCCCAAAGGATGTGACAAAGAGTTATTTGACAGTTACAATATTAAGTGCTCCACTGAGGAGGGATCTGAATATTATCACTCCAAAATGTTTCTGACTGTCAGATAAGCGTCGACCCATAAATCTTACAGTTCTCTCAAGGGTGCAGTTAATATATAGCAGGGAATATGGCAACTATTAAGTAATGATTGATTGTAATCTTTGATTGAATTGAGAGCTGAATGTTTCATAAGTTTCCATGGAAACCGACAGTTTAACATTTTGGGACAATGTGACAAATGAAAATGGAATATGCATGATGAAGGATAATTAGATAATCGTCTGATTGTGGTGTGACTTGGAATAATTATAGATCAACTCCGTGACAAAAAGAGTCGCTTGAGTGTACTTGTCATTCTGACA
This sequence comes from Pictodentalium vernedei, assembly GCA_031216915.1. Lineage (NCBI taxonomy): Eukaryota > Metazoa > Mollusca > Scaphopoda > Dentaliida > Dentaliidae > Pictodentalium > Pictodentalium vernedei. Next base: position 503,124,208 of record CM062293.1, read on the forward strand.
GTGTCAGATGGAAATATCTATTCAGACATTATTTATCATTTATTTATTTATTGGTGTTTAAGGTCACATATTTCTGCCCAATGGCTAATCATGACCATGACAGTTTTACGGGTGGAGGAAGCCGGAGTACCCGGAGAGAACCACCGAGCAATGGCAAGCAACTGTCAGCTCCCCAACATACCAACCACACACAAGCAGGGTTAGCATTGGTTGAAGACAGGTGCACCATCGACGTGCAGTACCGGTACGCCATAGTACACAATGCCACCGTGCCCCCAAGTGGGCAATGGGGGTGAAGTGTCTTGCCCACGGACACAACACGGTTGCCGCAGGTGGGATTCGAACCGAGGAGCTCTCGGCTTGCAGCCCGCACCTCTACCTACTGAGCCACCATGCCCCCAGATCAGACATTAATAAATATGCTGGTAGATGGTCCAAATAAACATGGTTGGAGTTTCCCTCCATGAACAATACAGTGGAGCCCACTTAATTGGCTATCTCTTAATTGTATATCCCTGTTAACTGAATATAAGTTCCCAACACAAAACCATTTACCATACCTCCAGTACAAATTTGACCTGTTAACTGAATATAGGTTATAGAGTAAACTCCTGTTAATTGAATAAAAAAATTGTGGGTACATATGCAAATTCAGCAGTTGAAAAAATATTATATTTCAAAAAATTTCAACAACACCATATCATGTGAACTCTCGTTGGAACGAGCTCGTCGAGCTCGTTCCAACGAGGGGTCACATGATATGTTTTTATTGAAATTTTTTGAAATATTTAAAAAAACTGATATTTAAAATAATAAATTTTGATATCGTCTGCATTGGGTAAAGGGTTAAATAAACGGCTGTCATCTGTGGCTAATATATGGCCATAACACAAGTATTAACCATTTATCTAATGAATCAGCCACATCCATCCATGTAATTTACAAACTGAGCAGCTGAAAAAAATCTTTTCAGAAAGTACCAACAAAATAATATGATGTGACCACGCATTGGAAATCACTGAGCTCATTCCAATGAGTGGTCACATGATATGGTTTTGTTATTTATTTATTTATTTATTGGTATTTAAGGTCACATATTTCTGCACAATGGCAAATCATGACCACGACAGGTTTACGGGTGGAGGAAGCCGGAGTACCCGGAGAGAACCACCGAGCAACGGAGAGCAGCTGTCAGCTCCCTAACATACTAACTCCACACAAACAGGATTGGCATTGGTTGAAGACAGGTGCACCATCGACATGCAGTACGCCTTAGTGAACAGCGTCACCGTGCCCCCACATGGGCAATGGGGGTGAAGTGTCTTGCCCAAGGACGCACCGCTATTGTCGAAGGTGGGATTCGAACCGAGGACCACTTGGCTTGCAGCCTGCACCTCTACCTACTGAGCCACCGCACACCCATATGGTTTTGTTGAAATGGTTTTTAAAATGTGAAAAAGAAATTTAAACAAGATGTGCTGCATGCAAAATTTGACGAGAACGCTTGTTTGGTTCGCGTGGTGGTTACACAAATTTAAATTTACGCAAATGGATGAGCAATTACCCAAAAAGTTGCATCTTCAATGGTAAAGTCTGAGTAACTTAACTAACTGGTAGAATGCTAATTTTTTTTCTCAGCCTCAAGATTTGTTCACACATTTTTGTCTTGTTACAATTTATGGGAGAGTGCCTATAGGCGCTCTCCCATAACTTGTAACAATGCAAATCGATGAGGATGAAATATTTTTACTTCCAATATAATAAAAAGGACATCCGCAGAATATGGAGCCTTTAACTTTGGGTACATGCAGTTCAGAATAAAGCCCAAATATGGGCTTCCAGTACCCTGACAGTTAACTATCCTTTCTTGTGCCTTGATAGATTTTTAGAGGCTATATATATAAATTCCACACAATATATGAATACTTGTTAATGATAAAAAAGGCAGTTTCTAAAGAATTTTTACTTAGCCAAGCATTTGGTTAGCCATCTCGAAACCATGTGAACGGTTTGTGATACTATGACATGTAAGTCCCTCCTCTCCACCCCCTCCCCACCCCCCAAGTAAAAAGTCTGAAAAACTGATTCTCTGAGATTACACATCATAGACAAAGTTCAAGGTCAATAACTCAGCAAAAAACCTCCCGCCGGAGATCAAACTTGGAACTCGATTTGTAGGTACCCATGACAAAGCAACCTACTAGAAATCAGCCAATTATATCGCAATGTATGGTGAAAAAAAATCCATAAAATTATTATTTCAGAATGATAGAATGACAGAGTTCTGCTAAATCTAACAAGGGGAATAACTGTACAGTAGTAAGTATGTGTGGGCAAAATGAACAATATGTGAATAACCTTTCCAACAAACTGGTCTATCACCATACCAAAGGATATCAAAACTCAACAATCAATGCTCAATTTATAATACAAAACATTCATAGGGGTAGTTTTGTCACATAAAGAATAGCAAGAGACATAACTCTTATACATGCACAGAACCTACAATTTGTGGATATCCTTTCTGCCACGCTGGTCTCTGACCACGCATGCTAAAGGAGATCAAAATCTGACAACCAATAACTGAATTATAATTCAAAATGTTTGTACTGAATGTTTTGTGAGTGTAACAAGGGTCATAACTATGGTACATATATATATGGACGAAATCAGCAATATGTGGATATCCTGTCCCCTATACTGGTCCCTCACCATACCAAATGGCATCAAAATCTGAGAACTAATGCTGGAGTTATAATGCAAAACGTTCTTACGGAAAGTTTCTAAGTGAAACAAAGGCCATAACTCTGGTAAGTATGCATGAACGAAACCCACAATATGTGGATATCCTATCCCCATGCAGGTTTCTCACCATCCCAAAGGTCATCACAATCTGATCAGTGATGCTTTACTAATAATGACAAATATTGTGCGGAAAATTTTCTAAATGTAACATGGAATATAACTCTGAGATGTAAGTGCGGACAAAACCCACAATATGTGGATATCGTTTCCCCCAGGCTGGTTTCTCGCCAGTCACCGTATCAAAAGCCATCAAAATTCAACAACTGATGCTTGAGTTACAATGCTAAATGTTTGTTTGGAAATATGGATTTATTACACACCTGTTCTATGTAATCCCCATCTACAGCAACACTAAACCATGCGGAAAATCAAAATCTGTTCTGCACATATGTGCGGAACGGAAATAGTTGACGGATGGTTTTTAAATAGAAGCAAACTTTCACTAGAATTTTTTACAAATCGTGCAACACAACTACAATCTGAAAACCTAGCAATAGCTAAAAATCCTTCCCTGAGTTCCAATGTGTTCGATGTGCCAGTAGGGGATGAAAGAGTAACCCTTCTAATTATTTTTATACACGTGAAGACATGTAATAAACACAGAATGACATATGAATGGGTTAAGCGATATGGTGCTTGTGCCAACGCGGAAGGATAAAACTAGAGCTGTAGGTTTTTAAATTTCTTGTTCGGTTTTGGTTTTGGTTTTTCTGGTGGAGTAAAACCTCGGTTCGGTTCGGTTTTCGGTTTGTTCATGAGGGCAAATAAAATTCAACAAAAGCTGGACTTTCATCCGGTGCATACCCCCACGTGGTGTACCGCCTAGTGTGGGCATACCTGTAACCAACAAATATTATTTATGAATATTCTCGTATGGAATGATGACGAATGCACAGATGGATCCAGTATACCCCCCCCCCCCCCATTTTCTTCGAAAATTTTCACCAATTTCTAAGTCAAAAGGTATGGTAAATTGTTTAGTGTTTGGAAGTTTTATGCAATGAGGCAGAAGACTTTGTCATAGGCAAACTGCATGCCATATTTCACTGAAATCCGATAACCACAACCCAGTATACCCCCCCCCCCCCCCCCCATTTTCTTCGAAAGTTTTCAACAATTACCAATAATTTCTAAGTCAAACAATATGGTAAATTGTTTGGTGTTTGGAAGTTTTATGCAATGAGACAGAAGCCTTTGTCATAGGCAAACTGCAGGCCATATTTCACTATAATCCGATAACCCATACCTGAGATACAGGCTGAACAGACAAATAATGTCTATTTCCTACAATTTCTAAAGTCAAAAAAGGGGGATAACTCTAAAAAGGAGAATGTGAGAAATATCGTTGAATCTTTTTTTAAAGCCTATACCATAAGCAGTGTTCATGGCAAATTTCATTGCAATAGAACATTCGATACCCGAGATAAGTTATGAATATTCTCGGATGGACTCACACATGGACAGACGGATGGACGGACGGACGCATGTAATCCAGTATACCCCCATTTTCTTCGAAAGTGGGGGTATAATAAAACTCATTCTTATGTCCGGAGTCATAACTGAATGGCAGTGAAATTGAGTGAAACTCAATGAATGCCCGAGATAAGCTATAATACATGAAGAATCAGGAAGGTCAATATAATAATTACCTAAATATACAGAACTTTTATTGTGCTTGGCCATTTTTCGAGGTCTGACACCTACACGCAACTTGAGGAAAGCTGCAAACACAACTAAACTGAAATGTCGGAAATTCACAGAATGTAGCCATTGGCAGTGTCTGGGTACTCTCACTACTCTGGGATGGCTACATTCTGTGAATTTCTGCAGCAAGAGAGTATTTAATAAAAAACGAAAAACCTTAGATTACGGGATGTCGACGGTTTCGGTTTCAGTTTTTAAAAAAAAACTAAAAACCTTGGTTCGGTTTCGGTTAACCTACAGTTCTAGATAAAACGAGGCCTGCGGCCTTTCATTTTATCCTTCTGCGCTGGTGCTCATACTATAACGAATAACCCATTCACACACGCGTGTCATTCTGCGTATGTATGGAAGGACAGATGGACAGAGAGATCGACTAAATACCCTCCAAACCTTCTAAGGAGGTCGGCGGAATAACAAAGGAATACAACACTGGCAAGAAAGTTTGAAAATAACCCATGCTAGTAGTCATCAAGATCCTTGCCCCCATGCTGGTGGTCCATGCACATACTTATTTATTTTATTTTAGTGGGGTTTAATGACACTCTGGACAGCCAGGGGCATCTTGTGAAAGACTGTTTTATGGGTGGAGAAAGCCAGAGAGAACCAAGCAATGTGAGCAACAGTCAGACACGAGCAACAGTCAGACACCCCCAACGTACTAACTCCGCGCAAGCAGTGTTAGCATAGGTTGAACACATGGGCAATCAGGATGTAGCGTTTTGCCCGTGGACACAATGCAGTTACCCCTAGTGGGGATCAAACCATGGACCTTTCGGTTTGAAGTTCAATGCCATAACCACTGAGCCACCGTGCTCCCATCAACTACTACTACCACTATTATTACTACTACTTCTGGGGGCACGGTGGCTCAGTAGGTAGAGGTGCAGGCTGCAAGCTGAGAGACCCTCGGTTCAAATCTCACCTGCGGCAACCGTGTTGTGTCCTTGAGCAAGACACTTCACCCCCATTGCCCACGTGGGGGCACAGTGGCATTGTCTACGAAGGCGTACTGCACGTCGATGGTGCACTTGTCTTCAACCAATGCTAACCCTGCTTGTGTGGAGTTAGTACGTTGGAGAGCCTGTTATGACCCTGGCTGTCGAAAGTGTCGTTAAATCCCAATAAATAAATATACTACAATTGACAACTAAATCTGATCATTCACACCAGAGCTAACATGGTAAAATGTTTGTACTTACTTGGAATTAACCAATCCAATCTTGTTTGACAGAGCTCAATGAGCTCTGTCAACCAAGATAGGATTGGTTAAATTTCCAGTTGCATTATGGGAAAAATTTGTGGCTTGAAAGTTTGGTATTTTAACATCAGTATGCAGAGCGTCGATAAAACATAGACATAATAAAAATACAACTATCATTTGTTTTCTCCAAATTAAATATATACATCAAATCTCTTGGTGTTTTGATTTCAAGAGGTACATCCAAAAAATTACAATGACAGTGCTGTTAATTCACAGAGGTTTTTCACATGTTTCTTCACAATGGTTAATTGTGACCACAACATGGAGGGAGCGCTCTGGCTCAGTAGGCAGAGGTGCAGGCTGCAAGCCGAGAGGTCCTCGGTTCCAAACCCACCTGCGGCAACCGCGTTGTGTCCTTGGGCAAGACACTTCATCTCCATTGCCCGCGTGGGGGCACGATGACGCCGTGTACTAAGGCGTACTGCACGCTGATGGTACGCATGTCTTCAACCAATCTAACCCTGCCTGTGCTGCAGTGCGGAGTTACGATGTTGGGGAACTGGCAGCTGCTCGCCATTGCTCGGTGGTTCTCTCCGGGTACTCCGGCTTCCTCCACCCGTAAAACTGTCACGGTCATGATTAGCCATTGTGCATAAATATGTGACCTTAAACATCAATAAATAAATAAATACCGCAACATGGAGATAACGTCAAGTTTAGTCAACCGTTTATACCTATGTTGCCCATTTTAGAGGACTTCCATCTCAAGCATTGGTGAGTTGGTCCTATTTACCAGTAAAATAGAGCAGGTTTATACAGTAAACAAGCATTGCACCACTTCCTGGGGTTCCCACAAGGGCATCAATTGATAATGAATAAGCAGTGCTCCTCACCCCAGGGTTCCCACAGGGAATATAACAGACCTAAATCTAAATTCTTTTAAAACTATTAGGTCCGTTGAAAAATGTAAAAGTAAGAGGAATGTCAAGGCTGATATGCCCCCCCCCCCCCCCCCACAGCCAAGCATGAGTTTCTAGTCACTTATCTTTCTTGCTATTGAATTAATAAATGTCCTATCTTATCTTCTCTCCATTAAACCAAAGCCCCAATAGAGCAAGCCCCCCAAATGTGACCTTGGGACACTAATACCCTTGCTTTTTGTATTCTTAGTCAGAAAAGGGCCATAACTTTGCCAGAAAATATCCGACCAAGCCAACTATCAATCCCAACCTGTATTATGTGGTTATAAACCGAAGTATAAATTTTATTTCATTTTGTTCACTCAAACTAAAGTTATTATCATCCAGAAACCATATTTGGGATGGACGTAAGTACATATTTATTTATCGGTGTTTAAGGTCATATACTTATGCACAATGGCTAATCGTGACCTTGGACAGTTTTACGGGTGAAGGAAGCCGGTGTACCTGGAGAGAACCACTGAGCATCGACAAGCAACTCTCAGCTCCTCAACATTCCAACTCTGTTCAAGCTCCTCTCAAGCGGGTTACAGTGGATGAAGACATGTGCACCATCGACGTGCAGTATGCCTTAGGGGCATTGAACTCGGGACCTCCAGCATAGAAGTCCAACAGTCTACCACTGAGCCACTGCGCACCCTCATACATACATAAGTATGTACATACATACGTAAGTGTGGACAGATGGATGGAAAGACAAGGGTAACATTTAATTTGGCGAAAGGGTCATAAAAATACCATTGTACAATTTGTATGCACAGTGTTGTGATCTGAGCAACATCCATGCTGATGCTAGTAATACTCTGCATGACTAATTGTATGTTGTGAAAATAAGTTGGCTTTTCAACTTCAGGGAGTCAATTATCTTAGCCTTCTAATTGACCTCAAGGTTACAATAGCACTATATTGATTCTGCTGTATCGTTAATTGTCCATAAATGACCATACAATAAACTATTGTGTGAATAAATCGTTCATCAATGAACAAAGATTTAACATGGAATGTTATGTACTCAAAATATTATCAGGACAAAGAAATGGCAGCAGGTGCTTCCAGATACAAATTAATATTGATGGTTAATTCAGAATCTTAAAATATCGGAAATTATAGAATTTCTTTTATATCTGAAGCACTTGTTATAATTTAACTGGTTGAGTGCTAGTAGCCACTATTAGGGCTTTCCAAAAATGAGGGTACCAGAGAAAAAAGCCAACATTTTCCTTTCCTGTGTTTCATATTCAGTCAAATACAAACAATATTTTGTTTGGATTAATTTGTTCTATCACAAATTATTGAAGCATGCCTATAGGCACGCTTCAATAATTTTGTATTGATGAACAAATTCAAATCCCCCCCCCCCCCCCCCCCCCAAAAAAAAAAAAAAAAATGTAGCCCTCAAGCAGTTAACTGTCTCAGAGGAGAGAGCCATTATCAGGCTCAGGAGATCAAAATTCTTCATGTACATGCAGTGCCAACCAAGTTTAAATTCCAGACATTTTTTAGCTTACAAAATCTAAAAAGCTTGTTTAACCCAGGTGAAAGAGGGGGCACAGTGGCTCAGTAGGTAGAGGCGCAGGCTGCAAACCGAGAGGTCCTCGGTTCGAATCCCACCTGCTGCAACCGCGTTGTGTCCTTGGGCAAGACACTTCACCCCCATTGCCTGTGTGGGTGCACAGTGACGTCGTGTACTAAGGCGTACTGCACGCCTGTGGTGCACTTGTCTTCAACCAATGCTAACCCTGCTTGTGTGGAGTTAGTATGTTGGGGAGCTGACAGTTGCTCGCCGTTGCTCGGTGGTTCTCTCCGGGTACTCTGGTTTCCTCCACCCGTAAAACTGTCACAGTCATGACTAGCCATTGTGCAGAAATATGTGACCTTAAACCCCAATAAATAAATGAATAAATAAATAAATAAATAAATAAATAAATAAATAAATAAATAAATAAATAAATAAATAAATAAATAACCCAGGTGAGAGAAATGACTGTTCTTACAAAATGGTCTTTCACGTTTTTCTATTTATAAGTTGAAAACTGTTCCAGATGTTCTATCAATCATTTGCATTTCTTCTTCAGTAGACCCTGCTTAATTGGACAATCTCTTAATTGAATGGATCTGTTGATTGCATATCAAATCATTTACCATGCATAAATTATAAATTTTATCTGTTAATTGCAATCATAGCTCATATAGTAAATTCCTGTTTGTTGAATAAAAAATCTTGTCATACACTGAAGAAATAGTAAGAAAACCAACAATTTCCAATATTTATAGATTTATATGGCCTCAGCACATTCGATCAATATAGCATTCAGCATTTAAACATTTTGGCACCTGATGGTGTATTCCATGCCAGTTCAAAGCCATCAACTGGTAGACTCTAAAATTATTACCTGGGGGAAGACCAATCAATATTTTCAACGTGCAGCCTAAGGGCTGCACGTTGAAAATCTTCATTGGTCTACCACAGAGCCTCGGCAAGTAATTATCTACTTAATGAATTCAGGTCGTAACACGATCCTGGACCGGATAAGTCATCATTCTATTTCAAAGGACTAATCAATTATATCTTAGTTTTACCCTTTATCTATTGACTAAAGTGAATTTTTTGATTTGATTGGTTGATAGATACGTGGTATGAGACCATATTCATTGAAACCTACGGTACGTCCGCCCAGCCACTGACAAATTTCCCATACCCAATGGAAGCCTCGTTCCGAAATCTACAAATTGTCCATACCCCATAGAAGACACGTCATTCCAGTTTTACAGTGTACATGTATTATATTTTAATTTTTTATCTCCAAAATATAGCTCATGACCCCTTATTGGAATGAGCTTGTCGAGTACCCTCCAAAGTGGGGGTTCATAGGCTATGTTTTTGAGACAAAAAAGAAAAAAAGAAATTCAATAATTTTTTTATACTAGTCATATCGGCATATTTTCACCAAAACTCTTTTGCACAAAAATTCCACAGAAACCTGTATGGCTCAACAATGGAAGATAAAAGATCTCATGCTGTGTGTGTTCGCACATGAAATAGATTGTACTTCAAAAACGGAAAGTCAATAGATAAATTCGTTACCCCGTGTCGGCCGAATGGGATACGGCTGGCTTCGGGTAGGTAAAAACCCGTACCACGTGATCAGACATGGGGTAACTAATATTACCTAATGAATCGCCCGCATCCGCCTGCGTAATATGCAAATTGAGCAGTTGAAAAAATTTAATTTTTCAAAATATTTCAACAAAACCATATCATGTGACCCCTCATTGGAACGAGCTCATTGAGCTCGTTCCAATGAGGGGTCACATGATATGGTTTTGTTGAAATTTTTTGAAAAATTAAAAAAAATATTTAAAATAATAAATTTTGATATCGTCTGCGTTGGGTAAACGGTTAAACAATATTTATTCCAAAAAGTTTGTTATTTGTCTACAGAGTTTGAATGTGTGGCAATTTCGACAATACAGCTTATAGATAAAATACAAAAGTACACAAAATAGCGGCAGACATAAGTTGGTAGCGTAATGAGGGGGTGGGGGGTCGACATGAAGCTGATAGCTTATGCAAGTCGTCTTCCCGTAAATTATATCTTGATTACAGATGCAAGAGCTGTGTCAAACATAATATTTATTTCTTTATTTGGGTTTAACAACACTTTTGATAGCCAGGGTCACCTCGTGTCGGACACTTACCCGTAGAGAACCACCAAGCAACAGTGAGCAACTGTCAGTCCCATGTAGAGAACCACCAAGCAACAGTGAGCAACTGTCAGTCTCCCAAATGTACTAACTCCACACAAGCACGGTCAGCATTGGTTGAAGACAAGTGCACCATCGACATTCAGTACACCTTAGTACGCAACACCACTGTACCTCCACGAAGGCAATTGGGATTAAGTGCCTTGCCGAAGGACACAATGCAGTTGCCGCAGGTGGAATTCGTACTGATGACCTCTTGGCTTGCATCTCTACCTGTTGAGCCACCACGGTCAAACATTATATGATTAATGGTCAGTTCATCATCAAAATACAAGAACATTAGGCCACACAAAGTAGATTTTCTGTTTCTCAGGCCATTAATTGTAAAATTGCATGCGGGCGAGCGGTTTTTTATTTTATTTTTTATTTCTGTAATTATTTCTTTGCCATCAAAAGTTCCTATTCTTGGTTTATGTTTTAGGCCTCATAATCTATGGAATAGCATGGGCGGTGGTGTATTTCATCCCTTGAGAGCAAGAAGGCTTTGCAATGCTAAAGCATTGCAAAGCCTTCTTGCACTCAAGGGACAAATTTATCAACTTTTTTAACTTGGGTAAAATATCAGTCATAATTCATTTAATTTTTATTTTTTTAAAGTTTACATTGGTTATAAAAAGAGAGCATGTGGCAGCCAAAAGGACCATGTGGGAGGGCCTGAGAAACAGATTTTTAATTTCTCTGAAAAATGGCTATTCAATTTAACCTCTTCACACTGATGATGAAATATCAAAATTGCATTTATTTATTTATAGGGGTTTAATGACACTATTGCCATGGTGGTAAACATTCATACCAAGTTTCAAAGGAATCGACCCATAAACATCTGAGAAAATCTCTGGACAAAATTCTAGGCCAGCGTTTTCAAGTCGAAAAGGAGCATAATTCTGGTAAAAATAATCTGACCAGAACTATAATCGCAGGTGCACAGGTTTCCGTGGTGATGAACATTCATACCAAGTTTCAAGCTGATTGGTCCATAAAGATCTGAAAAAATCTCCAGACAAAATTATGACTACGGATGGAGGGACGGATGGAGGGAGGGAGGGACAGATGGGCAGACAGATGGATGTACGCCTAGACAGACAGACAAGGTGATTCCAGTATACTCCCGGACAACTTGTTGTGGGGGGGGGGGGTATATAGAAATATCATTTTATTTTAGCTAAATAAGAAATTCACATAAAGAATATGAGAATGATATCGTGTCCTTTAAAATTAACCCTTTGAACACTGGTGGCATCTTCCATGGCAGTTAAATGGCAGAAATTGGAATAGTCCATATCCATTATTTGGGGGTAGAGCAATTAATATTTTCAACGTGCAACCTGAAGACTGCACATTGAAAATATTAATTGTTCTACCGTACACGTTCCCTTAGTAGCCATCCTAATTAATGAAATTATGACATATCATGTTACTGGACCAGAAAAACGGTCTCTCGTGTTGAAAGAGTTAAGCCCAAATATGAACTTTTTTCACTGAACAAGAATTTCTGCAACGGTTTTGCAATCATTTGTTGAAACAACCCTAAACCAAAAGTCTTTGAACATTCTGCACAAAATTTTAACCTCTCTGACCTACGGTTCAGTACAACTTTTTTGAAGCTGTAACATTTTCTTTTTTTTATTGGCGTTTAAAGTAACTTTCAGCACCACAATACCATGTCCATGAACAATCTTAATTCAACATTTTTCTAACCATGACTGGCGAGGGGAATAGGTCTGGTTACCAGACCTAAAACCTGTTGAGTAGAAACCCTGATTAATAATTAAATTCCATAAAATCACATAAAATACAAATAGTTTGTGTTAGCTGTTATTGGTGTGACGGCGAGAAACAACTTGAACATTACGGCATACCTTCATGAATGACGAACTGTAATAACTTACTGTATCTATTACTTCATTTACTTGATGAATGAATGATGTGCAGAAAGTGACATAATAAAATACAGAAGAATCCTCTTAATTGAATATCCATTTTGCCAGTGAAAATTATTCAATTAACAGGAGTATACAATTAACAGGGATTTGGTCAGTTTACTGTGTTCTGGAGGAAAACTGAGCATTTATTCTATCTTGTTTGACAGAGCTCATAGAGCTCTGTCAAACAAGATATAATAGAATAAATCCCTGTATTGGGTCTAGTGAGGCCAAAAAGGTTGATAAATAAGGGGAATTTGGTGTGTGTCACAGTAATTTTTTCGACATATTACAAAAAATTTATATACAATTTACAGGAGTTTACTCTACAACCCATATGCAACTTACAGATCAAATTTGTACTGAAGATATGGTAAATGGTTTTGTTTGAAAATTATATTCAATTAACGGGGATATACAATTAAGAGATATCCAGTTAAGTGGGCTCCACTGTACTGGGTATTATCTGCAAGCCTGAAAAGAAACACACTGTCATCTGCAGAATGAGGACCCCAGAGGGTGAATTTGCTGATGCTACCCTGCACAGCAGGGTAGCATCACTAAATTTACCTTCTGTGAACCTCAATCTGAATCAAAGTCTCAAGCCTCAACAGCAAGAGGTACCCAGAGGATAAATTGGCACAGTGTATGGGATAGTATCAGCAAATTCACCCTCTAGGGACCTCATTCTGCAAATGACAGATTGCTTATTTTCAGGCCTGATTAACTGATGTTTTACCTGCTTCATCACTGGGTGTGGGCACAATCAATCATTTGATTTATTCCCCCGAAAGTTAATTTCGGTATTTACACATCATTTCCATCATGTCTCCGCTGACTTGCTTCACTCAACCACCTGATGTTAAACTTGCCCAAAACGAACCTTGTGGTTCATCACAAATCCATGATACATAGAAATTGATGTGACATATTATTTATTTATTTATTGGTGTTTAAGGTCTCATATTTCTGCACAATGGCTAACCATGACCGTGACAGTTTTATGGGTGGAGGAAGCTGGAGTACCCAGAGAGAACCACCGAGCAACGGCGAGCAACTGTCAGCTCCCCAACATTCCAACTCCACACAAGAAGGGTTAGCATTGGTTGAAGACAGGTGCACCATTGACGTGCAGTGCGCCTTAGTACACAACGTCACCATGCCCCCACGTGGGCAATGGGGGTGAAGTGTCTTGCCCAAGGACACAACGCGGTTGCCACAGGTGGGATTCGAACCGAGGACCTCTCGGCTTGCAGCCTGCACCCTCAATTGATGTGACATTCTCAAGAATGAATCCATATCTACATATAACTCTTATTGGTCGTACCACTCTGAAAGTAACTACATGATTCCAGTATATGCTCTTCAGAGTCTTAAGGCAATCAACAATGATCGTGGCTGCCTTCTCGGTGCCTTGGTCCTTGGGCAACTTCATTCGCTTTCAGTTTTACTGCCACTATCTCAGTTCAGAACAAACTAAATGCAAGGGAAACACAAAGCATCAGCCACCGCCCCGACCCGTAGGCATGTTCGAAGCAGCCTTAAAGCTATTGTGGGACAGGAAAATTTTCCAAGTCAAAAGAGTGAAAAAGGACCATAACTCTGGGAAACATTATGGGATGGAAGTCGTTCCGTGTGTATATCCATTCCCCCATGCAGGCCTATCAGCATACAAAAGGAGATCTGAATCTGACTGATGGCTTTGAAGTTACAATGCAAATGTTTGTATGGACAGATGGACAGACGGATGGATGGATAGACAGAGGGCTTCACTAGATCCCCCCAAATCCTCCTTCAGAGGTCGGGGGCATACTAATACCAAGGCCTGGACAACCCCCGAAGACCTTTCCTTAGGAAGATCGATGTCTGGCATGCCTCGTTTGGCGTGAACCTTTTGCTCCAAGTGGGGTTTTGAAATGTCTTTGGCTCCTCAACAGGCATTTATGCAACAGAACTGTCCCAAACCATCTCAATGCACTAGGTATTAGATCAAGAAGGGTCATCAAGAGTCCAACTCTGTCCAATCAGCATCAAAGACGATGTTTGGAATGGTGTATGGCACAAGGCTGGAATCTCCGGACATGGAGGAGAGTCCATTGGTCAGACGAAAGTGGGTTCCTGCTTCACGTCATAGATGGTTGCATGAGAGTGTGGAGGCATAGAAATACTTCTTAGGTGCCCAGGAACATAAGACCTACTGTTCCTTTGATACACACAGCGATTCGCTCTTGAGACCAACGGATATATCAACAAGACTGTACCGTAAAATTAACCCTATTCAAAGCTTATGCGTTCTTGAACACACCACTCCTTTTGGTTGTGACTTCTGACATAGGCACTCACAATCAGCTGATTGTGCTCTCGACTAATCGGCAAGTGGATGACGGTTGCAAATCCTTATCGGTTAATCACTATTCATAGCAGCCATGATTTGATGAAAAATATCTTGAAAATACTCAGTGGGTTAATTAAGAGCTATACAAACATTGCCCATTTTAGAAGACTTCCATCCTAAGTGGTTATAATTAGGTCCTAGTCTACCGATAAAACAGAGCTTGTTCAACAAAGTGAACAAGCAGTGCTTCATTTCCCAGGATTTCCATGGGAACACCGGCAATCTTTCTGCTTATCAACAAGATGGTATACAGCAGTCCATGAGCGAAAATGTTGCTCATACTTTCTGCTCCCCTTTACTCCATGGATGAATGATCCAGGCTAAGGCTTGAAAATAAGCAGACTGACATCTGCAGAATGAGGTCCCTAGAGGGAGAATTTGGTGATGCTAACCTCTCTCTAAATTTACCCTCAGTGAACCTCAATCTGTATCAAGGTCTCAGGCCTAAACAGAAAGAGGCTCCCAGAGGATAAATTGGCCCACTGAACGGTATAGCATCAGCAAATTCCCCCTCTGGGTAGGGCTGCACGTTATATCGATAAACCGATATATACTGGTATTCAAACCAATATCGATTGAATACCGGTGTAATTACAAAAATATCGGTTTATCGTCATTTATTTACCTACAATTTTGATTTTCAAGATGTCTTGAGTTTTATAATTGTAGCCCCAAATGAATAATATTATCCCTTTACCCAGGGAATCGTCTGCTTGTGTCCTTGTAATATACAAATTCAGCAGTTGAAAAATTTTTTTTCAAAAATTTCAACAAAACTATATCATGTGACCCCTCAATGAGGGGTCACATGATATAGTTTTGTTGAAATCTGGGGAAAATCTGAAAAACTAATTTTGAAAATAATCAATTTTGATATCGTCTGCGTTGGGTAAAGATTTTTCAAACTGCATCATCAAGGGCATGCTAATTGGTTCCGACTGTGATGCCTCGAGTCTCGATTGTGGTACTTGTATTCATATGTCTGAACAGTTTTCGAAATACCGGTATACTGCGGTATTTTTTTGAATACCGATACCGGTATTCAGTTTTGAATATCGTGCAGCCCTACCTCTGGGGACCTCATTTTCTAAATAACAGATTGCTTATTTTCATGCTTGTCCAGCTCTATATTGCCTCTTATTTATCTCATTTCTATTTGGTGAATTTGAATAATTTATCAGTAAAAGGGTAAAATAATGTATGGATCTCCAATTGCTTTAGGAATATGATAACTGTGCTTTGAATTCTATTTAAGTTGCCAATACTTTGCAGATGATTTCCATTAAAATCTTCTAATTGCTAATATTCTCAGGAATTATATGATTTCCCTTACATTACAATGTTCAATAAATCTTTAAAACAGTCCCAATATTCCATTAGTGTTCTAACTATACTCCAGGCTTAGTATCTGTAGTACTAAATACCTTAAATAACACTCTTGAGTTTCACATTCAACTTGTTTCCAAGCTATAATAAATAATACTCTGAAAAAATCTTCAAGTATTTCAGGCTTTTATGATCTCTGGACATATGCCTTTAACTGGTTGAGTCACGGTGGCTCAGTGGTAGACTGTTAGACTTCTATGCTAGAGGTCCCGAGTTCGATCCCAGTCTCCCACTGCTATGTCAAAATTTATTTACGATACCCATCAGCTTGATTGTCCACATGGGGACACAATGACGTCATGTACTAAGGCGTACTAAATGACGATGGTATGCATGTCATCAACCAATCTAACCCTGCCTGTGCTGCAGTGTGGGGTTATGATGTTGGGATGTATATACACAGAACGACATGAGTGTGTGAATGGGTTAATCAATATGGCATGAGTGGCCGCAGGCCTCAAGTTTTATCCTTCTTCGATGGCACAAATGCATATCAATTAACCCATTCACAAACATGTGTCATTCTGTGTTTATTACACACCTTCATGTCTATAAAAACAATTATTAGATGGACATTCAGCAATTCATTTGACAACTATCAACAGAATACATTTTATCACTAACCAAATTTGCGAGAAGAACTAGTGTTACTATTTCATCCCCTGAGTTGCAATGTGTTCTATGTGCCTACTGGCACATAGAACACATTGCAACTCAAGGGATGGGAGTGCGGTGGCTCAGTTAGTAGAGGTGCTGGCTGCAAGCCGAGAGGTCCTCGGTTCGAATCCCACCTCTGGCAACCGCATTGTGTCTTTGGGCAAGACACTTCATCTCCATTGGCCGCATGGGGGCACGGTGGCGTTGTGTACTAAGGCGTACTGCACGTCGATGGTGTACTTGTTTTCAACCAATGCTGACCCTGCTGTGTGGAGTTGGTATGTTGGGGAGCTGACAGTTGCTCGCCGTTGCTCAGTGGTTCTCTCTGGGTACTCCGGCTTCCTCCATCTGTAAAACTGTCACGGTCAGGATTAGCCATTGTGCATTAATATATGACCTTAAACACTAATAAATAAATAAATAACTCAGAGGACAATTTTTAGGTATAGTCAGTGATTCAAATTGTAATTGCGGTACACGATTTGCAAAAAATTCCTGTGAAATTTCACTTCTTTATAAACATAGTTCTTCAATGATTTCTGTTCCGCACATGTGGAAAGAGTTTTCATTTTCCACATGGTTTAGTGTTGCTGTATATGGGGATTTCATAGGACAGGCGTGTAATAAAATCATGTATGTGACATTTGCCAACAGGTCGAGCATAATTTAGGAAGAAAAAAGAATTGCACAAAGATTTACAATAATTTGTTTAACCATGCAAGGCTTCTGCTAGGGTGAAAATGTTGGGGCCGGTAATTTGGGGAAAATGGGGCAATCAAGAGAAAATTTTTAATTCCGGTGTCCCAAAACCCCCATTTCGTTGCATCTGAGGGATATTTTGAGGTTTTTCACAGCAAATTGTATGTAGGTTTTCACATTCCGAGAGCCGGTAATTGAAGAATTAGGACCAATGAGGAGAAATTCAGGTGAAAAATCATTCAAACAGAATTACTAACCGACAATACCGTCCTTGGTGGCAGATCCAGTTCAACAACGATTACGTGTACGGGTGTGTCAACAACTGTTGTACCGTATTTACTCTATGTATTGGGACAGCTAAAAATAATTATTTTCACAGGTGTCCCAATTCTTAGAAAATGGGGAAAGAACACAGACTGGTCTTGATTTGATGCTGAATAAAGTTGTGTGTGATTCGTTTTCCATCACTATATATGAAAATCGCCGTCCAATTTTTTTTTTATATTTTCATTTTTTGCTTCCAAAACATAGCTTATGATCCCTCATTGGAACGAGCGTATTGCGCTCGTTCCAATGAGGGATCATAAGCTATGTTTTGGAAGCAAAAAATGAAAATTTTTAGCTACCCAAGAATTTTTTTATGAGTGTCGTCTGCTACTAGCGACGAGCCAACTGGAAACAAATCTCCTGAATGTCCCAAACTTTGGAGCATAAAAAAATATAGTTTTCTGGAAAAAATGTGTATCCCAAATCATAGAGTGTCCCAATACATAGAGTAAATACGGTATGTCACAACAGTTTACTCAGAAGTGATCACAGGGAAATCAAAAGCCATGCAGTTGTAACATCAGTCACTAATTGACTTGAACGTTGTTGCTCTACTCCCAAGTATGGTAAAAAATAATTCAACCATCAAAAGGTTCTAACACTATCCAGGTACATGGTCTTTGTGAACTTGGAGAGTGTCATTGATTGATCTCTGACCGACATTCATGTATAATTTTACAATGCGTTTCCTGCTCCTGTTTGCATTTTGGTGTAACCCGTGATAATTACTCTTGAATGTGTTGCGATGGGAGCATGAGAGTTTTATTTCATGTTTTCCCCAATGTGAAACTTCTTGTTGCAATTTATATCAACTATGGGCTGTTAGGGGAATTTGGGGCGAGAGGAATGGGCCGTTCAGTGGGTCCTAGGTCAGCCTAGCAGAATCCCTGGTTTATCACACATCAGCTGCAATTATGCTGGGCAATTGTGTCATATTTCTTGGTCAAACGTTGTGCAGTAGAAAATGGGCAAAGAACAGAGCCTGGTCTTGATTTGATGCTGAATAAAGTTGTGTGTGATTCGTTTTCCATCACAATTCGAAACTCGCCGTCCAATTATTTTTTATATTTTCATTTTTTGCTTCCAAAACATAGCTTATGATCCCTCATTGGAACGAGCATATTGCACTCATTCCAATGAGGGATCATAAGCTATGTTTTGGAAGCAAAAAATGAAAATTTTTAGTTACCCAAGAATTTTTTTTATGAGTGTCGTCTGCTACTAGCAACGGGCCAACTGGAAACAAATCTCCTGAATGTCCCAAACTTGGGAGCATAACAAAAATATAGTTTTCTGTAAAAAATGTGTGTCCCAAATCATAGAGTGTCCCAATACATAGAGTAAATACGGTACTCTTCAAATAAAGAAACTATACGTTGAAATCCAACTAGATTTTATTGGATGCTCTCAGATTATAAATGGATAATTTGTGGCCAACATGGAAGTAGAAACATCACTCTACAAGTGACATGAACACAAGCAAAAGTGAAACGTCATTGACACACATAAACAAGGCTGCATTGACAACAGGTGAAAGTCAATACCATGTAGGACCACCACAAGCAGTGATAACGGCCTGGCAACATCGACCCATAGATGTTATCAGAGTCTGAATTACATGCCGTGGAATGTTCTGCCACTCCTCTTGTACTGCCACAAAGAGTTCCTGGAGTGTTTGTGGTGGCGGCTGTCTCTGGCAGACGCAGCGATCAAGCTCATTCCAAAGATGTTCAATCGGGGATAAGTCAGGTGAACATACTGGCCAGGGAAGAGTAGGGATATTGTTTTGTTGAAGAAATGCTTTGCAATCACACTTGACATGTGGTCGGTCATTGTCATGTTGAAAGAGGCCGCCATTGAATGAATGCCCAGGCTGTGACGTGTTAGGATTTCATCTCTGTAGTGTATGCCGGTTAGATTACCCTCCACTTGAAAGGTGCTGTCCGGGCACCATGGTTAATGCCAGCCCACACCATAACACTACCACCACCAACAGTTATTGTCGTAGCGTTTGTTCCGACGTCTATACACTCGGGCACGTCAAACAGTATGTCATTTCACAAATTCTACCGTAGGTCGTCAGAGCATTATGTTTTCAATTCTCTGTGTGTTTGGGCGATATTCTGATCCATCAACACACGTATTTCTTGATTTGATTACAACTCATAACATATATTTCAAAATCTTTTCACCATGACCAATTTTATACATGTATAGTTTAGTTATTTATTTATTTATTTATTTATTTACTGATGTTTAAGGTCACATATTTATGCACAATGGCTAATCATGACCATGACAGTTTTACGGGTGGAGGAAGCCGGAGAACCCGGAGAGGACCACCGAGCAACGACGAGCAGCTGCCAGCTCCCCAACATCGTAACTCCGCACTGCAACACAGGCAGGGTTAGATTGGTTGAAGACATGCATACCATCGACGTGCAGTACACTTTAGTACACGGCGTCATCAAGCCCCCACATGGGCAATGGAGATGAAGTGTCTTGCCCAAGGACACAACGCGGTTGCCGAAGGTGGGATTCGAACCGAGGACCTCTCGGCTTGCAGCCTGCACCTCTATCTACTGAGCCACCACGCTCCCACATGTATAGTTCAGTGGGATTTCGATGTATAGTTTCTTAATTTGAAGAGTATATATACTCAATGGTTGATCAATGAATAGTTATTTCCAATAAAGTTAACAATCTACAATCATGTTTTCAAATTTAAAACTGATGAACATACGAACACTTCTGTGTTGAGATAAAATTGAAACACTAAAATAGGTATCTGTGAATCACAATTTTTTTTTTTTCGAATATCTCAAATCGAATCTTCTCTCAGATATTGATATTGAATCGAATCAAATCTCAAATCAAATTTTAAAAGACAAGTTTTTTTGTACTGCGTCAAACAGAAGTTATAGAAACCTGATGACCTTTACAAGACTGGCTGAACACTTTAAACACTAATAAATAATTATGTTCTATAGCACCATCGAAGAAACCAGTGGCGGCGCCAAAGTTACAAAAGTGACGGGGTACAGTTGGGGATTGTGCAGGCACCGAGGTGGGGGGGGGGGGGGAGGTTGGTGGAGGGGAGGGGGGTGGAGGGGAGGGGAGGGGGGTCCTCTCCCAAAGATAAGAAAATTTTCAACTGTTTTGCAATGAAATCATGCGAATATGGATATCACTGGAACTGACTTATTCAGCCGGTTCCAATGATATTCATATTTGCATGATTTCATTGAGTTATACCGTTGAGAATTTTTCTAAAATATTAAATTTTATTTATTTTTTAAAAATTGTTGTAGGCTGAATTCCAAACGGATGCCTTGCATGCTCTCGATTCTAGCATTTGTCAAATACTCTTAAGCACTATGTTTCAGTCCGTTCAAATGCGGCATGCCTTGTTGCAATTTGGACCCTCAACTCTTGATTGTTGTTTGCAGCTAGCGTGTGTGTGGGGGGACGGGGGTAAACACAATTTCAAAACTTCTCTGATTTAGTGCACTTGGGAATATGCAATTAAGCATACCGACCATTACACCACAACGTTCAATACAACAAAAATTAAAATGATAGTGTTGTTTTACTACGCTTGGCGAAAAAAGTGGAGGGGTAAGTACCTCCACATACCCCTCCATGGCGCCGCCACTGGATGAAACAGGTAGGCCTTATTATAATAATTATCCAAAGTTTTAGTTTTTGAAAGCTTAGCTTGTTACTATTTACCACAATCTCTGACAACAAGGACTGCTTCTGGACAACATGAGTCACAAAGACTCACAAAAATTCACCCCCTTAGAGTCAATCAATATTGTACCTTCAATTTGATGCATGGAAAAATGATATATCATGAGATGAGCAATGCAGGAGGTTGACATGGGAAAGGGGGTACGTTTGGGGATGTATATGGAATTGTGCATTGCTCCTTCTGTTCCTCATTGTATTCAGCATTCCCTCAGTATTTAGTATTTATAGTACATGTCAGAATCTCTCCTGACCGGATATCAAACTTATGGCCTCAATTAGTAGTACAGTGGATCCCACTAAATTGGATATCTCTTAATTGTATATCCCTGTTAATTGAATATAATTTCCCAACACAAAACCATTTACCATACCTCCAGTGCAAATTTGACCTGTTAACTGAATATAGGTTACCATTTTTGTAACCCTTTACCCAAAGCACATGATATCAAAAATTTATTTTGAATAATTTTTTTAAAATTTCAAAAAAAATATTAACACAAGAGGCCCCAGGGGGCCTTAGGCACTCATCGAATGTTCCATACTGTTAAGACACAAATTTTATCAAAAGCTATTCTTAAGGTTCTACAGAGTAAATCTATACTCTCTGTGGAGCTAAAACATCAACAGGACTGAATGGGACAATGCTGATCAAATATCAAAAGATTCTGCATGATGGTTCAGAAGAAGATTTTTAAAGAATTTTCCTTGAATTGCACAAAGTAAACATTCGCGTCCCCCATAGTGAGCCCCAATATTGATCAAAAGACTCAATTTGAATGATGACAGATGACAGGGCAAGTGATAAGTTGAGCTCCCTTCGTGAGCTAAAAATTCCTCATATTGACCAAGTTATAATTCGGGCTCCCACAGGGAGCCCAAATATGGACCCAAGGACTTGGTTTTAACAAACTTGAATCTCACCCCCCTGAGGATGCTACATACTACATATCAAAACATTCTGACTGCTGGATCTGAAGAAAATTCCTCATTTCGAACTAAGTTACAATTCAAGCTCCCACAGTCAGCCCAAATATGGAACTAGGGACATGGCTTGAGCAAACTTGAATCTCACCCCCCTAAGGATGCTGCATACCAAATATCAAAACATTCGGACTGCTGGATCTGAAGAAGAAGATTTTTAAAGAAAATTCCTCATTTTGAACTAAGTTATCATTCGGGCTCCCACAGTGAGCCCAAATATGAACCTATGGACATGGCTTGAACAAACTCACCCCCCTAAGGATGCTGCATACCAAATATTTCAGGCAAATTTCTTAAAAAATCTTCTTCTCCAGATCCAGCAGGCAGAATCTTTTGATATTTGGTATGCAACATTGTGGGGTGGATCTGATTCAAATTTGTTCAAATTGGCCCCCTGGATTCATATCTGGGCTCACTATAAAAGCTCAAATTCGAACTTAGTGCATTTCAGGGAAATTTCTTAAAAAATCTTCTTCTCAAGATGTAGCAGGCAGAATCTTTTGATATTTGGTATGCAACATTGTGGGGTGGATCTGATTCAAGTTTGTTCAAATCAGCCCCCTGGATTCATATTTGGGCTCACTATAAAAGCTCAAATTCGAACTTAGTGCATTTCAGGCAAATTTCTTTAAAAATCTTCTTCTTCAGATCCAGCAGTTGGAATGTTTTGATATTTGGTATGCAGCGTCCTTAGGGGGGGGGGGGGGGGGGGGGGGTGAGATTATAGGGTGAGATATAGTTTAGGTCTATATTTGGGCTCACTATGGGAGCCTGAATGATAACTTAGTTCAAAATGAGGAATTTTCTTTAAAAATCTTCTTCTTGAGATCCAGCTGACAGAATGTTTTGATATTTGGTATGCAGCATCCTTGGGGGGTGAGATTCAAGTTTGTTCAAGCCATGTCCCTAGGTCCATATTTGGGCTCACTGTGGGAGCTTGAATTGGTAACTTAGTTTGAAATGAGGAATTTTCTTAAAAAATCTTCTTCAGATCCAGCAGTCGAAATGTTTTGATATGTGGTGTGTAACATCCTTAGGGGGGTGAGATTCAAGTTTGTTAAAGCCAAGTCCCTAGGTCCATATTTGGGCTCCCTGTGGGACCCCGAATTATAACTTAGTCAAGATGAGGAATTTTTCTTTAAAAATCTTCTTCTTCAGATTCAGCAGTCGAAATGTTTTGATATTTGGTATGCAGCATCCTTAGGGGGGTAAGATTCAAGTTTGTTTAAGCCATGTCCCTAGTTCCATAAAATTTGTCTCTCATGATTTCATTCCTTTGTAGTGTTGATGAACCATGTCTAACTGAATGTGACCCCAAATACTTCTTTGAACCACATTGGCCGGTGAGCGATTAAGGCTCTTTAGGGCCTCTTGTTTATTTTATTTTTGTATTTTTTGTAATTATTTCTTTGCCATCAAAAGTTCATATTCTTGGTTTGTTTTATGTTTTATGTTTTAGGCCTCATAATCTACAGACTAGCATGGGTGGTGGTGTATTTCGTCCCTTGAGTGCAAGAAGGCTTTGCAATGCTAAACCTTGTTGTACTAAAGGCACACATTTATCAAATTTATTAACTTGGGTAAAATATCTGACATAAACCATTTAATTTTTATTTTTTTTTATGTTTGCATTGGTTATAAAAAGAGAGTATATGGCAGCCAAAATGACCACATGGGGGGGGGGGGGAGGGGGGGCCTAAGAAACAGATTTTTAACTTTTTTAGGCCTAATAATGAAACAATATTTACTTACCACATTTTTGTTCCAACAATTCAAAAACTAAATTGTAGAAGCAGATGAAGACACATTTCCAAGAACACAGCAACTCCGATACAATTATCCATATGTCATATGCCTTAGAATATTAACTGTAGATTATCACATGAATACTGTCTGCTTCCCAATGTCCAAAAGCAATAACACCAATGAACACCCAGGGCATTACAATCAATATTTTACCAAAGAAATTCTAATTACAGCTGTCACTTGTGAGTGATAGATCAGCGATATTCTCTGGGAGCATACAAAACTCGAACTGGAACATGTTTATAGACACAAAACTGCATACTGATGCTGCTTCAAGAGAGAGGTCAGAAATTTACGACATAAAAAAGAAGAAATAATTGAACAGAGCTTATACATAATTGATATCACGCAGTTCCCACAGTTAATATTTCTACAGAGAGAAATCAATTGCAGAAACCAAATCCGTTTGCTTTGGGTATTTGTTGAAATTTCATTCGGCTTTTCCACCTAATAGATCAGGAAAATGCATTATTAACAATGTTTGCTGACAGTCAGTCTGAATAGAAGACTTATATGCCTGATCACGATATTGTAATGTTTGGGGACAAAATCATCAAACAAATATAGCACTAATGTGTGTAACACACTTCAACTGCCCCAACAATAAAAAAAAACAAAAAAAAACCGATATTGTAATGTTTGGAAAATGCATTACAGTGGAGCCCACTTAATTGGATATCTCCTAATTGTATATCCCTGTTAACTGAATATAATTTTCAAACACAAAACCATTTACCATACCTTCAGTACAAATTTTTGATCTGTTAATTGCATATGGGTTGTAGAGTAAACTCCTGTTAATTGTATATCAATTTTTGTAATATGTCGAAAAAATTACTGTGACACGCACCAAATTCCCCTTATTTATCAACCTTTTTGGCCTCACTACATCCAATACAGATTTTTATTCTATTATATCTTGTTTGACAGAGCTCTATGAGCTCTGTCAAACAAGATATAATAGAATAAATGTTCAGTTTACCTCCAGAACACAGCAAACTGACCAAATCCCTGTTAATTGTATACTCCTGTTAATTGAATAATTTTCACTGGCAAAATGGATATTCAATTAAGAGGATTCTACTGTATTAACAATGTTTGCTGACAGTCAGTCTGAATAGAAGACTTATATGCCTGATCACGATATTGAAATGTTTGGAGACAAAATCATCAAACAAATATAGCACTAATGTGTGTAACACACTTCAACTGCCCCAACAATAAAAAGAAAAAAAAAAAAAGATAAAAAAGGACACTTTTGCTGATCTCACAAAAAGTATTGTGAGTCTTATCTGATGGTGTCATTTACTACACTAGGGCTGAAACGGTTGGCTCATTTTCACAACCGACTAACCGAGGGCTATAACTGGATAATATCCGGTAAACAGTAGCCATTATTCCACTGAATCTGGGATCAAAACTATAGGAATTGGAAAGCAGTATTCTAAGAAACTAATCCGTAGTGTGTATACAAACGAACGTTGTTGAGTACTTGACAATGTTCGTTTGTATACATACTACGGAATAATTTCTGCAGTTACTCAGAACTCACCGCTCATTAATGAAGTCTTGAACCCCAAAGTTGATTATTTCTCAATATATACAGCGCTGCTTCGAGGTGTAATCTATCCCAAAGGAGAATCGGCAGATGTACTACATTTTAACCGTGGAATGACGGTCACTATCAATATTTTGGATAACTAGTTGAGGGCTTTTTTAATCGGTTATGTAGGTAACCGGTTTCAAACCGGTTATCCGGTTAACCATTTCAGTACTATACTACACCACATCCCACAGTAAAATGAAAAGCTGGCAGGGAAACTAATGCCTTAATAAGGCCTAAACAAGTTCAAAATTTGTTTCTCAGGCCCTCCCACATCGTCCTTTTGGCTCCCACATGCTCTCATTTTATAACCAATGGAACTTAAACCAGAGCCTCAAGTGAGCCTAAAACGCTCACCTGGCTCAAGTTGTCAAAACAGCTGAGTGTATCATCAAGTGACCGGCATACAGAGCCCAAATATTAACCCAGGAGCTTGATTTTAACAAACTTGTATCTGACACCCCTAGAGATGTCACAGACCCAATATGAAAAGATTCTGACTGGTGGATTTGAAGAAGATTTTTTCAAGCATTTTCTCACACTGAACTGAAATTATGGGCCCCAATAAAGCACCCAAATATTAACCCAAGGGCCTGATTTGAACAAACTTGAATCTGACCCCCAAGAGATGTTGTATACCAAATATTAAAATATTCTGACTGGTGTATGTGAAGAAGAATATTTTTAAGGAAATTTCCTCATATCGTACTATGTAACATTGGGAGTATAAATATTAACCCAGGGACTTGATTTGAACAAACTTGAAGCTAATCCCCAAAGAGATGTTTGTATACCAGATATCCAAAGAATCTGACTGGTGGATCTGAAGAAAAAGATTTTAAAAGAATGCTTCTCATATTGTACTAAGTTCAAATTTGGGCTCCAATAAAGAGCCCAAATATCAACCAAGGGATCTGATTTGAACAAACATGAATCTGACCTCCCTAGAGATGTTGTTTATCAAATATCAAAAGAATCTGACTGGTGGATCTGAAGAAGATTTTTAAAGATTCCTCCCCATACTGCAGTGAGTTAAAATTCGGACACCCATGGAGAGCCCAAATATTGACCCAGGGACTCGATTTGTACAAACTTGAATCTGACCCAAATTCAAAATGGCCACCATGGAAGTCATAATGAATTGGCCACTGGCGGCCATCTTGGTTCAGCTGACTGGTCCAAAATCCAAAGGAAGTTTCCACTAGACACCAACAATGCATAATTAAAAAATAAAATTATTTGAGTTAGCATTCATTAGTTATTGGACGGAAACCAAATTCAATATGGCCACCAAAGCAGCCCTATTGAATTGGCTAGCTAGACAAAAATCGAAAGAAAGCTTCCTCTAGACACCAATAATGCATAACCAAAAGCTGAAATTGATTTGATATATATATACAACTTAATTAAAAGTCCTTTCTGTTCAGGCCAAATGGTTGTAGTGTTTTGAGTGTGAATATCTAATGGACTTCACTTAATCGGCGCTGGTCCGTATTTTTAGAAGATTCTGGGTCGGAGTGTAGTACTTGTATAATACAGTAGCAAATGTTGGAAAAAGAATGATTAGGGCCATTGAAATGAATGGCGATGGGCGTGTCCCATATATGTCTAATGTCCGCCATATGTTCTCGAATGCGGATACTGAAGTGTCTCTTTGTTTCACCAACATATTGTTTACCACATTGGTTACAGTTTATTAACTGGTAGAGTGCTGAATTATTTTCGACCACCAAAAATTGTTAACATGTCTTTGCCTTGTTACAATTTATAGGAGAGTGCCTGTAGGCACTGTCCTGTAAATTGTAACAAGGCAAATCTTAACAGAGGAAATAATATCACTTCGAAGATAATATGAAGCACAGCTGCTGAATTTGAAGCCTTTAGGTTGCAGTACCTGCACTTCAGAATAAAGCCCAAATATGGGCTTCCAGCACTCTACCAGTTAAGTATATGCAATTCCTGGTCATGCAATTGGTGCTATATGGGCCCTTGAAGCGTTTTTTAGTAATTTTGCTCTGGAACCATAATTTGCTTGGTATGTTTAGGCAAATTTGGCAGTTTGCCTTGGTGCATTTGGTACGTGGGTTGGCAATGGTTTTACCACTCTGTTGGTAGAGCATGGGTAATTTAGCTCGTGTGAGGAGGTCTTTGAGGGAAGGGTTGCGACGGCGGGCTAAAACGCGGGGGGGGGGGGGGGGGTTGTGAGGGGGGGATGACGAAAATAAAGTTCTGCTGGGTTGACTACCGGCAAGAATAGGCCATAAGCGAAGGATGTGTGAATAAACATCAGTGCATTCTGGGTGATAATTAGTCACAAACGGAATACGAGGGTTGTTGAGATCAGGGGAGGTATCCTGAGCTTTTATGATGTTATCTCTGTCTATTGTGGCTACCTTATTCAAAGCCCTCTGTAGCGTTTTGGGAGCGTATCCTCGCTTTATAAAGTGCACGAGCATCTCTGATGCTCGGCAATCAAAGTCTGTGCTAAGGCTGCAGATACATTTGACTCTTGAGTAGTTGGCTGTATGGGATGCCGTCAATTAGATTGGTAGCATGGCAGGATTCAGGCCTTAAGTAAGCGTGTGTGTCTGTTGGTTTGGTGAATAGGTCGGTCACAATTCTGTTACCGTTTTTCTTTATGGTTATGTCAAGGAAGTTGACAGATGTTGTGGAATATTCGGTAGTAAATTTAATAGTTGGGTGTGCAGAGTTGACTCTTCTCCATGTGTCCAAATGAGGAATATATCGTCAATAAACCTAAGGTATAGTTCAGGTTTGAGGTGGAAATCTTGAAGAAGTTTGGTTTCAAGTTCCCCCATGAAAATATCTGCAAAAGTCGGAGCGACCCTCATGCCCATGGCAGTCCCACCAATTTGGAGAAAGTGTTCTTCATTAAATTGGAAATTGTTGCATTGGAGGACTAGTTTAAGTAAACTGAGTAGTCCCGTAGGTGTTAGCTCCCAGTTGGGTTTGTGTTTCCGTATACTACTTCTGCTCTGACTACTTGAGCCTTAACATCACATTTCTCTGTCACTGCCTGAAAAATTCAAATCATCGGTCATTTAAATCTATTCCAGAGTGTTATTCCCACTATTGTTACTTCCCTTTACCCCACATTTGGGTTTTTCCACGCAACAATTGAAATAATGGGATGACGTCATTCGATACATCGACTTTGGATGTACCTCTCACAAAAATCAGTATATGCCAATACAAAAGCCCCTAGCATTTGTCAATTACATCATCACTCTGCATCCGCCACACTGAGCCGAGATAGTATATAAGGCTGAGCCACAAGTAGTTACCTTTGCCTCTGACGAGTTCTCCAATCAGAACGAAACCGGTTAGGCGTACCTATCAGACTCATTCATGGGATTTCTATGCACAGGTCCCCTTCAACTCTATTGAGTTGTTTTATTTGCTGAAATTGATTTGAGTCAGTATTCATTAATTAGTTATTGGACGGAAACCAAATTCAAGATGGCCACCATAATGAACTGACAACTGGTGGCCATTTTGGATCAGCTAACTGGTCCAAAATTGAAAAAGGAAGCTTCCTCTAGACACCAACAATGCATAATTAAAAAATAGAAATGATTCGAGTCAGCCTTCACTTGTTATTGGACAGAAACCAAATTCAATAAGGCTGCCATGGTGGCTAAATTTAATTGGCTGGCTGGATCAAAATCAAAAGGAAGCATTATCTAGTCATTCCCAAGTTACCCCTAAAATTATGATTTGATCAAATAAGCATTTCTTTAGTTATTTGATGGAAACCAAAAGTTAACGTTGGATGGTAGACAGACATGGTGAAAACGTAATGCTCCAGAGAGAATCTGGGGGGGGGGGGGGGGGGGGGATATAAAATTGAATGGTTTCTGTCTGATATTTTACCCATGTTAATAAAATTCATAAATGTGTCCCTTGAGTGCAACACGGCTTTGCAATGCTTTAGCATTGCAAATCACTCTTGCACTCAGGGGGTGAAATACGCCTTGTGTGAGGATTTGCCTTGTTACAATGTATAGGGGAGTGCCACCAGCCACTCTCCAAAAAATTGTAACAAGGTAAAGAGACATGGATGAATTTGGATGACCAACAAGAGGGGGCCATGCCACAGGGCATACCCCCATGGTGCATACCGCCAAACAATGACAAGAGAAGAAATAAACAAGAGGCCCCACGGGGCCTGAGGGCGCTCACCTGATACTGGCCGAGTCATATCACCAAAATAGCAAGGGATTCTGCCTTGTGGTTATTATCAGTTTTTCAACATAAAAGTGTTTTCTCTACTTAGTAACCCAGAGTGTTCATATGTTAGATCCCCATATTGGGTACTCAATAATTTATCTATTTATTTATTGGAATTTAAGGTCACTTTCTAAGGCTACATCATTACAGAGGCATAATTATAATATCAGGTTTGGTCAATCGTTTATGCCTATTACTGCCCACTTTACAGGGCTTTCAACGCAGGAATTGGTTACTGGGCCCAATTTTATCAATAAACCAGAACTTGAACAAATTTCAATTTGCCGCTTCTAAGAAAACTAAAAATCAAATATCAAAAGATTCTGACAGGAGTAACAGAAAAAAAAGATTTTTTAAGAATATTTCTCATACTGAACTAAGTTATACATGGGCTCCCATTGGGAGCCCAAAAATAAAAGCTTCTGAAGCAGTGTTTTGGGAGAAGAAGATTCTTCAACGTTATTCCCATTAGCTACACTGTTAAAAAATGATGACTCGGCACTTTTAGTCCTAGAAAAGAACCTTATGATAAAATTTTTACCATTTTTTTCTTCCGGTCCTAAGGAAGCTTCACACCATATAAAAATTCTCAGTGCCATGTAGTTCTGGAGATATGGGCATTTAAAAAGAAAAAAATTTTTTAGCTCCTGCAGTTCCCGTGGGGGACAGGAAAACAATTTTCGGCATAAATTAGGTACTTATGACCCAATAAGCCCTCATATCAAATTTGGTTCAAATCGACTTTTTGGTTTGGAAAATAAAAATTTTGGTATAATTTGGGCTCCCACAGTGAGCCCAAATATGAACCCAGGTACTTGGCTTTACCAAACTTCACTCTCAGCCCCTAAGAATGCTGTACATCAAATATCAAAACATTTTGACTGGTGGATCTGAAAAAAAAATTTTTTTTAAAGAATATTCCTCATATTGAACTAAGTTATAATTTGGGCTCCCACAGGGAGACCAAATATGAGCCGAAGGACTTGACTTGAACAAACTTGAATCTCACCTCCCTAAGCATACTGTATACCAAATATCAAAAGATTCTGACCGGTGGATGCGAAGAAGAAGATTTTAAAAGAATATACCTCGTATTGCACTAAGTTACAATTTGGGTTCCCAAAGGGAGTCCAAATATGAACTCAGGGACTTGGCTTGAACAAACATCAATCTCACCCCCCTAAGGATGATGCATAGCAAATATCAAAAGATTCTGATTTGTGGATCCGAAGAAGAAGATTTTTAAAATATATCCCTCATATTGCACTAATTTGAACATTTGGGTTCCCATAGGGAACCCAAATATGGACCGAGGAATTTGATTTCTACAAATATGTGAATCAATGTTCCAAAGATGTTATATGTAAAATATGAAAGCTTTTAGAGCAGTGGTTTGGAAGAAAACAATTCTTTATTTTTTTCCCATTGCCTACTGTGTTAAAAAATACTGACTCAGCACTTTTTCAGAGTCCCGAAAAAGTACCCTATGATAAAACCGATAGCAATTTTTTTTTACCAATCCTTTCTGTTGGTCCCAAGAAAGCTTCACACCAAATAAAAATTCTCACTGCCGTGCAGTTTTTGAGATATAGGCGTTTTAATTTTTTTCTATTTTTAGCTCCTGTGGTTCCCACGGGGCTACAGGAAAAAAAATTTCTGCATAAATTAGGTACTTATGACCCAATAAGCCCTCACATAAAATTTGGTTCAAATTGGCCTCTCGGTTTAAAAAATAGAAATTTGGGGTGGGGCCAAAATTTTTGCTCCTCCCATAACATCGCCAAGTATAGACCTACAAACTTCTCTTGAACAAACTTGAGTCTACACCTCAAAAGGAAGCTGCATACCTAATATCAAGTCTCTGCTATTGCTGGTTCTTGAGAAGAAGATTTTTTAAGAATTGGAGCATTTTTGCCCCACCCCTCTGCTCAATATGAGCCGAAACCTAATTTGCCCAAAAATCAAAATGCCGCTATATAACCCCTACTCACATGAAATTTCATTAACATGCGGCCAGTGGTTTGGAAGAAAAAGACCCAAACACCACCTTCACGCCGGACGACGGACGACGGACGACGGACGAAAAGTGATCAGAAAAGCTCACCCTGACTTTCAGTCAGGTGAGCTAATGAACCATGATACTGTGAAAGCTATTCCCATAAACAATCTTCACTCCAAATTTCATGGAGAGCTGCAAAACTCAAACCAGAGATATGAGGCGAACAGACAAAAAATTGGCTATTTTACTAGGCAAACAGCAAAATTATTGTCTTTGTTTTACACCAAGTAATTGTGAAGGCCAGACACACCTGTTACTGAAGTCTAGTGACAATCTGACCATCCACAAAAGAGATGTAGAACAAAAACAATGCCACATGGGGGAGGCGATTTGCATGTATTTTCTTTCTTTTATTGCAGGGATATAACTCACTTGAAAGCCTTTACCATAAACAATCTTCATTCCAAATTTCACTGAAATCTGATAACCCAAACCTTATAGAACAAAGACATAATGCCATATGTGGGGAGGTGATTTTCATGTATTTTCTTTGTTTTACTGCAGGGACATGACTTATTTGAAAGCCTTTCCCGTAAACAATCTTCATTCCAAATTTACTGAAATCTGATAACCCAAACCAGAAATATGCGGCGACCTGACATAAAATTGGCTATTTTACGTGGCAAACAGCAAATTTCCAAGTTAAAAAGAGGGATAAGTCAAAACAGTGAAAAGTAACAAATATAATTAGAGACTCATTTGAAAGCTTTTCTCATAAACATTTTCTTTCCAAATTTCATGGAGATTCAATAACACAAACCTGAGAGACTAGGCAAACAGACAAAAAATAGCCTATTTTTGTATATTCAAAGGCCATAACTCACAGAAAAAATATTCCAACAGCAAAATGGCTGATGCTGCTTAAAGATCTCATGATAACAGACATCTGTATCAAATTTCATCGAAATCTGAGAAGAAATGTTGAAGTTATAATGTGAACAGACATCTGAGTGTGGATGAACAGATATACACACAGATGCACAGACAAGCGCAATCCAGTATACCAGGCCTGACATTCTTTAGGAGTGCAGGAGTGCTGCACACCTACTGCACACCTAGAAAAAATTGAGGAGAGCAAGTTTTTGCTCCCCTTGATTTTCTGGAATGTCAGACATGTTTGGGACTGCCTTTGAAATCTATTATCATTTCATCCCCTGAGTTCCAATGTGTTTTATGTGCCAGTAGACACATAGAACACACTGGAACTCAGTGAAGGATGTGTCAATGTTGCATTGATTGCAATAATTCATGACCCATCCTGTGTCGCATTTCAACACATTATGAGTGTAGAAGACAGTCACATAAGAATTGAATGCAACATTTTGAATAATGAGCCAATTTTTCCACTGTGTAGTTGAATGTAGTACAATTTTTCAGTCACAATATTAGTACAGTGGAGACCACTTAACTGCAGGGCTTGCCTTGAGTCGGGGCTGATCAGCCCAGGCCCCGAGATCAGCCCCGAGGAGCACTTGCTGGGGGCTTTTTTTCAAGCCCCGACATTTTCCACAAAAAAGCACTAACAATAATGGACAAAATGGAAAATCAGCGCCGAAAAGGCCCCGACCTCAATATGTGGGGGACTTTTTTTAGGCCCCGACCATTTTACTCAAGGCGAGCCCTGTAACTGGATATCTCTTATTTGTATATCCCGGTTAATCGAATATAATTTTCAAACACAAAACCATTTAACATACCTTTAGTACAAATTTGATCTGTTAATTGCATATGGGTTGTAGAGTAAACTCCTGTTAATTGTGTATAAATTTTTGTAATATGTCGAAAAAATTACTGTGACACGCAACAAATTCCCCTTATTTATCAACCTTTTTGGCCTCACTACATCCAATACAGGAATTTATTTTATTATATCTTGTTTGACAGAGCTCTATGAGCTCTGTCAAACAAGATATAATAGAATAAATGCTCAGTTTACCTCCAGAACACAAGAAACTTACCAAATCCCTGTTAATTGTATACTCCTGTTAATTGAATAATTTTCACTGGCAAAATGGATATTCAATTAAGAGGATTCTACTGTACCTGGAAGTGAATATAACCAAAATAGCATACAAGTATATGCATTGAACATTCCAGGTGTAATTGCACTCCCAAGCAATCTGAGGAGGGCAACTGTTTTGCACACCTTGATTTTCTAGACTGCCAGGCCTGGCCCCACTTTTTTTCAAAAAGTAGGGTATACATATAAAAGTAATTTACCACTCTAGCAGTTAAGGAAAAATATATATGATGTGTGTCATCTGCTGGTATTGTACATGTCAAGTAAAGGATAAAAAAAAAATCCAATGAGATTTATAAATTCTCCTTATACACCTTTAATGTCCAACTCTGTGGGACATAGATCCATCTCCTTAATTGGTCAGTACACTCTCAAGTGAATCTTTGCATGATGTGAAATGCGCAAAAATTAGTAATGAACTTTGGTAGACTCCAGTGGATTGACAAAGAACACCTGATGTGGAATTAACTTGTATTATTATGAATTCATTATTTCCTGCCTTGTCTGGATTGCCTGCGATTTGCCATTAGTGTATTACATTATCATCAAATGATGAATCCTCATTTCAATCAGTCACAGGGTATTATATCATCTGTAGCATTGTCTACATAATATAGTTTGTCGCTATGCTGTTTCATTCTTACTCACTTTTTTTAACTGGTAAAGTGCTAAATTATTTTTGGCCATCAAGGCTACACAAAGTAGGTCTTCTGTTTCTCAGGCCATTATTTGTAAAATTCCATGCGGGCGAGCGTTTTTTTATTTTATTTTTTATTTCAGTAATTACTTCTTTGCCATCAAAAGTTCATGTTCTTGGTTCAAGTTTTAGGCCTCATAATCTACAGAATAGCATGGGTGGTGGTGTATTTCAACCCTTGAGTGCAAGAAGACATTGCAATGCTAAAGCATTGCAAAGTCTTCTTGCACTCAAGGGACAAATTCATCAATTTTTTTAACTTGGGTAAAATATCAGACATAAACCAATTAATTTTAATTTTTTTTTAAGTTTAAATTGGTTATAAAAAGAGCGCATGAGGCAGTCAAAAGGACCATGCAGGAGGGCCTGAGAAACAGATTTTTTATTTTTTTTAGGCCCAAACTTTGTTCATTTTTCTTGCTGCAGCTTATGGGAGAGAGCATCTTGGCACACGTCCATCAATTGTAACAAGAGGCTCTAAAAAGACTGTAATCGCTCACCTGGAAGAAATAAATATCCCTCAGTTATTCTATCAGAATCAAAGAATACAGCTGGCTGCCTTGCTCCTTCATCTGAGTGAAACAGAATGATGATTGTTTTCAGAGGACTTTCCATACATTATTTGTGTAAAGTTTGGTTCACATTGGCCAAGTAAGAAGATGAAAATGTGATTTCCCATAGGGGTTTCCATAGTAACTATGAGTCGCAATTGCAGCCATGTTTGCACCCTGATCAATCTTAAATGAAGAGCATTGGTAGATGGTGTCCCAGTCATCAATCGACCAATTAGAATCAAAGAATGCCTCAAGCGGCCATGTTTTTCATCTGACAGAGCAAAATGAGGATCGTTTGTAGAGGATCTCCCATAGAACATTCCTGCCAAGTTTGGTTCACATCCACTCAGCAGTTCCAGAGACAAAGATGAAAATGTGAAAAGTTTATGGACAACAGACAACGTACACAAAGTGATGGAAATAGCTCACATGTAGTAATTTCACATCAAAGAAAATCTTAACCCCTCTAGCACTCTGGTAGTGCAACAGATTTTTTCCCAGTCACTCTGTTTTTCTCTTGTTTAACTATAAATTTAACAAATTATATCTTGTTTGACAGAGCTCATTGAGCTCTGTCAAACAAAGTATATTTAGTTAAATATCAAACTACATTATGGGAAATATTTGCTGCTGAAAACTTTGCCATTTTGACATCAGAGTGCAGAGGGTTTATTATAATCCCTGATGGGTACGGGTGTGGGATGGGAAAATCTCACCCGAGGGCAAGATATTTGGGCCAGACACGAGGCTTGCCGAATGTCTGGACCAAATATCTTGTCCAAATCAAATCAACTCATTTGGTATTCGTTGTTGTGAAAAACTAAT
Source organism: Pictodentalium vernedei (assembly GCA_031216915.1). Lineage (NCBI taxonomy): Eukaryota > Metazoa > Mollusca > Scaphopoda > Dentaliida > Dentaliidae > Pictodentalium > Pictodentalium vernedei. The sequence goes on from CM062293.1 coordinate 503,160,598, forward strand.
GACACCATCGGAAAGAGCATGGAAAAGTTACTTATATACCAAAGGTATATACCACGAAATCATTTAGGAACGGTGGCATCTTGGGGTCGACAGAGTTTTAGAGCATCAAACTTTGATCACTCGGCATTATGATGACGTCAAAATGAATTAGTTGGTAGCAAGAAACTGATATGATATGCATGACGTCATAATAATGTTATAAATGTATAACGTCACGTGGGTGGGGTGGGATACATCTGTCTCTCCCTGCTATCTCACCCGGGACACACGTATGTTACACATGCAGTGGGGGGAGAAAAGTATATCCAGGGAATAGGATACTTTTAAGCTGGAGAACCTACTCTTCATATTAAAGAACTGCTTTTAAGCTGGAGAACCTGCTTTTCATATTAACGCCCAAATATGGACCACCAGCACTCCCATCAGTTAACCTTTTACCCAACACATGTTGTAGTATTGGACAGTATCTCTTCCCCTTTACACAATAATGTCAAGGGAGCATGGTGGTTTAGTGGTTACTGCATTTAATTTTAATTTTAAACCAAAAGGTAAATGGCTCAATCCTCACCAGCCCAATCTGTTAAAATCTTCTTGGCAGGCTTGATAAATTTAGGAGAGCCACTGCCCCTTCACCCCGTGGCTCCTGCCAAATTAAATTAAGGGGAGCCAAATTAGCTCTCCACAAAAGAAAATAGCTTGCCTTAATATGTGTTAAATATCAAACAGCTCATTAAAATCAGTCAATATGGCTTCCCTCGAGCCCATTAAAGAGGACAGTTCAGGGCATATATTTCCCCGAGAATCTGAGAATCAAATCATGCAAAGATTCACACAACAAAACCAACAAGTATTCGTGTAGATTCTTGCTGCACCTCTGCTAGGATTCATGTGAAAATAATTAAGTCAATTTAGCCCTTTGCCTAACGTAGCAGCAACAGATTAACCAATACAGTGGAGTCCACTTAACTGGATATCTCTTAATTGTATATCCCTGTTAATTGAATATAATTTTCAAACACAAAACCATTTACCATACCTTCAGTACAAATTTGATCTGTTAATTGCAAATGGGTTGTAGAGTAAACTCCTGTTAATTGTATATAAATTTTGGTAATATGTCAAAAGAATTACTGTGACACGCAACAAATTCCCCTTATTTATCAACCTTTTTGGCCTCACTACACCCAATACAGGCATTTATTCTATTATATCTTGTTATAATAGAATAAATGCTCAGTTTACCTCCAGAACACAGGAAACTGACCAAATCCCTGTTAATTGTATACTCCTGTTAATTGAATAATTTTCACAGGCAAAATGGATATTCAGTTAAGAGGATTCTACTGTACAAGGCTAACATGACCTGGAATATGCTGACATTTTGTCAATAAAATTGTACAAATAAGGCTGTCATTAGAACCGGCTCAATGAGTTGGTTCCAATGACATCCGTAATTGTAAGGTTTTATTGGTAAATATTGTTCATTTTTTTTTAAATTATCAAATTCAGTTCAGATTGTAAAAATTGAAAAGCTGTGATGGGTAAAGGGTTAATATGTGTTATCGGTATACAACAGGGGTTCAACCTTAGTGGCTTCATGAGATGACACTCGTGACAGGCAAGGGTTCTCAACACAACCATTCTCGCAAGAATGCAAATGGATTCTCCTGAATTTAGATGAAATATATGCACTGCTGTTGGAGTTTCCATGTGGTTTTCAAACAATCAGACCTGCCCTGGGCAAGGCACTTCATCTGAATTACCCATGTGGCACTGTGTACTAAGGCACACTACACATCAATGCTGCATTTCTTTCAACCACTGCTGACTCCACTTGTTCTGAGTTAACCCTTTACCCAATGCTGACGGTATCAAAATTAATTATTTTAAAAATTATTTTTCAAATTTTTCCAAAAAATTTCAACAAAACCATATCATGTGACCCCTCTTTGGAACGAGCTCGACGAGCTCGTTCCAAAGAGTGGTCACATGCTATGGTTTTGTTGAAATTTTTCGAAAAATAATATTTTTTCACCTGCTGAATGTGCATATTACGCGGGCGGATGCGGGCGATTCGTTGGGTAAAGGGTTATTAAGCTACAGAGTCTACAGTTGCTCATCACTGCTTGGTGGTTGAGATTGAGAGATTGAGATAATTTATTCACAGTATACAAAAATAATGGTTACAAATACATATATTTCATAAGTTTAGTAAATAGTATACTGTAGGGGCTGATATAGCCAGATTGGCTGTCTACCTGTCACCCCCTGGAAGGAAGTGTGGTTGCAAAGGGACTGACCAAATGGTTAGGGGAAAAAAGTATGTAACGCTAAGTTGGAACGGGGGCACAATTTGTTTTCATTGCTAAGATTTATTTACAGGATGTTTTCCGGCACAAAAGCCAGCAGGAGATCGGTGGTTAGAGATTGGTACATTGGTACAAAACTAGCCGCTCTTGGTGGCCATTCCATTGCTCAGTGCCAGGTCCTATCAAGCACTCGATGGGTGGTTGTCTCAGAGTACTTTGGCTTCTTTCACCCATAAACCTGTCTAGAGACGATATAACCCTTACTGTTGAAAAAGGGTTGTTAAACACCAATAAACAAACTTGTGTCAAAGTATCAAAATTTCAACCTGATAATTATCTCCTGCCAAAACTAAGTTTTACTGCTGATTTAGCAATGGGGTCCGTCCATTTGTCTGTCCATCCGTTCTTCCACAACAACTTTAGACCTCTGTATCTCGGTCAGTACATGTCAGATTTAAATCATCTTTGGTATACTGATGGACCAGCATGAGGGAAAGGATGTTCACAAGTAACAGGTTTTGTCCAATCATTTTTTCTAGAGTCACGGGCCTTTTTCACTTTTTTGGCTGTTCATCTCTCATCTGTAACAGCTTTAGATATCTCCCTCAGTCATGTCAGATTTGATTATCTTTGGTATGCAGATGGGCCATCATGGGGGAAAGGATATTGACAAATAATGAGTTTGTTCAATCATTTTTTCTAGAGATATAGGCCTTTTTTTACTTTTTTTGACTTAGAAAATTTCAATTTTAGGCCACTCATAGTAGATCTTCTGTTTCTCAGGCCATTATTTGTGAAATTGCATGCGGGCGAGTGTTTTTTTATTTTATTTTTTATTTCAGTAATTACTTCTTAGCCATAAAAAATTCATGTTCTTGGTTCAAGTTTTAGGCCTCATAATCTACAGAATAGCATGGGTGGTGGTGCATTTCATCCCTTGAGTGCAAGAAGGCTTTGCAATGCTAAAGCATTGCAAAGCCTTCTTGCACTCAAGGGACAAATTCATCAATTTTTTTAACTTGAGTAAAATATCAGACATAAACTATTTAATTTTAATTTTTTTAAGTTAAAATTGGTTATAAAAAGAGAGCATGCGGCAGCCAAAAGGACCATGTGGGAGGGCCTGAGAAACAGATTTTTATTTTTTTAGGCCTTGATAGTTTTTGGATGATAACTTTAGTAGTGTATATATCATTGGTATGCTGATGGACCACTACCCCCCAACAACTCTGTCCCCTTTTTAGTAAACCACTTCTTGGCAGGGGACCCCGGTGGTGTTGGACCTTGTTTTTTCCAAAATGCAACTAGGAATTTAACAAATTTTGGTATTTTGAGTGTGCCGAGGGTTAAAATAAAAACTGTAATATTGTAAATAGAAAATCATCAAAGTTTATTGAATAAGAGCTACGCCTGGCATTGCATAATATGCCCGGTAGGCAATTTTTAACTCGAAAAGGTCTGTAACTCTTGTAAAAATCATCAGATCAAGTTCCAATTCGAACTAAACCTGCATTTTGATATAACAGAGGCACAAGACAAGTTTGGTCCTAATCTATATATCCAAACTCAAGTTATCATCCAGAAATGGAACATTTTACAGATGGACAGAGGGATTTATTTATTTATTGGTGTTTAAGGTCACATACTTATGCACAATGGTGCTAATCGTGACCGTGACAGTTTTATGGCTGGAGGAAGCCGGAGTACCCGGAGAGAACCATCGAGCATCGATGAGCAACTGTTAGCTCCTCAACATTCTAATACTGTGCCTTAGTACATGGCATCATCGTGCCCCAATGTAGGCAACCAGGATAAAGTGCCTTGCCTTGGAAACAATGCGGGTCATCCCGGATGGGGATCAAACTCGAGACCAATCTACCACTGAGCCACCGCACTCCCCAGAAAGAGGGATGGACAGACAGACAGAAGGATGGACAAACAGATGGATAGATGGACAGATGGATAGAGGAATGGATTGACGGATTGCCGGCCGGATGCTTCTAAAATCAGGGTTCATGTGGCTGAAATATTTGAGGAATTTAAAATGCATGGACAATCACTAAAAACTCTTTTCAAGTCTAATTTCTGCAAATCCTAACCCTTTAACCCTTTACCTAACGTAATGGCCAAAACCGGCCAGCGCTATTCTCAAAAATCGCCAATTAATTTTCATTATTTTTTTCATTTTTTGTCTCAAAAACATAGGTTATGACCCCTCGTTGGAACGAGCTCGTCGAGCTCGTTCCAACGAGGGGTCATAACCTATTTTTTGAGACAAAAAATGAAAAAAATTAGTTATTCAAGAATTATTTTTGCAAGTGTCGTCTGCTTTTCAGGTTAGGTAAAGGGTTAAGCTTACTGACTCTAACCCTAACCCTTATTCTAACATAAAATCCCTGAAAATACAATACCCACTTTTTGTCACCCCTTAGCCACATAAACCATTTTAGCCACATAAAAACATTTTAGCCACATAACCCACTTTTTTAGACACATAAACACCATTTGTTAGTTCAATTTTATGTGGCTATTCACATAAATCAGACTGGACACATAACAGTGCTGTGTACCAGCAACTAGGCAGATAAACCTGATTTGTTTGATCAGACGGACAGACTGATCACATATGGCATCCTGTTTGTTTTGCTAAATGGGCATATAAAAATTGTAAACAAAGAAAAAATCCCAATCTGTTTGATTAGTTTACAATTTATTTAATTTTTCATTTAGTTTGGAAATATTTCATATTAATTACTTTACTAACATAACTGGTTATGTTTATGTTCTTTTGGAACAAACTTTAGAATAATAGCATTTCATTACTTCTGTTACAGTGTAACTTAAATGAGGGCCATGTGAATAATTGAACCAAATCTTGAAGCAAATCTCACTACTCATAAAATAAAGTAAATATTACACCCTCTAACAACCGTAAATATTGATCAATATGGTGCAATACTGTGCACCTCTTGTAGGGTGGAAAAATTTCATTCACAGTTGCATGTTGGTGCATGTATTGCATGTGCATGTTTATCTTCAAATAATGTCCTTTGTGATGAATATGAAGCTTTGGTGAATTCGCCTCAGTTATTGAGTTTAAACGGTTAAGTTCACAATTGTATTAATGAATTCATAGCCTGGAAGGGATTTGTAGGGTATCCTGTTTTCGTCTTGACTTGCAACAATATATATATGTGCATGTGGCATCTATCCAATTTGTTCATGTTTATGTTTGTGTATTGCTTGTATATTGTCTGTATTTATTTATATTTATTATTTATTTATTGAGTTTAAGGTCACATACTTATGCACAATGGATAATCGTGACCGTGACAGTTTTACGGTGGAGGAAGCCGGAGTACCCGGAGAGAACCACCGAGCAACGACGAGCAACTGTCAGCTCCTCAACATTCTAACTCTCTTCAAGCACCGCTCAAGCAGGGTTACAGCAGTTGAAGACATGTGCCCCATCGACGTGCAGTACACCTTAGTACACGGCGTCATCGTGCACCCAAGTAGGCAACTGGGATAAAGTGCCTTGCCCAAGGACACAACGTGGGTCGTCCCGGATGGGGATCGAACTCGGGACCTCTTGCATAGAAGTCCAACAGTCTACCACTGAGCCACTGCGCTCCCATATATTGTCTGTTTATTTGTATATGTTTTGTAATGTGTTTCATTTAGTGCTTTTCCGATCATTACTTTCGGTGCCTAAATAAATATTTAACTTAAATCATAGTGTTATAACTTGCTACACCTACAATAATTATTTCTTTGCCATCAAAAGTTCATTTTCTTGGTTTATATTTTAGGTCTCATAATCTACGGGATAGCATGGGTGGCAGTGTATTTCGTCCCTTGAGAGCAAGAAGGCTTTGCAATGCTAAAGCATTGCAAAGCCTTCTTACACTCAATGGACAAATTTAGGAATTGTTTGACTTCGGTAAAATATCAGATATAAACAATTTAATTTTTATTTCTTTTAGTTTACATTGGTTATAAAAAGAAAGCATGCGGCAGCCTAAACGACCATGTGGGAGGTCCTGAGAAACAGATTTTTGACTTTTGAGGCCTTAACCCTTTACCCAACGCAGACGATTTCAAAATTTATTATTTTAAATATCATTTTTTAGATTTTTTCAGAAAATTTCAACAAAACCGTATCATGTGACCCCTCTTTGGAACGCGCTCGACGAGCGCGTTCCAAAGAGGGGTTACATGATATGGTTTTGTTGAAATTTTTTGAAAAATAATATATTTTCAGCGGCTGAATTTGCATATTACGCGGGCGGATGCAGGCGATTCGTTGGGTAAAGGGTTAATATAATTTCATATTTTCAATAAATATTAAATAGTGCTTCATAAAATCTTCAGTTGATTTGATTGGTCAATTTAAAATGAACGCTTACTGATTGGTCAAATTAATGATATTTCGAAACATCAACTTACTGATCTTGTACTTATGTTATATTGATTTATGACGTATGACTAGTGTTGAAAGGACTAGTCGTTGCTAATTAAACTTTCGGCACTAATCGACAATAAAACCAGCAGTCAACTCGTCGTGACTTAGCAAATGAAAGTTTGTATTCCATTTGATATCGGGCCTTGCCGTTTGAAAATCACAGGCACATGGTATGCTATCTTTTTTCTATGTTAGATTTTAAAATAAGTTTTTTTATGACAAACATTCAAAGTTTTAACCCTTTACCTAACATGAAAAGCAGACGACACTCGCAAAACAAATTCTTGAATTATTAACTACTTTTTTTCATTTTTTGTCTCAAAAACATAGGTTATGACCCCTTGTTGGAATGAGCTCGACGAGCTCGTTCCAACGAGGGGTCATAACCTATGTTTTTGAAACAAAAAATGAAAAAAAATTTGAAAATTAATTGGCGATTTTTGAGAATAGCGCTGGCCGGTTTTGGACGTTACGTTGGGTAAAGGGTCAAGCAGTTTAATAAAATCAAAACATGGTTTTCATACGATACAAAACACTTCAGAAAAGTACCATAGATAGTAAATGATAATAATAATAATTAATTTTCTAGATCGTAAAACCACAAATAGTGCTCTAAAACGCTTGACAGAAATAAATACACTTTTCTGAAATAAAGAGTCACATCTGTTTTGGTTGCTTCTTACAGAGGTTCAGGAGAATGCTTCAATGAATAGGAAAGTTTTAAGATTTCTTTTGAAGACATCGAGAGTTTCTGAAATTCTGACACTAACTGGCAGGGAATTCCACAATCTAGGAACCACGATGGAGATAGTGAATTTAATCTGGAAGCTGTATTACTGACAATGAGAGATTTTTTCGGAGTTTTCATCTGCACGAAAAACACCTCATCAAAGAAAAAGTTAACACATGTACACCAGACAGAGCGATGCTGCCTACTGCCCCCGCAGAAAATATCCTGCACTTGACTGTCGGCACCTTGATATGTTTAATACAAAGTAACAAACATTTGTTATCATCAATTTGACTGATCTGACTGATAAAATTGGTCAGATTCAGATACTGTCATTCAACATTCCTCCAACACCTTAACACTTTCATGTCAAAGAAGTAAAGTTGAACAAATGCACACCCACGGAAGGGCAGTACGGACACAATAATATCAGATATCGAACACTAATTCTGGGAATAAATATCAAAAATTTAATTAATGAAGCACCGGGTACAACCCGGGGCTTCGTTAAATATAGAACCTTAGTGAGCACGCTCACATACCCCACGCGCCCCAATATTTCAAGCCCTAATCATTTTTTAAAAATAAACATAGATTCTAGGAATACTGCAGAAAACAGTGTTCTGTAGTTTCAACGGTATTGAAAGAATTCAAGCAGAGAAAAAGCCCAGAAAACTGTAATTTTGATGAACTTTTCAAAGTCTATGGGGCCGTAATTTTGGTAAAAATCAGTGGAGCGGAACAAAACCCAAACTTGTTTGTAGGCCACCATGTTAGACTAACATATCAAAAATCAGCTCAATATCTGGAAGCGTGTAGGAAAAAAGTCCGGAAAACTGTAATTTTGATAAACTTTTCAAAGTTCAAGGGCCGTAATTTCGGTAAAAATCAGTGGAGTGGAACAAAATGCAAACTTGATCTGTAGACCACCATGTCAGACTAACTCACCAAACATCAGCTCAATATCTGGAAGCGTGTAGAAAAAAAGTCCGGAAAATTGTAATTTTAATGCATTTTTCAGAGTCCAAGGGTCGTAATTTCGGTAAAAATCAGTGGAGCGGAACAAAATGCAAACTTGTTCTGTAGGCCACCATGTTAGACTAACATACCAAAAATAATCTCAATATCTGGAAGCGTGTAGGAAAAAAGTCTGCAAAACTGTAATTTTGATGAACTTTTCAAAGTTCAAGGGCCGTAATTTCGGTAAAAATCAGTGGAGCAAAACAAAATGCAAACTTGATCTGTAGGCCACCATGTTAGACTAAGATACCAAAAATCAGCTCAATATCTGGAAGCATGTAGAAAAAAAGTCTGGAAAACTGTAATTTTGATTAATTTTTCAGAGTCTAAGGGCCGTAATTTCGGTAAAAATCAGTGGAGCGGAAAAAATGCAAACTTGATCTGTAGGCCACCATGTTAGACTCACATACCAAAAATCAGCTCAATATCTGGAAGCGCGTAGAAAAAAAGTCTGGAAAACTGTAATTTTGATGAATTTTTCAGAGTCCAAGGGCCGTAATTTCGGTAAAAATCAGTGGAGCAGAAAAAAATGCAAACTTGATCTGTAGGCCACCATGTTAGACTCACATACCAAAAATCAGCTCAATATCTGGAAGCGTGTAGAAAAAAAGTCCGGAAAACAAGTAGGACTGACGGACTGACAAACTGACGGACGGACCAGTCAAAAACACTATACCCCAGCAACTTCGTTGCGTGGGGTATAATTAAAATTTTACTGATGATGATTTTTTACTACCTGGTAAATGCCTGCGTGGACATCATTGCCCACATGTGGATTATGACCAGTCCACGGGAACTGTACTGTATTTACTTATTAGTGTTGAAGATTACTTTCAGCATCTATGACTATATGGTCCAGGCCTGAAAATAAGGAGTCTGACATTTGCAGAATGAGGTCCCCAGATGGTGAATTTGATGGTGCTATCCCATACAGTGGGCCAATTTATCCTCTGGGCACCTCTTTCTGTTTAGTTTTGAGACCCTGATTGAGATTGCGGTTCACAGAGGGTGAATTTAGTGATGCTACCCTGCAAAGCAGGGTAGCATCACTAAATTTACCCTCTGGGGACCTCATTTTGCAGATGACAGTCTGCTTATTTTCTGGCTTTGCTATACCACTGTAGCAACGCAAGTGTTAAGTCAAGTCTAGCATATCATTTATACCTGCCCAATTTACAGAAAGTTCCATCCCAAGTATTGGTTTCCAATGGCTACCAGTAAACAGAACTTGTTTACTACAGTAAACAAGCACCACTCTATTTCACCAGATTCCTACAGAGATGAATGGATACTAAATGCAGGAATGCTGAAAACTGTAATACCACTTACCGTATTTACTCTATGTATTGGGACACTCTATGATTTGGGACACACATTTTTTCCAGAAAACTATATTTTTTTTATGCTCCAAAGTTTGGGACATTCAGGAGATTTATTTTCAGTTGGCCTGTCGCTAGTAGCAGACGACATTCATAAAAAAAATTCTTGAGTAACTAAACATTTTCATTTTTTGCTTCCAAAACGTAGCTTATGATCCCTTATTGGATCGAGCGCAATGCGCTCGTTCCAATGAGGGATCATAAGCTATGTTTTGGAAGCAAAAAATGAAAATATAAAAAAAAATTGAACGGCGATTTTCATATATAGTGATGGAAAACGAATCACACACAACTTTATTCAGCATCAAATCAAGACCAGGCTGTGTTCTTTCCCCATTTTCTAAGAATTGGGATGCCTGTGAAAATAATTATTTTTAGCTGTCCCAATACATAGAGTAAATACGTTAACTTTGGAGATGGTTGCAGTATCTGCCGGGAAGAAAATGCAGACGTGTGAATAATCACTATCCTCATTTTGATTGAGAGCAATTTTAACACCTTACCTATGATGACAGACCAGCACTAAACATGTAAATGGCCAAACAAATTTTGTCATTTTTTAATTTTTGCTATTAAAACATAGCTTATTACCCCTCATTGGAATGAGCAAAATGAGCTTGTTCTAGTGAGGTGTCATAAGATATGTTTTAAGCAAAAAATTAAAGATTTTTGTTATGCGATGTTTTGCAAGTATCGTCTAAAGTTGGGTCAATTAACCCTTTGAGACTTTAATTATTCTGACGTTCAAACGTCATGGGGAATTCAGTTTCTTCAACGTTTTTATTTCAAAATGGGACGTCAAACGTCCAAAAGTACAAAAACAAGATATTTTTCACATTAGTGATTAGCTGGTTATGGGCTAGATTATTTTTGGTGGTCTGAATTTGTTATTCAAAACTTGTTTTATTACAAATTATTGGAGAGTGCCCATAATAAAACAAATTTATATAAACAAAATATTGTTTGTGTCCCATAGGCACTCTCCAATAATTTGTAATAAAACAAATTTATATAAACAAAATATTATTTGTGTCTGACTGAATATGAAATATAAGCAAGGAAAGTGTTGGCTTTTGCTCTGGTATCCTCATTTTTTGAAAGCCCTGAGAGTGGCTTCTTGCAGTCAACCAGTTGAGAGGTCTTGACAGCAGGATTATATTAGTATTTTAAGCTGTGATAACATTCGGCTCAACATTTGTCACCGAGCACTATTTGGGAGAGAATGGGAATTTGAGGTTAAAAGTTAAAAAAATCGGAAAATAATAACAAAACAAATGACAACAAAGTATCAAGGCGCTGTTTGATTTCGTACGTCATAAGATGTACAAAAGTATCAATACGCTGTTTGATTTTGTACGTCATAAGATGTACAAAAGTATCAATGTACTGTTTGATTTCGTACATCATAGGACATGCAAAAGTATCAACGTGCTGTTTGATTTTGTACGTCATAAGACGTACAAAAGTATCAAAGGGTTAACCCTTTACCCAACGTAACGGCCAAAACCGGCCAGCGCTATTCTCAAAAATCGCCAATTAATTTTCAAAATATTTTCATTTTTTGTCTCAAAAACATAGGTTATGACCCCTCGTTGGAACGAGCTCGTCGAGCTCATTCCAACGAGGGGTCATAACCTATGTTTTTGAGACAAAAAATGAAAAAAATTAGTTATTCAAGAATTTTGTTTGCAAGTGTCGTCTGCTTTTCATGTTAGGTAAAGGGTTAAAGGGTGATTAAATAATGCAATATATAACTAGATGTTCAGACACAATTTCTACACACATCATGAAGGAGAGTAATTGCTCCCCATGTGAAATGTTTAGAAGAGTGATGGCAAGTGCGAGTGATCACCCTCCTTTCCCATCAGTCCCTGTGGTTGTGTGATCTTTGAAATGGAATACAAAATACAACATTTAACACTGGTCGAGTACTAAATTCTTTTGGTCGTCAAAAGTTTGTTCACATGTCTTTGACTTGTCACAATTTAATAAGTAAGTCCATATGCATTCTCTCAAAAACTGCTACAAGGCAAATTAAATTCATAAAGACTTAATTATAAATTTCACTTAACTGGTAGAGTGCCAAATCATTTTTAGTGATAACAATTTTTTCACAATTAAGTCTTTTGCCTTGTAACAAGTTATGGTAGGCACTCTCCCATAAGTTATTATCCCCCGACTTGAAAAGTCGAAGGGTATATAGTGGAGACCTCTGTCCGTCCGTACAAACATATTTCCTTGTATCTTAGCCACTGTTACTCCGATTTGAATGATATTTGGTGTTGTAATAGAGCATCATGGGGAACGATACCTGTGTAGTGTGTGTTTCTTCAACATATTATTATATTAGTTATGGCCCTTTTTCACTCTTCCAACTTAGAAAAACTTTTGCGGTCGGGGGCATTAACAGCGCTTTACAATGCAGGCCTCTTGTTACAAGGAAATTCCCTACAGGCAATTTCTATCACATACTGCACTGCCTGGCTACTCATGTCTGAGCTCATACTCTACTCCCATACTTTACAAATGTGAGTTACCAAGTGGCCCCACTGAGTCTAAGCACACCCTTCTACATATACTTTTCAGTTTTCAAATAAAGACGATTTTTGTCACAGGCACTGGTAAATATGACGAAAATAGGTAAGCAGTCATCTGATGATCAGCATTGAGCATGACAATTAACCTTACCAAATACATTTATTTATTTATTGGTGTTTAGGCCTAAAAAAATAAAAAATCTGTTTCTCAGGCCCTCCCGCATGGTCCTTTTGGCTGCCGCATGCTCTCTTTTTATAACCAATTTAAAAATGAAAGTGTCAATGACACTGTAGCTCAACTTGTCAAGACAAAGACATGTACATGCATAGTATGTGACACAGCAATGAAAAACATCTAGGTAATGACCTGATAACAAAGGTACATATAAAGTATTGTAACGGTCTGTACATAAATACTGACCGTTGCCTGTAACAAATGTATAGGTAAAGTATTGTAAAGGTGGGTGACAGTCAGATGCTGAACTAGAAAAAATCTTTGAGTCCCAGAGTGGGTCTGACTGAACCCCAAAATATTTGTTCTCATAGCACAGTGATAACAAAGGCACCCCAAAACACACTCGTTTCTGTCCCAAGGTGAAAACAAAAGTACTCAAGAAGTTTTGTGAAGATCAGTTCATAAATACGAGCTGTATAGAACTTGTGACAAAAAACTGATTGGACCTAATTTCGGTACAAAATGGCCACTGGCAGCCATCTTGAATTTTGGACCGTACCCAGAAACACTCATTCTCATCCCAAGGAGATAACAAAGGTACCCAAGAAGTTTTGTGAAGATCGGTTCATAAATACAGCCTGTACCCTGAGCCGTATTGACATGTGTGCTTACATTGTGTAAGTAGCACTGAATAAATCAAAGTTCATCTAATTTGCATAATTTCTGCACGAAAAAAACCCCCTTACAATATGTGATGTATTCCATGTTACTAAACATTCATACAAAAATTTTAAAAAATCAGAACTTTCATACAGAAGTTCTATACAAAAGACTGATTGCACTAATTTTGGTACAAAATGGCTGCTGGTGGCCATCTTGAATTTTGGACCACACCCAAAAACACTCTCTCTCATCCCACGGTGATAACAAAGGTACCCAAGAAGTTTCGTAAAGATTGGTTCATAAATATGGCCTCTAGTCTGAGCTGTATAGAAGTTGTGTACAAAAAACTGATTAGACCTAATTTCGGTACAAAATGGCCACTAGCAGCCATCTTGAATTTTAGACCGCACCCAGAAACACTCGTTCTCGTCCCAAGGTGATAACAAAGGTACCCAAGACATTTCGTGAAGATCAGTTGATAAATACAGACTCTAGTCTGAGCCGTATTGACATGTATACTTACTGTGTGTAAGTCGCACTGAAAAAATCAAAGTTCATGTAATTTGCATAATTTCTGCACGAGAAAAAAACCCGTATTATATGTGATGCATCCCATGGTACTAAACATTCACACAAAAAAATTATTCAAATCAGGGCTTTCATATGGAAGTTCTGTGCAAAAATCTGATTGCACCTAATTTTGTACAAAATGGCTGCCATCGGCCATCTTGAATTTCGGACCGGACCCCAAAACACTCGTTCTCGTCCCATGGTGATACCAAAGGTACCCAAGAAGTTTCGTAAAGATCGGTTCATAAATACGGCCTCTAGCCCGAGCCGTATTGGCATTTGCACTTACAGTGCTGAAAGTAACCCCAAAAAACATCAAAATTAGTCTAATTTGCACAATTTACGTACGAGAAAAAAACCCGTATTATATGTGATGTATCCCATGGTACTAAACATTCATACAAAAAATTATTCAAATCAGAGCTTTCATATGGAAGTTCTGTACAAAAAACAGATTTCTGCATCGTCGGTACAAAATGGCAGCTGGCAGCCATCTTGAATTTCGGACCTCACCCAAAAACACTCGTTCTCGTTCCACGGTCATAACAAAGGTACCCAAGAAGTTTCGTAAAGATCGGTTCATAAATACGGCCTCTAGCCCGAGCCATAGCAGCTTGGCACTTACAGCTCTGAAAGTAACACTAAATAAATCAAAGTCAGTCTAATTTGCATAATTTACACACGAGAAAAAAACCTGTATTATATGTGATGTATCCCATGGTACTAAACATTTATACAAAACTTTATTCAAATCAGAACTTTCATACAGAAGTTCTGTACAAAAAACTGATTTTTGCATCATCGGTACAAAATGGCCACTGGCAGCCATCTTGAATTTCGGACCACACCTAAAAACACTCGTTCCCGTCCCAGGGTCATAACAAAGGTACACAAGAAGTTTCGTAAAGATCGGTTCATAAATACGACCTCTAGCCCGAGCCATAGCCAATTGTTGACATACGGACAGACGGACAGACGGACAGACGGCCAGACGGACAGACGGACAGACGGACGACGGATGACGGGCCATGACAATAGCTCAAATTTGACTTCGTCAAAGTTGAGCTAAAAATTAAAATTAAATGGTTTATGTCTGATATTTTACCCAAGTTAAAAAAATTGATGAATTTGTCCCTTGAGTGCCAGAAGGCTTTGCAATGCTTAGCATTGCAAAGCCTTCTTGCACTCAAGGGATGAAATACACCACCACCCATGCTATTCTGTAGGTTATGAGGCCTAAAACTTGAACCAAGAACATGAACTTTTGATGGCAAAGAAGTAATTACTGAAATAAAAAATAAAATAAAAAAACGCTCGCCCGCATGCAATTTCACAAATAATGGCCCAAGAAACAGAAGATCTACTTTGTGTGGCCTTAAGGTCATATACTTATGCACAATGGCTAATCATGACCATGAGTTTTACGGGTGGAGGAAGCTGGAGTACCCGGAGAGAACCACAGAGCAACGACGAGCAGCTGCAAGCTCCCAACATCGTAACTCCGCACTGCAGCACAGGCAGGGTTAGATTGGTTGAATACATGCGCATCATCGACGTGCAGTACACCTTTTAAGTACAAGGCGTCATTGTGCCCCCATGTGGACAATCAGGGTCAAGTGCCTTGCCCAAGGACACAATGCAGGAGTCCCAATTGATCGCTCAGACGGTCACCAATCCGAGGACTAACCAGGCTCACTGTTGCTTAACTTTGGTGATCTGACGAGAACCTGTTACTGCAATGCCACCGCACCCCCTACCAAATACATAAAAAGCTAGAGTACCCTGGTCCCATGGGTTGGCAATGAAAAATAAATACAACAGTGATTGAAACATACCCTTGCAGTTCATGATTCGACTTCAACTTGGCAATTTTCAAATCGATCCACCCGAACAAAAAAAGTCATGGAAGATGATTACGAAGAATAACTGGTGCACATCAAGGGAGGTAATCTACAGGCACCAACATTGTAGAAAACACTAGTGGAGTTTTTTCAACCAATTTAACCCTTTACCTAACATGAAAAGCAGACGACACTTGCAAAAAATATTCTTGAATAACTAATTTTTTTCATTTTTTGTCTCAAAAACATAGGTTATGACCCCTCATTGGAACGAGCTCGACGAAACAGAAGATCTACTTTGTTTCGAGGGGTCATAACATAGGTTATGACCCCTCGAAACAAAGTAGATCTTCTGTTTCTTGGAACGAGCTCGACGAGCTCGTTCCAATGAGGGGTCATAACCTATGTTTTTGAGACAAAAAATGAAAAAAATAATGAAAATCAATTGGCGAGTTTTGAGAATAGCGCTGGCCGGTTTTGGCCGTTACGTTGGGTAAAGGGTTAAAAAAAACTTGTAAATTGGTGGTTAAATTCATAATTTTGCATGACCAATGGACGTTCATAATAAACTGGTGTATTGTTACACTGTTTATCTGTACTTTTTACCATTTTTGAATTGGAATATTGGATAAGCACAAAAAATTTTAATCGCACAATGCGAACCAATTTCAGTGATTGGATCACAGATGGGAGATCTTGCTTCGGACAAAAAATACCCTGAAGATAATATCAAGGACATCCACAGAGTTTGAAGCCTTTGCATTGCAATACCTACACTTGAGAGTAAAGCCCAAATATGGGCTTTCCAGCACTCAACCAGTTATAGTAAAGATAATATGAAGAACATTAACAAAGTACTTAAAAGTTACGGTACCGGCACTTCAGAGTAAAGCCCAAACTCAGGCTTTCAGCATTCAACAACTTCATTGGCTATTGATTACTTGTGTTAACTGTAAATTTCATCTGGTGAAAATCAACTTTCATACCATTAACTGGTAGAGTGCTGGAAGCCCATCCTCTGGCTTTACAGTGAAGAGCGGATGCAGCGATTTGAAAGATTCATATTCAGTGGCTGTGCATCACATTATCTTTGAACTGAAATTAGTTCATCTTCATTACTTTCCAAAGTGTGATTCACTGGGATTTCCAGATTTGATTATAAACGATAACTTCACAAGTGAATTATGCAATCAACAACTGGGTCATGTATCAGTGCGCGCAAATGAAGATGCTTTGCCATGGGTGTAATGGGGACTTCATTGTTTTGTGTTTTTTTTAACCCTTTACCTAACATGAAAAGCAGATGACACTTGCCAAAAAATTTTTGAATAACTATTATTTTCATTTTTTGTCTCAAAAACATAGGTTATGACCCTTCAATGGAATGAGCTCGATGTTTTAGAGACAAAAACTGAAAAAATAATGAAAATTAATTGGCGATTTTTATTCATTTGTTCACTCATGTTTGTACAACGTCCCTCACCTCTCATGAATTATTTCACATAATCAGTCCAGTCAAGTGATTTTTGGCAAGTGTCATCTCTGTACAATTTATGGAAGAGTGCGGCACTCTCCCATAAATTGTTATGAGGCAAAAACATGAGAACAAATTTTGATGGCCAAAAATAATTTAGCAATCTATCAGTTAATAGGTATTTTACCGGGCAATTGCTTACTGGTCCTAGAGGAGTTTTGGTTTTTTTTTTGTCATTTGAATAGATTTTGTGCATTCTGGAAATTCATGGAGAAATTTAACCCTTAAGCCCCCATATAGCCCCAAACCGCCACTTTTATATTGCATTGAAGCAGGTGCTCCCTTGTGTAATCTTTTTTATTACTCTTGTGTGTAGACTGAATTTTCCCTGGCAGTGGTTCTACATCACTGCTGGCTGCCTGTATAGGCAGCCAGCAGTGATGTAGAACCACTGAGAAGTCATCAATAACTATGTAAGCAGAAAAAGGCCATAAATACTTTAAAATTAATCTAAGGACTTAAGGGTTAAATACCTAATTTTCCATACTTCAAAACCACAATTTTAAATTTGAAAAGTCTTCTGTTCGTCAAATCTTCTTCTGCTATTGCATGTTTAACAATTAAGTTGGAAAGAATTAAATTTATGTTTTTGTCATCACAATTTTTTTCCTTCTTTTTTATTGGCACTTAATGACACTTTCCAATGGGTGGAGGATTGCAGAGAGAGAACTTCCAAGCGGTGGCAAGCAATTTAACTGTCTGACTCACCCATGTACTAACTCTGCACATGCAGAATTAGCAGTGGCTGAAGGCAAGTGCACAATCGACATGCAGTATGCCTTAGTGGGCAATCAGGATGAAGTGACATGCCTAAGAACACAATGCAATTATTGTTGGGCAAGATTGATTAAGTGAACTTTTGGTTTGAAGTTCAATGCTCCAACAAGTGAGCTACCATGCCCTTGTGTCATCATGATGCTGATCAGTAAAACAATTCTGGATAAACGAATATTTCTGGTTCAAAAAGAAGAAAAAATAAATTGGCAAATACATTCGTTTGACAGTCTTTCATTGCTTACCACTTCATCCAATATGAAATGGTAATCAGTGCTATTTTACAAATATCACAATCCAAATCTTATTTTTTTTCATTTTATGTCTCAAAAAACATAAGCTTATGCCCCTCACTGGAACGAGCTTATAAACTGGTAGACTGCTGGAAGCCCATATCTGGAAGGAAAGTTATTTTTAATATATAAGAATTTGGCTTGTTAAATCTATGGGAGAGTGCTTGTCTTGTTACAATCTTTGGGAGAGTGCTCACTGGCACTCTCCCAAAGATTGTAACAATACAGACACTTGAACAATTTAGATGACCAAAAATAACTTAGCACTCGACCAGTTGAGCTTGTTCCAGTGCGCGGTCATAAGCCATGTTTTTTATGTAAAAAATGGAAAAACTGGTAATTCAAAATTTTCTTTTGCAAATGTCTGCTCTTCAGGTCTGGTAAAGGATCATACAAGATGACAGTTCAAAAACATGCATACATAAATAACATGAACTAACATTACCTTGCTTGAATGTTGAATCAGTTTACACAGCATGTCACATATAAATTGTATCCACTGTAATAGAGATTACCCACTAACTCTGTCACCCTTATCCATACAAAGATTGGCAGCTATTAACCTAAACCCAATCCAATCTGCAAATACGAAAATATTTACAAAATCTCAGTAATTTAGAAACATTAGTACCCAAGGAGAACATTTAATTGACAAAAACATTAAATCGCCTGAAACTCACTCTTAATATTAAACTCTAAAAATACAGATTGCCGTGGAAATCAATACGCTTGTTTGAATTACAAATCTGATTGGACAATTTTGTATAAAGTTTAGTCTCCTCATTAGAAAAATGGCATTTTATTTGATAGATGATAATGCTTCAGTGGAGCACATTTTTCCACTTAAATGAAGTTTTATGGGACAACTGTCAGGGTAGCGGATATTGAGAGCGACTTCCATTTAAAATACAAGGGAGACAGAATTCAAATGAAGTAATGTAAATTCCCATAATCTTAGTGTATTTGTTTGTGGAGTAACCCTTTACCTAGGGAGTGTGGTGGCTCAGTAGGTAGAGGTGTGGGCTGAAAGCTAAGAGGTCCTTGGTTCGAATCCCACATGTGGCAACGGCGTTGTGTCCTTGGGCAAGACACTTCATCTCCATTGCCCGCGTGGGGGCATGGTGGCATTGTGTACTGCACGTAGATGGCGCACTTGTCTTCAACCAATGGTAACCCTGCTTGTGTGGAGTTTGTATGTTGGGGAGCTGACAGTTGCTCGGTGGTTCTCTCCGGGTACTCTGGCTTCCTTCACCCGTAAAACTGTCATGGTCATGATTAGCCATTGTGCATAAATATGTGACCTTCGACACAATAAATAAATAACCCTTTACCTAAGACAATTTTAACTGGTAAAGTGCTGCATTATTTCTCAAAGGTGATTTGAAACATGCATATTTTTTTTCTAAGAGACCACACTACCAGCCAAGGTAACCTTAGTGCAGCAAGATGTTCTTCATAAATAACTGTTTTATTACCATTTATTGGAGAGTGTATGTTGGCCTGTTGGCACTCTCCAATAAATGATAACAAAATAGTTTGTATAAACATTTTTTCTGTACTGCTGAGCTAACAACAAACTAACACGTGCAGCAAAATGTCACAAAAGTCGGCTCCGGTTAATATAATGCCCTGCATGCACACAAATTTTATAGAGAGTAATCTCTTGACTGGACTGGTTACGTGACATAATTCATGAGAGGTGTGGGACGTTGAACAAACACGAGTGTGCGAATGCACACGAGTGTTTTACAATATAGTCCCTCGCCTCGAAAGAATTATTTCACGTAACCAGTCCAGTCAAGAGATTACTCTGTTTATTACTTTTCATTATTAACGATAATTATATTATTTAACCCTTTACCTAACGTAATGGCCAAAAACGGCCAGCGCTATTCTCAAAACTTGCCAATTAATTTTCATTATTTTTTCATTTTTTGTCTCTAAAACATAGGTTATGACCCCTCATTGGAACTAGCTCCCCGAGCATGTTCCAATTAGGGGTCATAACCAATGTTTTTGAGACAAAAAATTAAAATAATAGTTATTCAAGAATTTTTTTTGCAAGTGTCGTCTGCTTTTCATGTTAGGTAAAGGGTTAAAAAAAAAGGCAAAAAAACCCCAATGAAGTCCCCATTACACCCACGGCAAAGTCGAATTCGTTTGTGCGCACGGATACATGACACAATTGTTGATTGCATAATTCACTTGTGAAGTTATCGTTTATAATCAAACCCGGAAATCCCAGTAAATCACACTTTGGAAAGTAATAAATTATTATAACCGATTATTATAATAATAGGAACATAATTTCATCAGCAACACGGCAACAGTGTGGATGCTTGATCTGTGGCCATTTAGCGGTAATACATGTGTATTAGTAAGAACTGGCCTTGAAAACTGACAAGTTATTTTCATAATTATAAGATTTTACCTTGAATTTATTGGCCATAGAATAATTTGTTGATAATTTTATCAAAACTCTTCAAAAAGATAGTATAATTCCAATGAATGAATTTAGAAGTATATGTGCTCAAAGTTGACATTTGCTCTATTAGCTCATCTCGTTAAATGTTCACAAGAGATGAACCTTACCGATGGACTTGAATCAGATGTGACTGACATTCACAACAAATGTTGAGGTAATGTAAATATCGTTCAACTTTGTTTAAAAATATCTTGTTCTGGAAGACCTACAGTCATATTGATTTGGTACGTTTATTTTCAAATATACTCTTGTGTATTGAAGTATTAAAATGTTGTTAGCATATCTGGTGCGCGATCGCTCCTTAGGTTTGATTGCGTTGCAGATACACTGACGACTCTTGATTTGAGACCATTATATTTCATAATGGTAATTTTGCCTTCACACAATTACTTGAGGTACTGATGCCATCTCTTTTCTGTTTTTTACAGGGTCTAAACAAATAAATAAATAGATGTTTGTATATATGGATGCAAAATGAATCACCACACAGCAAAGATGTTGTAAATAAAAGTTACAGAGAAAAGCTTATCCTGAGATGACAATTTATCACCGCTCACTGTGTGGAGAACCCAATATAACCCTGTGATAAATACAGCCTTGGTTATTCGGAGGCAAATACGAGTGGGACATCATGTGCATGCAGATGAAACAATGCGAAATTAACCGCAGCCATTTGCATTGTTTCAAAGGAAGTCAAAGACAAATAAAAAAAACAAACATTGATTCCAAACGCTTTATCATTTATTAACCCTTTGCCTAACATGAAAGGCAGACAGCACTAGTAAATAAAATTCTTCAATAACTATTTTTTTAAATTTTTTGCGTCAAAAACATAGCTTATGAGCCCTCATTGGAACGATCTCAATGAGCTCGTTCCAATGAAGGGTCATAATCTATATTTTTGAGACAAAAAATGAAAAAAATAAGGAAACTTGTATGGTGATTTTTGTGAATAGCGCTGGCCGCTTTTGGCCATTGCGTTGGGTAAAGGGTTAAATAAAACTGTATCACAAAAAGGCTACATGCAATAAATTCCCGTCAGTTTCAAAAAGTTTGAGCCAGTGCCCAGTCAAAATAAAATGTACCTGTAAGGCCACACAAAGTAGATCTTTCTATTTCTCAGGCCATTATTTGTGAAATTGCATGCGGGCGAGCCGTTTTTTATTTTATTTTTTATTTCAGTAATTACTTCTTAGCCATCAAAAGTTCATGTTCTTGGTTCAAGTTTTAGGAATCATAATCTACAGAATAGCATGGGTGGTGGTGTATTTCATCCCTTGAGTTCAAGAAGGCTTTACAATGCTAAAGCATTGCAAAGCCTTCTTGCACTCAAGGGACAAATTCATCAATTTTTTTAACTTGGGTAAAATATCAGACATAAACCATTTAATTTTTATTTTTTTAAAGTTCAAATTGGTTATAAAAAGAGAGCATGCGGCAGCCAAAAGAACCATGCGGGAGGGCCTGAGAAACAGATTTTTTATTTTTTTAGGCCTACAATAAAAGTAAATTTTGCTCTTATCCTAATTTGGGATACAGAAATAAAGTGTAGAATATAATAGTAAATTCTGCTCTCATTTTAAGGCATAGGGCGAGAAAATGAGACAAAATTTTCTTGCTATAACCTGCAATTATTTTGCTGGGAAGACTATTTTCGAGTGGAAGGGTGGAGGGGGGATGGGGAGGGTGCTTTCAGCACTTTACAATGGAGTCATGATAGTGGCTTCTAGCACTCAACCAGTTAAGAGATAAATAGGGAGCACTGTGGCTCAGTGGTTATGGCATTGGACTACAAATCAAAAGGTCCACAGTTTGATTCCCTCCAGAGGTAAGTGTGTTGTGTCCTTGGGTAAGGCACTTAATTCCAATTGCCCACATAGAGGCATGATAGTGCGGTGTACTACAGTTAAAACTAGAAGTCCTGTCACGAATAGTGCTCTTATCTAGGCTTAATTGCGCGTTGGAATTGCACACAATTGCCATATCGAATGGCATCCAAAGCACGACAGGTTCTCCTGGTTACTCATAGCAAACACATGCAATGTTTCTGCCAATGGACCTCCGGGTTACCCGGAGGTCCATTGGCTGAAACATTGCTTGTGCACAGGCCATATGTACAGAATTTGATAGCTTTACTGAGGCCATAACGCGTACATTAACACGCATATCAACGTGCTATTTGTGCGCATTTCATGACAGGACTTCTAGTTTTAACTGTAAGACATACTACACGTCAATGGTGCACTTGTCTTCAACAAATACTAATCCTGCTTGTGTGGAGTTAGTATGTTTAGGGGTCTGGCAGTTGCTTACCATTGTTTAGTGGTTATCTGCAGGTACTCAGGCTTCTTCCATTCGTAAAACTGTCTGACACTAGGTGATCCTGGTAGTTGAAAGTGTCATTAAACCCCATTGAATAAATATAACAATAACATGATTTTGAAGGGCATTACCATGTATTAATGGCTCAACAGAAATGGTTAACAGCCCAAGAGTTCATTAGTGGTCCGAGACGAAGTTTGATTTGGTCGACAAGTTGATGACATTGCATTCAGAAATGAAGACTCATTACAGCCGTAGCTTTATAATTATGCCACATAGTTCCAAAAATTAATATCCTGATGTTTTCAAGCAGGATTAACCCTTTACCCAACGAATCGCCCGCATCCGTCCGCGTAATATGCAAATTCAGCAGTTGAAAAAATATTATTTTTCAAAAAATTTCAACAAAACCATATCATGTGACCCCTCGTTGGAACGAGCTCATCGAGCTCATTCCAATGAGGGGTCACATGATATGGTTTTGTTGAAATTTTTTGAAAAATTTGAAAAAATGAAATTTAAAATAATAAATTTTGATATCGTCTGCATTGGGTAAAGGGTTAAATACTTTCTGATTGGAATCTCTATAACTGTGGCAGGAAAGAAAACCTGTACATATTTGAAAGTAAAGGCACATCAAATTAAATCAACAGTCGTTTGGAAACAAATTTCCATAAAAGTTGGATAAACAAACAGCCCATAATAACATCATATTCCAAGCAGAATTAGACTGGTAATCTGTGAGCTTGCTAAGCTGCTTGCCTGATGCGACAGGTTGTACGTATCACAGCACTGCTGCAGAAAAGTGTAGTCATATTATGTTGCAAACACTGAAAATGATTGTAACCACATGTTGCCCAAATGTTTATAAAAACCTCTGTAATACTAATTTGTCATTTATTATTGAGACAGGTGCATATGACATATCCTGCATCATTTTGTCTCACAAACTGAACATTGACGATCCAAATTTATTATTTGGAGTCTGCATGAAAGAGATTACAATAAATCAATCCAAACAAGATGTCGCAAACAATAAATCATTCCAAACAAGATGTCGCATCAAATCTATGAATATCTATGTTTGAGATTATTCTGGGAGGTCGTCATAATCAGAACCCCAAATCATATCATTATTTCTACAGAAGGATAGTAAGAGTGATAAGCATACAAATCACCCCACCCCCACCCCACCCCGCCAAACTACCCAATTCTAATTTTAACTCGAAATAGTATGTTATTAAAAGGAAAAAGACCCCATAATTAGCACGTTTCATTTTCTATTTCGTTTCAGCGATAAAATTGCCAGTCACCACCCACCGGTGCTCATGTAAACAAAAACAGATTCTCATGTGTGAATATTGATTTATTTAACATTTAAACTCTTATTAATCCGACGAGCATGGCATAAATAAAATATACCCAATATAGCTTGGTGTACCAAATGTTCATCGCTCATGGTGAAGTGGTGTTAACCGTGCGCCAAAGGCTCACAGTTAACACCGTACAGGGATGGGACAGAGCGTGTCCTGCTGAAACTGATACTGGGACAAATCAAGAATTGGATGACATATCGTAATCAGATGGGACAAATTCACATTCAAACCACCCTAGACCGCAAGATCGCGAGACAAACATGGCATCGTGCTCATTATTCTGCAAAGTAATAAAGCATGAAGATCATGCTTTATGATTACTTTGATATCACCACAGAATAATTTCTTTGAATTAGCAGATGACAGCTCTTTCATTGTCTTTGATATGATGTTTGAAAAGTCAAAATGGTCGACCTTATCAACAGAACATGCACCTGTAGAGTGTTTTGATATATTCATCCACAAATAAGTTAAAAGTATGTCATGCAAGTGTGCCATACTCGATTATCAGCCTGTTTATCCTCGTTCAATTAGGAATTTCTCCATAAAATAATTTTCTACTGATACCGGCAGGACAAAAGCTTCATTACCGGTACCCTTTGGAGCATGAGGGAACCAGCAGTACTGGAACCGGTACAGGTACTGGTTGACATGCCTGGTATATATACAGTTAAAACTAGAAGTCCTGTCACGAATAGTGCGCTTATCTAGGCTTAATTGCACGTTGGAATTGCGCGCAAGTGCCATATCGAATGGCATCCAAAGCATGGCAGGTTCTCTTTGTTACTCATAGCAAACACATGCAATGTTTCTGCCAATGGACCTCCGGGTTACCCAGAGGTCCATTGGCTGAAACATTGCTTGTGCACAGGCCATATGTACATAATTTGATGGCTTTACTATGGCCACAACGCGTACATTAACGCGCAGATCAACGTGCTATTTGTGCTGCATTATAACTCAAGCATCAGTTGTCAGATTTTGATGTCCATGGGTCTGGTGTGAGACCAGCATGGGGGAAAAGGATATTCATACTGCATTGCTTTTTGTTCTTGTTGATCCAGAAAATTATCTTTAGTATTCACCAACTATATCTAGAATAGTTTGTTTGGCATGACACTATTATATTTATTTATTTATTTATTTATTTATTGATGTTTAAGGTCACATATTTATGCACAATGGCTAATCATGACCGTGACAGTTTTACGGGTGGAGGAAGCCGGAGTACCCGGAGAGAACCACCGAGCAACGACGAGCAGCTGCCAGCTCCCCAACATCATAACTCCGCACTGCGGCACAGGCAGGGTTAGATTGGTTGAAGACATGCGTACCATCGACGTGCAGTATGCCTTAGTACACGGCGTCATCGTGCCCCCACGTGGGCAATGGAGATGAAGTGTCTTGCCCAAGGACACAACGCGGTTGCCGCAGGTGGGATTCGAACCGAGGACCTCTCGGCTTGCAGCCTGCACCTCTACCTACTGAGCCACGGCATGACACTATGATGAGTTGGTACAATTTGCAATCCTGTTAATTGAGTAGCCAATTTTCCATTGAAAATAATTCAATTAACAGGAGTCAATTAACAGGAATTTGGTCACATTCCTACCTTCCTGAGATAAACTGAGCATTTTCACCATTATAATTATCTTGTTTGACAGAACTCATAGAGGAGCAAGCTATAATAGAATGGGGGTGGGAGGGATGGATATTTGGATGAAGTTAGGTCAAATAGGTCTAAAAACAAGAGGAATCCAGTGATTGTGAAGCAATTTCATGACATGTTATAAGATTTTTTATTCAATTAACAGGAGTTTAGTAAATAATCCCACATGGGCAATGGGGGGTGAAGTGTCTTGCCCAAGGACACAACGCGGTTGCTGCAGGTGGGATTCGAACTGAGGACCTCTCGGCTTGCAGCCTTCACCTCTACCTACTGAGCCACCGTGCCCCTAATCAGTTATCAGGAGTATTGAATTTACTTAAGAAATAACTGTTGTTTTCCTTCGGTTTATGCGATATAAACTGAAAATTTTCAGCACAAGCTTCATAATTCACGTAGCGAGTTACGATTAAGCTTGTGCTAAAAAATTTCGGTTTAAATCGCATAAACCGAAGGAAAACAACAGTTATTTCATATAATTTAATCCGGCTGCAATGTTTGTTTATTGGTGGTTAACGTCACATATTTATGCACCATGGCTAATCGTGACACAACATGGAGATGAAGTCAAGTTTAGTCAATCGTTGATCAACATGTTGCCCATTTTAGAGGACTTTCACCCCAAGCTTTGGTGACTGGGTCCTATTTTACTAGTAAAGCGGAACTGGTTTACCACAGTAAACAAGTGCTGCTTACTTCCCGGGGTTCCCACGGGGAATCCGGCTGTAATATCAAAATATAAAAACTATGTGCACGTGAACGAAAAATACTTCGGAGTTTTGTTTGTTGTTTTGATTTTCGATCGCAGACGACAGATATTTAGCAAGTCACGTAGCAATATAATTAAAAACATTTTTTTTAAGTTCCCCAAAATCATGTTTGGATGTATGATCTTTTATTCGTCACCCACTACGGTATATTTTTTATATTATTTATTAAATTCAATTGTTCACGAGAAATTATCATTATATTCTCGCTGACTGGAGGCGATGAAAAATCGATCATTGATCTTTGTTTACAAGCTTGTTATCCATCTATCAGTCTGGCATCACGCTCTCATGGTGACAATTGGATTGAGTGGGCGGGGTTTCCAGAGTCTTCAAAGTTGGATTGGATGTGCGAATGTGTAGACATTCCAAATCATTACGTGATTCGGTTTTTACGATTTTGACGACTTTCACGCTGTATGCTTTCTACCAATCAAACGCATAGGCGGGGCAAATGATTAAATTATACAGATTTGGTCACTTTCAACTATTCGAGAGATAAAGTGAGCATTTATTCTATAATATCTCAGTTTGATAGAGTTCATAGATTAAGTCCTAGCACTCTGGTAGTATTTCAAAATTTCCATCACTGACTCCATAATGCCCACATAGCATGAAAAATTTAACAAATTATATCTTGTTTGACAGAGCTCATTGAGCTCTGTCAAACAAGAGAAAATTTATTAAATTCTCAGTTGCATTGTGGGAAAAATTTGCTGCTAAAAACTTTAGTATTTTGGCATCAGGGTGCAGAGGGTTAAATATAATGGACGTACTGAAGCCAAACATGCCGTCTATAAACAAGGGGAATTTGATAACTGTCAAGGTAATTTGTCAACATATTAATAATAGTAATAATAATTGATTTTGTAAAAAGCATAAAACCACGAAGAGTGCCCTAAAACGCTTCACAGAAATAAAATACACTTTTCTGAAAATAAAGAGTCACATGTTTCAGTTTCCTCTAGGGTAGTTCAGGAGAATGCTTCAGTAAATAGGAAAGTTTTAAGATTTCTTTTGCAGATGTTGATAGTTTCTGAATTTCTGACACTAATAGGCAACGCATTCCACAATCTTGGACCCACGATGGAGAACACACGATCATTAGCCAGATTAGATCTGCTGAAAGGTATGACTAGTTGAATTTGATCTTTAGATCTCAGACTGCGTGATGGAGTATATACAGTGATGAGCTCTTGCAGGTAAACTGGAGCCAGTTTGTAGATACATTTGAATACTAAGATCAATATTTTGAAATCAATTCTCTGTTTAACTGGAAGCCAATGTAATTGTCTTAGAACAGGTGTTATGTGTTCAAAGCGTTTGGTACCAGTAATTATCCTAGCAGCAGTATTCTGGACTTTCTGAAGCTTCTGAATCAAATACTGCAGCAGCCCCACTAACACTGTATTACAATAGTCTAGTTGTGAGGTGATGAAGGAATGCACAAGTTTTTCAAGTGCCGACTGGTTAAGATATGTTCTCAGTCTTCCAATATTCCGAAGCTGCCAGTAACATTTTTGACATATTTTATTGATATGGATGTCTAGCTTTAAATTTGAGTCTATAATCAGTCCAATATTCCTGGCCGATTCACTTTTCATGGTGATGTTGTTTCCAACCTGAATTGATGTAACAGTGGGTGTAGGCATGCGAACCCCGGATATCACTAGGAATTCTGTTTTAGAGTCATTTATTTTCAGTTTAAAATCTATCATCCATTCCCGCACCAGATTTATGCAAGTTTCCATGTTGCTGACTGCAGTGATTGAGTCACTTTGAAGAGATGAATTAAATGTAATGTACAGTTGGGTATCATCAGCATACAGATGATATGATATGCCATGCCTTTTAAGAAGACGACCCAGAGAAGAAGTGTACAGAGTAAACAAAAGTGGACCATTACACACTTATTAATTCAATAAACAAGAACTTCACTCTATTACCTATATGCAATGCAATTACAGTCTAAAAAAAAGTTAAAAATCAGTTTCTCAGGTCCTCCCGCATGTTCATTTTGGCTTCTGCATGCTCTCTTTTTATAACCAATGCAAACTTAAAAAAAATAAAAATATCGTTTATGTCTGATTTTACCTAATTTAATAAAACTGATAAATTTGTCCCTCGAGAGCAACAAGGCTTTGCAATGCTTCAGAATTGTGAAGCTTTCTTACACTCCAGGGATGAAATACACCACCACCCATGCTATTCTGTAGATAATGAGGCCTAAAACAAAACAAGATTATGAACTTTTGATGGCACAGAAATAATTCAAAAATCAAAAAAAAAAAAAACAGCCGCCCACATGTAATTTTACAAAAAATGGCTTGAGAAACAGAGGATCTACTTTGTGTGGCCTAACAGGTCAAATTTGAACTGAAGATATAGTTAATGTTCATGTTTTTTGTGTGTTTGGAAGTTGTATTCAGTTAATAGGATTATTAATTATGTGATATTCAATTAAGTGGCCTACGCTACCGTACTGACCCGTGTCTAAGCCCAGGGGGTGCTTGCAGTGGGTTGAGAACAAATCGAGGGGTGGGCTTAAACATGAAGACCCGAGTCTGTGACTGGGTTTTTCTTTATAAACGATACTGAAAAAATGACAATCCCACTTCATTCACTTTATGAACGAAATACAAAATCAGCATGGTTTTCAGTATCATTTGTCAAATCACCAATGAGTATGTACATGTTTTACTTTCAGTGTTCAATTATTTAAATATGTTTACTCATATTTTAGCTGCTCTGGGAATAAAAGTTTATTAAATCCACGTGTGTTGTTCGTATTTTTTTCAGTAAACATTGTTGTTTCTGGTAATTGCGGGTAGTTGTAATACTCTTTGAATTGTAAATTTTGTGGTAGTTTGGGTGCCTCTCTACAGTATGGCAGCCATGGACTAGTCACTTTCCACGGGTGGGAATATTTCCAGATGCAATCATATTAGATTCTAAACACTAATTAAAGGAATAAGCATCAAAAAATTAATTAAAGAAGCACTGGGTACAGCGCAGTGCTTCATTAATTGAAATTTTGCTGCTGATGATGATCAGGGCTTGAAATAAGTGGGGGGACAAGGAAAAGGACCGACACCAAACTTACTTTGACTGACAAACTTTGAAATAGGGCTGTCATGATTTTTTAATTTAGGAATCGATTAATCATCGCAAATAATCGATGATAATCGATTAATCGTACCTAGATGACCTTCCCTCCCTCTCCCTCTCTTTGAAGTCTATAAAAATGAAGTTCAAGGCAGTTGACCTACCTCAAGTAAACAACGAAGATGATCCTCTTTTAGGTACATTCAAAGCTTTGATGTTCTGAACTTTTGAACCGTCAGTGTAATAATCAAGACCAGTCGGCAGTTGCGAAGTTTCGCAACTGCTGACTGGTCTTGATTATTACACTGACGGTTCAAAAGTTCAGAACACCAAATCTTTGATAAATGTACCTGAAAGAGAAATGCTTCCAACAGCTTCTTGGGGTTTAACATCGATGTTCTTAACTCTTTACCTTTGGAAACAATAGTTTTTTTTATCAAATTTTCTTTTAATTATTAAACCTCTAAAACGGGATACAATTTACCGATTATTCGACAACGAAAAATACTAATTGATTTCTCCGTGAACGATTAATAATCGATTAATCGTGACAGTCCTACTTTGAAATCCATAGGACATTTTGACCAACGCAAAATTCTGCTCAATTTTTTAGAATCTGAGTTTAACCCTTTATCATGTATTTTTTAAAAATAAATTAAATTTCACATTTTTTTAAAACAAATTTTAAAGTTTTTCAATAAAACCATACAAATATGGATATCATTAGAACCACCTTGTATAGTTTTATTGAGAAACTTCCGAGATATTTTAGGCTGTGTTAGGCTTATCCTAGTTAATTTTCTGGCCGTTTTTGGCCGCTATGCTAGGTAAAGCATTAAAAAACACAGGTAATTCAGTATAAATTAAATTCCATTGCAAATTAACAAGACATTTCCTCATTTAGTAGTCACCATATGTTAATTTACAATGCGTAAAGCAATATGTTGAAAATGACCTGCACCAAATTAAAATGACCTGCAACAACTACTTGGGGCAGTACAGTTTGACTAGCACTGGGGAAAAATTATTTCTAGCCTTGATGATTTTTATAACCTGGTAAGTTACATGCATGGACATCATTGTAATACGAAGTGTCAAGTAAGAAATACAGTATGGTTGCCGTGGATTGGCCACTTACCACGGATGGGCAATATTTCCACAGGCGCAATAATATTAGGTTCCAAACACTAATTACAGGAATAATCATCAAGAATTTAATAAATGAAGCACCGGGTAGAAATAGTAGCTATGTTTTTTGGACGGGTGAGGCAGAAGATATGCAGGTTGGACATCTCACCCACCCCTACCCCATCCGCATGTTTGGAAAATTCCCAAAATTGTTCCCAAAGGTTCTAAGATTGCCTATTTTCAATTCACTGGTCATTATTCAATGGTATAAGCCAAGTTGAAACTGTTTTTAATTTGTTCTATATTTTTTGTCATGGGTGGGGGGGGGGGAAGATAACCAGGTCTGGATATCTTCCCCCCACCCATGTCAAACTCCCAATAGACATTCATAGAACCTTTTGCAGCCATTGTTTGGACTTTGTTATGGCTGGCCCCACGGTGTAAAAAACCTATTGATATTTGTGAAATAGTTGCTTCTGAGATTGCCTATTTCCTATTCACTAGTCATGTATATATTAAAGAGTTGAACCACTTTTTTGTGTTAATTTTAGGGCTGTCACGATTTTTTAATTTAGGAATCGATCAATCGTCGCAAATAATCGACAATAAATCGTACCTAAATGCCCCCCCCCCCCCCCTCCTCTCCCTCTCTTTGAAGTCGATAAAAAGGAAGTTCAAGTCAGTTGACCTACCTCAAGGAAACAACGAAGACGATCCTTTTTAGGTGCATTCAAAGCTTTAATGTTCTGAACTTTTGAACTGTCAGTGTAATAATCAAGACCGGTCGGCAGTTGCGAACTTCGCAACTGCCGACCAGTCTTGATTATTACACTGGTGGTTCAAAAGTTCAGAACATCAAAGCTTTGATGAATGTACCTGGAAGACTATTGCTTCCAACAGCGTCTTGGGGTTTAACATCGATGTTCTTAACTCTTTACCTTTAGAAACAATAGTTTTTTCATCAAATTTTCTTTCAATTATTCAACATCTAAAACGGGATACAATTTACCGATTATTCGACAACAAAAAATACTAATCGATTTCGCTGTGACCGATCAACAGTCGATTAATCGATTAATCGTGACAGCCCTAGTTAATTTCAATGAAAATACCATAAATAAATGTTCTTATCTTTATCTTTTTGTTCAGTTCTTTGCATATTTTATTTTTGAGGTGGGGGAAGATATCCAGGTTGGGGGGGGGGGGGGGAAGATATCCAGCGGGGGGGAAGATATCGTGGCACACCGGGTAAAAGCTTGCGAGGGCATCACTGTCCACGCCTGGATTACAACCAGTCCATAGCAACTGTACTGTATGAGATTTCAGCTTTCATTTTGAGCTGTGTATGCATGTTATGAAAAATTTGTGAATATAACCCGAATGATATTTTATTAAAAAAAGATTTATGGATTCATATAAAATTAGCATATTAGTATGCATGTCATTTCAATAAAATGAGGCATTGTTCTTGATTCAGTTTTGTGGCATTAAGGTTTTGTTTTCATTTGATTAATGTATAAAAAACACACTCATATCAGAAGTAAATGTCTCATTGGAGATTCAATCAAGCACAGAATTCAAGTATTTACAGATTAGCATTTAAATTACATGTCATTTGATGCAATTTATTCTCCTGTGATTTTCTAAAATAAATGACAAATGGGAAAAAGAGGAAAGCACTCCAGTTTAACTGTCCTTATGCTAGAAGCCACTATCATGACATGACTGTAAATGCTTTTGTAATGAAAGCAAAAGATTGTTTGCTTGGATATGGCTTCATGTTTGCTGACTACTCATGCTTGCTTGTTGGTGCTCAATAGATCTGTGACTTCATGCGAGTCAACATTTTTGGATTCCAGACAATATTTTTTGGATAACTTTGTATAAGTCCCCCACAAAGTGGATCTGCTTTTTCTCAGGCCATTTTTTTGTTAAATTGCATGTGGGTGGACGTTTTTTATTTTATTTTTGGAATTATTTCTTTACCATCAAAAGTTCATGTCCTTTGTCTGTTTTATGTTTTAGACCTCATAATCTACAGAATAGCATGGGTGGTGGTGTATTTTGTCCCTTGAGTGCAAGAAAGCTTTGCAATGCTAAAGCAAGTGTCGGGGTTCTAATGCAGATTCAGAAGGCACAAGCGATTACCTTTTTCTAGGCCTAAGCACTGTTTCTCCTGCAAAAAAATTCCCAGAATGCACATGCATAAATTATTTTTTGCTTCCTTACATGATATGATCTCCAGAAATGTGTAACACAATCAAATCAATTTCACTGGGAGACTCCCATACAGTTTGATGCCCAATCTCCCACCCTCATTGTAATGTCCTATTTTCTCCCGCTTTGACGCTTTTTAAAATAATTATTCAGTAGTACAGTGGCGGCCACTTAATTGGATATCTCTTAATTAACTGAATAACACAGTAATTGAATATAATTTCCCAACACAAAACCATTTACCATACGTCCAGTACAAATCTGACCTGTTAATTGAATACAGATTATAGAGTAAACTCCTGTTAATTGAATAAAAAATCTTGTAACCCGTCAAAAAATTACCCTGACTCTCCCTAGTTTTCCTTGGTTTATGGACCTTTTTGGCCTCAGTACATCCAACACCGGCATTTAATCTACTATATCTTGTTTGACATAGCTCATGAAGCACTGTGAAACAAGTTATAATAGAATAAATGCTAAATTTATCTCTAGAATACAGGAAAGTGACACAATCCCTCTTAACTGAATCCTCCTGTTAATTGAATAACTTTCATTGGCAATTAACAGGTTCCACTGTATCATGTTTTTCTTCTTACTAATTCTGAAAGCACATGTGTGCGAGATTAGAGAATTTTTTGTCAAACATCATCACAGACCTTAGTTTCTGCCTAAATTTAGCTTTCTGTAAATATCTGCTCCTTTTTATATTTTCATACTGTGACAATAAGCTTCCAAGTTGATTAACTCTCAGAAGCCAGTAGTCAAGTTTTCTTGCTTGTGACGTAATATTGCAGGTAATCTTACTATGAAGGTTTGGCTATCTTTGGGCTGGGGGAGAATTAAACACTGTGCAGGTGCTTCTAGTAAAGTGTCGTCTGCCTCAATAGGCAGACGACACTTGACTAGAAGCACTTGCTTTACTGTAAGCTTTTTGCGGTATGTCATGTTCAATAAATCCATTCTGATTCCCCGACTTCTAAGAGTTAACCCTTTACCCAACGAATCGCCCACATCCGCCCACGTAATATGCAAATTCAGCAGTTGGAAAAATATTATTTTTCAAAAAATTTCAACAAAACCATATCATGTGACCCCTCGTTGGAACAAGCTCATTGAGCTCGTTCCAACAAGGGGTCACATGATATGGTTTTGTTGAAATTTTTAAAAAAAATGATATTTAAAATAATAAATTTTGATATCGTCTGCGTTGGGTAAAGGGTTAAATACAGAATATACCCATAGCAGCTTGGTGTACCAAATGTTCTCCACAAGTGGTGAAGTGGTGTTAACTGTGAGCCTTGGGCGCGTGGTTAACACCACTTCACCACGAGTGGTGAACATTTGGTACACCAAGCTACTTTGGACATATTTTTTTTATCCAATAATCATCAGATTATTAAGAGTCCCTATTATTTTTTCGCGATTTTCAGCAGACGAACAAACGTGCAAATTTGTTTTTGTTTACATGAGCATCGGTGGGCGGTACTTCCGCTGTCAATTTTATCACCGAAACAAAACAGAAAAAGAAACAGGTCCTTTTTCATTTTAATAACATACTACAGTGGAGCCCACTTAATTGGATATCTCTTATTTGTATATCCCTGTTAATCGAATATAATTTCAAACACAAAACCATTTACCATACTTTCAGTACAAATCTGATCTTTTAATTGCATATGGGTTGTAGAGTAAACTCCTGTTAATTATATATAAATTTTTGTAATATGTCAAAAAAATTACTGTGCCACGCACCAAATTCCCCTGATTTATCAACCTTTTTGGCCTCAATACATCCAATACAGGCATTTATTCTATTATATCTTGTTTGACAGAGCTCTATGAGCTCTGTCAAACAAGATATAATAGAATAAATGCTCAGTTTACTCCAGAACACATGAAACTGACCAAATCCCTGTTAGTTGTATACTCCGGTTTATTGAATAATTTTCACTGGCAAAATGGATATTCAATTAAGAGGATTCTACTGTATTTCGAGTTATTGCTTTAATAACAAGAGACAATGCATGTTTTTTAATTTTGTGTGTTTTATGGGGTAAACTCATTTAAAAAAGTAATAAATATTTGCCACTTTATTTCACTCTTTGCGAGGCGACGTGAGATAAATTTAGACAAGTTCACATTCAGGTCGATGTCACCAAAGGGCAAGAATGTAGTTCCACTGTAGGTGCCAATATTAACGATTGAAATCCCATTTCTGTCTGTTCACCACGGTTGGTGTGTAAAGCTAAAATTTATGTCATAGGCTTTTCATATATAGTAGAATAGGTAATCACGGTATCAAATATTTAAATTTGGGATGCAGCATAGTTAAAATAACTAAAATCAAAAATAACCTTTACTTCATATAAAAGTATCACTCTGTTTTTTTCTTGTTTTAACCATGAATTTTACCAATTATATCTTGTTTGCCAGAGCTCACTGAGCTCTGTCAAACAAAGTATATTTGGTTAAATATCAAACAGCAGGGAAATATTTGCTGCTGAAAACTTTGCCATTACCAGACATAAGGCAACACAAAGTAGATCTTATGCTTCTCAGGCCATTGTTTGTAAAATTGCATGCAGGTGTGTATTTTTTAATTTTATTTTTATTTCTGTAATTATTTCTTTACCATCAAAAGTTTATTTTCTTGGTTTAATGTTTTAGGCCTCATCTTCGGAATAGTAGAGGTGGTGGTGTATTTCTTCCATTGAAAGCAAGAAGGCTTTGCAATGCTAAACCATTGCAAAACCTTCTTGCACTCAAGGGACAAATTTATGAAATTTTTTAACATGGGTAAAATATCAGACATAAACCATTTAGTTTCTATATTTTTTCAAGTTTACACTGGTTATAAAAAGAGAGCATGCGGCAGCCAAAAGGACCATACAGGGGGGCCTGAGAAACAGATTTTTATTTTTTTAGACCTAAACCATTTAATTTTAATTTTTTCAAGTTTGTATTGCTTTATAAAGAGAGCATGCAGCAGCCAGGAAGACCATACAGGAGGGCCTGAGAAAGATTTTTAACTTTTTTTAGGCCTTATCTCAATTTTGGTATAAAATCAAAATAACCTTAAGAGGTGTCTAGTTATGTGGGTTCCGCTGAAGTTGAGTTTCTATTAAATGTTTACTCCACCTTCCGTCACTTCTTCATTATATAAAACCACTTGTAACTGCAGAAGGCATAAATTATTCTTTTATCTTCCCCTGTGAAACAGAGCTGATATCCATTAGCAAAAACCTGAATGGCATTTAATTTTTTTTAGATCGTATCCATGTTAGTTTAGAACATAAACTGCAAGAGCTTGAATGCCGAAACCACATCAAAGTGTTTTTTTATGATGCATTCCGATGTTTTCAGTTTTAGTGTCCCATTGATATTTGAAGGACAATTGAGATAAAATGTGTAAATCTGCAAAATACTTCATAACAAAGAGGAGAAATAAATTACCCTTTACCTACATAAGCATTAATCCTTTACCCAACGTAGACGATATCAAAATTTGTTATTTTAAATATCATTTTTTACATTTTTCAAAAAAATTCAATAAAACCATATCATGTGACCCCTCATTGGAACGAGCTCAATGAGCTCGTTCCAGTGAGGGGTCACATGATACGGTTTTGTTGAAATATTTTGAAAAATTTAATTTTTTCAACTGCTCAATTTGCATATTACGCGGGCGGATGCAGGCGATTCGTTGGGTAAAGAGTTAATTGGTTGAGTGCTCTATTATTTTTGGTGGTCTGAATTTTTTCATCAAAATTTGTTTATCATAAATTATTGGAGAGTGCCCACAGGCACTCTCCACTAATTTGTAATAAAACAAACTTGAATATGAAACAGGTGCAGGGAAAATGTTGGCTCTTGTTCTGGTACCCTTCATTTTCTAAAAGCCATGATAGTGGCTTCTAGCACTTAACCCTTTACCCAACGTAACGGCCAAAACCGGCCAGCGCTATTCTCACAAATCGCCAATTAATTTTAATTATTTTTTCACTTTTTGTCTCAAAAACGTAGGTTATGACCCCTTGTTGGAACGAGCTCATCGAGCTCATTCCAACGAGGGGTCATAATCTATGTCTTTGAGACAAAAAATGAAAACAATTAGTTATTCAAGAATTCTTGTTGCAAGTGTCGTCTGCTTTTCATGTTAGGTAAAGGGTTAACCAGTTAAGCATACACAAAAATCACCACTCAAATATTATGCTTTCTTTTCTTACTTCTAAAAACATAGATTACAACTCATGTCTGCCAATTCGAGGTGGACAATCACCCGCGTCCTTTGTTTATTTTAGGCAAGGACTGATAAAATTCAGGGCAACAGAAGGCCATTTCTGGAGATTTTCCAACATTTTTCAAAGCCCAACAAGCAAGGATTTTCAAGCTCCCCCGGCCCCTACCTCTGACACCTTCACTAGTCCTGAGGAGGCCACTCCAGTCATTAACCTGTCCTCCCATTTCTCTTGAAGGGGGGTAGTGACCACAGGGTCCTAGTTAGGTCTATGCCTTTACAAACTAGGGCATATGATAGCATGCCTTCCTTGTTGGCCTGGAAGCTATTTTCTCACCTGCCTTGTTGATGAGGAGACATTTTGTCCCCTGAGTTCCAATGTGTTCTAT
Organism: Pictodentalium vernedei; assembly: GCA_031216915.1. Classification (NCBI taxonomy): domain Eukaryota; kingdom Metazoa; phylum Mollusca; class Scaphopoda; order Dentaliida; family Dentaliidae; genus Pictodentalium; species Pictodentalium vernedei. The sequence continues at coordinate 503,198,580 of CM062293.1, forward strand.
GTGCCAGTTGGCACACAGAACACATTGGAACTCTGGGGATGATTTGCTTCATGTTGTCACCAAATAATAAAAAACAAAACAAAACAATGCCATCATCTCCATGAGTTTTGTTGCAAAGTGAAAAGCCTCAGTAAACTGTTCTACCATGCTCCTCCCACACTGCAGTCACCGATGGTCAGGATCAAACCAGGTGAGCATTTATTTGCCATTCTTCTTATTTTAAAACCATGTGCACTATGTAAAGGATGAGAGTACTCACTCACCTCAGAACAACAGGCTTAAAGAAATTCTTCTTTCAAACAGAATACATTACATCTAGAAATTCAGAACATCAACAGCCAAAACATATTTATTATTTACAGTACGGCCGCCTTGGACTGGTCACTTTCCACAGGTGGACAATATTTCCAGGGATGCAATATTATTGGATTCCAAACACTAACTATATGAATAATCATCAAAAAATTTCATTAATTAAAATTTTGCTGCTACTGATTTTTATTACCTGGTAAATGCATGTGCGGACATCACTGTTCATGTGTAGATTATGAGCAGTCTACAGCGACTGTACTGTATTTCTTAGTGTTACCTTTACTCTTTACCTAAGGCCAAAGAAAAAAAATGTTTTGGTTTGGGTTACCCGACTGACCCTATTTTAAGCATGCGACTCTAGAAATTTTATCGGCCTGTCAAAATCGCGATCTTTATTTAGCACAATAAACCCGAAAGCATTGCTTAATCAGTACTGATTTTACCGAATACGTTTCTCCATTGTTGCAGAACCTGTGCATTTTGCGATTTTAATTTGACGTATTCCCTCATTCAGGAGAAATGAATAATTTGAAATATTTATATTTACTTAACTGACAGTGTATCGAAGGTGTTGTGAGCGAATTGCGAATTCGAAATGCCCCGCTATTTATAAAGAAAGTTTCAATATACTGACGCAGAACATTTGATAGGTTAATATGTCGTGAGGCAGCATTTCCAAATGACTGAGAACAAACAAAAGCATGTAACAACTATTTCAGGCCTGGCATTTTCAGGAGAGCGATTTATTCGCTCGCCTACTGCTCGCCTTAAAAAAATTGAGGAGGGCGAAAAATAGCCCTCGTAGCCTTAGAAAATAATGATTACCACAAAAGCCTATTCTTAAAACCCACGTGTTTTCAGATCTCTGCTATGTTAGTGGTCTCTACAATATGGCCACATTGCTCCTCCCACACCCCCGGGCTTTACCACAGCCCGGAGGTTTGGGAGGGGTAATGTAGTCATCTCAAAGACACTACATGGTTAGCAGCATCAAATAAAATGTAAGTACAAAGCCCACTAGGCAAAATTCATTAACAGTACAACTTCATTTTGCCACTTTTAGCTTTTATAAGCTTGAGGAGAGCTAATCACTCCCCTAGGCCATGTGAGGAGAGCAATTTTTAGCCCTCCTGCATATTTAAGAATGCCAGGCCTGCTATTTATTCATGAAAAATATCCAAAAGAACGTATTAGAAAACTTAGATTTTCGTGAAAGCATGAACATTGTGGACAACTTTCTTGTCCATATCATGACACGCTGTTTGAGAAGTTGCAACATCCTCTCTCAGTTGCATACCACAGGCGACTCGACCCATCGTTCACATGAATTCAACACTCTCAATTTCTCAAAGACACCGTGAACAACTGTACGCTTGAATGTGGATATCCTGTAAACTGTCTGAAATCCATCCATGGTACATCATGAATGCTTTGGCTCAGAAACACCAACAAAATGGAAATTTCAGGCATACTGGATTATGTTATGTGAAAGAAACATTCTCAACTTCAAGTGAGCTTCGAAACAATATAAAAAGCCCAATCCACTGATCCATACTGTGAGCTTCCTATAGTTTTGATCCCAGATTCGGTGAAATAATGGCTACAGATAACCAGATATTAACCGGTTATACCTCTCAATTAGTCGGTTGTGAAAATGAGCTAACTGTTTCAGTCCTAGTAGACAGTGCTAAAGGAATCTAGGTCACATGATCAGTTGACAGTAACAGCTGACAGATTGTGACCAAAATACGACAATCTCATCTAGACATCATACTGAGTTATTCTTCCAAGTTACAATGAAATCACTTCATAAATATGAACTGTAGACTGTGCTAAACAAATCTAGGTCACACATCTGTGAGACCATCATGGCTGACCGATCACGGCCAAAATAGGATGTTCTCTTCTCGACATTATACCGAGTCATCGCACCAATTTACAATGAAATCCTTTCATAAACGCAAGCTGTAGACTGTGCTAAAGGAATATGTAGTCGTTTCGGTTGACTGAACCCGACCAAAATAGGACATTCGCATCTCAACATTATACAGAGTGATCCAACCACTCAACATTATACAGAGTGATCCTACCAAGTTACAATGAAATCCCTTCATAAATATGACCTGTAGACTGAGCTAAATGATTTTGGGTTTTTGGGCTCACATAGTTGTCATGGTTGATCAATCGTAACCAAAAGGAGACGTTCTCATCTAAACATTATATGGAGTCATCCTATCAAGTTACAATGAAATCCCTTCATAAATACGACCTGTAGACTATGATAAAGGTTTTCGAGTTTGGGACTTGACAAGCCATCATGGTGGACAGATCGCGACCAAAAGGGGACATTCTAATCTAGACATGACCTTGAACCTGAAATTTTGTGATGATCGGACAAGAACTTTGGGTGTAGTATGTGCTAAAGAAAATGTGAACAGACTCACAGACTTCCGCACATGTGAAGCTTATCATGACTTTGTTAAGTTAAGCTAAAAATAGGCCGATGAAATCGTCAGATGTGTTCCCATACACGCAACTAGTAGAAAGCTATATGACGGAGGGCCACCCCGGATGCCGACATTATGTACACCATACATGGTATGGGTACATACAGAAATGGATTGGAGGAGTGCCTAATTTGATGGATAAAGGGTTAATATCTCCGGATCAAATTATTAGATTTACATAAAAAACTATACAGCACAGCACATCAGTAACCTGAATACATATATAAAGTAACCTGATAATTGGATCAAGTTATCGCATGCCGAAGAAATGGATTGGAGGAGTTCTCAATTTGAAGGATAAAGGGTTAATATCACAGGATCAAATTATCAGATCTACACCAAAAATCATACAGCTCGGCACATCAGTAACCTGAACACATATATGAAGTAACATGACAATCGGATTGATATTTTTTGAGTTATCTCATGCCAAAAGGATTGGATGAATTTTCAATTTGATGGATAAAGGGTTAATATCACAGGATCAAATTATCAGATTTATACCAAAAATCATGCAGCTTGGCACATCAGAAACCTGAACACATATATGAAGTAACATGACAATCGGATTGATATTTTTTGAGTTATCTCATGCCAAAAGGATTGGAGGAATTTTCAATTTGATGCATAAAGTGTTAATATCTCAGGATCAAATTATCAGATTTACACCAAAAACAATGCAGCTTGGCACATCAGTAACCTGAACACAAATATAAAGTAACCTGACAATCGGATTGATATTTGTTGAGTTATCTCATGCCAAACAACATGGAACAATATTTTTCAAGTTATCGAATGCCAAAGGTTTTGGAGGAATTTTCAATTTGAAGGATAAAGGGTTAATATCTCAGGATGAAATTATCAGATTTACACCAAAAACTGTACAGCTCGGCACATCAGTAACCTGAACACAAATATAAAGTAACTTGATAATCCAAGCAATATTTTTCAAGTTATCAAATGACAAAGGGATTGGAGGAATTTTCAATTTGAAGGATAAAGGGTTAATATCTCAGGATCAAATTATCAGATTTACACCAAAAACTATACAGCTCGGCACATAAGTAACCTGAACACAAATATAAAGTAACTTGACAATCCAAGCAATATTTTTCAAGTTATCGAATGCCAAAGGGATTGGAGGAATTTTCAATTTGAAGGATAAAGAGTTAATATCTCAGGATCAAATTATCAGATTTACACCAAAAACTCTACAGTTCGGCACATCAATAACCTGAACACAAACATAAAGTAACTTGACAATCAAAGCAATATTTTTCAAGTTATCGAATGCCAAAGAAATGGATAAGGACGCCGGACGGATGGACGGACGGATGGACGGGCGTTCTAACAAATGGCTACTTATGTGGCTATTTTATGGACATATTAGGTGGCTAACCTAAAACACATGTCCAACATAATAAAACAAGCTTTTTGGGGGGAAATGTTTGGGGGGGTCAGCTAACCCTAACCCTACCCTTTACTGACCCTAACCCTAAGCTAACCCTAACCCTAACACTAACCCTAGCCACATAACTCTAACACCCCTTCACTGACACCCACTCCACCCCACCCCACTCCTAAACCCCACCCTGGAATGCCCTAACCCTACTCTACATTTATCCAAACCCCCATCCCCCAACCGCCCCCACAATAAGAGATTCTGTTACGTGGCTAGCCACGTAACAAACTTTAACCACATAAGTATCCTGTTTTACTAACTCGTAGCCACATAAGTAGTCATTTGTTAGTGCGGACAGATACATAGTATGGGTACACATAAAAATGAGAAAATAATGGAGATTAAATGTTGATATTCGTGAAGAGTGCCAGGCGGTTTGGGCTGTTACCATGGGTAAAGAGTTCAAGTCACTTTCAGTACCTATGGCTACTTCATGGCTACAACATTAAAGTATGAAGTCAAGTTTAGCAAATTGTTTATACCAATGCTGCCCACTTTAAGAGGACTTCCGTCCCAGGCATTGGTTACCAGGTCCTATTTTACAAGAAAAGCAGAACAGTACCATAGCACAACACCATACTGACCTTTGTTTCACAATAGTAAACAAGCACTGCTTCACTTCCTGTAGTTTCCACAAAGGAGTAGAAACAAGATTTTGATTAACCCTTTACCCAACGTAACGGCCAAAACCGGCCAGCGCTGTTCTCAAAAATCGCCAATTAATTTTCAAAATATTTTCATTTTTTGTCTCAAAAACATAGGTTATGACCCCTCGTTGGAACGAGCTCGTTGAGCTCGTTCCAACGAGGGGTCATAACCTATGTTTTTGAGACAAAAAATGAAAAAATTTAGTTATTCAAGAATTTTTTTTGCAAGTGTCGTCTGCTTTTCATGTTAGGTAAAGGGTTAAGTCACTTGTGGCATGAATTAGCTGCTTGCATGTGAAAAAATCTGTGTCTATCTATTCTATCCACCCTTGCATACACATGGCTAATCTGGTCTTCTTAACTGGAAATATGGATTACATACACTTTGTAATACTGAATCCATTCAGAGTACCAAATCCCATGACTGCTGATTTAGCAATTTCTGATGTGGACAAGTAAATAATCAATACTTGAAGAAACAACTATCAGATAAACAAACAGACAATTGGAAGGATACAGTCTGACAGACAACAGGGTAGCCTTCAGTGTTGGGAAGTGAAAGGTTTTTTGGTCATTTCTTGGATACCTTTTGTGCTGAATCCAAAACTGAATGATGTCATTCTGTAAACATTGGGTCATTTGATCTATTCAAGATTGCATGCAAGATGGCCACCAGAAACTCTCAAATTGTCGTTGCTAGCCTCAAAGTCAATAATGGAAACTTTGAAATTTTGGGCACATAGCGACATTTTGGGTGAATCTGGTGGCCATCTAGGATGCCATCTTGAAAATCTCGAGTTGCCCAAGGTATAAAGGATGGCATCATTCAGATAAGGAGCATTCAGTTCAGAAAATTCCCCTTAAAACGACCCAAAAAACCTTTTACTTCCCAACATTGCAAGGTTAGCCCCAAAATGGCAAGTTGATTGGATGCTGGACTAATACCGGTAGGTGAACACAAAGGTGAACAAACATGAAATGAACTAGACAAGTGATTCTGTAAAATCACAAGCTTTTCCTGGCATACAAAAACATTAAGCCCTTTGAAGTACAGTATGTGGAAAGTGGATTGTAACTAAATCACCCGCAGAGTGGAGTTATCACCCAAACTATAACTTTCAAATTTTGTATATATTGACTAAAAATACAAGCAATGTTTCAGCCAATGGACCTCCGGGTTTAACCCGGAGATCCATAAGCTGAAGCTTTGCTTGTGCTTGTTGTGCTTTGCAACAAATATGCAATTATTGCTTGGGTGGAATCTCCACTCTGTGGGTGATTTAGTGATAATACACTCTCCATGTACTGTAATTGTACAAAATTGAAGCCCCGTATCTCAGAACATGTAGGTCAGCATACTGATATTGTCCTGGTTGAAAGGTTAACACAACGTTAAATGAAAAATCCATCCAACTCATGTATAAAATCACTTGATTCTAAATGAGATAGCCCAGCATCTTTGGATATATGTCATTCCATTATGATCACGGAGCACAGTGATGTAACATATGGGGGTGCGGTGGCATTGTGGTGACCGGTTCTCGTCAGATCACCGAAGTTAAGCAAGGTCAAGCCCGGTTAGTCCTTGGATGGGTGACCGTTTGAGCAATCGACTCAGACTCCTGCGTTGTGTCCTTGGGCAAGGCACTTAACCCTTTACCCAATGCAGACGATACGAAAATTTATTATTTTAAATTTAATTTTTTAAAATTTTTCAAAAATTTTCAACAAACCTTATCATGTGACACCTCTTTGGAATGAGCTCGTCAAGCTCATTCCAATTAGGGGTCACATAATATTGTTTTGTTGAAATTTTTTTCTGCTGAATTTGCATATTATGTGGGTGGATGCGGGCGATTCGTTAGGTAAAGGGTTAACCCCGACTGTCCACATGGGTGCACGATGATGCCTTATAGTAAGGTGTACTGCACGTTGATGGTGCGCATGTCTTCAACCAATCTAACCTTGCCTGTGCTGCCGTGTGGAGTTACGATGTTGGGGAGCTGGCAGCTGCTCGTTGCAATGCTCTGTGGTTCTCTCCGGGTACTCTGGTTTCCTCCATCCGTAAAAGTGTCACCGACATGATATGACCTTGGCTGTTAAAGTGTCATTAAACCTTAATAAATAAATCAATAGATGTAACATGTTAACCCATCATTACGGAAAAGTGTGTTTGTGAGAAATCTGGGAAAATTTCAGGTCATCCGCCCATTCGAACCAGGAGATATTAGTCAATGAAAAATTGGACATTTTTGGATTGGTTCTGACAGAAGAAAGTTAACACCTGAAGTGAAATGCTTATTGTCAAGACAAAGAATAGCCATCTATGATCTTGCGAAGTTTTAACAAAATTCTTGAGAATTCTACTCTTATAAAGTGTTGAAAGAAAAAAAGAAACAGAATTTTTTTTTCCTGTAAAATAACAAATGTCTTTTCCTTTTAGGAAAAGCCAAAATATCTACCACTGATACAGCTAAATATAGTACAGTTGGATATACAGTTCCATACAGTTTCAATTGGATATCTTTAATTGAAGAACCCTATTAATTAAATATAACTTTCAAACACAAAACCATTTATCTTTCCTTTCATACAAACTGGACCTCTTTTAATGCCTGTAGGTTATAAAATAAACACCTGTTAATTGAATAAAAAATCTTGTAAAATTTGTAAAATGTTGAGAAATTCTTTTGACAATAATTAAATTCGCTTATTTTTTTACCTATTTAGCCTCAAGTAATCCAATACAGACATTTAACTCTTAACCTTCTGTGTATTTTCAAGATATTTTTCAGCAAATCTAGTTGTGACTGCTGTAAAGCAGCCACAACTAGCTTTGATGAAAAATTCATCTAAATTTAACTCAAGTAAACATTGGTGAAAAAAATCTATTAATTTGTAAGGGGAAAATTTTATTTATTTATTGGTGTTTATAAGGTCACATATTTCTGCACAATGGCTAACCGTGATCACAAAAGTTTTACGGGTGGAGGAAGCCGAAGTACCCGGAGAGAACCACTGAGCAAAGGCAAGCAACTGTCAGCTCCCCAACATACCAACTCCACACAAGCAGGGTTAGCACTGGTTGAAGACAGGTGCACCATCGACGTGCAGTACGCCTTAGTACACAACATCACTGTGCCCCCACGTGAGCAATGGGGGTGAAGTGTCATGCCCAAGGACACAACGCGGTTGGCGCAGGTGGGATTCGAACCGAGGACCTCTTGGCTTGCAGCTTGCACCTCTACCAACTAAGCCACCGCGCCCCCGGAAAATTTGATTAAGTGTGCTCAAATTATACACATTACAGTGGCAAGAGAAATTCTATCTAGGCAGGAATATCTGCCAGCAGCATCCAAGGAATTTTATCTATTTTATCATGTTTGAAAGTGCGCTGTGAGCCCATCAAATAAGATATAATAGAATAAATACTCAGTTTATCACTTGAATATTGGGAAATGACCAAATTCCGGTTAATTGAATACTCCAGTTAATGGAATATTTTTCTCTGGCAATAGCTATCCAATTAACAGGGTTCCACTAAACATGGGAGTTTAATCAAGATGTTTATTAACTGGGGTTTAATGACACATTTGCCCCCCAGGTCACTTCACTCAGACAGTTTTATGAATAGAGGAAGCTTGAACACCTGTACACAACCACCACCTAGTAACTAAACCACCACCCAGTGGTGAGTCACTGTTGAACTCTCTACACTAGCACAGCACAACCAAGAGTTAGTTGTCAGAAAACATATTATTATAATAGTAGAATGTTTCTTTTCATGTTCTATCATGTGATTATACTATTATGTGATTTCTGAAATAAAACCTGAAGCAATGAAACTGCTGAAGGTTTTATTTCAGAAATCACACAAACTCAGGTACTATTGACCGATAAAACATGAAAAGAAACGTTCTAATTATTTTATTATGCCAAACAAAATATAGCTTCCATTGTTAAGCATTAACTGCAACATGCCATCAATCTTGTAACAAGGTAGTCAAATCCAAAAACATGCTTTTAGTGACGTCATTTCGAACGAATGACGTCGCTTTAGGAGTTTCCAGATCACCAAATTCAAAAATGACTTGCTACAAGCGCCGTCGCTTTGGGAGTTTCTATATCACCAAATGTCAGTGTTTATACAACTGCATCATGCTGTTCATGTTATAATTCACTAATATAAATGCTTGTGTGATAAGTGGTATAATGGAATATAAATTCATATTTCTTGGATGACGACAGTTGTCAGAATTAAGCGGAGTGAAACAATTTATTTTGAACTTGAGGCGGAGACTCAGTGAGGTCAAATATTAATACTAAACTTGTGGAAATATAATTGATTGAACTCACATTCATGATTCACTAAAGTGGTGAATATCACGTGAGTTTTTAATATTTCCGATTCTTTTGAATTCATTGTTTGCAGTTAAAATTGAAAACACACCCACTGAAGATGATATATTTGACGAAAAAAGTTAAAAAGACATGGTGCCAGTGTTTGGTGTTGAGAAATTCCAATCAGTGCGTGCATAATCGATGCTGATCAATGGAATTGGAGCTTACATTTTCTTTGTTCTCATGTATCCATTGAAGAACGTTCTGATATTACCCGTGTTTTGTCCAAAAACTCCAGTACTATGACTTTTACAAGAGGTCAAATTAACTGATGTGAGAGACATGAGGCATGATAAAAACATGCTGTATAGTTTAACAAACTGTGTGCTCTTACTTGTGAAATTTAACAATAAGCATTTCACCCAGGACACATTGCAAATGATGCTTGTCAGAACCGAACATTCAACCCTTTGAAGCCCAATGCGCTAACCAATGAGCCAATAGCACTGGTATTTTTTTTTATAAAGGTATTGTTCCATAAAAGCAATAATTTAAGCAAAACACATAATTGATGGATTGTTGGCCTGGACTAGGGCTGAAACGGTTGGCTTATTTTCATAACCGATTAACCAAGAGCTATAACCGGATAATCTGTGGGGAATATTTCACCGAATATGGGATCAAAATTAGAGGAACTGGAAAGCAGTATTCTCAAACTATTCTGTAGTGTGTATATAAACAAACATTGTCGAGTACTCGACAACGTTCATTTGTGTACACATTATACAGAATAGTTTCTGTGACTGCTCTTACTCACGGAAACTGCCGAGCATTAACGAAGTCTTGAACGCCAAAGTCGATTACTTCTCAATATATACAACGTGGCTTCGATATGCAATCTATCACAAAGGAGAAGCGGCAGATTTACAACGTTTTAAATGTGGAATGACGATCACTATCAATTTTTCGGATAACCAGTTGACGGTTTTTCTAATCAGTTAGGTAGCTAACTGGTTTCAAACCGATTATTTGGTTAACTATTTCAGTACTAGGCCTGACATTGCAGCAGATGAATAGATTGGCTGATGGTGGGAATCTAGACAGAAACATAAAAATACAGCATCTAAGTGGGGATATGAATAGCAGATTAAGAGTTTCATTTCATTTCATTTATTGTGGTCTAATGACACTTTTGACAGCCAGGGTCACCACGTCAGATACTTTACAGGTAGAGGAAGCTGGAGTACCCAGAGAGAACCACCAAGAAATGGCGAGCAACTGCCAGACTCTCCAAAGTACTCCACGCAAGGGTAGTTACCATTGGTTAAAGGCAAGTGCACCATCGATATATGCAGTACATCTTAGTACTCAGCACTACCGTGCCTCCACGTGGGCAATTGGGATTAAGTGCCTTGCCTAAGGATACAACACAGTTGCCCCTGGCAGGGATCAAACCCCTCGATTTGAAGTCCAATTCTGTAACCATTGAGCACAGTGCTCCCTAGATTATAAGTTAATAACATATTTTATCATATACTATAATCATTACGTATGACCTTTATATTCATACTTTAACTCTTAACCTGCAGAGTATTTTAACTGGTAGAGTGCTAAGTTATTTTTAGTCATCAAAATTTGTTCCTGAGTCTTTGCCTTGTTACAATTTATGGAAGAGTGCCAAGAGGCACTCTCCCATAAATTGTAACAGGGCAAACACATATAGACTAAGTAATTTCATTTCTAAGACAATGTGAAGCACATCCACAGAATATGAGACCTTTAGGCTGGGGTGCCTCTCTTCATATTAAAGCTCTGATAGTGGCTTCTAGCACTCTACCAGTTAAAAATATTCTCCATAAAATCTAATCACTCTGCTGTGAAGCAGTCATGACTAGATCTGATGAGAAATTCAGGAAAAGTTACATCAAGAAATCATAGCTAAAAAAGCTATTTCAATTGACGTGAAAACATTTGGGTTAAGATAAATTATACTTAATTTAGTAGCAATAGACTTTCTGCCATGGGCAGGAATATCTACCAGCAATATCCAAGGAGTTAAAAGTGTAAAGGACTGAAAACAGCCTCAAGTTTATGCTGTTGCAATCTTCTGTAATTTAAAATATTTATTGGGGTTTAAGGTCACATACTTATGCTAAATGGCTAATCGTGACCGTGACAGTTTTATGGATGGAGGAAGCCAGAGTACCTGGAGAGAACCACCGAGCATCGGCGAGCAACTGCCAACTCAACATTCTAACTCTGTTCAAGCTCCGCTCAAGCAGGGTTACAGCGGTTGAAGACATGTGCACCATCGACGTGCAGTACGTCTTAGTACACGGCATCATCGTGCCCCCATGTTGGCAACCGGGATAAAGTGCCTTGCCCAAGGATACAACGCGGGTCATACCAGAAGGGGATCGAACTCGGGGCCTCTAGCATAGAAGTCCAACAGTCTACCACTGAGCCACCGCACTCCCATTTTTCTGTAAAAAACTGACCACTGATCTTTCTGTTTAGATTTTGAATACACTATCAAAAAAATAGCACTTTTTTGTTTTGAAGCTTATTTTTACATTTTTTTTTAAAAGTTCTATTACCGACGTCACTCTAAGCATTTTAACCCTTTACCCAACGTAACGGCCAAAACCGGCCAGCGCTATTCTCAAAAATCGCCAATTAATTTTCAAAATGTTTTCATTTTTTGTCTCAAAAACATAGGTTATGACCCCTCGTTGGAACGAGCTCGTCGAGCTCGTTCCAACGAGGGGTCATAACCTATGTTTTTGAGACAAAAAATGAAAACATTTAGTTATTCAAGAATTATTTTTGCAAGTGTCGTCTGCTTTTCATGTTAGGTAAAGGGTTAAATGAATAGTCACTTTGCAAGTAAGAATTATTCAAGTAACAAGTATTCAAGTAAAAAGGTTTTGGTCACTTTCCTTTATTCTAGAGATAAATTTTACATTTATTTTGTTATATCTTGTTCGACACAACTCATGGAGCTCTGTCAAACAAAATATGGATAAAATGCCAGAGTTGGATGAACTGAGGCCAAACAGGTCTTTATATATAAACAATGTGAATTTGATGAGAAGATATAATTTCTCGACACAAAGAGTTTTTATTCAATTAACAGAAGTTTGTTTTATAATCTATATGAATTTATCAGGTCAAGTTTGTATTCAAGATATGGTAAATGGTTTTGTGTTTGGAAGTTATATTCAAATAACAGTGTTATTCCATTAAAATATATCCATTTAAAATATTGTCATTACTGACTATTGTTTGAACAGAGTCAGCCAAACAATATGCTGTATTTGCCAACATAATCAGAGGACTTATGGGAAGTGCAGTTTGTTTTTTGACCAGTGTCTGTGCCGTCGGAGACCAATTTAGCCAAATGCTCTCAAAATTTTGATTTAATACCAAAAAATCTTCATTGGCTGAACGTTTGGCACCAAAAAAAACCCATTGTACCAACTTTACAAAAGGCACAATTTAATTAAATACTTCATACCAAGCCAGAAAATAAGCTGACTGTCATCTGCAAAATGAGGTCCCCAGTAGGGTAGCATCACAAAATTTACCCTCTGTGAACCTCAGTCTGAATCAAGGTCTCAAGCCGAAATAGAAAGATTACCTAGAGGATAAATTGGCCCACTGTATGTGATAGCATCAGCAAATTCACCTTCTGGGGACCTCATTTTGCAAATGACAGGTTGCTTATATTCAGGCTTGCTTCATAAAATCGCCGGTGACTTGCGGCGATATTAAGTATTTATCTAATTAAATGCTACCATTTTACCAGACCCAAAGCCTGCTAATTCCAGTGGATTAACAGTAATTAGCCAAATTAATCTATTATTATCTAAGTGCAACAACAGGTTATGTATCAACATCATTCAGCCTGATGTGAAAGTACAATGAGTTCAGTTCAGTTTTTTGGTATCCAGATGCTATCATTTTACAAGTAGGTTCAGTTTTTCAGTATATTGCCCATCTCTGTTATTTTCTTTATAAGTAGCCATATGTGAGCTCTCTGATAACTGTACTCAATAACAGAAACCAATCATTTTCCAGACAATATAATACTCGTAAATAGAAGCTATTAATTTTACTTAATGGAAAAATTACAATAATTCAAGAATCTGCTCTACATTAAAATCACTTCAAGTAATATATAAAAAGCACAACAACAGGTTATAACAATCATACGTAGCAATTACAACACAGAATGATAAATACAAGTGTCAGCTGTATACACCAATCACAGAATTGTAATGTTAGTCAAAAGAGTAATCACCACATCACTTAATTAATAAAGACATATTTTATATATCATTATTCATAAAATACCAAATAATATGTAATTATATGAATATAGGCAGCATGAAGGATTAACTACTCTGTGATGATAATACACAAAATTAACCCACTGTGCACTGCTGTCAAAATTTAAAGCTGTGAAATTATCCCGATTATATTAATGCAAGTGGAAATTTATCCAATTCAGTCTTGATTGTTATAGCAATATTCGGCAAGTACAATTCACTAGTACTCAAATGACGATTAGTCAACTAGTCGATGTCGACTCTGGGCAAACCAGCAGTCGACTCTCAATTGTGCAGTCGACTAGTCGGAGGAGTTCAAGCTTTTAGGTAAATAGTATCCCTTCTGTGCCACTGCCAGACAGTTTGAACAGCAATATTGGGCAATCAATGTATACATCTATTGCCATCTAATAGTAGTGACAGTAGTTTGTTTTAACTGGTACAAGTAGAGTGCTGAATTATTTTGGGCTATCAGGATATGTTATTAATTTGCCTTGTTGCAATTTATGGGAGAGTGCCTATAGGCACTCTCCCATAAATCGCGACAAGGCAAATTAAATAAGACTATATAATTTCACTCTTAGCATAATTAGAAGCACATTAACAGAATAATTTTCCAGTAAGTTGCTGTATATGAATGCCCAAGTGAAGCCAAATTTGGACCTTCAGCACTCTACTGGAACACCAACACTGTTATAAGGAGACAAGTTATCACCAATGACTAGTCGAAGTCGACTTGACTTTTGGGTATTGACTAGTCGACTTTGGAATTCACTAGTCGTTTGAGCACTACTATTCACAAAAATCGCCAATCAAGTTTTGTTATTTTATACAGTTTTTCTCACAAAAACAAGGGCTTAAAAAATCCATGCGAGAATCAGAATTGATTCCCATTGATCCTCGCAAAATGTGAATATCATTCTCATCATAGATTCTGGATATGTCCTTAACCCTCTGCACCCTTATGTCAAAGTACTAAAATTTCATGGGGGCGCGGTGGCTCAGTTGGTAGAGGTGCAGGCTGCAAGCCGAGAGGTCCTCGGTTCGAATCCCACCTGCGGCAACCGCGTTGTGTCCTTGGGCAAGACACTTCACCCCGATTGCCTACATGGGGGGCACGATGACGCTGTGTACTGAGGCGTACTGCACGTCGATGGTGCGCATGTCTTCAACCAATCTAACCCTGCCTGTGCTGCGGTGCAGAGTTCAGAGTTACGATGTTGGAGAGCTGACAGCTGCTCGTCGTTGCTCGGTGGTTCTCTCCGGGTACTCCGGCTTCCTCCACCCATAAAACTGTCACGGTCACGATTAGCCATTGTGCATAAGTATGTGACCTTAAACACCAATAAATAAATAAATAAATAAATACTAAAATTTCATGCAGCAATTTTTTCCCATAATGCAACTGGGAATTTAACCAATTCAATCTTGTTTGACAAAGCTCAATGAGCTCTGTCAAACAGGACTGAATTGGTTAAATTCCCAGTTGCATTATGGGAAAAATCTGCAGGTTGAAATTTTGATATTCAGACATCAGCTTGCAGAGGGTTAAAGGCCTAGAAAATTCTACTTATTCATTTCTCTCTCATCAGATAACACTAACTTAGCAGTTGTTTCTATTGAAGTCTTGTCTGTCTGTCTGTCTGTCTGTCTGTCTGTCTGTCTGTCTGTCCAGACTTCATTTGGAACCATTGCCAATGTACTGTAACTTCCATGTATTCTAAGTTTGATGACACTTTAACAGCCATATCGTGTCGGTGACATTTCTACGGGAGGAGGAAAGAACCACCGAGCAACGATGTGCAGCTGCCAGCTCCCCAACATCGTAACTCTGCACTGCAGCACAGGCAGGGTTAGATTGGTTGAAGATATGCGCCCCATCGATGTGCGGTATGCCTTAGTATACGGTGTCATCGTGCCCACGGGGAAAATCGGTGTTATTAGTGCCTTGCCAAAGGACACAATGCGGAAGTCTGAATCGATCGCTCAGATGGGCACCCATCCAAGGACTAACCAGGCTTGACATTGCTTAACTTCAGTGATCTGAAGAAAACAGGTTACCGCAACGTAGCTGTAACTGTAACTTCCACCATCAAGACCACCAAAAGCCTGTATGTTGGAGCATGTGTTCTCCATGTATAAGTACGATAAAAAACTCACCGAATTTGGAATGTGTCCCTCAAGGATTAAACTCTCATAGCAAATTTGGAATTAGTCCCTCAAGGATATAGTAAGTATATAAACATGAGCTGTTGTTTTTTTTTACAATGGAATATGTACTGGTTGCACTCACACCACCTGCCTAATAATAGTGAAAAAAAATCACAGCAATCACTATTATTCGGCAGTGAGAAATGGAAGGAAAAAGCCATGACTATTATTATTATATCCAATCAAATATCTTGACCATCACTATTAACCCTTTACCCAACGAATCAACCGCATCCGCCTACGTAATATGTAAATTCAGCAGTTGAAAAAAAAAAAAAATTTTCAAAACATTTCAACAAAACCATATCATGTTATCCCTCGTTGGAACGTGCTCGTCGAGCACGTTCCAACGAGGGGTCACATGATATGGTTTTGTTGAAATGTTTTGAAAAATTTGAAAAAATGATATTTAAAATAATAAATTTTGATATCGTCTGTGCTGGAAAAGGGTTAATGAGCCATTATTATTATTATTATTAGGTGCTGTGGGCCCCCTTTTATAATATCAGAATTGATATGCCCTTAGTTAATAATTATATAAAATTAATGTTTTCTAAAATTATGTTTTAATTAGAATCAGCAGACTCAGAGGTGGACTGGCCATATGGTCTACAAGGAAATCTCCCAGTGAGCTCCCTCTCTGACAGTCATATGGAGCCCCCTGTGTACCTATATCAAGCCATAAAATGACCCATAATTTCCATGAAATCTGCGTAAATTCTACTTATGACAGGCAGCATGGGTCCATCATTTATCAACTTGCACTAATTTGGTCTTATTTGGGACCCCAATGCATTCCTGTATTGGACAGTAGGCCATCAGCGGTACAACAACCTCAGACATTCATACTATTGTGCGGTCAAATAAGAGGCCCTAATTGGCAAGACCTAAAAAGATCTTTGAAAATTCTCTGTCAGCGATATGTTTACTGCAGAGAACTGACTACTTGATCGATGTATTTACTGAAGTTATGCCTTCAAGTCACATGGCAATTTGTGATTTTTGTTTATTTTATGTTTCTTTTTTGTTTAAGGTTTTTAGTTTTGTTTGAGTTTGTTGAGTCAATAAAAACAAAAAAATAATATCACAAACAGTGAATCAAATGAGTGTAAAATGTTGAGTTTGTAAATTTGATTTTGAGAGAGTTTTTGTGTTTACGATCACAGAGTGATATAATTATTAATGAGTGATATCATTACACATCAAATCTTTTATTTGTTGCCGAGTGATATACACCCAAATTGTTGTACACATGGGTATGACCAAAGTCAGCAAATACTAGTTAATCACCCCTTCCCGAATCCCCCCACCCCACCCCCCCCCCCCTTCCCTGCTTGAATCAGAAATAACCAAAATAAAATTTTGATGTTCCTAAATCTGGTATTTTAGCAGAAAAAAAGTCATATTTTAAGGGTTTCCTTTAGTAGGAATTAAGTTCTTAGAAGCAAGGAAATGGCTTCTTTTAAGGTCCAATTTCAAACTTTTATCACACGGGTCTGAAACATGGTCAGCCCACTGGTTCCGGACCCGATCTGGTACATTTCCCGGTAACTTTTTCTCTCCCAGTCCATCCTTGAGCAGACTTTGGCTTGTGTGACCACTTATTTGCACTGAGTGACCTTTGAATGTACCTATCAACATATTTACAGATACTGTTACACAGAATCTATTTTTAGATCACTGATTGTTTAATTGGATCCTTCAACCAATCTAACCCTGCCTGTGCTGCAGTGCGGAGTTACGATGTTGGGGAGCTGGCAGCTGCTCGTCGTTGCTCGGTGGTTCTCTCCGGGTACTCCGGCTTCCTCCACCCGTAAAACTGTCACAGTCATGATTAGCCATTGTGCATAAATATGTGACCTTAAACATCAATAAATAAATAAATAATTGGATCACGCTTGTTTACTTGAAATTAGACAGAATTATCCAGAAGCTTAATGGTGTGACTTTATTCAGCCAATAACAATTAATGAAATAATAGAACATCAGAGAAATTTCTTATTCTGGAACTTTCAATCTGAAGACTATATAAATAATCTCTGTCAACAAAATTCAGGCATTCTTGTCATAACGACAGCATTGGGAGGTGAAATTATTTGTTTCTGAAGTCAATGAATATTGGAGATTATATTATTATGGTTAGCAGCTGAGACTTTTTATTATATATTCTACAGAATATTTTTGAGATCTGTGCATCTTTGTGAATTGCAGAGATGAGAATGACAAGCAACAAAATTTGCTGAAATTTCCACATTTTTTGGATAAATTTGTGAAAATCAGGTTTCTTAAAAGCATCTAAAAACACAGAGTGAACCTGTAGGTTGAAAGATATCTAATTTCTATAAATTTGCATGAAAATGGTCTGAAAGACCATTTTCATGCAAATTATAGAAATAAAATTTCAGCATCTGGGGCAAGAATTCGCTGAAATCAGCAAATTTGTTGAAAAATCTCATCCCTGGTATTAGAAAAGTGATTCCACAATTTGAAGAGATTTCTCTTGTGAACTAGAGTTTACTCTTGTGAAAAACCAGGATTCTACTGGATTATTTTAAAACGACCTGTGGAGCCAATACTTATAGGATATTAATTCCATTTGACATTTGCCGAGTGCTTTATTGGAATTTAGTGGAGACTGCTGAATTTTGCGAGAAAATTTCATTACAATTTATTGAAAACTGCTTCTCCAGGCAGATCCTTGGACATAAAAATACCAGCTGGAAAGTTTCTTCATCACTGGATTACCGGATTCAAATGAACTTTATTTTGACTAATTGATAAAAGTGTAAAAGATTTTGTATCATTTCCGTCTCAAATAATTTTTTGTTATTAAATTTTAGACTGGTTAAATTCAAGTTATTGTTCTTGATTCTCAGATTTCTTTCTGTTACGGGAGCTCGGTAGCTCAGTGGTAGACTGTTGGACTTCTATGCTAGAGGTCCTGAGATTGATCCCAGTCCAGGATGATCCACGTTGTGTCCTTGGGCAAGGCACTTTATCCCGGTTGCCTACATGGGGGCACAATGGCACCGTGTACTAAGACGTACTGCACGTCGATGGTGCACACGTGTTCAACCGCTGTAACTCTGTTTGAGCAGAGCTTGAACAGAGTTAGAATGTTAAGGAGCTGTCAGTTGCTCATTGCTGCTTGGTGGTTCTCTCTTGGTACTCTGGCTTCCTCCACCCGTAAAACTGTCACGGTTACAATTAGCCATTGTGCATAAGTATGTGACCTTAAAGCCCAATAAATAAATATCTTTTTGTTACCATTATAGTTATTTTTACACCATAACATAGATAAGTATAACAGTACTAGAAAGCACAACTTCTAAATTATTTAGGAACTGAAAACTGATTCGCGCAGCAGGAGTTCACGATAAAACCATTTCTCGTGATGCGGTATCAATTATAAGGCTGGAAACACAGCTTATGACAACTAAAGGGAATGAGTTCACCAAGATCATTCCGATGATAGAACATTAATGGGTTGAGTGCCTGAAGCCACTAGCAGGGTTTTCAAAAAAAAATGAGGGTAGCAGAGTAAGCCAATGTTTCCCTTACTTATGTTTTATATTCAGTCACATGCAAATAATATTTTGTTTATATAAATCTGTTTTATTACAAATTATTGGAGAGTGCCTGTGGTAGTCTCCAATAATTTGTAATGAAACAAATTTTGAATAACAAATTCAGGCCTCCAAAAATAATCTAGCCCTCAACCAGTTAACCCTTTACCTAACATGAAAAGCAGACGACACTTCCAAAAAAAATTCTTGAATAACTAATTTTTTTCATTTTTTGTCTCAAAAACATAGGTTATGACCCCTCGTTGGAACGAGCTCGATGAGCTCGTTCCAACGAGGGGTCATAACCTATGTTTTTGAGACAAAAAATGAAAATATTTTGAAAATTAATTGGCGATTTTTGAGAATAGCGCTGGCCGGTTTTGGCCGTTACGTTGGGTAAAGGGTTAACCTTTTACCCAACGTAATGGCAAAACCGGCCAGCGCTATTTTAAAAAATCTCCCGTTAATTTTCATTATGTTTTCATTTTCTGTCATAAAAACATAGGCATGTAAGTGTATCTTATTGATGTCTAGCCACTGTTCAATGCATGTGTTGTTCCAAATATTTTTCTTGGAGTTATGGCCCTCGATGAAATTAGAATGTCGGTCGGTCTGTCTGTGACCAACGAGTTTCAAAACTCAATAACTTTTGAAATACTGGATGGAATGACTTTATATTTGGCATGTAAGTGTATCTTATTGATGTCTAGCCACTGTTCAATGCATGTGTTGTTCCAAATATTTTTCTTGGAGTTATGTCCCTTGTGGAACTTAGAATTTTGTGAAATTGCACCACCCGCCGCAGCTATGGCGTCGATGTCATGATTTTTTCATTTTTATGTTCCCAAAACATTGGTTATGACTCCTCTTTGGAACGAGCTCGTCAAGCTCATTCCAATGAGGAGTCATAACCTATGTTTTTGAGACAAAAAATGAAAAAAATTAGTTGTTCAAGACTTTTTTTTTGCAAGTGTCGTCTGCTTTTCATGTTAGGTAAAGGGTTAAGGGAGGAGGGAGTAATGACCTGAGGGTCCTAGTTATGACTACGCCTTCAAGAACTATGGCATATAAAAAACTATATACCTATGAGAAAGCACTTTATCATATGACTATGACATTTTTACCCTAAATATCACTTCTGTTTGACAATGTTTTCCAAACTGTTGTATCAGACCGGGTGAGATTTTTCTGGATCTAAAGTCCATATCACACTCTTACGGAAATCAAAAATCCATATCACACTCCCGTGGAAATATCCGAGAGTTTCCGTGAATAGTTTTCGTAACTAGGGAAGTCGTTGTTGTTTCGTCTGCTATTTTGTAACCGGCTTTTCACCGCATATTAATTAACTGGTAGAGTGCTGAATTATTTTTAGCCATCAAAATTTATTCACAAGTCTTCGCCATGTTACAATTTATGGGAGAGTGCCTGTAGGCACTCTCCCATAAATTGTAACAAGGAAAATCCATATAGACCAAATAATTTAGATTCAAAGATAATATGAAGGATATCCACATAGTTTGAAGCCTTTGAGTTGCAGTACTTGCACTTTAGAGTAAAGCCCAAATATGGGCTTCCAGCACTCTACCAGTTAAAATGGCAAATTTGGGTGAATTTGACATCAAAACAATGTCATATGATAAACATATCATCATAACAGAGTGTTGATCCATGTCGTCGCATCACATCTCGTTGAGGTGGCCAGATTTTCAGATCACGCGAGCTGCCTGCGGCAGCTCGTGTGATCCGAAAATCTGGCCACCTCAACTCAACGTGATACTACGACACGGATCAACACACTGTTATGATAATATCTATTTATCAACATTTTTATTTCCTGATTATTCAAGATGTTTCAAGGCCTCCTGACAGGGCTTTAGAATGGTATAATTTTCGGACAACGCAGACTTATCAAGTCAGCTGCTTTTTTCCAACACTGTCTGCCTGGAATGTCAGTTCCTGGTATACTTGTCTCAGAATATCTAGGGAGTTTTTTACAATTTTGATTAGTTTCCACTGCAATAAAACAGGTGCCCCATCTCTGGACAATGGTGGGTAAACTCTATGTTAAATTTATAAGTGTATTTGTAGTTGTTTCTAGGCAAGTTTTGGCTGCCTATTTAGGACTAGAATCAACTGTAAAACCATGGAATTAAGGCTGTTATAGTAACAGAATGTGTATACAGATATCAAGACCTTTGTGGATGAATTAATTCAAAGACAAATGGATAAGAAAGCATCAAGTTATGCTATGTGTTATTACCTCTAATTTGGGCACATTGCTGTAATTTAAGCACACAATTTACCGGTGTGAGTAAGACTGAATTTAAAGGTCTCCTGACATATTTTTGAGATTTCAAGGCCTTGAATGATCCCAAGTCAAATTCAAGGCCATTTTCAAGGCCTCGAGAACTCTGTGCAACTATAATTATTAAGATACACTGTTAGAGGAGCTAAAATTGTTACTGCAAATCTTCACGTCAAGTATTTTTTTTATTTATTTACTGGTGTTTAAAATCACTTCCAGCATCTACGGTTATACCATAACTGCAACATAGGCATGAAATCAACAACTAAGGTCAAAACTGGTTTGGCTAGCTCCACCCTCATTTTATCTGCAGGTGATCTTTGAAATCATGATAACCGGTATTTATTTTATTTTAATTAGGTATTTTAGTGAATCATTTAATTCCTATACTGCCCACTTTAGAGGACTCCCACCCCAGATCTTGGTTATTGATCAACACCTATTTTAGAAGTGAAACAGAACTTGTTTACCTGAATAAACAAGCACCGCCCCACTTTTTTGAGTGTATGGAAAGTAATTTTAGATAGTCTGTTATTTTGTTCATACAAATATTTTTGTACATGTAATATCAACAAACCTGCTGATAACATTTCATTTATATTATAATCTAACAACTTGCATGAAAATCACTGAAAATAATTTACATTGCACTGTAGGCATGTGTACAACCTGCACTCACACAAGTACCGGGTACAGACAGGAAGGTGAAATTAACTGGTAGAGTGCTGGAAGCCCATAATTGGGTTTTATTCTAAAGTGCAGACTCCACTGATTAAAGACTCTGCATTTTATGGTGGTGCATCTTATTTTCTTTGTCTATAATGATCTACCTTGTTACAATTTATGGGGATGCGGTGGCATTGCAGTAACCGGTTCTAGCTAGATCACCGAAGCTAAGCAACGCCGGGCCCGGTTAGTCCTCGAATGGGTGACTGTCTGAGCGATCGATTCGGATTCCCGCGTTGTGTCCTTGGGAAAGGCACTCCACAGTGATTGTTCTCATGGGGGCACGATGACGCCATGTACCAAAACGTACTGTTCGTTCGTCGATGGTGCACTTGTCTTCAACCAATCTAATCCTTCTTGTGCCGCAATGGAACAGTCTACCATTCCATATTCGACACAGTACATCCGTTCAGGGTTTTAAAAAGTGCCTGAAAACATCCCTATTTATAGACTCATTTGGCACTTAAAAACATAATTTGTTTCTTTTCATTTTTCAGTCTGCAGCTCGTTACTTATTTTATGAAGTGCTTTGAGCCTACCTTTTCAGTGAGGATAGAGTGCTATAGAAGTGCTATTATTATTATTATTATTATTATTATTAATGCAGAGTTAAGATGTTGGGGAGCTGGCAGCTGCTCTGCTGTTCTCTCCGGGTAATCCGGCTTCCTCCGCCCGTAAAACTGTCGTTGTCAATGATTAGCACTTGTGCAAAAGTATGTGACCTTAAACAACAATAAATAAATATAAATATGTTACAATTTATGGGAGAGTGCTCTTTGGCACTCTCCCAATAATTGTAACAAGGCAGAGAATCAAGAACAAATTCTGAGAATCAGAATAATTAATTAGCACTCTACCAATTAGTAAAACAAAATGTCGCGCATCAAGGCACCAACATCACTGTTTCTGTTCTACTTGTAGTCCATGTACACTACGTGGAGAGTGGATTGTAACTAAATCACCTGCACAGTGGAGTTCTCACCCAAGCTATAACTTTCAAATTTTATACATATCGACAAAAACACAAGCAATGTTTCAGCCAATGGACCTCTGGGTTAAACCCGGAGGTCCATTGGTTGAAACTTTGCTTGCCCTAATTATGCTTTGCAACAAATTTGCAATTATCGGTTGGGTGGAATCTCCACTCTGTGGGTGTTTTAGTGATAATACACTCTCCACATACTGTAAAACTAGGTATCATCTCAGGCCTATCTGTGCTTGTGCTCCAAAACTATCAGCAGGAGAATATATCCAATAACATCTGTACATTACAACAGTTTTTTCTATAGGTTACCATCATGTTATATAGCCTATCCTGTTAACAGGGTTTTATGTAAGCTCTTTATTTCCAGGCCAGTATGGCAATAATGTTAAGTACATGCAGGCCTTCAGATTACCTCAATTTAACTCTATTTACAGGTGTGTCAGGGACGCAGTGGCGTTGCAGTAACTGGTTCTCGTCAGATCACCGAAGTTAAGCAACGTCAAGCCCGGTTAATCGCTGGAGGGGGTGACCATCTGAGAGATCAATTCGGACTATCGTGTTGTGTCCTTGGTCAAGGCACTAACTCCGATAGTCAACATGGGGGCACGATGACGCCGTGTACTAAGGCGTATTGCATGCTGATGGTACGCATGTCTTCAACCAATCTAACCCTGCCTGAGCTGCAGTGAGGAGTTACGATGTTGGGGAGCTGGCAGCTGCTTGTCGTTGCACAGTGGTTCTCTCCAGCTTCCTCCACCCGTAAAACTGTCATGGTCATGATAAGGCATTGTACATAAGTATACGTCCTTAAACACCAATAAATAAATAAATAAATAAATAAAATACAGGTGTGTCCAAATTAGAGTAGGTGTGAACATATCAAGACAAAGAAAAAAATATATAAGTTCTCTGTGCTGCTTCTGCATTTGAGAATAACGTCCAACATAATATGAACATAGAAACACAAAGAAAGGCATGGTAATAAAACATAACAGGACAAGACTGTTATTTCTTGATTTAATGTGCCCAAATGAGTCGTGTTGAAATGATTAATGCCATTTGGATTTTTACAAATTGACTAATCGACGGCTGGTAGTCGATGATTAATCAACTAGTCAGTTATACAATGTCAGATGCTGAACGAAGCAATGAAGTTTACAAAACTGTGGTTTTAATGGTATTCATTGGCTGGACCGGCTTCCAAATTATGATACAATTAATGGTTCTAACTGCATGACATTACAGCAGTCGTTGTCTCCATGTCCTTACAACCAAACAACCGGTGCCGCAAAAAATAAATTGGTCTAATGATAAATCTTTGATGTTTCTATTTCCAAGGGGAACTGAGGAGAGGGCCCAGAATATTTGGTTCCATCAAATATTTTTAAGCAAAATCAAACTTTCCTGAAAATCCCTACTTTCTTGTGGTCAAATAAGAGATTTCTGCACTTTGTTATTGTGCTAAAAAACTTTGAAAGCAGAAAAAAGGTCACTAAAGAAGTGTACTCGATGACGAGATTGTTCCTTGATCTGCATTACTTAATCAACCCCGAATGAAAAGCTACACAAACTATAAACAAAAGCCTCATTGAATATTAAATACATCATGTGACCAGATGGTGTGATTTGTTTGGCCAGTATGTGGGCTACGTTATCTGAGTTGTAAAACTTCATTCAGTAGGAAATATATGTGACGTTTTGTTATCTGGTCAATTTTATTACTGCCACATTTACCCAAAACAAGAATGTGCTGAAAAAGTATGAACTTCTATAGATGAATTTTCACTGCTAGCGTTAATTAAAATAACACAACAGTTTGCAGGTATTCTGTTCACACCTCATTTGTGTGTGTTAATCATTGTAATGGAATCTTGAATTTTTACCCGATAATTTAATCTATTTTCTTGAAAATTCGAGAAGCGCAAAAAAAGAGAGTTTCTTTTTTCCAATTTAGAAGTGTGAGAGTGATAGCGCTCCTTAAATCAACAGCACTGAAATTTCCTTCAAGGAGCACAAAGTGGAAAATTCAAGGCTTTAGAGAATACACCTAGGTGACTAATCGACAAGTGATTCACTAATCGGTAAATAGATTTGTTTAGTACTAATCACATCGGTGTCGACTAGTCGAATAATCATTTCATCACTACAAATGAGGGAAAAATGGTGTGCCCAAAATAAATAAAGTAGAGGTGTCACTGTTCCAGATG
The DNA here is from genome assembly GCA_031216915.1 of Pictodentalium vernedei. NCBI lineage: Eukaryota > Metazoa > Mollusca > Scaphopoda > Dentaliida > Dentaliidae > Pictodentalium > Pictodentalium vernedei. The sequence goes on from CM062293.1 coordinate 503,224,183, forward strand.
GGCCCATCCATACCCCCTGCTGTCCCCACCATCATGATTATTCTAAGATGTAAAGGGGCACAACTCTGGTAAAAAAAAAAAAACTGATCAAAACTATAATCGCAGGTGTACAGGCTCCCATGATAGTGAACATCCATACCAAGTTTCAAAGGAACTGACCCATAAACATACAAGAAAATCTCTTGACAAAGTTCATGCATTCTAAGATGATATGATATACAGCAGGATCTCTGATAACGGAACAGAATTTATGTCCTGACAATGGAGTGCTTTAAAATCAATGAGGGCTCACAATACTTACATGTAACAGTGTTGTCTTATCCTTGCACATGGGGAATGTTTATGTATTTATGTGTGGTGTTTAAGGTCGCAAATGTATGTACAATGGCGAACAGTGACCGCAACACTGATATCTAATTATTTATTGGTGTTTACGGTCACATAATTCTACACAATGGCTGATGATCGTGATGACCACAACATGGAGATACAGTCAGTTCAGTCCCTTGTTTACACTCATGTTGCCCATTTTAGCAGACTTCCACCCCAAGCAGTGCTGACTGGCTCCTATTTTAATAGTAAAACAGAGCTTGTTTACCACTGTTTTACTGCTTCACTTCACATATTTAAACCCTATTGTTATTCATATTCAAAACTGAAACATTTCTATCACTACTCTGAAGTATTCTACAAGATTTTTGTCTGTGTTAGAGCTGTGAGGTTTCGATTTTGTAGATTTGGTTGCGGTTTCAGGAAAAACCTTGGTTTCAGATCGTCTTTTCCATGTGTTATGAACAGAGAGTCAATAACACTTCAGCCTCCTTAACTGGTAGAGTGCTAAATTATTTTTTGTTGTCAAAATTGGTTCACTTGTCTTTGCCTTCTTACAATTTATGGGAGAGTGCCTTTAGGCACTCTCCCATAAATTGTAAAGGGCAAATCCATGCTGACAATTTAACCACTTTCACTCTGATGTCAAAATACTAAAATTTCAGGAAGCTGTTTTTTCCCCATAATGCATCTAGAAATTTAACAAATTCAATCTCATTTTACAGAGCTCAATGAGCTCTGTCAAACGAGATTGAATTGGTTAAATTTCTAGTTACATTATGGGAAATTGTTTTCTGCCTGAAATTTAGATATTTTGACATCAGTGTGCAGGGGTTAAAATAATATTGAACTTCAAAGAAAGTATGAAGCACCGACCACATAATATGACAGGGTTCATACAAAAATTTGCTCACAAAGTTCAAGGGTTTTTCAAGGGCTTCTCTTTTTTTTCAAGGGCTACATATACTATTCAGCTTGTTGTATGAGCTATAAAAATCTAAGATTCATGTGACACGGATCTGACTTTGGAGGTCAGGAAGTACTGGTACCCAAAGTGTGATCTGTGTTACAGTAATCTTGGTAAAACGTTCCATACTTTTTTATGTTTTTTTTTAACAGAGCGACACGAGTGCAACAAACAAGTAAAAGGCGAGTACACATATATTTACAATGCCCAGGAAATAGCTTGATATTAAAGGGTTTTTCAAGAGATTTCTGATAGTTCAAGGGTTTCTCAAGGGCTAATTTCAAATTCCAGGGTTTTTCAAGAAAAAAATCATTTTCAAGGGGTTTTCAAGAGCTGTATGAACCCTGTATGAAGACTTCAAGCTGTGGTACCTGCACTTCAGAATACAGTTCAAATTTGGGCTTCCAAAACTCAACCAGTTAACTTGGAAAACATCTGCAATAGTTTTATGACACTATTCATCACATAAAGTGGGTTAAGCCTAACTTCCCTGTGATCATTCTCAGTTGTTCCAATGGATCAGTTGCTTTGTCTATTCAATCAGAAAAAAACCATAAATCAAAGTAACAAATGAATAAAGTACATCTAATCTATGCTGTGATCTCACCGTCATATTTTCTCCCTATGTATAGTAAACCTGTCTTGAGAGACCACTGTCTTGAGAGACCACCTGTCTTGAGAGACGTCTACCAGGCACCGATTGGTTTTACTCTATAATGGACCTGCTATGGGAGACCACCTGTCTTGAGAGACCACTGTGACCTGGTACCTACTTGTATTTTTATGCCATAATCGACCTGTCTTGAGAGACCGCCCCTTTGAAGAATGAAACCATGACAAAAACTTCTTACCTTTTCTGGAATTGGAAAATCCATTGTGTTTATACTAACACAATTAAAAGTATTAAAACCTCTTAATTGGGTTTCAATTGCTAACTCATTAAACATTGAGATGTTTTTATAAGACCCCTGTGAAAAGATTAGGATTATTGCTGAATAAACAATTACATACATACCTGAAATGTGACAGATAGGAATAAAAATAAATTTCTGTTGAAAATCTTTTTGTAACAAATTGAAATGGACTGTTATAAAAATTATAAAAATAAATTAGTGTTGAAAATCTTCAAGATTTTCAACACTAATTTATTTTTATAATTTTTATAACAGCCCATTTCAATTTGTTACAAAAACTTCATAAAAAAGAACAACTACAAAGTAATTACAAAAATCCATTCTTCTCCATTTCTGAATTTTGTGTTTGGTTATTCACTGACATGAGAAAACCTGAAACCTGTTATGAGAGACCACCTGTCTTGAGAGACCACTTTTGTGTGGCCCAAAGGGTGGTCTCTCAAGACAGGTTCTACTGCACTCATCCAACACAGATTTTTTACATATGTGATAATCAGAACATGACATATTCACCCCTTTGCTGGGTAGACTAAATGACGAGAGTTCATAGTGGTCTTCATATACAGAACGACACACGTGTGTGAATGGGTTGATCGATGTGGCACAAGTGCCATACGGTGATCACCAGAGCCTGGGCAAGATTTCAGTAGTAACAAGCTAATAATTGAAAATAGAATATATTTTCATTTTTGGAGTTCACGAAAAAAATCAAACTTTTCCCACAATCCTTTCTAATTAGCGGTCACAGACTAAGATCGAGAACAGAACTGGCTGGTTTTGGCCATTACGTTGGGTAAAGAGTTCATTTACTTGGTTAATAATGAACTTTTTTTATAACCAGAAAGGGTGACTAACCCTGTGCATTGCACAGGGTTAGTCACACTTTCTGGTTATAAAAAAAACTGGTATCTGCCATACCACACACTACATGAAAATTTATACTTACTAAAGCTGTAAAATACACAGAGATAGTTGGTTACATGTTACATAGGGTGCAGGATTCAAGGAAATAATGGAAATACTTATACAGGATTGTGGACATTTTTTTAAAGTGAATTCCAAAAATGAAAACATATGGCCTAAAAAATAAAAAAATCTGTTTCTCAGGCCCTCCCACGTGGTCCTTTTGGCTGCCGCATGCTCTCTTTTTATAACCAAATTAAACTTTAAAAAAATAAAAATTAAATGGTTTATGTCTGATATTTTACCCAAGTTAAAAATATTGATGAATTTGTCCCTTGAGTGCAAGAAGGCTTTGCAATGCTTTAGCATTGCAAAGCCTTCTTGCACTCAAGGGATGAAATACACCACCACCATGCTATTCTGTAGATTATGAGGCCTAAAACTTGAACCAAGAACATGAACTTTTGATGGCAAAGAAGAAATTACTGAAATAAAAAATAAAATAAAAAACCGCTCGCCCGCATGCAATTTCACAAATAATGGCCTGAGAAACAGAAGATCTACTTTGTGTGGCCTATTCTATTTTTAATTAATAGCTTGTTTAGTATGGCACACCAGTCAGACGACATGGTGGTGGCAGAGATAGGGCAACATCTGCAGCTGAAGACCGGTTTTTGATCATTCAGGCCCGTAGGAATAGCTTTGACACAGCAACCCAGGTTCACAGTGACCTTCAGAATGTATCCGGGGTAAATGTTTCAGCACAGACTATCTGGGCAAGGTTGCATGAAGGTGGTCTCCGATTAAGAAGACCATATATTCGCATTCAGCTGTCGCAGAACCACCACCAGGCACAATATGAATGGGCCATGGATCACGTTGGATGGACCAGAAAAGATTGGTGACCTGTCCTTTTTACAGATGAGTCAAGGTACTGCTTAGACAACACAGATAGGTATTGTTGGGTATGGAGAAGACCAGGAGAGCAATTCCATGGCGCCAACATTGCTGAGCATGACCGCTATGGTGGAAGGTCAATAATGGTCTGGGGTGGCATCATCTGGGATGGAAAGCTCTGTGTCCTTGACCATGGTACATTGACTGCACAGTGGTATATTGATGAGATCCTGGATGCAGTTGCAGCGGGTGATAAGATTCATTCTATGGACGATAATGCCGTCCTCATGTTGCCCATGCTGTCCGGGAGTACCGACAGAGTGAGGGGATTGAGTGTATGGACTGGCCAGCAAGATCTTCTGACCTCAATCCAATCGAACATGTCTGGAATGAGTTGCAGCTTGCAATTTCAGTCCGTCCAGTCCAACCAAGAAGTGTCCAGGAGTTTGGTGCCATGCTGGTCCAAGAATGGAACATCATCCCACAAAGGACCATCTGGAACCTGATTGGGAGCATGAGAAGGCATTGTCAAGCTGTAATTAACAATAATGGGTCTCATACTCGATACTGAACCCATATGATTTCGCTCCGTCACCTTTTTGGCAAATTTGAAAAATTTCCTCTTTTACCAATAATATCCATTTTCCATGTTTATCGTATTCAAAAGCTAAAAAATAATGTCAAACACAAACAAAATCTTAATTTCTGTGCTTAAATCATTAATGATATAATTAAATAAAAAATATATACACTTTTTTCATAATGATATTTCAACTAAAACGTAAAACAGGTAGCTGGATATACTTGGTGCTAAGCAAACTTTGAATAGTATAGAACACACTGGAACTCAATGGATGATTTTCAGCTATTGCTTGTGATTCAAATTGTAATTGCGGTGCATGATTTGTGGAAAATTCCAGTGAAATTTCACTTCTTTTATAAAAAATAGTCTGTCAGCGATTTCCGTTCAGCACATGTGAGCGGAACAGATTTTCATTTTCCGCATGGTTTAGTGTTGCTGTAGATAGAGATATCATAGAACAGGCGTGTAATAAAGTTCAGTTCCCTACAATAATATTGTTTGTTTATACACAAACAGTAAAACCATTCAGCCATTTTGTGCTTGGTCTTGTAGTTTGGTTTTCTGGTTTACAGCAAAAAACAGAACCGAACCCACAAACTGAAAAACCTCCCAGTCCTAGTCTGTGAAATAAATTCAGTTATAAAGTATGGCACTATGCAATAGATTTATAAAGGTTCAGACCATTATGGCATAGATTTATAAAGGTTTTGGCCATTATGGCATAGATTTATAAAGGTTTAGGCCATTATGGCATAGATTTATAAAGGTTTAGGCCATTATGGCATAGATTTATAAAGGTTTAGGCCATTATGGCAATAGATTCATAAAGGTTTAGGTCATTACGGCATAGATTTATAAAGGTTTAGGCCATTATGGCATAGATTTATAAAGGTTTAGGCCATTATGGTATAGATTTATAAAGGTTTAGACCATTATGGCATAGATTTATAAAGGTTTAGGCCATTATGGCATAGATTTATATAGGCCATTATGGCATAGATTTATAAAGGTTTAGGCCATTATGGCAATAGATTTATAAAGGTTTAGGTCATTACGGCATAGATTTATAAAGGTTTAGGCCATTATGGCATAGATTTATAAAGGTTTAGGCCATTACAGTATAGATTTATAAAGGTTTAGGCCATTATGGCATAGATTTATAAAGGTTTAGGCCATTATGGTATAGATTTATAAAGGTTTAGGCCATTATGGCATAGATTTATAAAGGTTTAGGCCATTATGGCAAAGATTTATAAAGGTTTAGGCCATTATGGCAATAGATTTATAAAGGTTCAGACCATTATGGCAATAGATTTATAAAGGTTTAGGTCATTACGGCATAGATTTATAAAGGTTTTGGCCATTATGGCATAGATTTATAAAGGTTTAGGTCATTACGGCATAGATTTATAAAGGTTTAGGCCATTATGGCATAGATTTATAAAGGTTTAGGCCATTATGGCATAGATTTATAAAGGTTTAGGCCATTATGGTATAGATTTATAAAGGTTTAGGTCATTACGGCATAGATTTATAAAGGTTTAAGCCATTATGGCATAGATTTATAAAGGTTTAGGCCATTATGGCATAGATTTATAAAGGTTTAGGCCATTATGGCATAGATTTTAAAAGGTTTAGGCCATTATGGCATAGATTTATAAAGGTTTTGGCCATTATGGCATATATTTATAAAGGTTTAGGCCATTATGGCATAGATTTATAAAGGTTTAGGCCATTATGGCATAGATTTATAAAGGTTTTGGCCATTATGGCATAGATTTATAAAGGTTTAGGCCATTATGGCATAGATTTATAAAGGTTTAGGCCATTATGGCATAGATTTATAAAGGTTTAGGCCATTATGGCATAGATTTATAAAGGTTTAGGCCATTATGGCATAGATTTATAAAGGTTTAGGCCATTATGGTATAGATTTATAAAGGTTTAGGCCATTATGGTATAGATTTATAAAGGTTCAGGTCATTACGGCATAGATTTATAAAGGTTTAGGCCAGATTTATAAAGGTTTAGGCCATTATGGCAATAGATTTATAAAGGTTTAGGCCATTATGGTATAGATTTATAAAGGTTTAGGCCATTATGGCATAGATTTATAAAGGTTTAGGCCATTATGGTATAGATTTATAAAGGTTTAGGCCATTACGGCATAGATTTATAAAGGTTTAGGCCATTATGGTATAGATTTATAAAGGTTCAGGTCATTATGGCATAGATTTATAAAGGTTTAGGCCATTACGGCATAGATTTATAAAGGTTTAGGCCATTATGGTATAGATTTATAAAGGTTCAGGTCATTACGGCATAGATTTATAAAGGTTTAGGCCATTATGGCATATATTTATAAAGGTTTAGGCCATTATGGTATAGATTTATAAAGGTTCAGGTCATTACGGCATAGATTTATAAAGGTTTAGGCCATTATGGTATAGATTTATAAAGGTTTAGGCCATTACGGCATAGATTTATAAAGGTTTAGGCCATTATGGTATAGATTTATAAAGGTTTAGGCCATTACGGCATAGATTTATAAAGGTTTAGGCCATTATGGTATAGATTTATAAAGGTTCAGGTCATTACGGCATAGATTTATAAAGGTTTAGGCCAGATTTATAAAGGTTTAGGCCATTATGGCAAAAGATTTATAAAGGTTTAGGCCATTATGGTATAGATTTATAAAGGTTTAGGCCATTATGGCATATATTTATAAAAGTTTAGGCCATTACGGCATAGATTTATAAAGGTTTAGGCCATTATGGCATAGATTTATAAAGGTTTAGGCCATTATGTCAATAGATTTATAAAGGTTTAGGCCATTATGGCATAGATTTATAAAGGTTTAGTGTACGTATTATACTATTGTTTTATTAATATTTAGGGTGAAATATAGGGTTATCTACAGTGGAACCCTGTTAACTGAATAGCTACTTTGCCAATGAAAATTATTCAATTAACAGGAAGATTTAATTAACAGGGACTGTGTTATTTTCCTGTATTCTTGGGATAAACTTAGCATTTATTCTATGATATCTTGTCTGACGGGGGTCCATGAGCTCTGTCAAACAAGATATAATAGATTAAATGCCTGTATTGGATGTACCGAGGCCAAATAGGTCTATAAACAAAGGAAAACTGGGGAGAGTCAGGATAATTTCTCGACAGGTTACAAGATTTTTATTGAATTAACAGGAGTTTACTCTATAACCTATATTCAATTAACAGTCAAATTTGTACTGGAGGTATGATAAATGGTTTTGTGTTGGGAAATTATATTCAATTAACAGGGATATACAATTAAGAGATATCCAATTAAGTGGGCTCCCATGTACTACATAGTTAAGATTGAAACCCCACTTTATTGTTGTTGTTGATTTTACAGTTATCAGCTATGTAATTTGCAAATAATACTGGGTGTCTCCACTCTCCACATCATAAAAAGATTCCCACTATTTCAGTATTGTTGAATGAATGGGTATAACATTAATTTTAGTCAGATGAGAGCCATATAATTCCCTATGAAAATAATTTGAAAATATCCTTTAATTGGATATTACAATATTGTGTAATCATTTAATGACAGATTTTGTAAGTTGGAGTTTGTTACTACATAATGCTGTAATAATTTCCGGTGCTAATGCAATCACATAACACATGCTGTAGCCTAGATAATTATCCAGCCATCTATTGTGTACAAATGTCACCAAAACATATTGCACTACGAGTATAGGGTTGAATGAACAGTTAAAGCAAAGTGTTTCTGGGTTTCTCTTATCAGTATATTTTCAGGGTTTTCAAGGAATTTGATAGAGATAAAGGAGAATCCTCTTAACCCTTTACCCAACGTAACGGCCAAAACCGGCCAGCGCTATTCTCAAAAATCGCCAATTAATTTTCAAAATATTTTCATTTTTTGTCTCAAAAACATAGGTTATGACCCCTCGTTGGAACGAGCTCGTTGAGCTCGTTCCAACGAGGGGTCATAACCTATGTTTTTGAGACAAAAAATGAAAAAAATTAGTTATTCAAGATTTTTTTTTGCAAGTGTCGTCTGCTTTTCATGTTAGGTAAAGGGTTAATTGAATATCCATTTTGCCAGTGAAGATTATTCAATTAACAGGAGTATACAATTAACAGGGATTTGGACAGTTTCCTGTGTTCTGGAGGTAAACTGAGCATTTATTCTATCGTGTTTGACAGAGCTCACAGAGCTCTGTCAAACAAGATATAATAGAATAAATGCCGGTATTGGATGTAGTGAGGTCCAAAAGGATGATAAATAAGTGGAATTTGGTGCGTGTCGCAGTAATTTTCCCGGCATATTAGAAAAATTTATATACAATTAACCCTTTACCTAACACGAAAAGCAGACGACACTTGCAAAAAAAAATTATTGAATAACTAATTTTTTTCATATTTTGTCTCAAAAACAAAGGTTATGGGGTCATAACCTATGTTTTTGAGACAAAAAATGAAAAAATAATGAAAATTAATTGGCGATTTTTGAGAATGGCGCTGGCCGGTTTTGTCCGTTACGTTGGGTAAAGGGTTAACAGGAGTTTACTCTACAACCCATATGCAATTAACAGATCAAATTTGTACTGAAGGTATGATAAATGGTTTTGTGTTTGAAAATTATATTCAATTAACAGGGATATACAATTAAGAGATATCCAATTAAGTGGACTCTACTGTATATATACAGAATTCAATCATGATCTGGGGTGAAAGCAACAAGCCAGTCATTTTGAGATGAGTGGTCGTCCTTAAAAGTCCACCTGGAAATGAGAACTACAAATGCCCATCTAGAAAATATTGATGAACCTAAACAGGCATATGAAGTTTGGTGATGATCGGAAAAGAACTACAGGCTATAGCCTATGCTAAACAAATTATGGACAGACTTACAGACATCTGTGAGAGCCATGACAATAGCTTAGCTTCACTTCATCCAGTTGAGCTGAAAACAAGTCTTCAGCTAAAAAGTGTTCAACTGGAAAAATATGGCTTATGCACACAAGAAGATTTAATATTGATATTTAACCAAATATATCTTGTTTGACAGAGCTCATGGGGGCATGGTGGTACTGTGCATTAATGTGTACTGAAAGTTTACATCTACAAGATATACTTGCAGACCACATGAAATATCAATCCACCATGTACAGTTAAAACTAGAAGTCCTGTCACAAACTTTGCACTTATCTAGCCTTAATTGCACACAGAAGTTGCATGCAATTGCCATATCAAATGGCATCCAAAGCATGGCAGGTTCTCCTGGTTACTCACAGCAAACACAGGCAATGTTTCTGCCAATGGACCTCCGGGTTACCCGGAGGTCCATTGGCTGAATATTGAAAATAATGAATTTTTGTACAAAAAATGATTTATCTTACAATCCAGCTCTGTAACCATTTACGTGCTGCATGCAATGCTGTTTTTATTCTGACCATCAAAGCAACACTTGGTCAGAGTGCAAACACACATTATGATCAAATAAGGTCCCACAAACTAGATCTGTTTCTCAGGACATTTTTTTGTAAAATTGCATATGGGCGGAATGTTTTTATCTGTTAGGAGTACTGGAAGCCCATATTTGGGCTTCACTCTGAGGTGAAGGTAGGGCAACTTGAAGGCTTCATACTCAGTGGATGTGCTTTGTATTATCTTTGAAGTGATAATATTTAGTCTATAAGGACTGGTCTTGTTATAGTTTATGGGAGAGTGCCTGTAGGCACTCTCCCATAAATTGTAACAAGGCAAAGATATGAGAACAAATTTTGATGGCCAAAAATAATTTAGCACTCTACCAGTTAGTTTTATTTTTGTAATTATTTCTTTGCCATTAAATGTTCATGTTCTTGGTTTGTTTTATGGTTTAGGCCTCATAATCTACAGAATAGCATGGGTGGTGGTGTATTTTGTCCCTTGAGTGTAACAAGGCTTTGCAATGCTTTAGCCTTGTTGCACTCAAGGGACAAATTTACCAATTTCCTTAACTTGGGTAAAATATCAGACATAAACCATTGAAGTTTTATTTTTTTTGAAGTTTGCATTGGTTATAAAAAGAGAGCATCTGAGAAATTTAAATTTTATGGTAAATTTCCTTTCTTATTATACTTACCACAATTGTTTACTACAGGTTTGCACTGCAGTGGAACTCCCTAACTCGGAAAATATACTCTCTATTTTGATCTTTCCCAAGCGATTTGGGAAAGAAAAGTGGTGCAAACGCACCAAGAAAAAACGAGTGTCGACTCATTTGGTGTTGGTCCCAGGTCCATACGTCATACCACACCTGAGATATGGGCGTGACCCACTTTCAAAACACCCCTACTGTTACCCCAGGAATCTGAAAAACATAGGTGGCCGAGAACTTGTGGCTGTCTATCAGCATGCCAAAAATCAACGAGATAGGAAATTCGTTTTCGAGTTATCTTGCAGACAAAAAAGTAATGAGAAGACAGAAGAAGAAGAAGAAGAAGAAGAAGAAGAAGAAGAAGAAGAAGAAGAAGAAGAAAAAAAGAAGAAAAAACAAAAAAAGAAAAAGAAACCGTGCAAAAAACAATAGTCTGTGTGTTTCACACAGACTAATAAGCCAAAAACTGGGTCTAGTGCTACCGGCACAGACCCAGTAGGGGACGCACTCCTCCAAGTACAACTCCACGACTTCTGTTTGCCAGTGCACATATACGTTGTTAATGACTCATTCGTTTGAATCCGCCAATGTTAGAGTTATGTAATCAGCGGGGAGGAAGGATTCCTACCCCAATAAGAAGACGGGAGGGCCTCCACGTAAACAATTGTGGTAGGTATAATAAGAAAAGAAATTTACTATAAAATTTAAATTCCTTATCAACCTACCTACAATTGTTTACTACAGACTGAATAGACAATAGGATGGAGGGAATCACATAATCAACCCACACATAACCCAATTGCACTAGAACCGTGGACAGAGGAAAAGGTCCAGAGGCCTATCAAACCAAAGCATCACAATCATTAGTAAAAGACAATGAGAGATGAGGCTTATAGGTCTGTGTGATGCACAACAGAAAGGGTAGTAACAGCACAGAGCTGGAACTGACCTTATAAGAAGCCTAATGGCTAGGGTAGACAACAGCCTGAGCAGAAGAAAGAGGGCCCAAAGCAAAAAGGTCCTCCGACTGCTCCTGCAACTGACGCAGATAGAAGGTGGAGAAAGTAGAAGCATTTCTCCAGTAGGCTTCCTGCATAACATCCAACAACATGACAGAGTTAGTATAAGCCCAAAGAGGTAGACAATGCATGCACCTCGTGGCAGAAATACGATTGGTAATACAATCGCCAGTCACTAGACGAGCGGAAGCTGCACGAAGAGCAAGAGAAATCCATCGAGAAATGGTTTCAGAAGAGATCTTCTGTCAACCAGGAATAAGAGACAGAAGATCGTTCCTACCCTTCCTAATGAACAGCGTCCGATTAAGATAAAAGCGAAATGCACCAACCGGACAGAGCAAAGGGTGTTTACCCTAAACAGAAGGAAGAGTCCCAATACAGATAGGAGGCGGAGTAGTTTCTGGTATCTGATTCTTGGCCAGAAAGGAGCAATCACTGGCAAACATAACACTGGTGGGAGAGCTCCAGAAAAAGGCCGGGTCAGCCAAGAGGGCATGAAGCTCACTAACCTGTCTGGCTGAGGCAAATGCCATCAGAACAGCCGTCTTGTATATGAGAAAACGCAAATCCACCTGGGATGAAGGCTCGAACGGTGCTCCCCACCCCCCAAGCAGAAAAGCACCCAAGAAAGATTCCATCTCGGGGTAAGCTGCAAAGTGATAGGCCTTTTCAAGGGAAAGTGCCGACCAAGCTTGGAGAGGCATGGATTAGTGCCGACACGATGCTGTCCCACGTACGAACAGGTCTCCGAGGCATGGACCTGTACCCTTTGATGGTAACAGGCTGGAGACCCCCAGAATCAGACATACCAGAAACTCTGCAATCTGTGTGATCGAAGGAGTGACAGAATCAACAGAGTGATCCGCATACCATCGACAGAAGACCTCCCACTTAGCCGCATAGGCTAAACCAATGGAGTGCCTCCTTGAAGAAGAAAAGCAACTCCACTGCTCATCTCCAAAAAAACACTATGGAGGAGACAGGACCTGACAAAAGATATGCGCGAAGGCACAATGAAAGAGGGTCGACGTGAAACCTCCTCGGGCGACCTTGGCAAAGAAGGTTGCGACATAGAGGGAGACATGCCGGAACCGCCGCCAACAGAGCGCGGAGCAGATTGATCCTGAGGCAGAATCGGAATCGGCAGGAAGGCGTAGCCAACAAGACCGTACCAAAGGACGGACAGAGCGTACACGCCGAAAGCCAGAGCATCTGGACACAGGGACATGAAAGTGTCCACCTGATGGTTTCAACGAGTCGCAAAGAGTTTGATGTGGGGACGACCCCAGAGATTGCAAAGCGACTGGAACACCACCATGTGGAGCATCCACTCAGTTGAAAAAAACCTGCCCCGTCGGGACAGGGAGTCGGCTAGGACGTTCAGACGACCGGGAATATGACAAACCACCAGTCCGGTGTTGACATCCTGAGCAAGCAGTACAAGATACCAAACCAATTCGTACATGGGAACATAATGCGTGCCGCCCTGGTTCCGAATGTAAGCAACCACTGTCAAGTTGTCAGACAACAGAAGGACCTGACAATTCAAAAGGTGCCACTGCCAGAAACTCAGAAGAGCAAGAAGCTCCTTGTGGTTGATGTGAAGAGCTGCTGGATCCTGGTACCATGACCCATGAAGGAAAAGACCCAGAGGATCCAATGTCACACCCCATCCGAGATTGCAGGCGACTGCTGTCAGAACACGATCGGACGTGGGGAAGTCCAACGGAACTCCCTGCATAATCCACTGAACATCTGTCAGGGAAGACAGTGACGAGAAAGAGACTCCGGTAACTGAAGCACCAGATCCAGAGGATCGACATTCGGCCTCCAACGACTGAGCAGAGTGTTGGGGAGATCTAACATGCAGTTGACCTAGAGGAATGACATCAGTCACCAAACCGCAGAGACCGAGCAGCTGGGGAAGACCCCAAGCTGTTGCGGACGTGGACTGGGACAGAGTCAGGGCAAAGGCTGAGAAAATCACAGCCCTTGCCGGGAAATCGCCACCGTATCCAGCTGAGTACGGAAGCCCATCCGTAGATGATAGAACGACGGAGAAGGGACCAGGTCCGACTCCTCCTCGCTGACTCTGAACCCTAGTGATGTGAGCAGGCTAAACAGTGTGTTGACATCCGACTCTAGAAAGGCAGCATTGGAATGCCTCTGGAGGATATCAACTAGATATGCCGAAGAAGACATCCTGGACTGTGTGCGATGTAAGACTAACACATGCGACATCAGGTGGATGAAGGCCCAAGGATCCAGGTCAAGACCAAAGAGCATGGCCTTGAACTGGAAAACACAGGGGTGGATGGAGTGGCGAACCGACCTGAAAGCCTCCTTGCTGAACTTAGGAGCAATGATAGACTGAGTCAGGATACTCAGATCGATAACCTGTCGGCGTCGGCCGTCCTTCTTCAGCACCAAGAACAGGCGGGAATAAAATCCCAATGAATGAATGTTCCTGGTGAACTTGATCGCCCCCTTTGACCAGAGATTGCCTATCACTGTGATCAAAAGTTCCCAACATGTAACATTGAAAGGGACCTGTGTTGGAAGAGGCACTCTCAACTGAACTGGATGCCTCAACCTGGGACGAATCAAGGTGACTACTACCGACGCCTACCCTTACCCTGTGAGTAAGCAGAAGTGGCGGCAGGAGGATCAGCCCTAGGCTTCACAGAGGAAGCAGAAGGGTACTTGTTAGGCATTGGATGGTCCCTGCCTCCAACAGAAGGCTGATCAAGCTGACAAAGCAGCAGCTGATCTATGGAATGACATAGGGAGTCATCCCGGACCATCACCACGGAGCCATGGAATAGCTGCGGACCCGTCGAAGAAGCAGATCGAAGAGCAGCGCGCTGCCCCTCAAGAAGGGAATGACTTGTGTCCAGCACAGCGTCCCAGCAAACTAATTCCAAGTTAGCGGTGTTACAGGCATATGTGTGAGAAGATGCATGAGCACCTTGGACAGCACACACACAAAAAAGAGCCTGCATGTCGCCAAACTTACCTGGGGGCAGCAAAGCAGAGATGACATGACTGGAGAGTGAAAGCATTCCAGCATCTCTCCTGATAAGCCCAATATGGACTCCAGAGTCTCCATAAGAAAAATGGCTGGCTTGGGTGTTGGAGACCTGATCCAAGACCGTCAAATTCTGGCAGACTGATGGATTGGCGGAATCGTAGGAAAGATAACACACCGGAGGCGAAAAAGTGTCAACCCTGATGAAGAACAACGTCTTCATAGCCTTGGAACTCAGGTTAGAGACCAAAGCTGTAAATGCTTCCACCACCTGTCACAACAGGCACGGTCGAAGGCGCCCAGAAGCAGGTTGCTCCACAGGCTGAAGGCACGCGACTGATGAACAGGGCCGGGCTGACACTGTCGGCTGGTTTGACAGTTTGAGATCTCGAAGGAACCCAAACACAAAGTCAAGAGCTGCCCGCAAGTCAGAAGACTGTTGGCTCTTGACGTTCAGGTATGGGTCGGAAAACAAATAGCCCATCATGGGCAAACCAGCCGACCATGGTGTAGGCACACTAGGGGGATCAGAAAGCGGCCTGTTTCCAATCCCGGTAGGCAGCGCCACACAGGGCGTCTGGAAACCACTAGTAGCCTCGCTGGAAGCAACGGAAAAGGCTCTTGGACAGAACCTAAGTGAGCAAGGCGATGGCCTCCCTAAGCTCACTGACTGCGATGGCCAGTTCGACCAACAAAGTGGCTTCACTCCTGACCCATTTAAACAGTGAAGAGGCACGATCCTCAAATACACCCGACGTGGGGCGACGGGATGCAGCCGAAACATCTGAAGGCAGATGTGTATTGGAGTATGACATACCCCTAGGATCTATGGAGCGGAAACTGCAGTGCTCGACTGCTGAGAGACCACAGTAGAGGCTTCGGCCAGCAGTCCCTTCTGACTTCGCCAAGTTGAAGTCAGGGAAGGCTGTGGCCGATACCCCATGTCTACACTACCAGATATCTCTTCAGACCCCTGCAGGGATAAAACTGCTGTGCTCAACGACTGAGAGGACACAGCAGGGGGTTCGGTCAGCAGACACTTCCGACTTTGCAGAGTTGAAGTCAGGGAAGGCAGAGGCCGAACCCCCACGTCTACACTACCAGACACCTCTGCAGACCATTGAAGGAATAAAACTGCTGTGCTCAATGGAGGAGAGGCCACAGCAGGTTGGTCAGCAGCCACTTCCGCCTTCGCTGAGTTGAAGTCAGGGAAGGCTGATGCAGATACCCCATATCCAATATACAAACATCACTGCAGACCCTCGCAGGGATAAGCAGAGACCAGCTAAAACAGTAATCGATGATGTTGAAGACGGAACAGCAGTAGCAGAGGATATGACGGGAGCTGTTGAAACTGGCAGAAAAGGGGAGAGAGCAACCAAGCTTGGTCTCCAAAGGAGGAGTCACAACCCTAGTGACAGCCTCAGATGTCGACTGGAGAAGGACCATAGTCCCGGAACCAGGCATCTCTTCACCAGACAACTCAACAGCTCCAGCAGTATCCACCATGGTTAAAAAACTGCATATCCCCCACGGAGGGGGTATAGCTCTCAACAGACCTGGTCGTGTCGGGAGGCCACAAAACAACAGTGTCCCCCCTCCGCTGCAGGTGCGGGAGGAACAGCCACGAGAACACACCAAAGCGAGGGCAAAAGGCACGAACCGTACTGGACATAACAGAGGTGACAGCAGAAGAAAAAGTGAACTCAACAGATAAAGACAGGAGGAACTGCACCCCCCCCCCCCCCCCACACACACACACACACACAATGTTGCATACCAAATATCAAAAGATTCTGCCTGGAAGAAGATTCTGGAGAAGAAGATTTTTGAAGAAATTTACCTGAAATGCACTAAGTTCGAATTCAAGCTTCTATAGTGAGCCCAAATATGAATCCAGGGGGCCAATTTGAACATACTTGAATCAGATCCACCCCACAATATTGCATACCAAATATCAAAAGATTCTGCCTGCTGGATCTGTAGAAGAAGATTTTTGAAGAAATTTGCCTGAAATGCACTAAGTTCGAATTCGAGCTTCCATACTGAGCCCAAATATGAACCCAGAGGGCCGATTTGAAGAAACTTCAATCAGATCATCCCCACAATGTTGCATAACAAATATCAAAAGATTCTGCCTGCTGGATCTGGAGAAGAAGATTTTTTAAGAAATTCTGCCTGAAATGCACTAAGTTCGAATTCGAGCTTCTATAGTGAGCCCAAATATGAATCTAGGCAGCCAATTTGAACAAATTTGAATCAGATCCACCCCACAATATTGCATACCAAATATCAAAAGATTCTGCCTGCTGGATCTGTAGAAGAAGATTTTTGAAGAAATTTGCCTGAAATGCACTAAGTTCGAATTCGAGCTTCCATACTGAGCCCAAATATAAACCCAGAGGGCCGATTTGAAGAAACTTCAATCAGATCATCCCCACAATGTTGCATAACAAATATCAAAAGATTCTGCCTGTTGGATCTGGAGAAGAAGATTTTTTAATCTTTTCCCATTGCCTACAGTATTAAAAAGTGCTGACTTAGCACTTTTTCAAAGACCTGGAGAAGAAGATTTTTTAAGAAATTTGCCTGAAATGCACTGAGTTCAAATCGGGCTCCTATACTGAGCTCAAATATGAACCCAGGGGGCCGATTTGAACAAACTTGAAACAGATGCACCCTACGATGTTGCATATCAAATATCAAAAGATTCTGCCTGCTGGATCTAGAGAAGAAGATTTTTTAATCTTTTCCCATTGCCTACAGTATTAAAAAGTGCTGACTTAGCACTTTTTCAAAGACCTGAAAAAAGTACCTTGTGATCAAACTGATAGGGATTTTTTTTAACCATTCTATTCTACTGTATAAAAATAAGCTTTATACAAAATAAGAATTCTCTGTGCCATGTAGTTTTGGAGATATGGCAGTTTTAAGGTTTTTCCAATTTTTAGCTCCCGAGGTTCCCACAGGGTAATGAGAAAATTATATTTTGCATCAATCAACTACTTATGATCCATTATCATCTCATATCAATTTTGGTTCAAATCGACCAGACGGTTCTGAAAATATAAATTTTAGGCGTGGCCAAAATTTTTCCCCTCCCATAACGAAGGCAAATAATGCCCGAGAAACTTCTCTTGAACAAACTTGATTCTAAACCTCAAAAGGACTCTGTATACCACATATCAAGTCTCTGCTACTGGTGGATCATTAGAAGAAGATTTTCAAAAAATTTGGCCATTTTTTCCCCACACCTCTGCTCAATACGAACCGAAACCTAATTTTGATAAAAATCAAAATGCCTCTATATAACTACTACTTACATGAAATTTAATTAAAATGTGACCAGTGGTTTAGGAGAAAGAGGCTCAAACACCACCTTCACGCAGGACGACAGACGACGGACGGACGATGGATGAAGAGTGATAAGAAAAGCTCACCCTGACTTTCAATCAGGTGAGCTAACCATTGCAAGGTAGGTTGATAAGAAATCCTGTGTTTTACATGAATAGGTGTGTGGTAACAAGTAATTACCTTTGTCCTTTTCAGCTTCATGTACATCTATCAAGTTTAAAGGCTTAAATAACCTTATACACACACACAAAGTTATCAAAATTAGTTATTTTAATTACTTTTTGAAATTTTTCAAAAAACTTTCACAAAACCATATTATGTGACCCCTACATAACATTGGAATGCGGGGTTCACATGAAATGGTTTAGTTAAAATTTTTTTAAAATACTTTTTTTTCAACTGCTCAATGTATAAATAACATGGGCTGATTTGTTAGATAAGGCATGAGTAATTTCCGGAAATCCCTGAAAATTTTCCAATTCTAATTTTTTTTTTTTGGGGGGGGGGGGGGTGGGGGGGGGGGGTGGGGGGTGCTGAGC
This sequence comes from Pictodentalium vernedei, assembly GCA_031216915.1. Taxonomy (NCBI): domain Eukaryota; kingdom Metazoa; phylum Mollusca; class Scaphopoda; order Dentaliida; family Dentaliidae; genus Pictodentalium; species Pictodentalium vernedei. The sequence continues at coordinate 503,242,871 of CM062293.1, forward strand.
ACAGGGGGCAGGGTGGTGGTGGTTGAAGGGGGAGAAATTGCTCTTCTGGCTGTAACTATACCATACTGATGTGTGTAACCAAACACTTTGTTGCAAATTTACAATAATGTCCTGTAAATGGGTTGGTGTGTGACAATTACACAGCATGCGGTGGGTCAAATTGCTAATGCTCAGTCTACTGACAAACTGGAATCATGTGAAATTGTGCTGTGGAATGCAAAGCTTTAATTTTTTAACACCAAAGGCAAGCAATTAATCTGTCACATACATCAATTTTTATGGAGGCAATTTGACGATAGAAGCATTTTATTTATTGACTGTTCACTTTACAACTTTGTAAAACTGTCCTTGAAACTTTTATAAACTAAAACATCATAAAACACAGAATATTTACATCTGGACGTGAATTGAGGGAAAGAACACCAACCAGACATTCAGACAATACAGGCCTGAAAATAAGCAGTCTGACATTTGCAGAATGAGGTCCCCAGAGGGTGAATTTGATGATGCTATCCCATACAGTGGGCCCATTTATCCTCTGGGTACCTCTTTCTGTTTAGTTTTGAGACCCTGATTCAGGTTGAGGTTCACAGTGGGTAAATTTAATGATGCTACCCTGCTGTGCAGGGTAGCATCACTAAATTCACCCTCTGGGGACCTCATTTTGTAGATGACAGTCTGCTTATTTTCTGGCTTGAGACAATACCACCTTGCCAATATCATACACAAACACATTTTCCAGAAAGTGCAACATCCGTCACTATAATAATTATGAAGTTCTGGTATTATGCTTCTCTCCCAAAATAGACTTCATATAATCCCCAAAGAAGCTTCACATGATCATTTTTTTTTATTATTAAGGTTGAACGACACGTTAATAGCCAGGGTCATATCATGTCGGTGACAGTTTTACGGGTGGAGGAAGCCAGAGTACCCGGAGAGATGAGCAGATGTCAGCTCTCCAACATCGTAACTCTGCACCGTTAGATTGGTTAAAACATTATAATTTCAGTGAGGAGTTGCATCAGTTTTCACTTATGTGGATATTATGTAATAATACCATACTAAACATGATTAACTCCTTCATGCTGCTAGCTGATATCCCTGCCCAGAACAAGATTTCTCTTGCTTACTGAAAGTAGAATTTAGGCACATTTAACCCTTTATAATTCAGTCTGTGGTTACTTTCAAAACATGTCCAAAAAAAAAAAAATAATACTCTGTCATTGCTGAGAGTGGAATACCATTTTCGGCGAGTGTGAGTGGGAATATGATTTGTTTTGGGGGAAGAGAAACGAATGAAAATGAAAAAAAAGTCTATTATACCACCACTACAAACAAATGGGGGCCAATATTGTCGCCACCCTGTAGATTTTAGTTGATTTTTAATTCATATATTTTTAACCATTTCAGTAGTCACATCTTGGGGAAAATCGCAGCATGCGATTTATTGTTATTGTCACTCAAAAAAAGCACATATGAAGGGTAGACCTGGGTGGTTTTTCTGTACAGCAGCCATGACTAGATTTGATGAAAATTCCATCCAAATTGAACTCGAGGAATGATTGAAGAAACAAGAAAAATGTTACTAAGGTAACACATGCACCCCCCCCCCCCCCCCCCACACACACACACACCTTGACCGTATGGACCTGGCTGTGGTGTGTGACACATCCACCCGTTGTCCTTTATAATTGAGTAAAGTTAGATGATTGTAGCCCTAATAGTTTTGGAGTTATGCTTGAGGAACAATTTGTGACCCTGAACATATGAAGGTCAATTGTGATCTTCACCTTGCAGATGCAGCAGAAACTATTATACACGACACACCTTCTGACTGTCCTTAACATTTGTAAAAAGTTGAACAATTGTACTATGATTCGTTTCTGAGTTATGGCTGAGACACGAATAACGACTGATTTTTAGTGTGACCTTGAAATGTGACCTTTACCATGAAGTACCCGGAGAGAACCACCGAGCAACGACGAGCAGCTACCAGCTCCCCAACATCATAACTCCGCACTGCAGCAGAGGCAGGGTTAGATTGGTTGAAGACATGCGTACCATCGACGTGCAGTACGCCTTAGTACATGTACGGCGTCATCGTGCCCCCACATGGGCAATGGGGGTGAAGTGTCTTGCCCAAGGACACAACGCGGTTGCCGCAGGTGGGATTCAAACCGAGGACCTCTCGGCATGCAGCCTGCACCTCTACCTACTGAGCCACCGCGCCCCCAGTTTTCGAGTTATTGGCTCGGACACACACACACGGACACACTTCAATCACTGTTTCCCACCCGACTTAAGTCAAGGGGGGGGGGGGGGGGGCATAAAAAACAATTCAGTTTACAGGTGGAAAATAGATTAACTCTTTACCTAACGTAACGGTTAATAGGGACAAAAAATGAAAAAAATTAGTAATTTAAGAATTTTGTTTGCAAGTTTTGTCTGCTTTTCATGTTAGGCAAAGGATTAAAAGCTACTCGAATGGTCTGGAGAGTAATAAAACCAAAGGGCAAATCTTCTCACTTCCGCCCATTAAGAAGGCCAAATCTTTTCACCTCAGAGAATTTTTCTGGTTAAAATTTATGTTTTTTACACTTTTTATTTGGAAATATATATTGTTTTTCGATTTCTAATATAGTTTATTGTTAAAGCAGAATATTTCGAATGTAATTTTCGTGATGCATTTTTTTATGTTGATATTGTTTGTACTGCTTAACCCCCTACATACTGATGTCGAAATATCAAAACTTTAACATGAACATTTTTCCCACAATGCAACTTACAGTTCAACCAATTCAATCTTGTTTGACAGAGCTCAGTGAGCTCTGTCAAACAAGGCTGAATTGTTTAAAAATTCCTAGTTGCATCATTGAAAATTTTGCTGCTTGAAACTTTCATCTTTTGACATCAGAGTTAGGGGGTTAAGATATCTTTGTTGAGGCCAGTTATATATGGTTTTTATGTTTAAACGTTCTGTATTTTGTTTTTGAAGCCATTTTTTATGTTTTAAAAGTTTATGTTATTTATATTTATTTATTGGTGTTTAAGGTCACATACTTATGCACAATGGCTAATCGTGACCGTGACAGTTTTACGGGTGGAGGAAGCCGGAGTACCCGGAGAGAACCACCGAGCAACGACGAGCAGCTGTCAGCTCCCCAACATCGTAACTCTGAACTCTGCACCGCAGCACAGGCAGGGTTAGATTGGTTGAAGACATGCGCACCATCGACGTGCAGTACGCCTCAGTACACAGCATCATCGTGCCCCCATGTAGGCAATTGGGGTGAAGTGTCTTGCCCAAGTACACAACGCGGTTGCCGCAGGTGGGATTCGAACCGAGGACCTCTCGGCTTGCAGCCTGCACCTCTACCAACTGAGCCACCGCGCCCCCTTTAAAAGTTTATGTTTTGTGTTTGTTGGGACTGTTCGTCTAGTTGAAGATATATTTCTGATGCTGGGACAAGTTGGTGCCAGTATTACAAGAAGCTTGGCTATCTGCCCGCGACCTGAACACAGATATCAGAAGGAAATACACAGAGGTAGACCTGAAAACTTGTGGACAAGGTACTGAGAGAAAGAGATTAAAAGATCAGAATTTCTGTAGGAAGTTGCTAAAGTTTACTGGATGGGAAAAGCCAGGAACTAGATCCGTACTTGGTGTCGATGAAAGCATCTTGTTTTAATTTGTATATCCTATACTGTTCTACAAAAAACAAGTTGTCCTTCGAGACGAAACAATTTTATGTATTTGCCGAGAATAAATAGCAATATACACATAATAAGAGTTTTAAATTATATATTTATCCTTTATTGATGGCACTGGCAGGTAGCGAGTCCGCTTTCAATGAACGATAAATACAAAATAATTTGGTTCAGATATACTATAATTTATTTCCAACAGAACTGTAATCTCCTATTAAGTAAGCTAAAGCCATAAGCCATTACCAGATAACCTTAATTAAGATTAAGACATCAAATGCCAGGGCCAAATCTTTCCAGTGAAATCTCATTCGAATCTTCCAGAAGATGAAAAAGAAAAGGCCAAATCTTCCCGAGGCCGAATTTCCCATTCCCTTGTTAGCCATTGTGAGTGAAGGTTTTGTTTTGCTGATGGTCGATATATTTCTCAATATCAAAATTTCTGAATTTTTTTTATTTCTTTGGTTCCGTAAATTGCTATTGGAACTACACAAACAAGGGCAACGCCCCCGGTCCCCCGACCAAGATGGCAAATTCAAGGGAGCTGTTAGGATGCAATTTGTTCGCAGAGCATGGCCATTTTTTAACTTGACCTGTATTTCCAACCAATTAAACCACATACTTAGTTTCGTTTCAATCAAATGATCCAAAGTAAAGTTATCATCCGGACAACACAAAAACCGTATTTTCTAAGTCGAAAAAGGGGAATAAATCCAGTAAAAATCAGTGGAGCATGCCCATTTTCGAACTTGACCTGCATTTCCACCCAAATAAGCGGCATACTAAATTTCGTTACAATCAAATGATCCTAACTAAAGTTATCATCCGGACAACACAAAAACTGTATTTTTTAAGTCCAAAAAGGAGAATAAATCCAGTAGAAATCAGTGGAGCGTGCCCATTTTCGAACTTGACCTGCATTTCCACCCAAGTAAGACACATACCAAATTTAGTTTCAGTAAAATCATCCAAACTAAAGTTATCATCCGGACAAGGGTGTGACGGACGGATGGACGGACGGACAGACACTGCTGATTACAATAGTCCCCCGAAGGGTCGGGGGACAACAATGCACAGTGTATACTTTGGAGATAAACGTCTCTTGTTGAGTTAGTCATTTGGGAATTGGACTATTGAAAACATAACAAAATGGTTTTCTATAGTCCAATTCCCGAATGTCTAACTCAACAAGAGACGTTTATCTCCATTGTAATTCTTCTCATCGCTGGCACAGGTACTGGGCACAAGCTGTGAAATCGAAAGAAAATGATATTTGATAACATGCCCCCATAATGGTACATGTATATAAAAATTAACAAGGTACACAACTCGATTTAGAAAACAATAGCACTCATCTTCATTATACCCCCCCCCCCCCCCCCCCCCCCAAATTTGATTCACACAACATATCCAGCAGTACCCAGTGTCAGTGAAAAGGGGAATGAATAAGCTTTACACTGGTGTATTACATAACCATTGGGTGTTCCTGGGTTGTTCATGATAACTGGGAGAAGTCGCAGAACAGTCTGAAAAACATTTAGTCGGGCAAGATACTGTACAGTAGAAAGTGGGTAACGAGAGACAATTATCCAATTTATTATAAATAATTCAAGGTCCCACTGTCTATGGAGGACGAATTCAAACATTAACCGTATTTGATTTTTTATGTGCATCAATTTTGCATAATGTCTGATCATCGCTGAAAATTTGAAACAAAAGAGTCTCTGAGATGGTCACACAAACATGCTATATACAAATATCACTAAAAAAAGCTTAAGCTCATCTAATTTACATAATTTATGCACAAGAAAAAAACTTGTATGATATATTATTTAACCTATGCTGCTACACCTCCATACCAAAAATTATTGAAATCGGAAAAGTCATTGAGATGTTCAAAGCACAAAATAACACGCAATTTCCAACAAAAATAGCCGCCAGCTGTCCATCTGGATATTTTTGGGGATAAAAGTTGATGTACAGCAACATAATGTCTGATCAATGCTGAAAATGTGAAACAAAACCACCAACGCATCTCTGAGATCCAGGTTGTAACAAGACAGATGGACAGACAGACAGGCTAAGTGCGACACATAAGTCCTCTCACAATAACCTGTGGGGGTTTAATAATAAACTAAAACTTTGTACTAACCATCAAAAATAAGTTCTGAGCTTTCTCTGATGTTGCATTAATCTTTGGTACTTCACTGGTTAAACACACTGTAACAGAAATAATGAGAGCAAACAATATGACATCTGTCAGTAGTTCTGAATAACCATTAACATATTTATTCTGCCAAAATTAAATAGAACTATTACTGAATATTGTAAGGATAGGTTTAACCCTAAGGTTCTCAGATTAATTTCAAGTTAACCCTTTACCCAACGTAACGGCCAAAACCAGCTAGCGCTATTCTCAAAAATCGCCTATTAATTTTCATTTTTTGTCTCAAAATCATAGGTTATGACCCCTTGCTGGAACAAGCTCATCATAACCACCATTTGTACATTAACATTACAGCAGATGACTTTACAGCGTCTCTACATTATTGTTGGCTGCCTCTTCAGGCACCCAACAATAATGTAAAAAAACTGTCAAAATAAATTCATCCTACCAATAGAATTCTCTTTTCACAACCATATTTATTTATTTATTGGGTTTTAACAACACTTTTGACAATCAAAGTGTCTGATAGTTTTACCAGGACAGGATTTGTTCAGTTTTGCATTGCACTTTGCGATGCAATTTTGCTCAAATGCGAATCAGTTCCATAAACTTGGATCGCAAAGTGCGATGCACATGTATTTCAGTAAACAGAATAGGATTATCCCTCTTTGTTCTCCTGGCATTTAATGCACTCACATAGTATAGTATATAGGCATGTCATAACGAGGAAGGATGCTTTTTTAGGCACATCGTAACTACAAGAGAAGTTGTTCAAAACAGTCACTCATAAATGTGAACGGCATACAGAAACAACGTGATTGCTAACCAACCAATCAACTGTACTTGGCTTGGAGGTCATCGAGCTGTCCCAGGTAAAAAGTCAATCTAGAGTGTTCCGGTGTTCGGTGTAAAAATAAAACTCTTTAATAATATGTAACCAGAACATGCAACCTTCTCATCCAAGTGTTCAGGTTATAATTATCTATATTGTGCCCGTGGTTAGAACATTAACACGAAGAAGTACCCACTTTGTGTGAAACAAAACTAAAAATACCGAAAAAATGGTTGAGAAGTCATTTTTGTCTCTTAACCCTTTACCCAACGAATTGGCCGCATCTGCCTGCATAATATGCAAATTCAGCAGTTGAAAAAATATTATTTTTCAAAAAATTTCAACAAAACCATATCAAGTGACCCCTCGTTGGAACGAGCTCGTCGAGCTCATTCCAACGAGGGGTCACATGATATGGTTTTGTTGAAATTTTTTGAAAAATTTTAAAAATTGTTATTTAAAATAATAAATTTTGATATCTCTGCGTTGGGTAAAGGCCTAAAGGGTTAATAGATATCGGGTCTGTTCACACGAAATACATGTTCATCCTGAGTCTGTTCGCCCTAAAAGTGGATCCATTCGCCTAGGTATCGAGTTCGTTCGCCCTATGATCTGTTCTCCCTATTATTGTTTTTAGGGTTTTAATACATTAAAAATTATTCTTATAATGGGGTCTGTAGGTTTCGTACCACTACAAGTTCATCTCAGTACACTTTTGTATAACTACTGTTTCATCCCAGGAGGTTTCGTACCACTATTTCTGGAGGTTTTGTACCACTATACAAATTCATCCCACCTACTGAACCCTCCTCCATTTACTATGTGAAACAAATTTGTCGCACCTACTGACCACCCCCCCCCCCCCTCCATTTAGTATGTAAAACAAATTTGTCCCGCCTACTGAACCCCCCCCCCCCCTCCATTTAGTATGTGAAACAAAATTCATCCCACCTACCGAACCTCCCTCCATTTAGTATGTGAAACAAATTTGTCCCATCTACTGAACCCCCCTCCATTTAGTATGTGAAACAAATTCGTCCCAACTACTGAACCCCCCTCCATTTAGTATGTGAAACAAAATTCATCCCACCTACCGAACCTCCCTCCATTTATTATGCGAAACAAATTTGTCCCATCTACTGAACCCCCCTCCATTTAGTTATGTGAAACAAATTTGTCCCATCTACTGAACCCCCCTCCATTTAGGATGTGAAACAAAATTCATCCCACCTACCAAACCTACCTCCATTTAGTATGTGAAACAAATTCGTCCCACCTATTGAACCCCTCTCCATTTAGTATGTGAAACAAATTTGTAAGAGACTGAAATGAAAGTCTTAATAACTCATCAATTAACAATGAACTGATTTTAGAGCAGTTCAGGATTGTGGCATTGCATGTCCTTGTTATGTAGTTGCCACCATATTTCAAACACCGCTGTTCCCTGTTTCACATTACTGTTTGCCAATTGTTTTTCGTTTGGGTGGGAGACTGACAGGTAATATGTAGGGGGCACAATCAGCATGCCTGGAGGGGGAAAGTCTGGTATGTTAAACATCATATAGACCAGTGGAGTCTTTACATCATAAATGAAAACTTATAAACCATTACACCCACTTGCTAATCTATTTCAGGAGATAGGAAAAAAACTGCTAAACAAAAATTTTAAAGCAAATCCTGCCCTGTTTACTGGTGGAAAAAGCCGAAGTATACCCAGAGAGAATCACCAAGCAAGTATGTTTCTATTTATAACAAATTAAGGCCCCATGGGGCCTTAATCACTCACCGGCCAAAGTGGTTCAAAAAAGTATTTGGGGTCACATTCAGTTAGACATGGTTCATCAACACTACAAAAATTGAAGTCATGAGAGGCAAATTTTATGGAAAAAACACTAAGGAGTGGATTTGAACAAACCTGAACCTAAAATGCACCCCACCCCCATGCCACTCCTTCCCATAGAGCCCAAATATTAAGCCAAGGACTCAATTGAACAACTTGAATCTGATCCCCTTTGAGATGTCATATACCAAACAGGAAAGAATTCTGACTGTTGGATATGAAGAAGGTTTTTAAAGAAATCACCTCACATTCCACTAAGTTAAACATTGGGCTTAAATAGGGGCCAAAATATTAACCCAGGGTCCAGATCTGAACAAACTTGAATCTCACCCACCTAGAAATGTTATATACCAAATATGAAAGGATTCTGATTGATGGATCTGAAGAAGAAGATTATAAAAGAAATTCCCTCATATTACACTTAGTTAAAATTCAGGCTCCCATAGGTAGCCCAAACTAATAACCCCGGGACCAGGTTTGAACAAACTTGAGTCTTAACCTCCAAGAGATGTTGTATACCAAATATGAAAGGATTCTGACTGGTGGATCTGAAGAAGATTCTTAAAGAAATTTCCTCAAACTGCAGCAAGTTAAACTTTGGGCTCCAAATAGAGAGCCCAAATACTAATTCCAGGACCCGATTGGAACAAATTTGAATCTGACCCAACCCCCCCCCCCCCTCCCCCCCCCCCTCCCCCCAAATATGAAAGCATTCTGACTGGCGGATCTGAAGAAGAAGATTTTTAAAGCAATTTCTTCATATATCAGCAAGTTAAAATTTGGGCTCCTACAGAGAGCCCAATTATTAACCCAGGGACTGGATCCCCTCCCCCCAGATGTTGTATACCAAACATGAAAGGATTCTGACTGGTGGAGCTGAAGAAGAAGAAGAAGAAGAAGAAGAAGAAGAAGAAGAAAGAAGAAGAAGAAGAAGAAGAAGAAGAAGAAGATTTTTAAAGAAATTTCCTGAAATTGCACCAAGTTAAACTTTGGGCTCCAATAGAGAGCCCAAATCTTAACGCAGGGACATGATTTATACAACTTGCAACTTGAATCTAATCCCCCCCCCCCCCCCCCCCCCCCCCCCGAGATGTTGTATAACAAATACAAAAAGATTCTAAATGGTGGATCTGAAGAAGATTTTTTTAATTTTTGAAAACATTTATGGGTGCTATCAGAGTTATGCCTTCTGGTGCCCCCTGTGGGCACGGCAAGTTTATTTGTACAAACTTGAATTGACATATGATGAGGAACATGCACACAAAATTTGGTTCAATTTGGTCGAGTAGTTTGTGAGGAGAAGTCGATAATGTAAAGTTCAAGATGGACGACGCCGGACGGCAAGTGATAAGTAAAGCGCCCTTCAGTGGGCTAAAAAGAGAAAGAAAACACATCTGAAAAGAATAATTATTATATGACCGATATACTCCAGTATTGCTGATCTATTCTATTTTTATCAAAATCAAGTTGATACTTCACCACTCTATCATTGCAGTCTATAAATAGCACAGGAAGGTTGATTAGTGTTCAACTGATTATCAGAACAAGCCACCACAATCAGCCGATTGTGGGCAATTGGATGACAATGGCAACAGCTCCTTGAACATCGGCTCAATCAATTGTTGCCAAGCATTTTGTGATGATTCATTAACCACATTTTATTATCTTCTGCAATTGTTCAATTGTTAATGTAAAAGTGATGTCAATGATACCATTCAATAAAGTTGAGAAACAACCACAATGTGTACTGTTAATATCTTCAGGTGCCACTTTATGGGATATACAAGTTAAACGACATGTAAAGCTTACAATTTAGCACACTAGCGGCAATGGCCAGTTCATACCGGAAAAGTGAAGGTTGCACTCCATTGACTCAGGTCGCAGTAAAATTACCAGTCACATGCACTTGGGCAGTAAATGTGGCTCTGAAAGCCATGTTTACCGCCCAAGTGAGCGCAACTGGTAATTTTACTGCGACTCAAGTCAATGAAGGGTATATATAACACTTTGAAATATGTTCAGTTTAATGTAGTTCTTTTGAGCCCTGGCTAGTCTAGTAGTACACACTACTCAGAAATGGTATCAGAATCAGTCGACTGTGAGCTCAAATAACTGGTAATCGGTCAGCGACCATTTTTGGGAATCAGGCGAACACTAAGGTTGATAAAATGATTCCAAATACCTGTTTTCGATAAAAATAGAAATGGTGTTTCCAACTTGCTCCTTCCTTTCATTTCCCTGTTCCAATGTTTAGGGACTGTTCAAATTTTATAATTGACTTCAACATGTACAAATAAGTTAATGTACATTGCTTCTTATACAGTGGAGCCCACTTAATTGGATATCTCTTAATTGTATATCCCTGTTAATTGAATATAATTTTAAAACAAAAAGCCATTTACCATACCTTCAGTACAAATTTGATTTGTTAATTGCATATGGGTTGTAGAGTAAACTCCTGTTAATTGTATATAATTTTATGTAATATGTCAAACAAATTACTGTGACACGCACCAAATTCCCGTTATTTATCAACCTTTTTGGCCTCACTACATCCAATACAGGCATTTATTCTATTATATCTTGTTTGCCAGAGCTCTATGAGCTCTGTCAAACAAGATATAATAGAATAAATGCTCAGTTTACCTCCAGAACACAGGAAACTGACCAAATTTCTGTTAATTGTATACTCCTGTTAATTGAATAATTTTCACTGGCAAAATGGATATTCAATTAAGAGGATTCTACTGTATGGTGAAATTAAATTTACTTTGATACATAAGAATATGCAGTTTCTCTTTCGAAAAAATATGTACCGGTAGTAAAGCAAGAAATTTGAAAGTGATTTTTTATGTCATAACCATAATTGACTTTCCTTGAGGTTGATACAAAGAATTGTCAACCATTGAAAAGTAATATTCACCTTGACCTACAGCCTCAGTGAATATTACATTCTCGGGTTAGTAATTCCTTGTATCAATCTCGAGGAAAGTCAATAATAGTGTATTACAGTGGAGCCCACTTAATTGGATATCTATTAACTGAATAAACCTGTTAATTAAATATAATTTCCCATCACAAAACCATTTACCATACCTCCTGTACAAATTTGACCTGTTAATTGAATGTAGGTTATAGAGTATAAGCTTCAGTTCATTGAATTAAAAATCTTGTAACATGTTGACAAATTTCCCTGTCTCTCCTGAGTTTTCCTTTGTTTATAGATCCATTTGGCCTCTGTACATCCAATACCGACATTTATTCTATTATATCTTGTTTGACAGAGTTCATGGAATAACTGCTAAGTTATCTGTAGAATTCAGGAAAGTGACACAATCCCTGTTAACTGAATACTCCTGTTAACTGAATAATTTTCATTGGTAGAATGACTATTCAATTACATGTAATAGGGTTCACCTGTATTAAATTATGGAACCACATTGCTTTTATATTTGAATCAAAGGGGGTGCTGTGGCATTGTGGTAATCAGTTCTTGTTAGATCACCGAAGTTAAGCAACATCGAGCCCGGTTAGTCCTTGGATGGGTGACCGTCTGAGCAACTGATTTGGACTCCCATGTTATGTCCTTGGACAAGGCACTTCACCCGGATTGTCCACATGGGAGCACAATGACGCCATGTAATTAGGCATACTGCATGTCGATGGTGAGCATGTCTTCAACCAATCTAATCCTGCCTGTGCTGCAGTGCAGAGTTATGATGTTGGGGAGCTGGCAGCTGCTCGCTGTTGTTCGGTGGTTCGCTCCAGGTATTCCTGCTTCCTCCACCCGTAAAACTGTCACCGACATGATATGACCTTGGCTGTTAATGTGTCGTTAAACCCTAATAAATAAATATCTGAATCATTGGAAGTAGTCAAATTGAAACAATATGCAGTTACACTGTTGCAGTATAAATCTATTAGCAATGTTTAACAATTGCACTCAATAAGTTTATTTGAGGATCACTTAAGTTTAAGGTATCTGCATTAAATTTCACCCAAAATGACCAAAATTTTATGGCTCTGAAAATAAAATCTGAAATTAAAATGTCAGTTAATTAAGTAATTACAGTTGATAATTGTAAGATAAATCCATCATCACCATTGTGTTTGAGAAAAAAAAACCCTGTGTTTAGGTTAACCTGTAGAAAAAATGAGGGTAGGTGGGTAGGGATGTTTTTATTTTATTAATTTTCTTTTTTTAAATCGTGTTCTACTATTTTGTGGGAGAGAAATTTCCACTAATGTAATGGTTACATAATTTCTTGTTGTGATAATGTACAAACAGAAAAAAACAGAGCTGAATGCCACTCACACTTGGGCCTTTTTTAAAAATAAATAAAGTTCCTTAGGAAGATGCATTCTGAGTTTTTTTTTTCATAGATTTACAAAATATATACAATTTATACCAAAGTTCTGATTATTGATAGAAATAATTAAATTAATCAGATCCTGTTCTGTTGGCTGAAACTTCTGTATTTTTTTAGAAGTTACAGAGACCAGATATAAATCTCTGGATACGTTTGTCAACTTCCACACTTGATATATTTTTGCATGCATGTAGCTGTTAGCTAACTGTAAAACATATTATATATGGAGGGCAGATTACCATTAAAATATTTAGAGAGGCATTACTACTCTGACTTTAAAAACTAGTGCTGATATGTAGCAAATCCTATGAAAACTTAAAAACATTTTTAGCCTTTACCTAACATGAAAATCAGACGACACTTGCAAAAAAATTTCTTGCATAACTAATTTTTTTCATTTTTGGTCTCAAAAACTTAGATTATGACACCCTGATTGGAACGAGCTTGATGAGCTCGTTCCAACAAGGGGTCATAACCTATGTTTTTGAGACAAAAAAATGAAAAAAATACTGAAAATTAATTGGCAATTTTTGAGAATAGCTCTGGTCGGTTTTGGTCATTGCATTGGGAAAAGGGTTAATTATTTATTTATTTATTGATGTCTAAGGTAACATATTTATGCACAATGGCTAATCATGACCGTGACAGTTTTACGGGTGGAGGAAGCCGGAGTACCCAGAGAGAACCACTGAGCAACGACGAGCAGCTGCCAGCTCCCCAACATCGTAACTCCGCACTGCAGCACAGGCAGGATTAGATTGGTTGAAGACATGCGTAGCATCGACATGCAGTATGCCTTAGTACACGGCGTCATCGTGCCCCCACATGGGCAATGGGGGTGAAGTGTTTTTCCCAAGGATACAATGCGGTTGCCGCAGGTGGGATTGGGAAAAAGGTTAAGCACTGAACATCAACTATTACATACAGTGAATCTAAGAGTTTTAATTTCATTAGTGGTTCAATGCTTGTATTTTTGGGTTTCAACAGTTCTATTTCAATATGATCAGTGCAGAAACCCAGATTTTCACCACATCTGCTGCATCACATACACACATTGCACAACATATTGTCTGTGTTTTTAGCATTTATTTACTATTTTTTTTTTTTTTTTTTTTTTTTTTAGGGTTTAACGACACATTAACAGCCAGGGTCATACCATGTCGGTGACAGTTTTACGGGTGGAGGAAGCCGGAGTACCCGGAGAGAACCACCGAGCAATGACGAGCAGCTGGCAGCTCTCAAACATCTGAACTCTGCACAGGCAGGGTTAGATTGGTTGAAGATATGCGCACCATTGACGTGCAGTACGCCTCCGTACACAGCGTCATCGTGCCCCCATGTAGGCAACCGGGGTTAAGTGCCTTGCCCAAGGACACAATGCTGGAGCACGAATCAGTCGCTGAAATGGTCACCCATCCAACTACTAACCGCACTTGCTTAACTTCAGTGATCTGACTAGAACCAATTACCACGACGCCAGCACGCCCCCAGAATTTACTAATAAATAGAATGCTATATGGTAAATGAAAGTGACTTTTAATACTCTAAACAAGGCAGCAAAGTAGCTCAGTGGTTACGGCAATGGACTTCAAACCAAAAAGGCCACCATTCGATCCCCACCAGGGCTACATTGTAACTGCATTGTGTCCTTGGAAAAGGCACTAAATCCCACTTGCTTCTCCCACCTCCAAATTGGAAAAGAAGGTTTTTTTTTATTTCCTGCAATCAATACAAGTACAGTGCCCTCAGTCCTGAGATTCTTCCTCCCTCTCTCCATTCTTCACAAAAAGCATGGTCTTCCCGGATTTCTGGGAGTTGTGGCCCTTGATGAGTAAAATTTCTAAAGAAAGAAATACTGAGAAGAGAATTTTATTTAATATCTCAAAATTCGCCAACAGACCTGTCAAACACTGAAAATCAAGTTAGTGGGATCCAGTGAAGGAGCCATGGGATTTCTAGGGAGCCCAACACCTACAGCCCCTCTCCCCCCCCCCCCCCCCCAAATCCCACTTGCTCCTCCCACCCCCAAATTTGAAAGGAATTTTTGTTGTTGATTTTCTGCCATCATTACAAGTAGAGTGCTCTCAGTCCTGAGATCCCCAACCCCTCCCTCCACTCTTCAGTAGCATGGTCCCCAAAGCTTTCAGACCATGGTTCCGTCACTGGTGGGATCTGCATTGTTTTGTCAGTGAGATTTGGGGCTTTGTCAAGATGCTAAAATTTACAAGAAAACTACATTTTGGCAAAAATCAACATTTCTTTATTTTTTGAGGATTCACTAAGCTCTTACCATGGTTTGGATGAATTGTATGCAATTGGTGTGCTTATTTCGGTAATTAAAAAAAAATCACAAAAAACCTACCAGACTTTTTGTTCCTGCTTCAAATGCCAGGGAAATAGAAAAAACACAACATCAATCATATTTCTTCTGATTTTATTTTTATTAAGTAAGTTATGATTTAGGGATCTGCGAATCACAAATTTCTTTTTGAATCGAATCTCGAATCGAATCGTGTCTCTGATATCAACATTGAATCGAATCCCAAATCAAATCTTAAAAGACAAGTTATTTCATATTGAATCAAACGGAAGTTACGGAACACTGTGATGACCCTTAGGCGACGGAGTGAACACCTTAAACACCAATAACTAAATATTCTCTGCAGCACCGTCGCTGAAACAGCTAGGCCTATTGTCCATAGTTTTAGTTTTTGAAGGCCTAACTTGTTACTATTCATGTTCTTAAGAACGTGAATAGTAACAAGTTAAGCCTTCAAAAACCAAAAGTATGGATAATGTTCTGGGCCAAATTCACACCTTACCTAACAATTAAACATTGTCAATTACTCAAATAAATAGGAATTGAGCCTACATGAATGAATTTTCTAATGACAGTTTTATCCTATTTTTGTTGGAAATGTAACAAATTGAAGTTAGTACGAGAGATTCGAAAAAATCGAATCCTGAGACTGGTTCGGGATCGATCTCAAAGCATACATATGGTATCGATTTCGAATCGAATCTCGAATATTCGCAGGACCCTATTATGATTCTCCAGTCACTTTTGTAGAGGTTCGTTTTTTACAAAATTATTTTTTCAATTTCATTTCTTTATGTTTATAAACTGTTCTTTGAGACGTTTGTTTTGAAAGTAGTTTTTATGTCCTTTGTTTTGTCACCTAACTGTTACAAACATGCGGGTTGCATTGAAATGTCTCAAGACAAACCAATTCTCTGAGGTGGCTTCTCAAAATGACATGGCTACTTTGATTTCACCAACTAAGGAAGTAGGCAAAATGAGCAGTACCAAAGTGAGCAGTACCAAGGTGAAGATAGCACGCCTTTTACCCTCTTGGATTATCCCTGATTGCTACAAGTAATTTTGAAATCTTGGAACTCCAAAATCAGTTTCAAATTCACAATTGTATTAAGTCGGATGGAAATTTAGGGTTACAATAAACTAAATGAGCGACTTTCACTCAATAAAATTTTTATGGTCGGCATAATTTTTTGGGGGTCAGTCGAGTTGGGTTTTTTTGCCTTATTTAAAAAATGTATTATTTCCAAATGGATTGAAATACTGATTATTGATTGGCTGAGAGGAACATTGTAACTTCCAAAGTATCTTTTAATTTCACACCATTGTTAACTTCAGTGTAAAAACAGGAATACACAATAACTGGTAAAAAGGCTGAAAAAAAGTCCTGTTTATTTATTTATACCATTATAATATTTATTTACCAGCTCATTTAGATGTTTGAAAATAATAAAAATATGGTTAACTGAATATTCTGAAGTAAATTATTACACAAAAATTTTAATGAAAATAAAAATACATATGTATCATGTGGGGATTATTTATTTGTGGTGCTATTTTTTGGAAAGGGTGTGATGCATTAAAATAAGTGGTCAGACAAGGACAATGTCAGGTACAAAAAGGCCAATGTCTGACTGAGGTTTAAAATCATCAGTCAAAATGTCTGATGCCAAAATTATCAATGAAGTTCAATGAAGAGAACATCATGCATGCTGGAAATCATGCACATAACTAGCAAGCCTAAAATTAATGATTATTGTGATTTCATGCATGCTGGAAATCATGTACAAATCTTTTTGCCTAAAATTAATGATTATTGTGATTTCTGGTCCTGGCAAGTTGGGAAGTGTGAAGAAAGTGACTGCATGTACAGCTTGTTAGTATTAACCCTTTAACCAATGCAGACGATATCAAAATTTATTATTTTAAATAACATTTTTTTTTAATTTTTCAAAAAATTCCAACAAAACCATATCATTTGACCCCTCGTTGGAACGAGCTCAACGAGCTCATTCCAACTAGGAGTCACATGATATGGTTTTATTGAAATTTTCTGAAATATAATATTTTTCCAACTGCTGAATTTGCATATTACGTGGGCAGATGCACCGATACATTGGGTAAAGGGTTAACAGCATGTGAAGGAATACGATTTAATTGATATAGCTATACACGTATCTAAATTATGTCTGAAGGGTAATTCATGTATCTAGCTGTACTTTGCAGCTAATACAGTCGTAAACTGGTAATTTGCGGACATTGAGGTGTAAATTATCATAGATTTGCACATGACAAACTGCACTATGGATTCAAAATTTTGAATACCTGAAGATGGATTCAAATCGAATCAAATCCTTTTAAGGATTCGAATCCAAATTGAATCTTGAAGTTTCGCATGGACCTGATTTATTTATTTATTTATTAAGGTTTAACGACACTTTAAAAGCCAAGGTCATATCATGTTGGTGATAGTTTAATGGGTGGAGGAAGCCGGAATACATAGAGAGAACTACCGAGCAATGACGAGCAGCTGCCAGCTCCCCAACATCGCACTGCAGCACAGGTAGGGTTAAATTGGTTGAAAACATGCACACTATCTACGTACAATACGTCTTAGAACACGGCGTCATTGTGCCCCCATGTGGACAATGGGAATTAAGTGCCTTGGCCAAGGACACAACGAGGAAGTCCGAATCGATCGCTCAGACGGTCACCCATCCAAATACTGACAGGCTCGACGTTGCTTAACTTTGGTGATCTGATGAGAACTGGTTACCGCAATGCCACTGCGCCCCCTTGGTGTCTGCTTAATTAAAAATGGATGAAATTAATTTTAAGAAACCCTTTGCATGTCATACTGAAACTGAAATTTTAGAAAGGAGAACAAAAAAGTGTGTCAATTTACTGAGAACATATTTAATGGAAAAGGGAGAAATGTTGATTTTCAAACCTATACTAGTGGCAGGTAGGATTAACCTTTTACCCAACGAATCGGCCGCATCCGCCCACATAATATGCAAATTCAGCAGTTGAAAAAACATTATTTTTCAAAAAATTAAAAAACATATCATGTGACCCTTCGTTGGAATGAGATCGTTCAACGAGGTGTCACATGATATTGAGTTTTGAAACTCGTTGGTCACAGACAGACCGACCGACATTCTAAGTTCATCAAGGGCCATAACTCCCAGAAAAATATTTGGAACAACACATGCATTGAACAGGGGCTAGACATCAATAAGATACACTTACATGCCAAATATAAAGTCATTCCATCAAGTATTTGAAAAGTTATTGAGTTTTGAAACTCGTTGGTCACAGACAGACCGACCGACATTCTAAGTTCATCAAGGGCCATAACTCCCAGAAAAATATTTGGAACAACACATGCATTGAACAGTGGCTAGACATCAATAAGATACACTTACATGCCAAATATAAAGTCATTCCATCAAGTATTTGAAAAGTTATTGAGTTTTGAAACTCGTTGATCACAGACAGACCGACCGACATTCTAAGTTCATCAAGGGCCATAACTCCAAGAGAAATATTTGGAACAACACATGCATTGAACAGTGGCTAGACATCAATAAGATACACTTACATGCCAAATATAAAGTCATTCCATCAAGTATTTGAAAAGTTATTGAGTTTTGAAACTTGTTGGTCACAGACAAACTCGTTGGTCATAGACAGACCGACCGACCGACAGACATACCGACAGACAGACTGACATTGCTACTTATAGAGCTGCTAGTCACAGCTAAAAATTAGTTATTCAAGAATTTTTTTGGCAAGTGTCGCCTGCTTTTCGTGTTAGGTAAAGGGTTAAGTGCCTTTCCCAAGGATACAATATAGTTGCCCCTGGCAGGGATTGAATTATGGACTTTTCAGTTTCAAGTACAATGCTGAAACCACTGAGCCACCACCCTTCAATAAGCCACGATAACAGGGATTAAAATAAGCCGTATCGCATCGCATTTTGCTATGCAAAATTCAGGAAAAGCTATGCAATCATAAAATATGCATAGTGAAATGCCATGCACATTCTCAAGTTCTTCATCAAGGTGGACAATGGGCATTAGTCCTAACTTGTAGCTGCTTGTCTGGTAGAAACATGATGGTTCAATGGCAAATCAGCAGTTCATGGACCACCAGGTAGAACACCTGGTGGTCCATAAACTCCTGATTTGTCTCCAAGTCCTCAAATATCCAGTCTAGTAAAAACGTTAATTGGGGATAGATACCCACTCACACAATGGCAGAGTAGCAAATCAGTATGTCTCTACCGTACATGTATGTACCAGTAATGCATGGATCAAACCACTTGAAACTTTGAAAGCTACAGTAGTGAGAGAGTTAAAGATTTCACATCTGTTGGTGCCAGGTGGCACAACAGAAACTTACAGACCCAAGTAATACTGCTACTGCAAATTAATACCAACATTACCCGACTGTATAAATTTCTTTGTATTTTTTTTTTCTTCAAGAAGGCCAACCACTAATATACATGTAACTGAGTATCAAATGCTTTCTAGGGAACAAAAGCACTCATTATTGTATATTGAATTTGAAACATGAAAATGCAACACAATTTTCAGAAAATGCTATATAATTCTTGAAAAATGTATAGCATTTCACTATACAAATAAAAAAAAGTATTTTGATCCCTGCATGATAAAGGGGTAATAGGGTAATAGATTGTAAGTCTATACTATACTACTGATATGTATATCTCTGTGATAGAAGTGATATTATAACAGTGAGGTGATTTCACGATCTTTTAATCCTTTACCTAACATGAAAAACAGACGACACTAGCAAAAAAATTCTTGAATAACTAATTTTTTTCATTTTG
Organism: Pictodentalium vernedei; assembly: GCA_031216915.1. NCBI lineage: Eukaryota > Metazoa > Mollusca > Scaphopoda > Dentaliida > Dentaliidae > Pictodentalium > Pictodentalium vernedei. The sequence goes on from CM062293.1 coordinate 503,262,963, forward strand.
TGTCTCAAAAACATAGGTTATGACCCCTCATTATAGGTCTGGCAATCTAGAAAATCAAGGAGTGCAAAACAGTTGCCCTCCTCAGATTGCTTGAGAGTGCAATTGCACCTGAAATTTTCAATGCAAAAACTTTATGCTATTTTTTATATTCATTTCAAGGTATTAATATTGTACATGTGACTGAAAAATTGTACTACATTCAGCTACACGGTGGAAAAATTGGCACACGCATCTTCTCATTATTTAAAAAGTTGCATTAAATTTTTATATGACTATTTTGTACACTCAAAATGTATCGAAATGCAACACAGAAAGGGTCATGAATTCTTGCGAACCAACACAACATTGACACATCATCCCCCTGAGTTCCAATGTGTTCTCTGTGCCAGTAGGGGATGAAATGATAATAGATTTTACAGGCAGTCCCAAACAGGTTTGGCATTACAGAAAATCAAGGGGTGCAAAAAAGTGCCCTCCTCAATTTTTTCTAGGCGTGTCGTAGGTGTGCAGCACTCCTGCACTCCTAAAATATGCCAGGTCTGCCTCATTGGAATGAGCTCGATGAGGTCGTTCCAATGAGGATGTCATAACCTATGTTTTTGAGACATAAAATGAAAAAAAATAACGAAAACTGGCGATTTTTGAGAATAGCACTGGCCAGCTTTTGCCATTACATTGGGTAAAGGGTTAACAGTGTTCTGCAGATTCAATATTACAGATGGTCAATTTGCATAAGCTAATTATCAGTAGAATGAAACAATCATACTGTATTTATTGAATTTGAAACTTAAACAGAGTTGTTGATCAAATTAGTTACTCCTATCAAGGAAGATGATAATCTATTATACATGTCATAGTGCATCAGCTAGTGAGTCAGTACAGCAGAATCCTCTTAACTGAATAGCCATTTTGCCAGTGAAAATTATTCATTTAACAGGAGTATACAATTAACAGGGATTTCGTCAGTTTCCTGTGTTCTGGAGGTAAACTGAGCATTTATTCTATTATATCTTGTTTGACAGAGCTCATTGAGCTCTGTCAAACAAGATATAATAGAATAAATGCCTGCATTGGGTGTGATGAGGTCAAAAAGGCTGATAAATAATGGGAATTTGGTGCGTGTCACAGTAATTTTTTTGACATATTACAAAAATTTATATACAATTAACAGGAGTTTACTCTACAACCCATATGCAGTTAACAGATCAAATTTGAACTGAAGGTATGGTAAATGGTTTTGTGTTTGAAAATTATATTCAATTAACAGGGATATACAATTAAGAGATATCCAATTAAGTGGGCTCCACTGTATTTATACGTTCACAATCCAATGAAAACAGTCAGACTAATTATTTATCAATTTCCAGCCCAGGGATGTATTCAGAACATTTTTTATACTAGTTATAATAAATTCCAACAAAACAATATCACGTAAGTCCTCATTGGAATGAGCTTGTTCCAATGAGGGGTCACATGATATGGTTTTGTTGAATTTTTTTTGAAAAATATTTTTTTGACTGCTGAATTTGGTTTTTCAACAATCATAATACAATTTTAGGCCACACAATGTAGATCTTCTGTTTCTCAGGCCATTATTTGTGAAATTGCATGCGGGGGAGCGGTTTTTTATTTTATTTTTTATTTCAGTAATAACTTCTTTGCCATCAAAAGTTCATGTTCTTGGTTCAAGTTTTAGGCCTCATAATCTACAGAATAGCATGGGTGGTGGTGTATTTCATCCCTTGAGTGCAAGAAGGCTTTGCAATGCTAAAGCATTGCAAAGCCTTCTTGCACTCAAGGGACAAATTCATCAATTGTTTTAACTTGGGTAAAATATCAGACATAAACCATTTAATTTTAATTTTTTTAAAGTTTAAATTGGTTATAAAAAGAGAGCATGCGGCAGCCAAAAGGACCATGCGGGAGGGCCTGAGAAACAGATTTTTTATTTTTTTAGGCCTTAAATAAGCCTAATTGTTTTAAAATTCATGTTAACAATTTAGGAAGTAATCCACTCTGAACCTCATTTACCAAACATGATAAAACTAACTCCTCTTGCTCTGAAGCTACAAAGTGTGACTTGGTGAACAGACACATGAAAGGACAGTCCTGATTCTTCTGCTTCCATTTCACTTTTATTTAATTGTGGTTATGTTACATCGGTAGCTTTTTCTGATGGAAGGGCAAGACCATACAATTTCTTACAGAAATTAATGATGCAGGGCACACTATCAAGTTTATTTATTTATTTAGTGGTGTTTAAGGTCACATATTTCTGCCCAATGGCTAACCATGACCGTGACAGTTTTACGGGTGGAGGAAGCAGGAGAACCCAGAGAGAACCACCAAGCAACAGCGAGCAACTGTCAGCTCCCCAACATACCAACTCCACACAAGCAGGGTTAGCATTGGTTGAAGAGAGGTGCATCATCGACGTGCAGTACGCCTTAGTACACAACATCACCGTGCCCCCACGTGGGCAATGGGGGTGGAGTGTCTTGCCCAAGGACACAACGCAGTTGCTGCAGGTGGGATTCGAACTGAGGACCTCTCGGCTTGCGCCCCCTTTTATACCAGTCACCAGCATGGCAACCCAAATTGTGATGCTACAAGAGACCTGTACAAAGTAGAAAGTCCAGGGAACCTAAGAAAACTTTACCTTAACTATTATCATGGCAAACTTTGTCTCAAGTAAAATTGAACACAGTTATATTAACCCTTTACCTAACGAATCGACTGCATCAGCCCGCATTAATTTACAAATTAAGCAGTTGAAAAAAATATATACTAGAGGAAAAAAGAAACCAGGCCTGAAAATAAGCAGTCAGACATTTGCAGAATGAGGTCCCTAGAGGGTGAATTTAATGATGCTATCCCGTACAGTGGGCCAATTTATCCTCTGGGTACCTCTTTCTGTTTAGTTTTGAGACCCTAATTCAGATTGAGGTTCACAGAGGGTAAATTTAGTAATGCTACCCTGCTGTGCAGGGTAGCATCACTAAATTCACCCTCTGGGGACCTCATTTTGTAGATGACAGTCTGCTTATTTTCTGGCTTGAAAGAAACACAAGTTTTTTTTCTGTGGTAAATATTTCAAATGTGTTATAAATGGATGATTATTTGATGTTATTTCTTCATTACTGATTAAATTTTGACGAGTTTTGTTGTCTTAACAGAGACGGCGTTTGCATGGATAACGTTTAAATGTGGGTATCGTACGTAATTTCCTGATCAAAATAAATAGCAGGTGTGCAAACCCCAGGCTTCAGTTGCTGCTCTATAACTCTCCTTACCACTGACCCCATCAAGTTGTTTACCCAAACCATTACAGAGTAACAGATCCTCCCCCAATCTGTTGTCTTCCTAAACACACACATCAGAATATCACTCAACTTGACGCAGATAGCAATGTTGTCATTTGTCTGACCTGAAAAGCGTGAATTGGGACTTGTCAGTGAATAACTCGCGTCACAAGTGGGCCAAGTGAAACCAATTTGGTGCATGTGCCCACAGCCATTGCAGTCGATGTTGACGTCACCTGGGTTTAAGTTGTGGACCAACATAGGGACATCATGGCATTAAATTGAACTCCCACAACCGATTCCTAACTGTTCTTGGACACACTCAGTGACCATGAGTGCCAACAACCTGACTTGCCATCTCCGTTGCCATCTGAAATTGGTTATGAAGGTGTGAGAGATGACACCTCTTTCTTGACGTGGTGATGTAACGCGCAGATGTCTGCTCATGGGATGGTCAGCTAATCTTCCTGTGGCTCTGAGATGCCCAACTGAACAAGCTATCATTGACCCCAAATTGCTGGGTAACGAGATGATGCAATTGGCCCTGTATAATTAGAGGAATAGCCCTACCCTTATCAACTTCGGACATTCGCAGCATTTTGCTTTTCAACTGAGTTGAAATTAAATTTTGTGTAATCAATGTGCACTGTTCAAAACATAGATTTGGTATGGTTTTCAAGCCCATAGCACATGGGAATGCTCAGATGCACGCTTTGTCAAAAAATCTGTTGAAAGCATGCAGCATCGCATGTGGTCATGGTTGACTGACTTTTAACCAAAGACTCTTTAGACAGAGTACACTGAGGCAGCTATGTGTCAAATTTTACTACATTTCGTCTACAGATATAAAAATTATTTTACCCAAACTGAACTTGTTTCTTTTTTCCTTCAGTATATTTTTTAATAAATTCCAACAAAACCATATCATGTGACCCCCTCATCGGAATGAGCTTCTCCTATTACAACAATTAATTTTCAGTTTTAAAATATTTAGAATTTGAGAGTTCTGTTATACCCCTGTGACTGCAACACACATATATGCCATGGTAAAAAGCACATTTATACATTTACTAAAATCTAACCTTTAAGCCACACAAAATAGATCTTCTATTTCTCAGGCCATTGTTTATAAAATTGCATTTGGGCATTTTTTTTTTTTTTTTTATTTCTCTCATTATTTCTTTGCCAACAAAAGTTCATGTTTTTGGTTTATATTTTAGGCCTCATAATCTACAGAATAGCATGGTTGGTGATGTATTTCATCCCTAGAGTGCAAGAAGGCTTTGCAGTGCTAAAGCACTGCAAAGCCTTGTTGCACTCAAGGGACAAATTCATCAATTTTATTAACTTGGGTAAAATATCAGACATAAACCATTTAATTTTTATTTTATACGGGTTATAAAAGAGAGCATGCAGCAGTCACAAGGACCATGAGGAGGACCTGAGAAACAGAATTTCAACATATTTTGGCCTTAAGGACAAGCTTAAATGTTGGCGATTCATACAAGTAGGACACATGTTCCAACATGCAGGTTTTCGGCGGCTTGCTGATGGAAATTCTAGTACCATGGCAGTGGTGTTTAGTGAAATCTTGGCTGTCTTATAGGCAGCCAAGATTGCACTAGATCCCACTGCTGCTAAGTGAAGTTTTATTACTTTATTATGAGGGAACAAAGAATAAGAATTCCCCTGGCTTTTTAACCCTTTACCCAACGCAGACAATATCAAAATTTATTATTTTAAATATTATTTTTTCAAATTTTTTCTAAAATTCCAACAAAACCATATCATGTGACCTCTCGTTGGAACGAGCTCAATACGCTTGTTCCAACGAGGGGTCACTTGATAGGGTTTTGTTGAAATTTTTTGAAAAATAATATTTTTTCAACTGCTGAATTTGCATATTATGTGGGCTCTATGAGCTCTGTCAAACAAGATATAATAGAATAAATGCTCAGTTTACATCCAGAACACATGAAACTGACCAAATGCCTGTTAATTGTATACTCCTGTTAAATGAATAATTTTCACTGGCAAAATGGATATTCAATTAAGAGGATTCTACTGTAATTATTACCCGAGTGGAAAAAGTTCAGTAATATCATATGACAGACAAAAATAGAATATATTCTGGCAGATATATGAATAAATTCATTGGCAATATTAATAGTTCATTAAAAACATTTCGAGGAAATACCGGCAAAGTCAGAATAGAAGCCCTTACCTTAAAGTAAAACTGACGATGAGTCGCCAGCTTGCTTGACATTTAGAATACATTTCTATACTCTATTACCATTCTGATTAACACAAGACATTTGAAACGTGCAACATTATTTCCTTTCAGTCTATTGTTATTCACCTCAATAAATTACAAATCTTGGGTCACCAATCGACTTGACGCCATTCTTGGCTTGGATGCAATCTACTGTATGAACGGGTCAAATTAACAATGCAAATGACATCCCGAAGGCATCATTCATTGACAACTCATATTACTTCAGTCTTTACAAATCCAGATTGATCCCCAAACCAAGGGATTCCATTTTTGCATAACTCAGGAACATGGATCAATATCTTAACGGGTCAGGCAAAAATCATTTAATCCAAACTTCTGATGGATTTTTCCTGTTTTCAGAAGAAATAAATTGGTTAACCTTAAATACACAGAAGAGAATGAAAATAAATTGCGTTTTTTATCCTTACCTCTCCGACACTGTTCTTTAACCCTTTACCTAACATGAAAAGCAGACGACACTTACAAAAAAAAATCTTGAATAACTAATTTTTTTCATTTTTGTCTCAAAAACATAGGTTATGACCCCTCGTTGGAACGAGCTCGATGAGCTCGTTCCAAGGAGGGGTCATAACCTATGTTTTTGAGACAAAAAATGAAAATATTTTGAAAATTAATTGGCGATTTTTGAGAATAGCGCTGTCCGGTTTTGGCAGTTACGTTGGGTAAAGGGTTAAATATCAAAAAGCAAATGTTTCTCTTAATGCAACTACAGTGGAGCCCACTTAATTGGATATCTCTTAATTGTATGTCCCTATTAATTGAATATAATTTTCAAACACAAAACCATTTACCATACCTTCAGTACAAATTTGATCTGTTAATTGCATATGGGTTGTAGAGTAAACTCCCGTTATTGTATATAAATTTTTGTAATATGTCGAAACAATTACTGTGACACGCACCAAATTCCCCTTATTTATCAACCTTTTTGGCCTCACTACATCCAATACAGGCATTTATTTTATTATATCTTGTTTGACAGAGCTCTATGAGCTCTGTCAAACAAGATATAATAGAATAAAAGCTCAGTTTACATCAAGAACACAGGAAACTGACCAAATCCCTGTTAATTGTATACTCCTGTTAATTGAATAATTTTCACTGGCAAAATGGATATTCAATTAAGAGGAATCTACTGTACAAATTTAATAACCAATTAATTTCTTGTTTGACCGAGCTTAAAGAGCTCTATTAAACAAGACTGAATTGGTTACTTTCCTAGCTGTATTACGGAAAAACATTGCACGTTAAAATTTTAATATATTGACATCGGTGTTCCAAGGGTAAACTGGTCGAGTGCCAGTGGGAGTCACAAATTGTTCACCAATAAATGTTTTGTTACAATTTACTTGAGAGTACATTTATCTATTTAATTTTTGGTGTTTAACCCTTTACCTAACACAGCTATTTTTCATAAATAAATAAAATTTTACATTTTTCTAAAAAAAATCTCACCATTTATCAATAAATCCATACAAGTATGGATATCATTAGAACCATCTCGACGAGCCGGTTTTAATGATATCCATATTTGTTTGATTTATTGAGACCTTTGTAAGATATTTGAGGTCGCTGTATTAGATAAAGGGTTAAGGCCACTTTAAGCATCTGTGGCTACATCATGACCACGGCATAGGTATGAAGTCAGGTTTAGCGGAGCATTTATACCTATGCTGCTAATTTAGAGGACTTCCACCCCAGATGTTGGTTCTGGGTGTCATTTCACCAGACTAATATTTATTTATTTATTGGTGTTGAAGGTCACATTGTTATGCACAATGGCTAATCGCGACTGTGACAGTTTTACAGGTGGAGAAAGGCGGAGAGAACCACAGAGCATCGACGAGTAACTGTTAGCTTCTCAACATTCTAACTCTGATCAAGCTCCGCTCAAGCAGGGTTACAGCGGTTGAAGACATGTGCACCATTAGTACACAGCGTCATCCTGCTCCCAAATAGGCAACTGGGATAAAGTGCCTTGCCCAAGGACACAACATGGGTCATCCCGGTTGGGGATCAAATTCGGGACCTCTAGCATAGAAGTCCAACAGTCTACCACTGAGACACCGCGCACCCACCAGACTAATACCATTACAGCAGAATTAGTATGCTGCAATAAGCAAGCACTGTTCCACACAAATATTTATTTTATTTCTCTATTGGTGTTTAAGGTCACATATTTCTGCTCATTGGCTAATCGTGACAGCAACATGAAGACAAAGTCAAGTATAATGAATCGTTTCTACCTACATGTATGTTGCCTATTTCATAGGATTTCCACCCCCAAGCATTGATTTATTTATTTATTTATTGATGTTTAAGGTCACATATTCATGCACAATGGCTAACCATGACCGTGACAGTTTTACGGGTGGAGGAAGCCGGAGTACCCGGAGAGAACCACCGAGCAACGACGAGCAGCTGCCAGCTCCCCAACATCGTAACTCTGCACTGCAGCACAGGCAGGGTTAGATTGGTTGAAGACATGCGTACGCCTTAGTACACGGCGTCATTGTGCCCCCACGTGGGCAATGGGGATGAAGTGTCTTGCCCAAGGACACAACGCAGTTGCCGCAGGTGGGATTCGAACTGAGGACCTCTCGGCTTGCAGCCTGCACCTCTACCTACTGAGCCACCGCGCTCCCCCCAAGCATTGATGACTGGGTCCTATTGTACCAGGAAAACAGAGATTGTTTACCACAGTAACCAACACTGCTTCACATTCCTAGGGGGCCACAGGTGAGGCAAATTCATGTCAATACTAAATCGTTTGCTTGAACAGCTTCCTGGTGGTGAATGTAAAGCTTATTGTGCTAAAAATACATTCAAAACAAGCTATTAATTGAAAATGGAATATGTTTTCATTGTTGAAATTCACTAAAAAAAAACTAAATGAGGTGTCTTAAGCTGAGTTTGTATAGTACTTCTGGTTTTGTCCATTACGTTTGGTAAAGAGTTAATTTAGATGAGATTTACACTAAGGCTGTACAGTGTACAGGTTAGTTAGTCAGTTAAAAATGAAATTTTTAGATAACAAAATGAAAGTGTCAATGACACTGTAGCTTAACTTGTGTGTAGTGTTTGATGAAAAGGATAATTTTCAATGTTTATGAAAGGATTATGAAATAAGACAAGAATTGTGATAATTGGGAACATGTTCATTTCTGTTCCCTGTATGCTATGTTTATGATAAAAATAATAAGAGGTGTACACTGTACTAAAGAGCTGAGGTATGTGGCCCTCACAGTTAACGTATATCAACAAAAGTTACCAAGTTACAGTGGAATTATTCCAAAACGAGTCATCCTATCAAGTTACATTAAAATCCCTTCATAAATATGGCCTGTAGACTGTGCTAAAGGTTTTCGGGCTTCGGGCCCCTGTAGCCGTCAGTTTCCCAATTGCGTCCAAAGGGGACGTTTTCATCTAGACATTATATGAAGTCAACCTACCAAGTTACAATGAAATCCCTTAATAAATATGACCTGTAGACTGTGCTAAAGGTTTTTGGACTTTGGGCTCTGGCAGCCATCATGGTTTAATGATCGCAACCAAAAGGGGACATTCTAATCTGGGCATCATCTGAAGTGATCCTACAAAGTTACAATGAAATCCCTTCATAAATTTGACCTGTAGACTGTGCTCAAGGTTTTTGGGCTTTGGGCCCCTGAAGCCGTCACAGTTGACCAATCACGACCAAAAGGGGATGTCATCATCTAGGCATTATATGGAGTCAAACTTACAAGTTACAATGAAGTCCTTCCATAAATATGACCAACAGACTATGCTAAATGTTTTGGGGTTTTGGGTTCAGGCGGCCATCAAGGCTGAATGATCGCGACCAAAAGGGGACGTTCTCATCTAGACATTATTTAGAGTCATCCTACCAAGGTACAATGAAATCCCTTCATAAATATCACCTGTAGACTGTGCTAAAGATTTTCGGGCTTTGGGCCCCTGTAGCCAACACAGTTGCCTAATGGTGTCCAAAAGGGGCTGTTCTCATCTAGACATTACATGAATTCAACCTACCAAGTTACAATGAAATCCCTTCGTAAATATGATCTGAAGACTGTGCTAAAGGTTTTCGGGCTTTAGGCTTGGGCAGCCATCATGTTTGAATGATCGCAACCAAAAGGGGACATTCTCATCTGGACATCATCTGGAGTGATCCTATGAAGTTACAATGAAATCCCTTCATAAATATGCCCTGTAGACTGTGCTCAAGATTTTCGGGCTTCAGGCACCTGTAGCCATCACAGTTGACCAACCACGACCAAAAGGGGATGTCATCATCTAGGCATTATATGGAGTCAACCTAACAGTTACAATGAAATCCTTCCATAAATACGACCTACAGACATGCTAAAGGTTTTTGGGCACTGGCAGCCATCAAGGCTGAATGATCGTAACCAAAAGGGGACGTTCTCATCTGGACACTATTTGGAGTCATCCTACCAAGCTACAATGAAATCCCTTCATAATTATGACTTGTAGACTGTTCTAAAGGTTTTTGGGCTTTGGGCCCCTAAAGCCGTCACAGTTGCCCAATCGTGTCCAAAAGGGGACGTTCTCATCTAGACATTATATGAAGTCAACCTACCAAGTTACAATGAAATCCCTTCATAAATATGACCTGTAGACTGTGCTAAAGATTTTCAGGCTTCGGGCTTGGGCAGCCATCATGGTTGAATGATCGCAAACAAAGGGGACAATCTCATCTGGGCATCATCTGGAGTGATCCTGCGAAGTTACAATGAAATCCCTTCATATATATGACCTGTAGACTGTGCTCAAGGTTTTCGGGCTTCGGGCACCTGTAGCCATCACAGTTGACCAATCACAACCAAAAGGGGATGTCATCATCTAGGCATTATATGTAGTCAACCTAATATCTAATCCTTCCATAAATATGACCTTTTACCTATGCTAAAGGTTTTTGGGCGTGATCGGGCACCCATCAAGGCTGAATGATTGTGATCAAAATGGGACATTCTCATCTAGACATTATTTGGAGTCATCCTACCAAGTTACAATGAAACCCCTTCATAAATATGACCTGTAGACTGTGCTCAAGGTTTTCAGGCACTTGTAGCCATCACAACTGACCAATCATGACCAAAAGGGGATGTCATCATCTAGGCATTATATGGAGTCAACCTAACAGGTTACAATGAAATCCTTCCATAAATATGATCTTTTTGCCTATGTTAAAGGTTTTTGGGCTTGGGCACCCATCAAGGCTGCATGATCGCGATCAAAATGGCACATTCTCATCTCGACATTATTTGGAGTCATCCTGCCATGTTACAATGAAATCCCTTCATAAATATGACCTCTAGACTGTGCTAAAGGTTTTCGGGCTTCGGGCCCCTGTAGCCGTCACAGTTGCCCAATCACGTCCAAAAGGGGACTTTCTCATCTAGACATTGTATGAAGTCAACCCACCAAGTTACAATGAAATTCCTCAATAAATATGACCTGTAGACTGTGCTAAAGATTTTCGGGTTTTGGGCTTGGGCAGTCGTCACGGTTGGCAGATCATGCCCAAATGGGGAAATTCTCATCTAGACATCATAAGGAGTCATCCTACCAAGTTACAATGAAATCCCTTCACATTAAACATGACCTGCAGACTGTGCTAAAAGTTTTTGGGTTTCGGGCTTGGGCAGCCATCACGGTTGATAGATCATGCCCAAAAGGGGCCGTTCTCATCTAGGCATTATACAGAGGCATCCTACCAAGTTACAATGAAATCCCTTCATAAATACGACCTGTAGACTGTGCTAATGGTTTTGGGCTCGGGCAGCCATACCGGTTGCCCGATCCAACCAAAAGGGGACGTTCTCTTCTAGATATGACCCCAAACCTGCATATGAAATTTCGTGATGATCAGACAAGAACTGCAGGGTGTAGCCCGTGCTAAAGGAAAATGTGAACAGACATCACAAACTCACAGCCTCACAGACTTCCGCATGCATGATGGCAACAGCTTATCTTGACTATGTCAAGTTAAGCTAAAAATGTGACTAGCCCTGTCCATTGCACAGTGTTAGTCACATTTTCTGGTTATAACAAGAAGAATGTTACTAAGGTAACACATGCTCCCCCCCCCCCCCCCCCCTGTGACCTTTACCATGCAGATGCGGCGGAAACTATTATATGCTACACACCTTCTGACTGTCCTTAACATTTATAAAAAGTTAAACAATTGTACTATGATTCGTTTCTGAGTTGTGGCGCAGACACGAATAATGACTGATTTTCAGTGTGACCTTGAAATGTGACCTTGACCTTGAAGGTACGAACTTGGCTATGGTGTGTGACACATCCTCCCATGGTCCATTATAATTGTGTGAAGTTTGATGACTGTGGCCCTAACAGTTTTCGAGTTATTGGCTCGGGGACACACACACATACACACACACACGGAGGACACATGGACACACAGACAGACACACACTCACTTCAATCACTATATGCCACCTGACCTAAGTATTCTATTTTCAATTAATAGCATGTTTCAATTATTTATTTTATTATTTCCTCACCCATCATTAGTTACGAGGTCTCATTAAGTCAGTTAAACAAAAATCAAGTAGTCATGAATACGAGAAAAGTGCATGTGTTATTATTCTTTTACTTAGGTGGGGGCGCCGTAGTCCTGGAAATGACACAGGTGCGAGTGCAATTGCTCCTGTCAGCACTCGTGATTTATATTTTACAGAAGCAAAAATATGCACTCGTTGAATTTATTTATTGATGTTTAAGGTCACATATTTATGCACAATGGCTAATCATGACCGTGACAGTTTTACGAATGGAGGAAGCCGGAGTACCCAGAGAAGACCAATGAGCAATGACTAGCAGCTGCCAGCTCCACAACATCGTAACTCCACACTGCATCACAGGCAGGGTTAGATTGGTTGAAGACATGCAAACCATCGATGTGCAGTACGCCTTAGTACACGGCGTCATCGTGCCCCCCACATGGGCAATGGGGGTGAAGTGTCTTGCCCAAGGACACAACGCGGTTGCCGCAGGGGGGATTTAAACCGAGGACCTCTCGGCTTGCAGCCTGCATCTCTACCTCCTGAGCCACCGCGCCCCCTGCACTCGCTGAAAAATATTGTGGAGCACTAATATACTGTGAGGGCAAATAAATGTGTGTTGTTTTGAGAAAGCAACACACCGTAACCAGTTGCAAGTTACTGTCATAATTCAGCAATTCCTTATACATTTAACCCTTTGAACTCTAGTGGTATCTTCCATGACAGTTCAATGGCACCAATTAGACAAGTTCATATTCATTATTTGGGGTAGACCAATCAATATTTTCAATGGTCTACCCCCATACATTTACTGAACAGCCATCCTTTTAATGGCGTTATGACGTATCATGTTCCTGGCAGGAAAAGCAGTCGTTTGGGTTTAAAGGGTTAATGTTTCTGGTGTTTAGTGACAGTATTCCCTCAAAAATTCATATACTAACATTTTACGGGTGCAATTTACTCTCGTCTCTGATTTCGTGTGAGCTTAAAACTACACCCGTCAATTTTGTTTTTTTCCAGCACCGGCACCGTGGCCCAGGGTTTTCGACATTAGACTACAAATCAAAAGGTCCACAGTTGAATCAAACCCACTTTTGTGTTCTTGGGCAAAGCACTTAATCCTGATAGCACACATGGGGGCACAGTGGCCTTCAACCAATGCTTACCCAGCCTGCCTGGAGTTAGTATGCTGATGAGGCTGACATTACTCGCCAATGCTCGGTGGTTCTCTTCAGGTAATCCTGCTTCCTCCACCCATAAAACTGGCCGACATGAGGTGTCCTTGGATGTCAAAAGTGTTGTTAAACCCCACTAAATAAATAAAAAAATAAATAAAATCTTTTGCAAAATTACTTTCAATAAACAAATGTAATTCTTTTACCCTTTATCCCATGCACAGAATATCAAATCATTTATAAATTTAAGTATTGTTTTTTAAATTTTAAAAAACAATTCCATCAAAATCTTATGTGACACCTCACTGGAATGAGCTCATTCCAATGAAGGTGGAGGGGAAGGGGTAATATGATATAGTTTTGTAGAATTTTTTTTTTTTTTTTTCACCTGCTTAATTTGAAAGTTTATGTATATTAGAACGTGTCTTGAAAGACCACCTCTTTTGACAAGCAAAAGTGGTCTCTCAAGACAGGTGGTCTCTCATTGAATGACCAACCAGAGAATATTTGTTGCAGAAATGGAGAAGAATTGATTTTTCAACATTTTTTCATTATTGTTTTATTTTAATTCAGTTTTAAAACAAGTACAGAGGCATTGTTTGAGAAATTACAGTTAAAAGGACATGCACTGAAAAACCTTTTGAGATTATGATGTGATGGGGCTGGTCCATCCAAAATAGTCATTTCTTACTTTATACAAACAAAGTGTTCTCCTTTTTCTATCAATATTTTTCAAATGAGTTATATTTATAATTTACAGTTATGACTTGTTTTTTGTGTCTGTCAAGCTTTGTTTTAACCCTTTACCTAACGAATCGGCCGCATCCGCCCACGTAATATGCAAATTGAGCAGTTGAAAAAATTTAATTTTTCAAAATATTTCGACAAAACCATATCATGTGACCCCTCATTGGAACGAGCTCATTGAGCTCGTTCCAATGAGGGGTCACATGATATGGTTTTGTTGAAATTTTTTGAAAAATTAAAAAAAATGATATTTAAAATGATAAATTTTGATATCGTCTGCGTTGGGTAAAGGGTTAATAGAAAATAATTTCAGTCATATTGTAAGTAAAAATAAGCTTACCAATCCTCTTTGATTTTGTCACACTTGAGCAAATAATGGACATAAAAGATGTTGTTTTTTTATCTTAGGGATCCTATTGAAAATTTCTCGGAATTGAAGTGTTATACATTACTGAATAACAATGTAATTGAAAGCCATTTAATACTGTTTTCGGGCAATCTACAGTGAAAGATGTTTGTCATACTTGTGTATGATTTCAGATATTAAGGTTTCAGGGGACAATTGTCCCGACAATTTTACTGTTGGGCAAATGTACTGGTTAAATTTTTTGAACTATTGATTTCTGTACACATTGTATTGATCTTAATTGATTTTAACCCTTTACCCAATGCAGACAATGCCAAAATTTATTATTTTAAATATCATTTTTTCAAATTTTTCAAAAAATTTCAACAAAACTATATCATGTGACCCATTGTTGGAACGAGCTCAAAGAGCTCGTTCCAACAAGGGGTCACATGATATGGTTTTGATGAAATTTTTCGAAAAATATTTTTTCAGCTGCTGAATTTGCATATTACATAGGCGGATGCAGGCGATTCGTTGGGTAAAGGGCTAATACTCTGAAATTACAAAAAATCATTTTCCAGTCTCTCAAAACAGGTGAAAAACTGAGTTTTTTGCCACAGTTCTACAGTCTCTCAAGACAGGTCCATTATAGAGGGTAACCAATCGATGCATGGACACAGTGGTAGTGATGAACATATTATCGGCATCGGCTGATGATGGGGTAATTGGCAATTCATTGGCAGAAAAGTGCATCCTTTGCCGATAGGGGTGCGCCGGTTGTTATAAGGTCAAAATAAACCGTCAGGTTTTTTTTTTACTCACAGCCATATCGTCAAAATAAGATTTTATATGTGAAACTTCAGGGGAATGTGTCAATACTATTGATTCCAGAATTCTGTGCGTTTTAATATTCTATGAATAATTTAAAGCTTAGACACAATTTCAATTTGTCACACGGTCATGTATGATTCTTATTTCACAGAAATCCCGGCCCAGTATCTTAAGTTGTAACATCATTGTTCAAAATTGAGCTTTCTATTATTACTCCATCTTGAAAATCACAAGATTCTGTCCTGCCATGGAATGCGATGCACACTGCCATATATTGTATGTGTAAACAATGGCAACTGGCCAGGAAGAGTTATCATTTGATGTGGAAAATTCTTATTAAAACAAATAGTGTCAGACTGTCAGTGCTGGTTTCATTTTTGATTTATTTATAAATACTGTATTACGAAAAAAAAAATCTGGAGGAAGACAAGTGAAGTAAATTATACAAGGCGGCTTTTTTTGAAAACAATACAACATGCACCTTCCATGGCTGGGCAGAATCACATGATTTTCAAAATGGAAAGGTCTATTGTAAACATATTGAATATTGAGCTTATGGCCGATACGGGAAGAAAGGAATAAGTGGGATTTACCAGAGTCATGGCAGTGTCTGTTGGTCTGTTTACGGGTTACCACATGATCGCTATGAGTTTTAAATATAAGGAATTTAATCTTATAGAGGGAATATGTATTATTCCACGCAGAGAGACACACTCAATCTGACATGGGTGATTCTGTTCTTCTCACAGAGGAATGGACTACACAAAATGATCGGATAAATTGTCTGGTGCAGTTGATTTGGTGGCAAGTTGACCAGGAACCAAGAAATACAACCCCACATTGAGATTCTAATTGCAACTTTGCGGGGTTCGATCAAGTTATTCACGCATTTTCAGGGAACTTAAAACATCTGTATTGGCATCGGTATCGGCCGATGGTTCGTTCGCCATATCGGTTCATCACTATACAGTGGTCTCTCAAGACAGGTGGTCTCTCAAGACAGGTGGTCTTTCAAGACAGGTTTTACTGTATATTCATCAGATAAAGGGATAAAAGAAAAATAAAAGATGAATGTTTCCATTGCGTTAACGTTTTGGAACTGTTCAGTTTATTATTGTTTATAACCCTTTACCCAACGCAGACGATATCAAAATTTATTATTTTAAATATAATTTTTTTTAATTTTTCAAAAAATTAACAAAACTATATCATGTGACCCCCTCATTGGAACGAGCTCAATGAGCTCGTTCCAATGAGGGGTCACATGATATGGTTCTGTTGAAATATTTTGAAAAATTAAATTTTTTCAACTGCACAATTTGCATATTACGCGGGTGGATGTGGGCGATTCGATAGGTAAAGGGTTAAAGAAGTAAATTGAGTTATAATGGCATAGCAGGGGTTCGACCCCTGTCTCTCAGTGACCAAGTGGTGTTTTTGGTTCAGCCAAGTTTTTCGCTAGGTGGTTGGTACTGAAGAAAACTTGCTCAGCATGGGTTTGAACCCCTGCTATGTCATTATAAACAAAACCAGCGTCCTTGATTCTATGGCACATAGAAATTTGAAAATGAGAAGTTCTCGCTGATTTCCTTGCAGTGTAGTATGTAGAACTGATGCAATTATATTGAGTTACGTTTCAAGTTCATACCGACCATCCATGACCTGGGAACACTGAAGGAAAATTCTAAGTCTCGCTCCATGTGGGAAAATTTTGAGATTCTGGCTTCCAGTCCAGCAATCGTTTATACCCATGTTGCCCATTTTAGAAGACTTCCTCCCCAGGCAATGGTTATCACGTTCGTTCTTACCAGTAAACAGAGCTCTTGTTGACCATAGTAAACAAGCACTGCTTCACTTCCCAGGGCTCCCACAGGGACTGAAGAGTACTATTTACTTATTTATTTATTGGTGTTTAAGGTCACATATTTCTGTACAATAGCTAACCATGACCGTGACAATTTTAAAGGTTGAGGAAGCCGGAGTACCTGGAGAAAACCACCGAGCAACGACGAGCAACTGTCAGCTCCCCAACATACCAACTCCACACAATCAGGGTTAGCATTGGTTGAAGACAGGTGCGCTATCGACATGCGGTACGCCTTAGTATACAATGTCACCGTGCCCCCACATGGGCAATGGGGGTGAAGTGTCTTGCCCAAGGACACAATGCGGTTGCTGCAGGTGGGATTCAAACCAAGGACCTCTCGGCTTGTAGCCTGCATGCACCTCTACCAACTGAGCCACCACGCCCCCCCCCCCCACCCCCCTGAAGAGTACTAACTTTAGGTTTATATCGCTATGTTTACTGTGCTATGAGAGTCCTATGCATTATACATTATTATAGTGGTAATACATGTACATTCTGTTAACCCTTTAACCCAAGGCAGACGATATCAAAATGTATTATTTTAAATATAATTTTTTAAAACATTTCCAAAAATTTTAACAAAACCATATCAAGTCCCTCATTGGAACGAGCTCGACGAGCTCGTTCCAAAGGGGGGGTCACATGATATGGTTCTGTTGAAATGTTTTGAAAAATAATATTTTTTCAGCTGCTGAATTTGCATATTACGTGGGCGGATGTGGCCGCTTCGTTGGGTAAAGGGTTAAAATAGTTCCTTCTGTTCCAATTTGACTGAAAGTCTCGCACACTGATTGGATGAGACATAGTTTCTTCTATTTTTATGGCTATTTAATATTATTATTTATTTATTGGTGTTTAAGGTCACATACTTATGCACAATGAATAGTCGTGACCGTGACAGTTTTATGGGTGGAGGAAGCCGGAGAACACAGAGAGAACCACCGAGCATCGATGAGCAACTATTAGCTCCTCAACATTCTAACACTGTTCAAGCTCCGCTCAAGCAGGGTTACAGAGGCTGAAGACATTTGCACCATCGACATGCAGTACACCTTAGTACACGCCATCATCATGCCCCAAGTAGGAAACCGGGATAAAGTGCCTTGCCCAAGGACAGAACGTGGGGCGTCCCAGAGAGGGATCGAACTAGGGACCTCTAGCATAGAAGTCCAACAGTCTACCACTGAGCCTCTGCACTCCCATGATTATGGCTAAGGTAGCATATGTTACCATCTGATGTCACCACATAAAATATTTGAAATGACATTGCCTGCTTCATAATTATTCCATCAATGGAGTGACTTGCAAACCGCTTCATTTTTCTAAATTTTTCACACTTGAATCAGACAATGTTCCGACTTAAGTGCTGTTTCAATTACAAGTTAGCTTACAAATTGAGGTAAGATGGAGTTCCCTCAACTTTTGGTGATTGTCAAAAAGTTGCCTTGTTCCATTCACATTGTGGGTTTTGGGCTATGGGTAGGATATTATTGGAACATACACGTTATTGTGATGAACTGACAGTCAGATGGTCTGAGGTTTGCAGCTCGGAGCATATGTTCAACCACAACGCTACGCATTTTGGTTAAACATAAAGTCTGAGTCATATAACTCGGACCATGGTACCATCAATTCATCACAAAAACTTATAAAGTTAGAACCAAACCCATACATTGAGATCGACTCTTGACTTTTACCACTTTTCTGAAACACTGAAAAATTATTTACATGTCATTCATAACACTGATGGAAAAATAATTTGTGGGCACTTTCCTTCATGATGAAACTCAATGAATTCACCCGTCGTGTTGTGATGTCACAGAGCCACCTGTGATCTTAAAGTTGAAGCATTCAATGCAGTTTGTTAAGACAAGAAAATGACTTTTGCAGTTTGATCGTGTCCCATCCTATACATTATTATGTTTCATTATTGACTGAAAAACAATTAACCTAAAAATGTTGAATTAATGAAAAGAATCCCCGATGGAGTTTCCAACATTCGGTTCATTTCCTGTTTTGATGTCAATAAGAGACCTATTGCTTAAGACAATGTGTAGAAGCATTCCACAAAAATGGATTTTTAGTATAATCCTCTTAAATGAATATCCATTTTGCCAGTAAAAATTATTCAATTAACAGGAGTATACAATTAACAGGGATTTCGTCAGTTTCCTATGTTCTGGAGGTAAACTGAGCATTTATTCTATTATATCTTGTTTGACAGAGCTCATAGAGCTCTGTCAAACAAGATATAATAGAATAAATGTCTGTATTGGATGTAGTGAGGCCAAAAAGGTTGATAAATAAGGGGAATTAGGTGCGTATCACAGTAATTTTTTCGACATATTACAAAAATTTATATACAATTAACAGGAGTTTACTCTACAACCCATATGCAATTAAAAGATCAAATTTGTACTGAAAGTATGGTAAATGGTTTTGTGTTTGAAAATTATATTCAATTAACAGAGATATACAATTAAGAGATATCTAATTAAGTGGGCTCCACTGTATCACATAATCCAAAGCTCATAATGGAAAATAAGAGACCTATTGCTTAAGAAAACAGCTCTGTGAAAGTCTTCATGGGGCTGGGGGTTTTTTTATGCACAGGCTGGTTTAATAATTTTATTGCTAAATCCTTAATTTAGGTTGACAGATCTTCCAAGTGAAGTTTACAGAGAAATTTTACATATTCTTGTAAAATATCCAATAGAAACATAAAAATGTTAAAAAATTAGTCTGCCCACTATTTTCATACAGATATTTGTGTTCCTGGTCCTACATCTGAGCTAGTTCATCGTAGAGTTGTCTGAAATAACAAATATAACTATTCCAAAAAAGTAGAGGATATCCCAACTGATGTTCATATTTTTGGAAAATGGTATTGGATACGAGTGATCAGGACACATGAATATGTTACCAAGTTTAGTTTGGATCACGAATGTCACGAAAACTTTGTACAGGTTTTTTGCACGAGTGCCACGTTAAATGTCTGTGGGGTACGTTTTGAAATTTTCATTTGTAATGCACAGGCTTTTTTGGAGGTGTCATCATTCTTTTCTTGGTATAAACTCGTTCATCAATAGTTTCTGGTCAAAACATAACTTTTGAGGTATGCAAACACTGACATGTTACAAACATTTATGTGCCATTGGCATGTTGGAAGCTGGAAACTGACGGACTGCAGTGGCTCAAATTCTCAACGTTACTAAATCGGTGATTAGCAGTTTGTGGTCACGCTACCGTTACACGGGCAATGTTGAAGACAGACATTGGTCAGGTCGTCCAAGGGCAACAACTGCTAACCACAATCGATTCATCTGATTGAACCACAGCAAAGTGCCTCAGAAATTGGACAGCAGATGCACCAAGCGACAGATGTGAGCGATAGTGGTCAGACTATCCCAAATCGCCTACACATCTGGAAGTTGTATGCTCAACGACCTCAAATAATTCCACATTTAAATGAATGTCACATCGCAGCAAGGCATAATTGGTGTGGAGCACAACAGTACTGGGACAATCGTTGGTGGAGCAACGTCATGTTTTCAGATGAATCGAGGTTCCACGACAGGCGAAACAGAGTGTGGCAGTGGCAGAACGAACGATACCATGATATAACTGTTAGGCAGCATGACTGTTTTGGTGGTGTCGCTAACAAGTTCCTCCAGGAGCAGAACATCACTACACTGCCTTTGCCAGCACTAAGTCCAGACTTTTCACTAATCGAGCACTTCTAGGATATGCTTGACAGGTGCCCATGACAATGCCAACAACCACCTACCGATGTCTAGAAACTCTCTGCTACACTGCAGGAAGAATGAAATAGCATCTGTCAAGCTGACGTTCGATGAGGAGTATGCCACGTTGGATCTGTGCTGGTCTCGCAAACCGAGGAGGATTTACAAGGTATTGAGGTCTTGGACTGAATGTGGTAAATTCTCTGACTGACCGTCCATGTCTTCAACAGCTCAGTGTGTGGAATGTAAGTTTGTCAGACACCCAACTATCGCTGAAGATGTTACAGTGCAATGCCACAACTGTCTTTTTGATGAAAATATAAATATATTTCTTCTTATATCTGACTTTTATCAAATATCCCTTACTTTTTTTTAATAGTATATTTGTACACCTCACTTGAAACTCGGTATATAATAAAGTCACATTCTCCCCTCGAAATCTTCT
Source organism: Pictodentalium vernedei (assembly GCA_031216915.1). Classification (NCBI taxonomy): domain Eukaryota; kingdom Metazoa; phylum Mollusca; class Scaphopoda; order Dentaliida; family Dentaliidae; genus Pictodentalium; species Pictodentalium vernedei. The sequence continues at coordinate 503,284,269 of CM062293.1, forward strand.
GTTTCAAAGCGTATTTATAGGCGAGTGGAATTTTTTTTAAAGATTGTACAAAATTGTTTTTATAGCTATGGAATTTACGCGAAGCCATACTTCACAATCACATTCTTAGACCTGTCAAATTAGGGATGTGTTCTATATAAACGGAGCTTGAGCTGGAAGAACTTTCTGATACATAACTTAAGTAACAAAAAGCACTCGGCTATTTTTAGAGATTTAAAAATATTGGCGCTCAACTGGTTGAGTGCTGGAAGCCATTATAGTGGTTTTACCATCTGCAGTAGTTTCAATGACTTATCAATGTTAAATGCTCTTTGTTAATGAATATTGAATTGTATCATTTTACTGGAGAATGCCTGTAGGCATTCTCCAGCAAACTGAAACAACTGAATATTTATGTGCAACAGGACTTCCAATGTCCAGAATTCTTACATATGTAACATACATGTAGACGTAAAAATAATTTAGCACTCTACCAGTTAAGTATTTTAGTGGAATATTCACAGGGCTGGTTTTCTGGCCCTGTAAAATTGGTTACAGAGCTGTTTAATAGGCTGGGGCTGTTCAGCCCTGCTAAAATGCAAGCCCTTGTTTCAGAATTAGAATTGAATTTTTCTTCTCTTATAATTCATTAACCCTTCGGTTGCATCCACCCACGTAATATGCAAATTCGGCAGCTGAAAAAATATTATTTTTCAAAAAAATTTCAACATAACCATATCATGTGACCCTCATTGGAACGAACTCGACGAACTCGTTCCAACAAGGGGGTCACATGATATGGTTTTGTTGTTGAAAGTTTTTGAAAAATTTCACAAAAAGATATTTAAAAAAATAAATTTTGATATTGTCTGCACTGGGTAAAAGGTTAACTGTTTACCTAACACAAATAACAGATGACAATTGCCAAAAAAACATTTCCTGAATATCTAAATATTCTCATTTTTTGCCCTGGAAACAGAGAACAAAATCTTGAATTTTGTAACCTATTTACCGTTCATCTGGATATAATAAAAAGGACCGATTACAGTACAGCCATACTGGACGGGTCAAAATCTATGCCCAAGTAGCGCTGAGAGAACCAGCAAGCAACTGCAAGCAACTGTCAGTCTCCCCAAGATACCAACTCTGCACAAGCAGGGTTAGTATTGGTTGAAGGCAAGACCACCATAAACATACAGTATGCCTTATTACACAGTGCCATGTGGGTAATCGGGATTAAGTACCTTAAGTACCACAATCCAGTAACCATGGACCTTTTGGTATGAAGTTCAATGCTCTAACCATTTAGTGACTGCGCTTCCTAATAATGATTAAAAAGTATTGTTAACCCTTGGTAAAATGAAAAAAAGCAGACGTCACTTAAAAACAAAATTCTTGAATAACTATTTTTTTCATTTTTTGTCTCAAAAACATAGGTTATGACTCCTCATTGGAATGAGCTTGACGAGCTCGTTCCAAAGAGGAGTCATAACCAATGTTTTGGGAACATAAAAATGAAAAAATCATGACATCGACGCCATAGCTGCGGCGGGTGGTGCAATTTCACAAAATTCTAAGTTCCACAAGGGACATAACTCCAAGAAAAATATTTGGAACAACAC